>OY979718.1:49057063-49737063 GCA_963855995.1 Muricea muricata | reverse complement strand
AAACATTCATGACAGCTATCATGTATATAACCTAGTTAATATCAATAGCGACAGTTGCCTGACGAGTGTGGTAAGCGCTGCTTACCACACGAAACAAATTTGTAGCAAATAAAGTTTTTATGAAGTAAACCAGTGTGCATTGATTGATCTATATATATATATATATATATATATATATATATATATATATATATATATATATATATATATATATATATATATATATATATATATATATATATATATATATATATATATATATATATATATATATATATATATATATATATATATATATATATATAGTATTAGGTTTTGCCGTTTATAAAAACTTTTGAAAGAGTGCTCAATGGATATCCAGAGCATAATTAGTTTATTTATACGACTCAACAAATTCCACTAGGCATCTGTATTACTAACTAGTTTCGTACCACATCTCGTGGCACATCTAGTGCCACATCTCGTGGTACGAAACTAGTTAGTAATAAAGATGCCTAGTGGAATTTGTTGAGTCGTATAAATAAATTATATATATATATATATATATATATATATATATATATATATATATATATATATATATATATATATACATATATATATATATATATATAAGGTGATTTGCATCAATTGTGTTTTAATAATGACTTGCTTACATGAGAACAAACATTCAGAATTTCTTCACATAGGTTGCTATTTGATTTCTGTAACTTTTTTCATTTACATTACTGTAACTGTTTTCAGTCACATTAAGTTAAACAGAAAAACCTATTTATTCAATATAGTACTAAGAATAATTTAAAAACCATAACAGGCCAATAATTCTGGAAATTATAAAGGACTATGTGTGATTCACTTTTAATCACATTTCTTTGTGAAAAAAAAATTGCAATTACACTATAAATATTTATCATTTGTATACTGTGAAAAAGCCTTTACAATAGCTTGAGCCAAGGAATAGACTAGAAATGTCTGGTATGAGAAATTTCTGATACTGATATACTGGAAAAATTGTACCAATATTATTGTTCTTGTTACTGAAATTCCTCAATGTGAATATCAAAGATTGTCATTTTAACAGGTAAAAATGCAGTACACAGGGGTTGTTTATTCATATATTCATGTTCTTCCTGATGAGTTTCTTCTTAAATTAAATTCAAATTGATCAATTTGAATTTGATTTGAAAAGAAACTTGTCATGGAAACATGAATATATTAATTACAGTGAACTGATCAATCCACAATGATTTAGACTGGTCTTTGTTCTGTTATAAAGCAAAATTGATCTTATGGTCATGTCATAAGTTTCAGTATACCAGAAAATTACAGTATATATATCGGAAATTTTGGTATATCGGTATAACTGAAAAAGATATACTGATATTGAGTTCAACACCAATATTTTCAATATATCAGTGAACCAAACATCTCTTGTAATGACCTGAACTAGCACAGGACCTAAATTGTAGGAAAGCTAGGAGTACTGTAAATGATGTGTAATTATTTTATTCAATCTGTATCTGCCTTGTTTAGGACGTGGTGTTAAACCAACAGGATTTCATACAAAGAAAGGTATCAACAAGAACTTTGCTACATGTCTTATTACATGAGATTATTAGCCTCGAAATTACTCTAAGAAGCGGCGTTTTACTGAGGATATATATAGCAAACAATTCTGTCCATTCTTATAGTTTTATCATAAGGAGACATGGCCGTAAGAACCACGGGGGCAGGGGGGGCTCGAGCCCCCCTAACTTCAAAGGCAGGGGGGCTGAGCCCCCCTAAAAAGATCTTTCAGTCCCGAAGTTAATACATGTTTTTAACGGTTTACAGTGTTACACATGTATTAATCCAATGATTATGGTAAAACTAACCTCAAAAGGGCAGAAAAGCATGTTTGAGCGTGTTAAAAATAGAAAAAAAATTCTGGGGGGCGTGTCCCCGGACCCCCTAGCAGCACTTGTGTCTTCATCGCTCGAAGAGCCCCCTAACTTTTTTCATCTTCCTACGGCCTTGTAAGGAGAGATTGTGATGCAAAACAATTGAAACGTCTTTTAAACTTATTTTCAATTAAGAGTGGAATGTGTTGTTTTTTAAGACATTCAATGTCTTAAGAAGATTGTGTATAATTATATTAACTGCACCTGCCAATTACAAAGGTTACTTGTTTGTTTAGAACGTCAGAAATGCAGTGTAGATTTCTGAAAGCCAATATACTATTGCATGTAATATTAACATATGATCTTCGTTCATTGTACAAAATGCACGCACACGATTGGCCAAAATCAATCACATGTGTTTTTGTTACCTGGCAACAACGAGTCTTTGTAGCATTGACAATAACGCACATATTCACTTTTCCTCAAAATTCTCTTTATACTGCGCTCAGCCCCGGTGGCCTCGTGCAGTATAGAAAATTTTTCGTTCATTGTACAATCAACTCGTTATTTGTAAACAAAACACTCACAACAGCTTCTAACACGTAAATAATAATTTTCACAACTGCCTACGGTGCGATATCAGGACTATTTACATAATTACATATTGTGGGCGTAGCCCAGCACTCTACCCCATATTATTCTCTTATTCGTCCCAAACAACGTCTATGTAGAGATTTGCCCCTGGAAGATCTTTTCAGTCTATACAACATTTCGTTAATTGTCTTCACATCTTCGTATGAACCTTCCCAATTGCTTGCAAGTTTTTCAGAAATTCCTTTTTTCCGTTGAGGATTGTACAACCATGCTAAATCATATTGTTGTTTCATCTGTTCACTCGCAATTTCTTTTCGGGAACGTGCAAATTTATGAATATTTTAACATTGGAAGAACTTTTTTTGTATTAATAAATATTTATATATCAACTCTCATAGAAATTGGGGAAAAACCCCTCGAAATTGTGTATAAAAGCCCTGCCCTACAGGAGTTGTGTTTCCACATAATTTCTCGTTTTCCAACTTCCACTTCTTTTTAGTAACTGTATATTAACATGGAAAATATTTTATACTTTTTAAATTGTTTTGCACATTATAGATTAGTAATGCATATTATATTCGTTATCGCTACAGTATTGTTTCAACATATACTAAACTGGCCGGGGCGCCAGTGTTTTAGAAACCAGTATTTTGTCATGCCAGTGGTCTATATACTGCATCCAAATAATAATTCTAATATAGCATTTGTGATGTCTGACAAGCAGGAGTGCTTTATCACATATAAAACGAGAAGCGCAGCCGAGTGTTTTACTTCTGTTAAAGTACGAATTGCGAGTATGGCCGAGCTTAAAAAACGATCCATTTTATGCACATCTTGTCAGTTTGTTTGCGAAATTTAGTGAAAATACTCCGCCCTGCAGGTTTCGCGTTTGCACACAATCTCTCATTTTTTCAATTTCCACTGGTGTTGATATAACTGCATATCGACACGGAAAATGTTTTATATTTCTTAACTAATTAATCTATTTTAGGGCATTATGTAATAGTTCCGAAAAAAGTACCAGAATTTATAGTTCCAGACCTCACAGATTTTGAAGTAAGTTTCCGTATTCACTTGGGTTGGTTTGAGTGATTATTTCGAGTGTTTCTTCTATATCAATCAATATTTTTTATCATCGACTTTCCCCATTGGCATAGGATTAACAAACAAAATGTTGAATTCTCACTAAATCATGTTTTCGACTCCATTACGAAGAGTTTGTTTTGCCGTTCCAGCCGTATGGCGGATGGCGCGAAAGAACAACTATTTATTTTTTGATAGCGAAATTTTTAGTGGTTTTTACTACTGTTTACCTTGTGTTAAGGGATCGTCATCGAGATTTAGCGAGATATGAGCCTATGAACCAAAAACGGACTTAAAGTTAACAACATTATTTTGACCAAGAGTGTAGCGTCAAGTAACACTCTTTGTTTTTTTTTTTATAATCTAGCTCAAACCATACGTTTCATACCATTCTCCAAAAGTTACTTGTCCACCAGTGAATGAAAACAGTTTACTACAAGAGGTAACAGACAATCTGCAGAATATTCGCTTCAGAGAAACACCGTAGTTCATCCCAATTGAACTTCCTGTGTTACAGAGAATGGGTTCACGGTTATCACTAAAAAAGAATTTAAAATGCATTCTGAATAATTGCAGCGTAGGAGAAGGCAAAAACGTGTACATTTGAATACAAGTCTCATTCACTTTATAATTTTTCTTTAAAGACATAGCATTCATCAATAACCTTATGCATAATCAATCAATCAATCAAAAAATTTATTCAAGTGCCATAATTTTAAAAATTTCATACTACGAATGTAAAACTAATACACTACTCAACCGTACTAATAACATAGAACATGATAGGCACTTGCAAGAAGATCAAAAGGTTAACCCTATTACTGACTCTCCAACTGCCCTAAGGTAAAAAAATTACAGTAAGATTTATGTTAAAACTATCCAAAAGATACTTGTGTGTTTCTTAAGTTCCTTTTTCAAACGTGTTAGGCTGCCAGCTTCGACTACATACTGAGGTCAGGAGTTCCAAGCACTAACAATCGTAACGAAAAACGAGTATTTGTAAACAGTTGATTCTCGGTAGTTTTTTGTACAAGGGGTACTTATGGTTTGCTCCGGTTTTTTAAACTTCTTAAATTCGACAACATCGTTAAAAGTTACACCATTTAAATCAAAGAGTGTTTTGTAGCATTCGATAAGGGAGAAATATTCTCTTCGTTTTTCGAGTGTATTCCATTGCAAATATTTACAACGGTCTTCATGCTCTTTTCTGCTCTAATTCCAATGCATTGATGTCCTTGAATACGTCACAAGCCATAATGCACGCAAGGAATTCTGATTTTGCTGGTCATCACCCGAGAGAATGGCGGAAAATCGGGAAATAAAAACAATTTAAATGGTTTCTGTCAAAAGTGAGTGTACTGTTGTTGTTTATCGTCCTCTTTGAGAGAGATTGCCTAAGGTTATGAACACTCTAATTCTTTTAGAGGCTTGAAGTTCAAAAATTAATGACAATAAACCGCCTAAAATTTTCCTTATTTGTCAACCCAAATTAAAGTGAGTTGAAGACTATTCAAGAAGACATCCTCGACGGCAACGATAAAAATTTGGCAAAATCATCACTTGTTTCTGTTTTGTTTACTTCTCAGACAAAGCTGTTTTCTTCATTTTTACTACTCAGTAAGTAATAAAATAAAAGGTTGGGACAGCATGTAAAAGACCACAGCATTCTCATATTAGCCATTTTGGATTGTTTTTCTTTCGTATTTTCCCGCTATTTCTTTGGCGATGATTTCAAAGTGATGAGTCATGATTCCTGGTAATAATTCCGTATTCTCAGTATGGCAAATATAAATCTTAATCCAAGCCCCAACCCTAACCAGCGTTAACAACAGTATCCTGTTTCGTTTTTAATGGCTTATTAATTAGATGTGTGTATTAATTTTCAAAACTTTAGTTTGTGATTCTCTTCATGTACTTTAAACATACTGTGTATTCATATGGTATGCATAAATAGTATTCCGTTGTTTCCTGGATATATCTAATACAAAAAGCTTGAGAGACGTCATCACTGGATCATAGAATGCGTGGGCAGTCACTAATTTACGTACAAGAAGAACGCAATAAATAGTTAGAGCTAACAAATATTTAAGTATTTTTGGTACTCCAACAGTTTCACATTCATAGCTGGAGGAATATTCATGTTTATCGCTGTGAAACAACTTTTGAGTTAACTGGTTATTTTTGCGGACATGCACATTGGGCTACATTTTCACCAGAACCGGTCCATGTTTGAGGGAGTCCTTTCTACTTCCAGAATGGTTCGTTACCATAAAGAAAGAATATTATTGAACTGTAGAAGGTAGGCTACTTATGGCAAATTATCATTAATAGGTAGTTTAAAATTTGGAAGTATTCACGCTGTCGCTGCGTTAGTTTCACGTTGCATGGTAAAATATGTAGCTACTGCCATGCATGTGCTTGCAATGAATTGCCGAAGCTGCATGCTTAATGCGGTTACGTGTTTGATATTATGGTGGTAGTTATTCAACTTGTTTTGATAATGCATAAGACATTCTACTATAGAAAGTCATTGATCTTTACTGACTTATCTTCGTTGTACGAATCTTCTTTGGTCTAAACGGCGCACAAGCTCCAAGTATATTGATTGGAACAGAACGGAGCCGATTAAAGTATACAAAATACATTCTAGCATGAAATTGTAACTAGTTACTAATATGGATTTCTAAAGTTCCTAAAAAGGCTAAATGTTGCCTTGTACAAGAAAACTGTCTATAATTATGGTGCTCTCATAACAAGAAACAAAAAAACCCAATGAAATATCATACTTGCGCTTATAACGTTTTCTCGCATCATGTTATGTCATGTCATGCCTGGCCAACGTAACTTGCCCGCATGACGCAAATACTTCTGTGCTGGCGTCTTTGTGCATATTATCTACTCCGCTACTCGGTGCCTTGTGGAATTAAATTGACACATTTCCGCTTAATGTTCCAGCAAAAAACGAACAAGCTTTAGGGGCTCCTTGCGGAATTAAAACATTCAAGCGCTGACGCTTTATTTCAAAAGGTAGCCTTTTTGCGACACACTGTACGCTTATGCTGTGTGCATACTAGCAATGTTTTTATACACGGTGACTATTTTTTGCTAAGAGATATGAAAAACGTTTGTTGAATGCGTGAATAGTTACCTAAAACTACGCAACCGGTAACCCTTGCGTCAAGCGTCAACACATGACAACACGCTTCGCATGCAAGCATGCACGACAAAGAATGTTAATTTACCGCCTGTATACAATGTTTAAAAAAACATGAGCAGTCGTGTTGTATTGAATATTATAACAACAACAATTCATGATGCACGTATTTACTGGGCCTGAGGGAAACAGCATATCCTGACACCATTTATGTCCCCCGAGGGTAAGTCCTTGCGCATGCATGTGGATTACGTCTGTTTTGGTTAGTTAATTGCATTTTCTTGCCAGTAAAAACAACGAACAGGGATGCCCTATCAGAGTTGCCAGCACTGCTGAGTAAATAAGCCAAACCGTCAATAGGTCGTCAACTAAACAGGAAACATAAGTCAAATACAAAGAAAATCAAAGAGCATTGTTAAAACATTTGCTCGACAACCATATTTGTCAGTTATTGTGACCAGTGAACTGCATAAAAGTAGCGGAAGAGGTTGCATTAGTGTCCTAAGTGGTCGACCTGCCATGTAGTCAAGTGATCACGAAACAATAATTTCCCAAGGTTCATTAAATAAGTGTTCTAGCTGCTATGCCGGTCTCCTTCGAAAGATAACACTTTTAAACTAAAATTGGCAAGGACATATATCTTGGCACATGCGACTCGTCTATGACGTCATCGTTAATTTTCACCTGCGCAAGACGCTGTGTTTTTGCACATCATCAATCCGAAGCATCCAAAGGTGCCAAACTGATGCCACAAACAAACAAGTCACAGCTAATTTTGAATGTGAGAGTTAATTCACTCTGCGTAACATCTAGCTAGGCGAATTTTTAGTGTTTATTAAGTAAAACTAGAAGTTACTATCGCAAGGAAAGTGCTGCCGTACGATCTACGCCTTGATTATACTAATCTTTTAACATAATTTTACACACAGTCACACACTGTATGAATGAATTTAATTTGTTTAAAATAGTTGAAATTACAACGTGCTATATAGTGCACTGTGAATTACATTACTTTGTGTAATGTCATGTGATTCTTGGTGCCGATAATAATTCTAAACTGCCATTAAACATGAATAGAAGTCATACTATTATTTCAGTCTTCAAGACGTCATGAAGGAAATATGTCCTTCAAGGTGTTAGATAAGTTCTTTCTTGCAATATTAGTTCTAGGCAGTTTATGATAGTCCATTGTCTGATTTTTTATGCAACATGTAGATGTTCCAAATTTATTTAAGATGTAGTCTTCATTGATGGCCATCATTATTGTCTAATAACTTGTTAGGGTAACTTGTTAGGGTAAGCTTGGGATACAATGCTCCTGGCATCCACGATGAAGGTTGAAAAGAAGTATGGTGATTTAACCATACTGTGCTTTGAAGATTCCATCCCATTGCATAAATTATGATAAACTGAATTCCATCCATTTGGTAGATTTAAAACATGTAGTGTCTTTTTAACTTTATAATACAGCAAAATTTCACTCTTCAATTTTGACTTAGAACCATGTTCAAATAACTCAAATGTCAACATAGGAACCTATTGCTGCTCTTTTCTAAGTTTTATTTTAATGATGTAGCTTTGTGCTATATTGTAAAAACTATAAAATATTTTTTTCTGTGTTGATATACAGTTGTACCATTACTAGCAGAATTTGGAAGAACTCATTTTTCCAATTTCCACTCAGGTTGTCACAATAATTTTTTCTCATCATGGAAAATAGTTTATTTTTTGTAAATAGAAAGTTAACGTTACTTTAAAAAGTATTTGAAGTCAATACTTTTATTCATTAAATGTTTGCAAAGTTGAGTAAATTATGTACTTGTTGCAGTGTGATTTTGGGCAACTGTCATGGGGAAAATGTTTATATTTCATAAATAAAGTCATAAAGTATTTCAAGAGTGGAATCATTTGATATTTTTATGTAAGGCATTTCCAATTTACATGTATGCTGAGGGGCTCTGCTGACATCAGGTTGATTTTTTAAAAGAAATTAATTGGCAGAACATGAATATATGAATGGTTCGATAGCTGATGTGTTTGTAGTATTTTTTACTTTGGGGTCTACAGCTGGCATTTTAGAAGAAAAATTAATTGGGCAGAACATGAATACATGGACGGTTCTATAGCTGATATGTTTGTAATATTTTTACTTTGGGGTCTACAGCTGACACTTTCTAAAAGAAATTAATTGCACAGAACTTGAATATTTAATCCCTACCCTAACAACTCTGAGTCCTCCAGATAGTGCTTCGATAGCACAATTAAAATGGAAGCCGTACAGTTTTCGAATAATGCATTGCAGTGCAAAATCTTTAATTTAAGAAAGCAAATAGATGTCTTTTAAAAAATAGACTTACATAGCCGGGGGCCAATTTGTGTTTATTCTGCTAAAATTTCTCATCTTGATTGTGTCATCTTTATTCAGTAATTTTCAATTGACATTGCCAATACATCCTAACCCTAGTAAAATGTGCATGTGGACATATTTTTCTGTAATCATGGACTGAAAATTTTCAATTGACATTGTCAATACATTCTAGCCCTAGGAAAATGTGCATGTCGACATATTTTTTTGTAATCGTAGACTGAAATCTTAATCAAAGTTATCCACATTTGAAATCAGACTTTGGAGATTGAAATTCAGTGATAAGTGTGTTAACTATCAAAAATGACCTTACCAAAATGAAATTTGGTGCACAGTTTTACACCAAAATCATACACATTTGTCACCATTTGAAGTCAGACTTTAGGGTCTAAAGGTGGCACGTTTGTAATGTTGCTTACTTTGCAGTCTGTATAGCTAACATTTTACAAAAGAATTAATTGGGCAGAATAACATGAGCATATCAGTATACACACAAACACTCGTTGGGTCTATAGGTGACACAATAGTATTATAGTAACAGGTGACAATATAGTAATACTGCTTGCTTTGGGGTCTATAGCTAACATTTTATAAAAGAATTAATTGAGCAGAACAACATGAGTATATGAATATACACACTAACACTCGTTGCCATTTGAAGAGCATATCAGTATACACACAAACACTCGTTGGGTCTATAGGTGACACAATAGTAATAGGTGACAATATAGTAATTTTGCTTACTTTGGGGTCTATCGCTAACATTTTATAAAAGAATTAATTGAGCAGAACAACATGAGTACATGAATATACACAGTAACACTCGTTGCCATTTGAAGTCGGACTTTGTGTCTGTAGCTGAGGCGTTTGTAGTGTTTTTTGTCGAGGCTATAGCTGACACGTTTGTAATATTTCTTGAGCTTACAATTTTAGTAATATTTCTTCAGCTTTCAATTTGAATCGAGATTTGATCAAATTTCCGAGTTTTTTCCGACTTTTGTTGATCAAATTTCCGAATTTTGTTGACCACCCGGCCACCCCGCTCATCTTAAAAACCAACCTGAATACTTAATTTTCCGGGCCAACCCCCTCATTTAAAAAACCAACCTGAATACTTAATTTTCCCCCGGAATTGCTGACATCTCCACCGCAACAAATCGAGATTTCGAATAAATATAACTCGGCCGGGGAACTGGACACGAAAAAGTAAGAACTTCGTGTAACGTCAAGAATAGTGTGCTGCCTCGCTGGCGCTCGGCAGCAATAATCACAAGGGTGTCGTGACCAACACCTACAATTCTGTCATTTTCTACTCATATGTGTAGCAATAAGAATGTATTATTATTATTATTACCATTATTATTATTATTATTGATAAACTTGATATACACAATTAAAGTAATATATATAGGAATAAACTATAACCCAATCATCTATTTTACGATTATAGATAAGATACTTATAAAACGTTTTCTAAAAGTACAAGCGACGTTATTTGCATAATATCATTTAGTAAACTATTAAAATCCTTAACTCCTACATAAAACATCCTTTCTTGGCTGCTTATGTTTTTAGTTTCGAGGGTAAGTAATGTATGTAGTATTTCTTCTCGATTGTGTTTATGCGAAGATTTAAAAAGATAGTTATTAAAAATATTTGGTCCAATCATGTTCGTGCACTTAAGAACGAAAATAACCCTATGCATAAAGCAACGATTTTGTAGAGACTTCCAACCGGACAGATTTAATAGTTCCTCATGTCCATCATCTTTCATCAAAACTATCCTGGCAGCTCTAATTTGAAGACGTTCCAAAGCATGATTTCTCAACTCTCAAGGGAGACAACTGATTCCATATGAAATCACATTACCCTAATTTTGGGAGTATCATGGACTTGCATACCATTTGCGCTGCTTGAGTTGTAAGATTTCCTCATATTCTCTTTAGAAGTCCCAATTGACTCGAGATCTTATTAATTAATTTCGAGGTATGCTCGTGAAGATAGAGGATTAATCTAATAAGACACCCAAATAAGTGAAGTATGGTTTACGTTTCAAAACGTGTTCACCTAACATGATTTCACTGGGGTTATCATCAGAAATGTTTTCATTCAGCTAACAAAAATTTCCGAAAACATATTCCAGTTTTCTTCGTCGATGAAATTGTTTACTAGTTAAATTTGAATTTTAACTAGCTCAAAACAGTGCAAATTGCTCAGATTCAGGCATACAGCTTCGAATCCACTCCTTGTTCAGACGCCATAAGTGATGGAAAGAATTGAGTGTTCAACATCATAAGCGACCACGACTTTTTGGAATAGATTAGAAACTCTATCCAGGCTATTTATTATCAGGGTTTGTGGGAAGATATCGCATGAAATCGGAGTCGAAGCAGCCAGTTACATATGTTCAACTCGGCGCTTCGAATAACAGTAGTCAGGATCGGTAAAGGTAGAATATGCATACAGAAACTTTCGACGAGGATTTTATTAAACGTTGTTTCCATAAGGTCGTAAACGTTAACTGTGTCGTAAACGTCTACGGCTATATGGAGATAAAAGACCTCTGTACCTCTGTGGATAGTGTGGAAAGACCTCTGCACATTTAGACTTCGATCAAGTCCGTCTTTCTAGGATTTCACGGACCCTATATATAGAGAGACGGGCTTGCTCTAAGACTAAGTCCATTCACCCGGTGCTTCGCGAATCGTTTAAAACCTATGGCTATGTAGGGTCCGGACCGCTCTTACTCCTGATATTCAGTTTCATCTTTTTGTTTTTGATCTTTATGTTTTTAAAATATGCATATAGGAAGTGAATATAGGAAGTTGAACAAACATGCATGGTAAAGAAACAACATGTTCAACCAATCTTAAATTTTTGTAAGTTTTGTCTAGAGAATTACAGTCGTGGCAATAGAAGCGTTCCGGAAATATCTGACCAGTTCAATTGCTCAAGTTTAAGCAAGTCGCTTTTTTGCAATACATGTGATGAACCGACAGGAGCGTAAACAGCCCTACACAAGTGAGGTCTAAGCGCCCAGTACACGTGGGTATTCTGCTTAGAAAGATATCCGTACCGTCCATTTCATGTATTTTAGGTAGCTGTTGCTGATAAATTTTTAGTAAAAAACCCTTTGTATAAGGTACCAACGCATCGTGATGAAAAGTTAGAAGTTCTTTCATGTCCTAAAAACGAGCACGTGAGGTGTACTTGAAGTTTCTTGTACGCTGATCTTCCCCTGCATTTTTACTCAGTTTTGAACGATTTAAAAATCGTGTTCTAAATTCTGAACCTCCTCAACCCCCCCCCCCCCTTCTTCTCCCCCTCGTGGCTACGCCCCTGTAAAAAGCTACGTTGTTGCTTGTGTCTGGGTGATCTGCTATGCTACGCTTGTGCTTCAATTTTAAATTCCAGTTAATGTTTCCCAGTTTTTCCGACATAGCTGGCGGGGTATTCTGCGCACGGTACTTTGTACGGTTATTCTAGAAGAGGAAATAGAGAATCAAATTTTGGTAATAATTCCGTGTTCTCAGCACGCGAAATTAAATTTTAATCCAAGCCCTAAATCTAATCAAAAACATGACAAATAAAACGCTGGTTAGGATTAGGGTTTGGGTTAGGGCTTGGATTAAGATTTGTATGAGAACACAGAATTATCACCCAAATTTTTTTAACCTAGATTCAAACATTTAATGAAAAATATCCTTACTTTTCGGAACGTTTACAGCAAACAAGATGCAACTCGTATACATACACCATATCCTGCTATCGGACAACAACTTTGTGGAGTTTGCATAGGCATTTAGGTACCTGTATCTGTGCATGCATGTTTTTGAAGAAAACTAATTAAAATCTAGAAAAGTTAAACTCGTTAGGGAATATTGCGGGTATATTGGTGAATGGATTATTCTTGTAAGGAGATGTTTATAATGTCTCTTAAAAATATCCCTATGCATATACACAATTTTTAAACAGATTAAATGGTGCTGCCATCACCTGGCGTTTCACCAGTTCTAAAACCTTAAACTGCAAGTTCTAAAATTTTGAACTGCGCTTTCAAGCGTCACCAGAATGCATTCTTCGCATTCTGAAAGTGTGATATGAGTTCTTGATTTTTCAAAAAAAATCCGAGAACATACAAAAAAAAAGATTGTGCCTGTCCAGTTATCCAGACAATGGCTTTACGTGAGCTCTTGAACTGGTCTCATGCATATAAAGCTTCAATTTGTCGTTTTGTTAAATTTATGCCATAACGCTCCTATATAATTGTGTATAGTGTGATTTATAGCATACACGTGCACCCATGCATATGTGTCGGACGCTGGAGGGTCCAAGATTGCCTCAAGCTCTTTGCTCCACTTATCAGAAGGATCAACTAGTTTAGAGTGTAAACGTATTTTTTTTAATCGGCTGCATGTAGTATAATTAGATTTATATATACCTCAATTTCAAATTGTCCAATCAAAATATCGTATTCTAATACGTGTGAGGTGATTTCGCCAGGTATCTCACTTCATGTCAATGCTTCATGTGCATATGCTACATATCCATAGAAATAAAAGATATAGAATGCGCGCTCCTATCTATTTTCAGGTAAACAAATGACGCCACATTAAAATTCAAAATGGCCGATTTATAAGGGCAAATTAAACTCGCCCCACTGTAATTCGCATAGACCGCTCCTCGGACAAATCCAACATGGCGGATTTATAAGGGCAATTTTTTTTTCAATTTGAGTACCGGCTAGGTTACCAAGCACGCATTCTATATCTATTATTTCTATGTACATATCTCATGCTGTCATGGCAACGCTTGTACACGCAAGCACAGATTGGCAAGTTTTCGTAAACAAAAATGGCGGAATGTGCGAAATGTTTGACGAACTTCACGAAGAATTATAAAGTATTTTGGAGGGCAAGGACGTTGAAAACACAAATACTAGTATTTAAAAATTAACAGGAATTTTTTGTACTTCTCGTTTTAAAAATAAACAAAGATCTGGCTATTTTGTATTTTAGATCATCATATTCACGAAGGTATGTTCAACTTGAAGAACTTTAATAAAAGTTTATTTTTATAGAAGTTTTTTTATTTTCGGCATAATATATCATTTATAGACCCTCCGCTTAGGGGATTTGGCGAAATATTTCCTTGAGGGGTGGGTGGTCGGGGGCGGAAGGTGGGACTGGTTTCGGATTAGGTTTAGGGTTAGGGTTAGGGGTTAGGCTTGTCGTAAATTTATCATATGAGTAAATTTAGAGGCTTTTAGGAATTTACTGATATAGTAAATTCAGATGAGGAGCTTGTGCTGTTCCCTCGGGCTAAAGCAGCCTCGTACCCAGGGTCCCTGGGGCTAAAGCCCTCGGGAAATATCATCACTTCAGGAAATATTTCACCAAATCCCCCTCGCGCCGGGTCTATAAATGATAAATATCCACCATAAATTGTCTGTTCCCTATATAATACTAGAATATTCTTTCATTAATTTGCCTCGTTCTTTAACTGGCTCTAGAGAAAGCTGTGATACACATGCATATATTCCTTACGCCAGTGCTTACGTCAGTAAAAGTCATTATTGATTGCCGTCCCGTTTTGTGACGCACAATTTTCTGCAGCTTAATTTTTTTTGCGTAATAAGAAATCAAGAATTGCGTCCATGTTTTTGACCACGCTGGTCCTTTGTAGTTGTTTTCACGCAGCTCATTCTGTAGCTGAAAGCAATGGAAATTCTACTCGCCCACACTTTACTGAGATGATGTAAGCATATGATATGATGTACACAGTATATACAAATGATTTTCTCAAGTTTAGAAAATGGACCAAAAAGATCAGGCAAAATTTAAGATTTCCTATCAAAATGTAGCCCTTCAGTTTGACAAAATCCACAATATAGCTAGCATAACAAAATCACGACTGATGTGAGCAGCTACAAATGTAACAATCGTATTCACACATGCATATTTGTTTTGAATGGTCCAGCTGCTAATGTGTCATTCACTGACGCACTGATACGAAATAGCTTCTACATGACGCACTTAGATATATACAAAATCAAGCGTAATTTCCACAAACTATATTGCCGCTACAACTATTCGATAAATACACCTGAAAAGGAAATACATATATGAATCTTGAACAATCTTTCATGCATATATGCTTATCTTTCTTTCAATTGACGACGTATTATTACTTACCCTAACTGGCTAGCGTACTTCAACATGCACTCACTGCATGGTTTTGCTTATATACGTCAAAGAAAAAAAATTCCATTTATTTATATAATGCAACAAACATCGCACTTAAAACGAAATAAATTGAAATAAAATTTAAACATGATATAATTACCGAAGATCATCAGGATTTGATCAGAATTTTATCCCTTTACCACTTGTAACTCCAAACACTCTGCCAAACATAGGCAGAAAAAGCCCCGTATTTTTGGGCCGCCTATGGTACACGTTGTCGTTTCTAGTTACCAGCGTTTTTATTACAACGAAATGAAAATGAGGCAAGATCTCCTCACTGCTCGTGCGTCGTGCCCACGATCACCGAGCACCTCTCTACTCCGCAGAGGATTTGAGAATTCCTTTGAATTTTTTTTAATTCCTCTGAATTCCTTTAGTTTTACGTAGTTTTCGCAATTCATCGCAAAAAAACTACGGAAAACTAAAGGAATACAGAGAAATTATCGTGTTTTGGTACACAAAAACACTCAAAAACAACTTCTGCGGCTTTTTTCAAAATTTCTACTTTACAGTTGAAGAGCTTCTCAGTGCCATATCATATTTAACAAAGCCGAAGCTAGGCGATTGATTAACCCAAAAATTTGCCGCGAACAAAAAGGAACCGTATTTACCGTTCCTACTTTTTCCAGTTCGCGCGAACATGTTTGAAAAGTAGTTTAATAAAATACGAAATAAGTGACACTCCAAATATAAGGTGTTCAATTTGAAACTTCATTCAACTTTTCGACTATCTTTAAGTCATCATCAGATGACTACAAGATGATGACTACGAGATAGTGCAAACGTTGAATAAAGTTTTTAAAATGAAAACCTCATTTGGAGTGTCACATGTTTTGTATTTTAACGAAAATTGTCAAGGACGAAAAGATGAGAAGAAACGAAGAAAGACGAGCTTCTCAAATTTCTTTATCGCACAGATCGCCTGGCTCGCATAGTTCTATGGTGGCCAGCAACATCGGCTCGCTGGCTCGCACTTTAGGAGAAAAAGAAGCCATTAGAAAGACATTTGCGCTTAGAATAGATTTGGACGGACTATATTTGGCTTTTGCGCACGCGCAATGTGTTAATTTTCAAGTTTGTCAGTGCTCAAAAATGTCGTAAACAAAAATGGCCCGCAGCAGGAAGGTGATCATGTTCAAAGAAAAGCTTTTATAGAAATGCAAAGACAAAATACGCTTTAAACGTGATAAATTACGAAACAAGTGTAAGGTGAACGTAGGCAAGACAACCTTGTATCCAAACCATTTAAGTATTGGTCTATACGTACTACGGCGACTTGCGTTGATGAATTCGTCGACTTCGACCGTAATGTCGCTACGTGCCGTATACAAATAATCAGAATTAGATCAAAAAGAAGAGGTACCTAGATGACTGTCGATTGCTCATGATCCAACCCTTATTATTTTCTTCGTTGGCTGCATCGGCAAGACGGTGCCCCCATATGAGCATATCTATCAACTAACGTAATCCCAATTAATCAGCAGTTAAAACCTTACAAACACAGAAGGCGGGGTCACTGTCGAAATTTTTCAAGTTTTAACTTTCAAGCGAAAAATTACGGGGTCTGAATTGCGCGAAAATTAACAATTCTCTGAATCCGAGTCAACTCGTACCCAGGGATCCGAGTGTGCATTTTAACATTACGCATGGGAATACGATGTTATGACGCTTTAAACGCGAGTCGCAGGCGCATCTGATACCATGTGACCATTACATCTTTTGCCATTGGCCACGTTGTACACGCTGCATAATTACTGACTGACTTTAGAATTGCATCTCATTGTAAGTATTCTGGCTTCAAAATTGACTGATGAGTTTTTCAGATCAGTGGGTATTTTTCTTTTTGTGAGTTTCTTCTTGTAGGAGTAAACCAGATATCCGGAAAAAATCTACCACTTTCAACAGAGCGTCAATTTGACAAGTCAAATGTCAGCATTGAACCCACGAGGTGCTTGCTGCCCAGCCGCCATGCAGTTAATAGCCATCTTTGATAAGGAGCAGAAGAAAATCCATGGGAACAATGTTCATTTTTAATTTAAGCATCAGAACGGTAGAAAATCGGAAAAATTCTTCATTCCATTCCTCACAAGGATCAACTAGTGATCGGGGCCTTGCACTGAAATCTTTGATAACCTCAACATACAATTAAAATATTCAAACGTAAAAAGTCTTTGTTTATAAAGATCTTTGAAAATATGGAAGTTTGACTCCACTCAATAACATGTTTGAATAAATGACTACAGATTGTGATGAAATAAATATTAGCCCAACTTTGCCAATATTGGCCCAACTTTGAATTAAATACTTGAATTCAAAGCACTAAATTACGTCCGAAATCTACGTAACTTAAAACAATACAGCGAAGTCATTATTTCCTCATCCCGCCCACGGGGTTGGTACGTGATGCAGCGCATAAACAAAGAAGATTCGATCAGTGATGTTTTTAAATTGATTAAAGTGTTGCGACGTTAACAACATATACACTGATGAGACACGTTGCCAAATAGCACTCTCCTCCGCAGAGGCTTTTTGTCATGCGGTAGTTTGTGGACGGCGCGTTGATAAAGTGCTTGTTAGATGAAGTTCTACGGTGGGGTTTGGGATTTAGGGGTATGTAGGGGCACATAAGGATTGGAAAATGTGCGCGCGAGTAAAGACGGGACGAAGAAGGAACTGACAACTTCAAAATTACAACAAAAAATTCATTCTATTACCGTAAAAATGTTGCATTCATAAATGCACAGGCACTGATCAATGTCGCTTCTGTAGTGACATTCTCGCAGCGTATGCACGCACGACGTATGTATAAAAAATATTTGGAAAGAAAGGAAGCTCTTTCAATCATAACGATATATGCAAAAAATTCAATCGTAAAATCCTTCCTCAAAATCCACACAAAACATCAAACAACATTGCTCAAAGGAAACACTAACAATCAAGGAGCAATATTCTTATAGAAATAATCGAAAAAACTAATAAAGTGGAAAAATGTGCAAAACTTTTTAAAAGCCGAAATGATTCGTGGGACGATGCTGGATGTATTCTCCGGTTTGAGGAACGAATATGATTGGTCGAAAAAATGAACAAACTTGCTCGCACTTTCGTGAATCCGGGGGAAGTTGAGAGCGAGGTGCTTGCTGCCCAGCCGCCATGCAGTTAATAGCCATCTTTGATAAGGAGCAGAGGAAAATCCATGGGAACAATGTTCATTTTTAATTTAAGCATCAGAACGGTAGAAAATCGGAAGAATTCTTCATTCCATTCCTCACAAGGATCAACTAGTGATCGGGGCCTTGCACTGAAATCCTTGATAGCCTCAACATCAACTAATTAAAATATTCCAACGTGAAAAGTCTTTGTTGATAAAGATCTTTGAAACTATGGGAGTTTGACTCCACTTACTAACACGTTCGAATAAATGACTACAGACTGTGATTGTGATGAAATAAATCGTTGCCAATAAAAAAATACAGCGAGGTCACATCTCGGATTTTTTCCTTATTCCGCCCACGAGGTTGGTACGTGATCCAGCACATAAACAAACAAGATTCGATCAGTGATGTTTTTACATTGATTAAAGTGTTACGACGTTAACAACCTGTACACTGATGACCACTGATGAGACCCATTGCCAAATAGCGCCCTCCTCTGCAGAGGCTTCTTGTCATACCCTTGTCATACCTCTGATGTCAACTGTTGTCATACGGTAGTTTGTAGACGGCAAGTTCATAAAATGCTTGTTACATGAAGCTCTTAAATGGTGGGTTTGGGATTTAGGGGCATGTGGGGGCACATAAGGATTGGAACATGAGTGCGCGTGGGAAGACAGGACGAAGAAGGAACTGACAAATTTAAAATTACAACAAAGAGTCATTTTATTACCGTGAATATGTTGTATAATAAATGTACAGACACTGATAAATCTCGCTTCTGCAGTGACGTGCTCGCAGTGACAGACAGTCTAGATGTATTTATGTCAATGGTTGTGCATCATGCACTGCGAGCACGTCACTGCAGAAGCAAGATTGATCAGTGCCTTTAAATTTATGAACAGAATTGCTACAACATTTCACGGTAATGAAATAAACTTTTATTGAAATTTCAATAATTTTCACTTGTTTACGAACTGTTCTATAGTGTTCCACATTCTGTTCATGACGTTCTACATACTTTATGAGATATATTATGTGCCATACAGGCTTTATGCCGGCTCAGTTGCGTCTAAACCACGAATTCCGTGACAAGTTATTTAGAAACAATTATAAACCACTGCGGAACACCAAAATATACTATACTGTATTCACTGTATACTTTCTATAAAAACGTCATGAATACTTTCATAATCTGTGCACCGCAGAACAGTAGGTAACCAGAAGCAGGGACGTAGCCAGGGGGGAGCCGAGGGAGCCGCGGCTCCCCCCCCCCCTTTCGTTAATAGAGAGGTTTAGCAAAGACGACACAACGCCTTTGACAACGCCAAAGTGAGGTAAAAACGATGTGGAAATGCCGTGAGCAAATCTGGAGATGGGCAATCACGGCATTTTACGTCGCATTGACGTCACGTCTCTTTGCTAAACCTCCCTAGTATTTAACGCGATAGGCGCGTCAAACCTATCATAATTATTAGTATCTGCAGGGCTCCCCCCCCCCCCCTTTGAAAGTTCTGGCTACGTCCCTGACCAGAAGAGACACTTAGTAGATCACTGTTATATATGTTAATTCAAGAGCAGCTTTCACTTCTTTAATAGTCGTTCCTTCACCCCAGAGCGACACCTCCAGAAGGGTCATTTTGACTTATTTTGAAGTGGACTGACGTTTTTGAAAGTCTTGAAATGACTCTTTTAAGTAGACTCCAATAAAAGTCAAGGTACAATACATATAAGTTATAGTCATGTTAAGTCAAATACAGTAACATCAAAAAAGATTCGGGACAATCGCAAAATGGCTTAATAGGCCATACCCATAATGACGTCATTATGGGTATTGCCTATTACATGAGATATCGTCTTGACAACCTTTCTACTCAAGTATGTATATTCATTGAAATCGAACAACTGCACGTGGAAAGGTGACAAAAACCGGCTTTTGGCAAATAGGTTTACATAAACTTTTAATGGCCCTACAACCAATCTGTTCTTTACTAGAACCTGTTCTAACCCTGGCAAGTTTTATGATTGTATAAGTGCACATCGCTTTCACTTATTTGCAAAACTGTAAAGTGTAAATTAATATCGCTGTGAAGGGTGACTGTGTGCATTCCAGCTCGAGTGTTTCGGTGTTGAATTTTTTTGAATTTCCTAATTTACGCGTCATTCGAGTGAACTTTGATCTTATAATGAGTCATTTATATGTTGTATTTCCACCCACGACCTCAAAATAGCACACTATTTGATCATATTGTCTGTGGTTTGAGCACGGATATGATGATCTTGAAAATTACACGTAAACGTCCAACATTAAACAGATTTATATTAGATAAACTAAAAACCTTTTTGAAAGTACAGACCTAAGCGCCAAACTCAGAGATTTACACAGACCAGAGATTTTACACCAGAGTCAGAGATTTACACAAAGTAAATTCTGACTTCCGACTACACTTATAAGTTACGCAATCAAATTTATACTCGCTTTGATTCCCAACTATGATTGCAGATTTAATGTAGCAAATCTACAGAATTAGAATTACAATTGGAAACAGAAAGTGAAACATAGATATTGTACGTCTATGACTATGCAGTATGCATGATATAGTTGTGACTTGTGGTTAATATGACGTCAATTTCTCCGCGTAACATTAATACTATTAACGTAACATGATGTTTCAACGTCAGGTCGTTAACATCGATTTCATTGCCGTTAATTCCTTTTCAACTTCGCGAAGGTAATTTCAAACACAGATTAATTCAACGTTCAGTTTTGATCTCAAAATTTATAGATTTAACTTGTGATAGTTGTACGTTAGTATTTGTTCCTAAAATTGGCCATCATATATTACGTCTTCAAAGCAGTATTCCTATGTAAAAATTTACAAAAAAAAAGGGTTGCCACCAACCTTTTCTGATATAACATGCTTTGCCGTTGAATGGTTGGTTATAACAATGAAGATAATCAAAACTATAGAAATTGGTTTTCTAAAGAACGAATCACAAACAATGATAACTTTTGTTTCAAAAGGCTAATCAAAAAGCCCAATCATTTTAGGTTGGTATTTACCTTAAAAAGACTGATCTTAAGCTTGGCCTTTCAAAGCTTTGACTTCCAGCCAAGCTTTCACAGACAACATCACGATTGACTAAATTCCAAGAATGCGTTGGTTTTCACTATACTAATATTTCTGTGTTCACGGACTGTGAGAACAATTACCCCCAAAGAATGAACAATATTAATAACTATACCCCACTCGTTACGTACTGATATGTACTTTAACTTTACTTTAACTATCGGGTTTTATAAAGTTGAACCTATCAAACATTTAAATAACCTTAACTGAGATTGACACCCTCATATTTGCTATTCTTGCAAGAGTATAGCCGTCATTATGTAGGTTGCCGCTTGCTTCCGTCACCGTTTTCCTAATTTAATATCGATTTTAGTAAATTAAAGCGGCTTAAAAACGTTGGAATATGTATACACCAATCATCATGAAAGGTTGAAAACTTATACCGTAAATGACTGTACAACAGATGGCTCATTTTGGTCGCAGTCAGTAACTGACAAACCAAGTCACGTAATGAACATTTTCGATTTTTAATCTTGTTTTATGGCTTTAATTCAATCAAAGCATTGTCAGTTTAAGACTGATTTTCATTAGAGCACATAGACATAGAGCATATAAAAGACCAATTGTTTTACGCAATAGGTATACTCTATGTGCATGAAATGTCTCGAAAAATGCAGTGATGCTAAAGAATGTTTAAGTAACTCGGGTACTACATAACCAAGTAAATGAAATACATAGTTATTCCCATCAAAACGATGCATCTTGATGTACCCCTCGAAAGGCTTCTGTATCTATAAGAGCTAGTCCAAAGCATAACTTGTTTTGGCGTATTATATCATCCATACCATATACGTCGAGCGTATTACGTGATCCAAAATTAACTCAACAATAACTGAAAAAAATTGTTCATCACGTCAATCCCAGGGCCACGCATCACTCTGGTTGGTAGTACTTGTTTTTACATGTGTTGTGGAGATTATTGATCTATATAAAAATGCGCAAAAGAGCTCTCTAATCAGTCATCAAGACAATTTAAGCTGGATTATTCTTTCGATATCTGTACGATCTTCAAATGCTTAAAATGTTTTGTAAATGTTTTTGTTTTTTTTCCTTTTATTCTAATAAAGTAGTGATACATGAAAAAAAATCATCAATTATTTAAAATGCCACTCGATAGATGTGGGTAGATAGGGCTACATTGGAACACTTAAAGGAATAAACTAAAAACATTAGACATGCCCTTTTGGGAAACTGCTTTCGGAATGCTGCGAAAATGTGTCTATGCCACCTGTAGCTATGCAATAGGTAGTTGTTTTGTTCGGTTATTTTTTTTTTACTCTCTAATACATGACAGTTGAACGATTATATGCTTAATCAAGCCATGGTTTCTGACAGTTCATGACGCCATAAGCTATAAACAGCGATGTCTGCTGAGAAAGCTCATCAAAGTGAAACACGGTTCGACTTATTTTCAAAATTCCTATCTACTAGCTATACAATTCCGGATCAAACCCATCGCTTTATTGACCCAACCTTGACAAACTTCGCCTTCGGATATGATAAGAAATTTGGTTAACCATGACACGGTCATAATGTGGTTTTGATCAATGTGTTTGGTTGGTTTCGACTTTCGCCTTTAGTCAGGTCACATCGATCATCAAGGAAGTCGCACATACGCCAATGATCACAACATGATAAAATATTATTTATTGCGCATTTCAAATCGGCGGTAAAAAAATTCAATACTCATATTAGTAACTTTTATACAGTCGTTGTTCTGTTTGAATCATATGAATGGTGAACGTCTTGTAGAATAGTGAAACGACCTGCTGTCTACAATATACATGATACAAGTTAGTGAATAACGCATGTTCAGAAATCTGATCAGAGCAGCAACACAAGTGAGTACGATTTTCAATATTGAATCATCACTGACGTGTTTCCACTCTTGAATATTTCCCGTCTAGTCATTCCACCAAAACAATTAACCATCTTCTCTTGAAATGTGCACTCTTGCGGTGACATCGGTGATACAGCTAGAATTTTAATTGATTTGTTTTGTGGCGACATGAAAAGTTTAACATGGCAAGCATTCGACCCAGATTTCTATCAGTATAAAACATTTTAAATGAATGATTTCAAATGCTTTAAAAATCATCGAATTCTTAAGACTAAAGTAAGTATTTTTCAAAAATGTTACATCACCATGCAAAACAAAGTCACTCAAGTTCAGGGGTATCTACCGTGAGATTCTAACAGACAAGCCAAGGTGGTCGCTACACGTTCCTATATATTATGAACAACCGCTGTGATTGCATGACTAAGACAAAACTAAAGAAAATTACTTTTCTAATCCATGCACATAAACACATTATTGTTTCAGAAAGCCAACCACAAAACGTGTCCATAGTAGGTAGATATTCACTGCAGCAAGGAACATAATGGGTTTCTATTGACTGCATTGACGACATTTCAAACGCAATTGCCAAGAGTCGTTTGGATAGAAAAACCAAATTAAAGACGTATGTCAGTTGTAATGTCTGTCGCACAACGCAGACATGCATACAAGTCCGACCGGAATAACATAAAGCGTCAACGCACGCACGCGGCATTATCGTGTGTAGGATGGTATCAGGTTTTACCGTTTCGTAAGGCGGTCAGTAGGCATCCTTCTCAGAACAAGTGTTCGTCATATTTTCGGCTTAGTTACGTCAGTGGGAGGAGTAAACACACTGAACTGTCAATCGCGCCATGACAACCAGCCTTACTTAGAGCCTTTGACGTCAAATGACGTATATCCATTCTGCTTTGAAATAAAACCATGTCTGCTGTTAGGAAAGCCCGATAGATAATTCGCTGTGATCAGTTCTCGTTGAAAGCGTGATTCTGTTCTCTTCTCTTACAGACGTAGAAAGCTTTGTACAAAGCTTGAAATGGGAATGGCGAACGAAATTAGGAAAAACCCATTACGGGTAGGAATGTACGATATCGAAAAGACGATTGGAAAGGGGAATTTCGCTGTAGTGAAATTGGCTCATCATCGTACTACGAAAAGTCAGGTTCGTTTTATTATTCTATGTAGAAATTATCCTTGTCTTTAAATGTCATTAATACCTCTTCTTGTACAAACCCGCTCAGTATCTTTTTCTTTTTATGCAATTATACTCTTTTATGTTGGCTACTTCAACAGGTAGCGATAAAAATCATCGACAAGACTTTGTTAGACGAAGCAAACCTGAAGAAGGTTTACCGCGAAGTACAAATTATGAAACTTCTACACCATCCTCATGTTGTCAAGTTATATCAGGTTAGTGATGACGGTACAAGATTGTATAAAATCACAGATCAACTCAAATACGCTCTGTTTTGTATAATGTTCTATTTTGTATTGTGTTACTATTTTGTTGTTCCCACTTTATATGTTGGCAAGAACAACTTGTAACATTGAAGATAATGTAACATGTTTTCGTATACCAGGTGATGGAAACGAAGAATATGCTTTATTTGGTGACTGAATATGCAAGCAACGGTGAAATGTTCGGTGAGTTTTAAATATAATTGCAACAGAATGACCTGGTCAACGACATGCTGTTTTTGCGTCTGTACCGCTGATTGTGACCGAAAGAGAAAATTCGAAATCATGTTAATTTTGTCTCTATCTGACGCCAAAGCAACTTTGTCCTGGCAGGGGTTTCATAACTTGCTATTAATCTTACTCGATGTTCAATATGAATAAGACTTTATCGTGGTTATAGTGTTGACGTCGCGTGGTCAGGGACTTCGCGTGACAAAGCGAAGCATACACAAACGCATGTAAAGTATTTCACTGATGATTGTGTAAAATCATGACCGTTGTTTGGTTTTATAAAGTGTTATACAATTAGAACTTGGTTAAGTCTTTTACCCATGTATTGAAACATCAATGTTAGCCAAAATGATGTATGCTTTCTAAAACGCTCGCATTCTTCGTATTTCTTCCCAGGTAGACGGCAACTAGCACAGATTTTTGTGATAAGCATTCTGAACTTCATATGCATTCTCATAGTTGTTCCTTTATATTCTCATTTTCTTCTCGATTTGTTGGATGTTTCAACCATTTTTGCAATAATGTAGCATCAGTAAAGCAGCCAAGATTGTTACGTGATACATATCTCTGCATCGACATTTTTATGCTCTAGAAGATTCTAGATGTGAACTTTAATTGATCGGAAATTACATATTCGCTCATCCTCTTTGATATCAAAAGGAAACCAAATTTTAGCGACAAAAAGTGTTTTTCGTACTTATTATTCGATAATGTTTACCGAAAAGAAAGTAGATAGACACATGGTAGAATCATAATGAAGTTATCATGTAATTTCGGCCGAACTTGGGTGCAGTTTACCACATTCCACTTTCGTTTCCGGTTTCGAGTACCGAGTTATGTCTGGCGCAGTCGGCATTTAACCTTTAATAAATCATAACGTAATATAGTGCGTAGAAAGCTCCAAATTTTTACTTTTTGCCCACACAATGTACATGCAAGTCCAATTCTAGTCATTTGCATGTTGTGTGGAATCAGTTATACTGAAACAAAGCTTAGCTCAACATAAGCTGAACATTTTCATTACCAGATTATTTTTAAAATTTTATTACAATAATACATTATCAGAGATATGTATGCAGTGCAGATATACATCCCTCCCAGACAACAAAAATATGTGGTGTTTAAGACAGGCAAATGAAGTAAATAAGGGCACCTTGAACATAATATATTGCAAATTGATTGGGTAATTTAGTGTTACTCTGTTAGGTCACAAGTTCTAGTTCTCTTTGTGGTGATAGTGGATAAGCATGAAGCCCGAATCAACTATCACCTCAGGGAAATTAAGAGAGAATAATCTAATTGTTTTAGTATATCAAGTAAATTACAGCAATAGCATACTAGTATGGTTCTCCTAATAGTTACTAGTAAAATATACATATTGTGTAGATTTACTAAAAAGTCATATTTTTTAATACAGAGCATCTGGCAAAGAATGGTCGCATGTCAGAACCTGATGCAAGAAAAACTTTTGCCCAGATTCTCTCTGCTGTTGAATATTGCCACAAGAGACATGTGGTTCATCGTGATTTGAAGGTTTGTTATTCTAAGTTTTGCTAGGACAGGTTGTTCAACGTATTGGGGATTCAGAAAAACATTCATGCCACTGCAATGTACAGGGTGTATCAAAAAAAAGGTAATCGAACTATACAATCTACAGAAATCATTCTTTCGCAGGCGGAAAAACCAGGCTTTTAGCTTTCAATTGTCATCATTTTTGTGAAATTTGAAGAAGGATTGGGCAAATATTAATCAAATGAAAATAGTCGGTCAAAATCGTATATTTTCACCATTGGGAGTTTATTGAAAATCTGTTGAAATTTAAACCCATTAGGGAATTAAATTACAAAATTAATTGACCAATTTGTGCTTAGGTAGTAAACTTCTGGCATTTTATTAGTGATGTTAATTGTTTCTCATGACAGATAAATGATTAATGAAATTTTCTTTTCTTATTCGCTGCCCTAGTAATGCTCAGAGGTGAAAATACGCAATTTCGACCGGCTATTTTCATTTGATTCGTATTTGCCCAATCTTTCTTCAAATTTCACAAAAATGATGACAATCAAAAGCTAAAAGCCTGGTCTTTCTGCCTGCGAAAGAATGATTTCTGTAGACTGTATAATAAATGCGCTAAAGCACTGTAAAGTTCGATTACCTTTTTTTTTATACACCCTGTAGTTTTAAGCTGGACCCTTTGCTTGACCATCCTTTCTGGATTGATTCATCAACACATCTGGTTCAGAAAAGCATTTTTAAAAACAAATAGCTTTAAAAGTCAGTTTTGATCATGCATTAAATAATATGAATAAATAACTAATTGTTTTTATTTGTTTTAGACTGAGAATTTACTATTAGATTCAAAGAATAATATCAAAATAGCAGGTGAAGTGGCTTCTTGTACTTTTGACTAATTTGATTCTTGTTTGCGATGATTTTGCAACAAAATTAAACTCTAACAATTATTTTTGTATATTTCATAGATTTTGGTTTCAGTAATCATTACTCTCCTGGAAGTATGCTAAATACATGGTGTGGAAGTCCACCATATGCAGCTCCTGAGGTTTTTGAAGGCAAAGTGTATGATGGACCACAACTGGATATTTGGGTAAGTTAATCTACATTTTAATTAAATATCACAAGTAAAATATTAAATATACAATATTAACCTGTTTATTTACTTAGTTAATAAATCATGATTTGTAATCTTATTTCAGAGCCTTGGTGTTGTACTGTATGTATTAGTCAGTGGCACATTGCCTTTTGATGGTAAAAATCTTCAAGATTTACGAGATCGTGTGCTGGAGGGAAATTTTAGAGTTCCATTCTTCATGTCACATGGTAAGTTTTAGTATTAAGAGTTTGCTGTTTTACGTGGAAAGCAGGAACTTTATTACATCTACCTTTTATTGAAGATTTGTAATTTCATTTGTGTTAAATTTACTTCTTGTAGAATGTGAAAACCTTATCAAACACATGCTCGTCCGAGATCCAAAACAGAGATATACTATTGAACAAATCCGTAATCATGAGTGGCTACGAATGGATCTCTCTGTCCAAGGGACACTGGATATGAACAATGATTTAAACAGTGAAACAGACAGTGAGCCCGAGGAAGAAGGCGATGATGAAAAAGTGTACAATGAACGTGCATTGAGGTTGATGGAGAACTTGGGCATTGATATTCCTACAACTAAAAAGGTGTTTATTTCTATCTGGTTTTTTCCGCTTACTTTCTTAAGAGCAGCCTCGTTCTAGTCTGTCAAATTATCGTGGTATTATTTTGAACTGATTCTTTAAAAAAGTCAATTCAGTGATTATTCTCTAGTGATGTAGTGAAAAATGAATGAAATTTACTCGTTTGCAAAAAAATATATGACTGCTAGTATGAATAAAATTCCATCTATTTATGATATGCACTGTAGCTAACTCATATTATTTCAATTCTTTTAGGCAATCAACAACAGAGTGTACGACCATCATGCTGCAATTTATTATCTAATTGTTGATAAACTAACACAACATCGTTCAAGCTGCCCTGAACAAAATGACGTTCAAACTCAGATACGACGACCAAGTAGCTTAGCACATACCGCTATTGTTCGTTCAACATTAACCTGCTCTACTGCACCTGCCCTCCCTCAAGCTGTGTCAGTTGCTAGACGACCGAGAAGCTCTGTACCCGTTAATCCCATGGAGTTTGGTGGCTTGGAAGAACGAGTTCCAACGCCGCCAGATATTAGACATGAAATTCCTGGACTTTGTCGTCAAATGATGAACATTAATAGCCGGCCACCACCTGCTCGACGTGTCACTCACACTGTCCCGCAAACAATTCAAGAAAACGTCGAACTTGACCGCAATAGTGCACCAAATAGTACTATACCCAACGTAAGCAATGCTCCTGTTACAGAACGGAAACGGCGGCATACTGTGGGTGTACCCCCGCGAGGTACTATCAGCGTCCCATCAGATCATCCCCTTCTCGCTGGAGGCTTGTCGAACACTCATAATACAATGTACAAAATTGAGCCGAATCCTTCTATAGTAGTTTCACCCTGTGATCGGGTTGATTTCCCTTCAGCAGACAGTGGCTTTCATTCATCGAACATTGGAGAGTTAGTACAGAACCAGGCGGTATCGCGCCGCTTTTCTGAAGGAAATAGTCCACACTTAGAGTTTCATCAAACACGAACATATTGCTCATCGTCCCCGTTACGAGTGCTGCAGGAAGAGCATCAAAAACTGCAAGAGCTTTATCAACCTTCTCTTACTCGTGCACAAATAAACGAGCAACAGCGTTTACATACTGTATACAAGGAAAAATACACGGAAATGCAAGAAGAATTAGAAAAACAATATCAAAAAAATGTTCAGAAATTCGAAACAGAATTGGCGGATTCTAATCCACTTTCGACAGAATTTCAAAAGCTTCAGATCCAAAGGCACACTTATCAGCCAGTTATAAAGTCAATGCCGCATAAACGTGTGCCCAAGAAAATTTCTCCTTATTCCGTACACAGAACAATCGAACGAATAGACAGTGATGACATTGAGTATCCTCCGTCGGAAACGAACGACGAGTACACACTTTTGTCGTTATATTAAGGAGCGTAATTTGTGTCAGTTGTATTTGTTTTGTGCATGGTAGATGTTTGAAACACCATCGTAATTGATCTGACGAAGAATGCAGTAAATTTTTAAATAGCATTTTAGTTGTTAAAAACAAGAATGCCTAATATCAGGGACTGGTATTTATTTTCTTTGGAACTCTGCTTTTTTGGCGCTACGCCTCCACATGACGTTGTTCTTGGCAACTAAGCACAGTATAGGGAATAAACAGTAGGGCCACTCAGGATTGGCCGGCCGGAATAATAGCGGAACAGCATGTCTATTGGCCAGAAACGACAATTGAGAACAGCATTTCTATTGGCCAGAAACGGCGATTGAGAACAGCATTTCTATTGGCCGGAAACGGCAATTGAGAACAGCATTTCTGTTGGCCAGAAACGGCAATTGAGAACAGCATTTCTATTGGCCAGAAACGGCAATTGAGTGGTCAGAATTTACATTTTCTGTTTGTTTTTTATTCTGTGACTAAAGTAATTCGGAAATGGTCTGTTGGTCTTAGTCATTTTAGCAATGAAAAAAGCTGTTTCTGTGTGCTGGGTACAAGTCAATCTTTACATATAAAAGTTTAGCTATTGTGTAAGGTCGTGTTTTCAGAAACTCAAGTTCTTATGTGGTTGAAATGACTAAGAAGCCAGGATAGGAATTTGTCAGATCATTGACCTTGGGCGTATAGGAAATTTGCAGGTGGTGTCTTTGTGTACATTATTTAACAGTAATGCTCTAAATGTGGTATTTAAATCATAACAAAACTCGTATCATTTCTGGGACAGTTTAGAAGTGATTGACTTATATTTTCTATTGAAAATGTGAATCTAACCAGTTGTTCATATTATATTTTGTAGATATCTAATACAGAAAATAAAAAAATATATATATATGGTTAATTTAATAAAGTATTGAGTTGGTATCTTTTGGCTGGACAGATCACAGGCGGCCCAGTTCAGTGTGTAGTTTCATACAGAGATCAGTAGCGAGCGGTAGCGTATTGTTTTACATATATAAGATTTTATATACGTAAAACAATACGCTACCGCTCGCTACTGATCTCTATATGAAACTACACACTGAACTGGGCCGCCTGTGGACAGATGCACGCAGTGTAGCTGCTCGTTCTGTCTGCTCTGCTCCTGAACATCTATTTCACTGTCTATTTCAATGTCTGTTCAGTTCAAGTGTTCAGTTATAGATACACTGAATGACGTCATAATGTGATAAGAACAAAAAAGTGGCTCACGGGCCGCCTAGTTCTTACATCCAATGATGTTCTTACAGCCAATGGCGGGCTTTGTTTTGTATAGATCATGATCACGCCAAATGGCGTGCTAAGTCTTCGTCGCGGCTCGTGAGTCACTTTATATTCTTACCACATTATGACGTCATACTGAGTATCTATAACTGAACAGACAACGGCAAAATGGCCTGTCTGCCTTCAACATAATAATCGGCCTTTCGCAACAAAAAAATGAATTGTGATTCTAACCCCTCCTCCACCCCTCCCCCCAAACAATGTTGGAAAAGCGAACGTCAATTTGTAAGGTGTGTGACCTTAATTTCAACATTGTAAAGGGAGAAATACATTAAAATTAGTTAAGTCTACGAATTAATTTCCAGGATTGTAGAATGAACTCTGATTATTATATAAAACTGAACAGACAGTGGAAAAATGTTATCTATATGTTTTATATAATAAAAATGTGAAAAATTTTGCCAAAATAACGATCTATACAAACAAAGTACGCCATTAGCTGTCGATAATTCTAAAATTGCTGTGATTGGATGTCGCTGAAATGGCGTCAGCGTGCGTCTGTCCTTTAATAGATCACAGTTCTCGGCCAATGAAAATCCAGAATGAACTCTGATTATTATATATATTAATTGATTATATAATCGTCATTCATTACTACTTGAGATTATATAACATCTCATTTCCTAAAGCCTATTTTGCTAGTTGCAATCTCATTTTGTATTGTTTTTTGCCACCCCCCACCCCCCCGTGCACGAATCTTAACCAACTGACATCCCAGGCAAATCCAAACTCCCATTTCCTCACTATTTTGTAACTATTTCTGCTACAAAATTAAATCGTCTCCATATCAACAAACTTCCTCCATTGATCTTGACAAATGATCTTGAGTCTTGACTCCGCGCGCGCGATGACGGATTATCGTTTTTCAACTCGGAACTCTTTCTTTGAAAGAGCATCGAGGACACATAGGAAACTTACGAAGGCGAATTTACTTTCTACAAAGGGCTTCGCTCAGAATCAGAGCCCAAATAAGCAATAATCTCATCATCTCTTGAACGCTCATAGTTCACAGTGTAGTACGCTTTTGGAAAGACAACCTCAACTGAAATAGCTATATATTATATATGCATCAGTGAGTCACAAAAACTTATCGTGTAACTCTCAAAGACTTGTATCGCTTAGCTTGCCAAAATTTTGACTTTAAACAGCAGTACATTTGTTCTCACGTTTATGTGTTGACATATTTTGTTCGCGTCTCCTTATTGTAACACTAGGAATGCATATGGAACAACCTAGCATTTCAAAACATCCAGCAACAATTAAAGGAATTTTGAACGCCTCAGTTGCGTCTCTTAGCAAACCTGGAAGAAAATATGCGACTGACAAACTGCAACTATACTGTATAAAATAGACAATCCATGGGACAACTTAATCTGCATCCGCTCAATGCAACGAATTCTATATGAATTCATGAGCATTAATCTATGTACTCTATATAGTATACATCGTTGCAGGAATGTTGTCCAAAAACGTTTCCTACTTACAGTAATATCCTGACGTAAACTCACCCTGTCAACTTATATTTAACAAAAAATTAATTTTTAGTATTTTTTAGAAAGAAATTTCTAGGAAGATAATTCTTTCGCTACTCGCTATCATCTATCGAGGAATAGATGGCGTGTACAGTAGCCAATCAAATGACAGCACTTGCAATAGTATACTACTTAGATTCTGCCAATTTCAAATAAGTGGTTCACTAAAAACACCAATCACATGACATGATGCTAATTTATACTTTTCATTCAACACTGTCAAATTAGTATACATATATATTATTGATGGTTTGCATATAACGTCATGGGAGCAATGTTGGAGGTACAACACAAAAGAAGTACCAATGTCGGATCCAGCCATCCAAAGTTCCTGTACAGGCAGTCTATCCCATGAGAGGAGGCAATGATCCAACAACAGACCCGACCCAGGTATTGGCTATGCTAAGGCGTTTCAACGGCGGGTACACAGTCGTATAAAGAATAAGGGTCGACGCTCCTGGAAAGAAAAACAATTGACAACTGTTGAAATATGTAAAAAATACATATGTGAATGGACCAATGGAAATACCGTAACATAAATTTCTGGACGGACGATGATAAAATTCAAGATGGCGTCGCTATTGCTTGAAAGATCATTAGCCTTTCACAAATCCGCAATTTTTGGGTAAAAAAATCATTGAAATAGGAAATATTCTTATTTGTGGTGTTAGTCTATATCCCACCTACATTGATATCGAAGGGACTAGCCACTAAACTCAGTTCCGAAACATCACATACTCGAACCAACCTTAGCGCGTAGATCGGTTTATAGCAGAGCATTAGGCTAGTATTCCAAAGGTTGTGGGCTCAGTTCCCACCGTGGTCAGGCATATATATTTTTCAGCTTGCCCGGTGTGGATGTATACTCACCTGAGTACATACGTAATTTATTCCAAATTTTTAACCAAGTGAAAACAAACAACTCACTAGCGACAATGCAACATAACAAAGGTTAGATAACCATTCCACAGAGGTTAACGAACAGAAAGAGGAAGGAATTTTGTTTTGAATTTGTTTTTGTTCTACCATTGTCCATGCTTATGTCGCACACTTTACCGCATTTCTTTGTTTTGTCTTTTGTTTTAACTTGCGCTTGCGCTTATTAGGCCGTGGGCTTTTTAGTCAAAACGCGGCTAGAAATACATAATTTCGTGGCTCCCATCGAACACCTGGTTTGTGGTTTATTTGAAAGACATATAGGTATGTTGCTAACAAAAAAGTTCCCAAGCATTAAAAAATGCGCTCGATATCGAGAAACGGGCGATTTGTGATTACCTACTATTAAATTGTAGTAAAAAATGTGACATTTCATACTCGACGATAACAAAAACGACTAGCATCATCAGAAAGAGCGCAATAAGACTGCACACGAGACTCTTTAACAATGTTTATTCTGCAAATGGTTTTCGAGTTATTTTCGTTTTATATGTGAACATTGGACCCAGTTTTTATATGCAGCTTTTTGTGTTCGTTCTGATGATGCTGGTCGTTTTTGTTATCGTCGAATATAATCATTCACATTATTTTACTGTAATACAATTTAATATCAGGTAATCACAAATCGCCCGTTTCTCGTCATAGATCAGTAATGACAATTAATCACTCGGTTTCGGGCGCGTTTTTTTGCTTGGGAACCTTTTTTGGTGACAATGTGTCTATATTTCGTTCAAATAAACCAGCAGCATATGTTTCCCAGATGGGTATGCCACGAAATTAAACAATTTTTGACCACAGCACACCCGAGGCCCATATGTCTGTTGTGAGGACCAGGCTGAACATTTCAAAGAGTCACTTGTTTATAGCTCTGGATTAATTTAGACGAGAACTTCAGTCTTTCCGCGGCTTTTTCAAACAAGAATTACGAACCTAACAGGGCAGTTAATCCAGTTACTTGAGTGAAAAGATTTGTGAGTCCTGTAGCGCTGCATGGCGACGAGACCAAATGTCAACGTGTCAGAGGCAATAAATATTCAAGCTCTAACCTTATTTGCAATCTGTATTACTAAAATACATAGATTAAGTTACCTGTCGCTATAAAACATTCGACTATTTTTCCAAAAAAATATGTAGGGCCCAAAGCTCAATGGGTTAATGCAACCAATGAGAGTTTAATATTCTTGATTTATTAGAGTATTCTTTTTATCACAATTAATTGTTGGAAAAGGGTTGTGATTGGTTTATTAGTCTCTGAAATGAAAGGTCTAGGACTAGTTTAGAAAGGCCAGTAATTTTCTGCAATATGATAAACAATATTTACAAAAGACAAGTTCCAGAAAGGCTATTTCTCATTTTCTTTATTGTTAGTGCCAGTGAATCCTGAAACACTTGAGTGCAGTAATTTGATTAGAGCACTTTTGCCATGAAAAAGCTGTTGTTAAGATTATTTGTCAAGTATTATCAAGCAAATAATTAAAACACAACCTACTCTTTAACGCGCTTGTCCTCAGCGGCTGATCTAGCGTAAGTCAAAATAAATTACCACAGCTCATTCTAGGGTGTATTTACATTTTAAAATACCTTCAGAGCAACTTCATTGGTTAGATTTTATTTTTTTGAAATTCATAACCTATGACATTGTTATAAAGTTATTTTGAATTTAAAATTGAGCTGCTATAATTTATTTTGACTTACCCTGGATCCGCCACTGCTTGTCCTCTAACTTCTAATTAAAAATCACTTCATTCTCAGGAATTATTGCCTTCCTTTGCCATTTTGAAATCTTGGCAATGTCGCATTCCAATTAGCCATCTTGCATTTTTAGACTTCATGGCTTTAGGATGTGCACACTAGGCAATTTAAAGGGATTCCACTCTAAAAGCGACGCTAGTTTGTCGTGCGATCTACTTCACAAAACGTTCAGGTTTCAGCCGTATAAATTACCACAAACTGACATCTGCTCGCTCAATTTAGACAATTTTTCACTTTATAATAAAATATATAAAGAAGCTACAACAATTTTACATCACCCATTTCGCCTATTTTTTTTCTTCCAAGCATCCACAGAGAATAATAGTCATTTCCGTGAGCAAAACACAAAAAAGTCATCTTCGCTTTTACTTTAAAGTGTCACTGAGACGAAAATCAACCTCCGTATTTTGACCAAATTTTTCATCTGTCTTATTTAGATATAAATAAAGAACTAGTGTCTAAAGTTTAGTTGACTTGAACATATAGTTTAAAAGATATAAGCCTTCAAAAGTAGTAAATTTCGCGTCCGCCATTAAAATTTTTGCACAGTAAACTAAACCGAAAAAGTGGAAAAGGAGTTTCTATCCATCAAAATATTTTATTACGGCAACAGTTTTTATTTGTAATATCGTTCATGCGCACGTAGTAAAATTGCAATGATCGTTCCGCATGAAATTACATGCAATAAGTTGTAATAGAATTTTGTGGAAGCAAGGCACACCGATGTGACGTTTTGCAACAAACAAATTCAGATTGGTCATATAACCTACTGCAGTTTTTACACGTTTTACTTGGAAACAATTGAACCGTCTAGAAGGACTCAGAATATTTTATTCCCATCCAAAGTCCAATGCAACAAGTCGTATGAAAGTACCTGTAATAGCAGCCTGTATGAAAGCGAGGTAGAACACACAGACGCAGTCACTACAGGAAAGAATGCTGGTCATTTGCAATTCTGTTCATTCTATTTTGTTTGTAGCCACATTGTTTGTTCTTAAAAACTGAAGATAAAGTAAAATTATGTAATTAGATTGTTGATAGGAGTGTTGTACCTCAATTTTTACTGCTCTATTTTTTCACAGAAACATTTTAATGCACTCGTACGTAAGAAATATTGGCTGGCAATCTGCATACACACAAAATGAATGTATATTTAAAACGACGGCCAAGTTAAAGTCCTCAGTTCGTGACATTAACGGCGGGAAAAGAGGCCGAGTTGACTGACATTTGAGGCACACTGATTTGAATGTCCTTGGGTTGTCCGGGTTATAAATATGGTCTAGTAGATTGAAGTAGTAACTAACTAGACAGTTTTTCAAGTAATCTAGAGATCTTGACGTATCACGGATGTAGCCAGGGAGAACATTCCAAACACTCGGCGCTCTCACATAAAATTAAAACTGTTTTGGTAACTCACTGTCCTACATTTTGGTACATTAAGGAGAATACCATTATCAGCGTTTCTCGTATTCCGGATAGGAGCTCGTATTGACACATTGGTGTCGTTGCTTAGGATACACTTGTAGAGACAGACCAAGTCTAATTACTCATGCCAATAGCAGACTGGGATAATACTAATAGTCTGCAGTCTTGCGCTGTATGGTGTGTCTCAGAGTGTGTCTGTACTGTATGGAAGGGAAAGAATGAATTTAGTCGCCCGTCGTTGGACTCGTTGTATTTTTAGTATGTCAATTACAGTTTGTGGTGCCCACACCTGGCTGGCATACCCTAACTTGCTGCGAACCAAGGACAGTTCCAACACCTTTCGCACCTCGATGTTATGGATGTCGGAAGCTGTACGACGAACAAAGCCGGGCATAGAGTTTGCTTTTGATATCACTTCTTCAACCTGTTTCGTCCATTTGAGGTCTTTTGCAACAGTAATTCCGAGATCTTTTTGGTGACTTAATGTCTGCAGAAGAATATTCAGAAGTTTATATTCTGCTGTAACTGGTCGTCAATTTCTTGTGATGTTCATTACCCCACATTTGGATTGATTCAAGTCCATCTTCCAGGTCTACACCAATTCTCAAGATCATTGAGACATTGAGATCATTCTGCAGGCCTTCGCAGATTTCATAGATTTCATACGGTGCACGAAATTTCCAGACATTTTTGGGCGACCTATGCTTCCTTAATCCTTAATCTTCGGTTCGACTGAGGTCTCTCTCCTCCGCAGAGGCTTACTGGGCGGATATGTACATGAAGTTTTTTGTTTGGCTTACATGATGAAGTTTTTAGTTTGCCTTACATGAAGTTTTGGGCATAGGAAAGGTGAGCGTGCAAGGAGTGACGGGAAAAGAAAGATGCTTTCTTCTTTATGCTTTCTTTACATATTTTGAAAGCGAATAGAATATAAAGAAAACGCAGTCATAGTTGGAAATGAAACAATCTTGAAAAAGGTGGGTGCGAATTTAATCTAAGCTTGTCCATCTTTCGAAACCACGTCAACGTTTTAGGGGAAGCATCCATACTCAACTTGCCACGAGAAACGTCAATTTGACGTTTGTGGTTGTGGGTGTGTGGGTTATTTTCTTTGACGTTTTGCCTGTGGCAAAATGATATAAAGATGTTTCGTATGATGTATAATTCTTAAAACTGATATACGCGACACAAACCTGCACAATATTTTTTGTAATCAAGGAATATACAAAACAAGAGTATATACAAACTTCCTTAGGCCAAACAAAATAAAATGTTGGTTTCAGGTTTCACAGCCAAATTTTATATGGGTAGGTCGGTCGGAAAACATTTTATTTTTTTAAAAATATTTTATATCTGGAAGTTTGTAGAAAATTGGAGGTATGGTGTAAGCAAGTTAAAACTCATTACGAACTCTTAGATTTTTCATTGCTTTAATCTTTTAACAATAGAAACTATTAACAACAACTAAATGTGTAAAGCCAACATTAATTAATGTCCAGTCTAAACGTTTAAGTTCCCAAAATCATCACTTCTTAGTACCATACCGCCATTGTTCATGAATAATTGTCACGCTTCGTTGGTAACGCGGGTTTAGACACGCCACGCGAGATTAGACATGCCAAGCGAGATCACCCGCGAGGGCTAGAGACTATTCTTCTGTTCTTTGTGCAAAATCATAAAAATGCAAAAATACTAGAAAGAAAATGTCAATAAAATGTTTATGGTCGGTCGTATTTTCAACAGGTCGGTCGGAAACCTGAAACCAACATTTTATTTTGTTTGGCCTTATTTCGCCAGATGGTAAATTCAAAGTCATATATTTATATTGAAAGAAACCACGTTGTTGCCACGGATTGACGTTTCTAGGGTGGGTTGGTGGGTATGGAAAAGAAACGTCAAATTGACATTTTTCGTGGCAAGTTGAGTATGGATGCTTCCCCTTACAGTGGTTTTTTCGTAAAAATGAGATACAGTTTATGTATATATATATATATATATATATATATATATATATATATATATATATATATATATATATATATATATATATATATATATTGTGTTAAATTTCGTCAATCTCGCCCGCGCATTTTACTTTCCAATCTGGTGTGCTTACATAAGCATTTTTGTGATGTCGCGCTAAAGATGTCGCTAAACATATAGGATAAGGAATCTTTGGGAAATGGTGGAGTGTTTTAGTGTATTTCATAGTCTTTGAAAAATTTGCCAAATCTAGCTACAGTGGAAAATCATAGTAAACACATGTACGATGTAGAATTGATCAATTGAGTCGGTCTAGACTTATGGCCTTTACTTGGTCGGTAGCAATTACTTTTACAGAGGTCTATTAACATGAAGATGCAAGTTCAAATCCCGCTCGAGACAACGAATTGCTATCTGTCGATTGTAGGGCAAGGGGATAAATATATGTTCTTCACAACAAAGTTTTGGGGTGCAAATAACATGTGGCTCTGACTGGCCCAGAACATAGGAAATTAAATTTTTGCTGTTAAAATTTCTCCCAGTTACATTGTAGCAAAATTGTGGACATTCTATAGTATGTGCAACCCTAGGTAGCCCAAATAACAGTGGTACTAATCAATTTCTGTTGAATGAATTACATTTAAAAAACTTCATTTCAGACCGTCGCAGCCTGTGTACTAGTGGCACTTTAAATGTAGTTTATTCAACAGAAAGTGATTAATACCACTGATATTTGGGCTACCTATGGTGCAACTCCCCCTCCCCCAAATTGTGTTTGACATACACCTACTGTATGCACTGTATTATCTTTTATGGGCTGTACCCACACAAACGAGATGCCACAAAGACAAACATATACTTGGTAAAAGGAAACATTTTGTCAAATTATTACTTTTAAATATTTAAAATTAGTTTTGTAGTTTGCGCACAAACAGACATGCCAACATTTGAAGTAAGCAAAGAAGGAGGAGGTTGAGCTCCAGCAGGGGCATAATTAAGGGAGGAAGGAGGCGTGGGGGAATTGCCTCACTCTGGTTGATGCCATGTTTGAATTTCAGTGCTCTAGATTATTTGATAATATGTACGAAATTATTAAACAAACAAAATGATTTTCCACATATATAATTTCAAACCAAGATACAGTAATATCAAGAAGCAGTCATTTAAATATATTAAACAGGAAAGTTCAAAGTTTCACTAGCTCTCTTCAAGCTTTCAAATTTGTGTATATTACTGACTTTGGCATGTGCAATAACTTGTTTTGGTGGTTGTTATTCATATCATTTAAGTTTTTGCCTTCCAAATACATTTATTTCGTTATTTTTATGCCAAGTAGGTTATTCCTAATTGATGTGTAGAAGCATGCCCTTTTTTAGCATCTCTTCCAAGTTTATGTTAAGAATAAACGTCTGCAAATCGTTATATTTGTTTATCAACCCATGTTTACTGTGTAGAGAAAAAACAAAAGTATTATACAAAAAGTACTATATTGAAGGACAGAAACGTCCAAAATCTGAACACATGGAATATTAATTAGCTAGTTCTGTTCAAAAGTAAGGTAAACCTTTAGTCATGATGTCAGCTATTATATTCTCAATATTTAACAGATATTGTAGTCTGTTCGACTTGTTTTTGCACAAAATTATATGATGTATCAGTAAGCTTGGTGCGTTAATGGAATTTCAGACTTCTAGATAGTTCAATAGCTCCTTTGTTATCTTCAAAGATTATAGATGGATCAGTCTGTTTTATTTGAATGTCAGATAACAATCTCCTTAACCAAATTGCTTCTTGACTTGCTATACTATAGCGATATACTCGTCTTGTGTGGTCAGTCTTGCAAAAAAGGCTTGTCTTCTACTGCACCAACTTATTGTGTTACCTTGAATCTGGAAAACATATCCTGAAGTCGAACCCCAAGTACTCACACCATCTCCCTAGTCTGCATCGGAATATCCGGTTAGGATAGAATCTGTACCATGTAGTTTTAACACTAAACCATAGTTATTGTCGATTTCAGATTACTTTTCAAAGCGCGGTTCCCAAGTTTGTTGTCAACTTGCCAATTACGTTGCCAAGTTCGGTATTTGGGCGCGAACTTTGAAACGAAGTTCGCAAGTTCAATTTCAAATTTCTGTGTTGAAGTTGCTTTGTAAAAAGTAAACAAGTGTCTCTTTTGAAGTTGTTGACTATATCTAAATAAAGAAACTGTATGAATTCGTTTAGTCGACAGGGCAAAGCCTTACCAAATCAAGTACGAGAAAATATTATTCAAAATTATTTAGATAATTTTCCTATCACTGCAATTGCTGCGAGACTTAATCTGCCATACAAAACTGTATCCAACATTGTTGACGCTTGGTTTGCAAGACCAACTATTGAGTCGGAACGAGGAGGCAACAAACATAGAACAGCGCGTACAGATGACGTTATAGCGTACACAGAGTTCGTGAAACATCAATAAACCATCAACTTATGGGAAAGAAATACAACGACAGTTAGTCGCTAATGGTGTATGTCTTCCGGAAAATGTTCCAAGCACGACTTCTATAAGTCGGATTATGACCGAGGACCTGGGTTACTCCTACAAAAAGATCAGTCAAATAGCGCGTGAAACAGAGCGGCCGGATGTCATTGAAAAACTCTCTGATTACCTGTCTGTCATTTCAGAAGTAGATGCAAACCGACTACATTTTTTTGACGAATGGTCAGTTATTGTTACAAGTGGCAACCGAACTCGGGGACATAGTGCAATCGGACAACCTGCAATTGAAGTACAAAGATATGCATCAAGTGCCACTTATACCGTTAACTTACTTCACAACATAAACGGTGTATCGCATTCTAACATCATTCGAGGCCCTTCAAATGGTTTAGAGTTACTTAATTTTTTTGACGAAGCTCTTGATCAAAAAGATATGTTTGGAAATCCGGTCGTCAGGCAAGATGATATAATCGTAATGGACAACTGTGGATTTCACCACGCAAATCACGTTGAAGGAAACCTACGACTTGCGTTGCAAGCTAGAAATGTGGAACTAATTTTTCAACCTCCGTACCACCCATCTTACAACACATGCGAGTATTGCTTTAACCTTCTGAAAGCCATTTTGCGCAGATACCCGATATACACGTCAGAAAAGTGTACCGAATTGTGCATATCAGACGCATTAGATATAACAATGGGGTTTTCCCGGCAGATTTTTAAGTGTTGTGGCTACTTATAGGTGTAAACAAGTTTTCAAGTTGACATTCTGTTGTAGCAAAATAGTCAGTTAATTTATTTCAAATTGTTAACAACATAGTATAATATGAACCATATAAAAATTGAGATGCTATAAAATATCCATCCCATTGTCCACCATGAATATAATTTCAAACAAATATCAGTTCAAACAAATATCAGTTTACTTTAGTTTAGAGAACGGGAAGCTGGTGGAAACACTGGATTGGTATTTTATAATTAAGCGTCTAACGTATAAATTATATATATATACTGTCCAGTCTGTGTAAGGAAATAAATGTAAATAATTTTGCCATTAAAGAGGCACTGTGTTCCATTTAGTCTTGCAAAAACACAACTATTTGATTCTTGCATGCATAAAATCGTGATTCTAGCTTTGCTTGTCACTGTTCGCTAAATTTGCAACTGATGATAACAATGACAGACCGTCGCCCTCGCAAGTGTTTACATTGTTATTACTTGTAAATGTTGTTGCACTTTGTTGGCTTTCTAAACTAGAGGCCGATACGAATGCATTTGACGACGAATTGTGTAACTGCGGATCTTTATTTGTAAATAAAGTTTGCCCAGCGTACGGCCATTGAGCACATGGAAACAGGCCCATTGCGTAATTATACGGATAGTAGCCAGGCAAATTTTGCGCAGTACCACTGGAAAGAGGATAACTTGTACTTGGGAACATCATCTGTGCCTGCTGTTGAGGTGTGAAAGTCTGACGATAGGTCGGCGCGCCCATAAAATTTTGACTTGACATGCTCTGCAAATTTATCTCGCCAACACTCCCAGCTCTGTCACCGTAAACGTCGTACCGCTCCGCATTTCTAGTACTGCGATTATGTTTCAATTTTCTCTTTCGTTTACTCTTGGAAATGTAGACTTTTCGATTCTCTTCGCTGGTAAAACTTGTACTACAACTTTCGCTTTGCGATTCGGACTCACTTGATGAACTGGAATAATCTTTACTGCCTTTTTTACTCTTGTACTTGGATTTTAGTTTGCGCTTGAATTTGAGTTTTCGTGCTCTTCCCGACTTTAGTTTCCGATCAGTTTCTTGAACAATGGTATGACTTGTGTGACTGCCAGTCTGGACAGTATCAGAGACAGAGGAGTTGCTGACAGTGTTTGTACTTTCGGGCGAAACGCTCATTGTCACATTCAAGTTTATGGCATTTTTTCCCTCACTACATTGCATTTGTTCATACTGCTGAATACCGTGAACCGCCACATCACCGATTTCATGTTCTAGCTTTTGTTTACATTTACAAAGTGATATGCGTAGTTGCTCCGCGTCGTTTGTTGTTTCATGCGGTATTTTGCCATTGTAAAATTTTCTCAAAATACGAATGTCCCGTAACAGTTTTTGCTTGTTTATTTTATATGACGGGTCAACTTTCATCATACGAGGCGTCAAGGCTTTGAGAAAATGGTGTTCACTTTGTGATACAAAGTTCTTTATTCCAGTGAGTTGTTCCTGAAGCGATTTCATATCATCGCGTTTTTTCTTAATTGTTGTTTTTAACCTGTTCATTTCAGCAAAATATTCGGGATGCTTGTCCCGAATACCACAATAGGTATAGCTCGTACATTTTTGTAGTTTGCACGGTTGATTTACCTGGTTCCTGTGGCCACGGTGATGACAATTTCCGCATGTTACTTTTCCATTCCCAATAGCGGGTAAAGCAGGAACGTTTATATTCATCGAATCTAAATTTACTTGCAACTCGCTCAACGATAACTCGTTTTCCTCAATTTGGGTTTCGATCTGCAGGCGACGTTGCTCGAATGCTCTTTTAGAGCTTTGATTATCGCTGTCGTTATTGTCGTTACTTTCAGCATTCGCCTAAGAAGATTTAAAAAAACACATTCTTTTACATGCGCGAAAGTACAAATATCACAAACAGCCATGCCGCATGCGATCATACATACATCTCCCGATGTATGCAAATACATTACCTCTACCATCACTGATAATTTATAAATTATTTAATAATATATGAGATAATAAAGAAATATATATATATAAACCATACCTCGTCCTGTTCAGTACAAGTTTTCCTTTGTCTACCTTTCACATGTAAAGGCGATTCGTCACTTAGTAAATTTAGTTGATATTCTAAGACTTTTCTTGACCCCAAAGGTAAATCAGCGAACAATACGTCTAAATTTGCTTTATCAAGTAACTTTAAAGACAATCTCGACGTAAAATTATTCGATGATAACATAGCCTTAATCTTTGAGCAACACTCTTCGCCTATTTTTGGTAAGATCGTACTAATAAAATCGTCCAACTCGCTCATTTTGTAATTCGCCGACTAGCAACTCTCGAATACGAACCCAAGTTGGCGCCGAACTTGCGAACTTCGTTTCGAAGTCCACGCCCAACTACCGAACTTGGCAACGTAATTGGCAAGTTGACAACAAACTTGGGAACCGCGCTTTGAAAAGTAATCTGAAATCGACAATAAGTGTTCCTTGAATGTAACTTAACATTCGCTTTATACCTTGCCAATGTTCCTTTCCTGGTTTTGGCATAAATTTTGAAAGAGCAGCTAAATCTGGACGACTTATAGTGGAAGCATAGGTTAAACATGCAATTTCCATTTGATATTGCAGGACGTCAACAGGTTCTTCATCTTCTCTTGCGGGTTCAAACTTTCTTCCTTGTTCAAGTAGAGTGGATACTAGCTTGCAGTTTCCATATCGAATCGTTTTAAGGACTCCTTCAAGATATTCTTCTGAGTAATCGAAAGTGTTCTTAATCTTCGATCCCGTTGAACAGACATACCGAAAACATAGTGTACTCTCCAAGGTCTTCAACTTTGAACCTTTTGGCCAAGGCCAATTTCTCTTCCTCGAGCGTGTTATTTGAAAACCATATAGTGTCATCGACATAAAGAGCAATAATGACAAAATCAATCATACTATTCTTTCGCTTCACCGACTTGATGTAAACATACGGAACCGCACCGCATTTCTTGTAGCTATTAGACAAGAAGAACGTGTCAATTCTAACATTCTAACACTTTGCAGCTTGTTTTGAACCATAAATGCTCTTGTTCGGTTTGCACACAATACATAATCTGTCGATCTTCATCAACAAACCCTTCCAGTTGTTCCATATATATTTCATCTTCAAGATAGCTTTATAAAAATGCTGTCTTAACATCCATTTCATGAATGTCCCAGTCGCACACGTTTGCCACTACTAACAACGATCTTATCGAGTCGTGACGGGCTACTGGCGAAAAAACTTCTTCGTAATCGCTACCTTGTGATTAAGAATAACCTTTTGCGACTAACCGAGCCTTGTATCTTCGAATTGAACCACTAGCGTTTCTTTTCACACCATCGACGTCCTACGATGTTTTTCAGTCCTTCTGGACATGGGACAACATCCTATCTATGATTGTCCATGTGGGAATCATATTCTGACCTTGTAGCTGTTTTCTGTTCAGCAGAATATTCTCCTGTGAAAGCTTCATTTATGGTATGGATCGGGTCTGTGATCAACAGCTACATCTTGTTCCTCTGGATCAACAGGAACATGGGAATAATCACTAAATGAATCAGTGAAATGTTCAGTTCCAAACTCATGAAACTTTCCTTCTACGAATACGACATCACGACTGCGAACAAACGAAATACATCCAAAAACTTTAAAATTCGCGACATCGAGTTTTCTCTTAAAGAGCCGTAGTAGGACTTCGATTCCTTAGGTAAACAGCTGTGTTTACTGCTTCAGTGAAGGGGTACTTTTGACTTGTTTCCCAGTGAAGTTTTCAGCGAAATTATAAAATTTCCTAAACTTGTCTAGAACTTCATCTTTGGTCTTCGTGAAGTAAAGAGGCGTATGACGGGCATAATCATCGATAAATTTAACATGATATTGAGAACCTCTCAGTGAACTAACAAACGTACAGTAGGTCCACACACATCACTGTGAATCACCTCAAACGGTTCAGCAGTACGCCATAACTCACAGGCTTCGCGGATTACACTTTTTTTATCAACTGCATTGTCCATCCATTCAACCATTTTACCATTCACCAACTTCATATTATTGTCCAGGCCCAGGTGACCAAACCGATAATGCCATAATTTTGAACTTGATTATTCCATTGCAGCATTCACATGCTCATCAGCAACAACTTTCAATACATAAAGCTTTCCAATCATTCCACCAATTGCTAAAAGCTTGGAATTACGGGTTATCTTACATACACCGTCCTACAACAGATCTGTGGCTCCTAATTTTGCCATTGCACGCACCGAGTACAAATTCATCTCAAGATCTGGCAGTCGTCGTTTCTCTCACATGTATTTGCTGTTTGGTCTCGATCGCCAAAGAAATATATGTCCATGCTTTCTTAGCACATGAATTTAAAATGTTTCCGCTCGAATCCTCTAAGGCACTACTTCCCGGAGATTTAGCACTTACATTTGCGTGTCCAAATAGATCCATACTCTCCAAGTGTAGCCGCATATTAAACACCCATGTTCGATAATTTGAACCGTTTAACTTCGCGAACTTTAATGCGAGTTTGTCTCCGAAGAGGCCATGCTGTCTTCGCTTCATGGACCTACACTTTTCGTATCACGTTTCCTGGGCCCATAACCTGTTAAGAATAGAGGTCTGCAAATCGAAATATTTGTTTATCAACCCATTTTAACTATGTAGAGAAACAGCGAAAGTATTATACATAAAATTATTATATCAAAGGACAGACTTCCAAAATCTGAACACATGGAATACTAATTAGCTAATAGCTTTTACACGGAATGTTCAGTTCTCAACAGGTTGTCTACCATCTGTACAGATCTTCCTGATGGTGCTAAAAACACTTTCACAGTATGCATTACTATGAGGAGCAGAACTTTAGCCAGCTTATAAAAATGCTGGAAGCTAGGTATACCTGAGAACGGGTCCTTCAGCAGGGAAATTTTCTGCCAAACCAAGTCAATTCGAATTGGTTTATCATACTCATCATGGTAAGCTGGAAGTTTTTTGACAGGTGCTGCTTGATGATCAAGAAATTCTGAGTGAAGATCATTTACATCACTTTAATTGATAACATTACGAAATCTTTTCATAATCACTTCTAATTCATTAGCTGTTGCTTGATGCCTTTCTGGAAGTCTTAAAAAGGTGAATGACTTCATCACTTGGCTGTGTTACGTTGATGTTTGCCAGTACTTGGTGCATGTCATATAATTTTTTTTTGCATTCTTTTAAGAATTTCTTATATTCGCTGGTGCCAATGATATCAGAATCTCTTCATTAGCTCCAATGAAGATCTCATCATCATTCCTTAGAAAATCTCGATTATCTAGATCAATATGGGTTAAATCTTCTGAAGAAAAAATTACTTGTGGACGCATGTATCTTGTCACCAATGAACGCTACAGACGAATGGTAGACTGAAGTAACATATGTATCAGTGGTTCCTCTGATTGAAGGAAGGTATTGAAGCTGTCAAAGACTGGGATAACAGACAGTCTGGACAAACATAGCATACAATCTTGTGACGGGGCTTGTGAATGCCTTTTCTAATCTTGTTTTTCGATTGGTCTGCCAATTCGGGATCATCTTGCAGGCCAAAATAGGAAAGAAAATATGATTCCAAAGAGTCCTATTGTTTAAGGGTTCTTTCAAGACATTTACCAATACTCGGCCATCTTGTGGATACATGCTTTATTAACTGTCCTTTACGCTTTGCACTTTGCCGAAAATGATAATAAATGTCAATGACAAAATCTTCAATATTGACTGCGAACCTTTTGGTTATGCTGTGAGTCTTTCATTTTCTTTAGGAGACTATCATGAGCTCCAACGATTGAGTTTGTATTGTCAGATGAATTACTAATGCAAGTATCCCAACTCAGTGAGAAGTTGTCCTTGACTACTTCATTGCATGCATCTCACATTTGTTGTGCTGTTGGCCCACTGTTGATATTTGGCGTGTCAAGCAACGAAGTCTCAATCAGTGCAGAAACCTTTCCAATAAGCCTCACTAAAATCTTGCAAAAAATTACATCCTCATCACTGCTTCCATCTGTAGCCAATCCATACCACTGGGTTGGGGACAATTCTTTTTTCAGATCATCATTAAGGTGCTTTGGAACTGATCCAGTTAGCAATATGGGAGGTTTTAGTGCGACCGCTTTTGTATTTGTTGGCTATTTTTAAGTCTGGAAACGTGGCTTTGAATAAATTACCAGCATGATCTGCAATAGCTAACGGAAGATTATGCTCAACTAAGAAGCCGGCAAAAAGTAGTTCTGCTTTTGTTATATTTTGGTCCCAATCAGAAGTTGCAGCATTATGTCTAGCTATATAATTTTCTCCTTCATGCGTAACACTAAAATCACTTCTACATACGATACATTGAGCGAAGTCATCTCCTTTAAAAGACTTACGAGTGTAACTAAATTTGCCACGAGTTCTTAAATTTAACCAAATATTTCTTCTTTTTTTGATTGGGGTTCCTTCGCCATTTTGATTTTGATATTCCATTTTCCACGTGCGAACTGCCAATATTTCGATAACCCTCTATATCCACCGTGATCCCACTAAGTTCTATGATATACATATGACATAATTATTTTGCTTGACACAATCGCTGAGCGAAAAGCGAATCTTTGATATGTGATAAATCATAAATATGATAAATCGCCAAATCGGCAGTGTTTACATGATTTCAAAAATCGTGCGCGACAAGACTCCGGCGCAAATCAGGAGAGTTGGCATGTCTACACAAAATGCGCCAATTTTGTATTGAAATTGTGGAGGGTGGGGGCGAGAGTAGACTTGGATCAAGTCCTTCTTTCTGTGTGGTCCGAGGAATCGAAAAATTACGCGGGGAAGTTGAGGGAGAAACGGCTGCAAATTTATCGGCCTACCCATTTGACCATGAAATAATTTATGCTAATTGTAACTAAACGGAATTCATAATGTTATACAAATAATGAATGTTTATGAGTGCAATGGTAAGAATATTTTCATAAAGTAAAAGATTGATTGTTCCATTGCTCCAAGCAACACGCATTTGAGTCGTATTTTAGTATTTGGATTATTTCGCATTCATCTCAAGACCGAAACCAGTCTAAAGTGAACTACGAAGACCTAACGAAGAGCTTTTTGACGGATGGGAATTGTGAGAGTGCAATGGAAAAAACTATTGCACTCCTAGGAGTACAATGGAACGTTTTCCATTGCATTCCTGCAAAATTGACCTTTTTATTTAATATCACGTGACCATAATCAACCAATTAAACGACCATAATTTAATGAGGTATTATATAAATCTTACTAATGTGTAGAATAATGTCTTTCGTCTTTCTTTGATCTTGGTTTATGTGACATTTGACATTCTATTTTAAAAAAAAACTTACGTTGGATATTGATATTCAGGGGGCGGGACTTAATACTAAAAATAGCATAAGAACAGCTTAAGTCAACAAGAAAGGAGTTGTCGTAAACATATAGGAATTTGTATTCCCTTTTGGCATGGTGGAAAAGACGGAGTGCGGAGTCACGGAGTCACGGAGTGCGGAGTCACGGAGTACGGAGTCACGGAGTACGGAGTCACGAAGTACGGAGTCACGGAGTACGGAGTTTATTTATGCTCTACCTCCTTCAGTTTTGCCCTAGACAAACCTCCACGTGCTTTGGCTGTGGAAATCCACTAAAACAAGGTACTGCTATTCCTGACGCTCCGAATGATTTGGTCGTTGTTTCGAAGATGCCCAGAGAATGGATGTTCCAAGGGAGAACGTACAGCAAAATTTCCAACGTTTATTTTCATTGCGCTACAGCATGCATTCTACGAAAACAGCCAAATTTTGTGGTGAGTTCTTGCTTTGTCGCTCCACAGATTGAGCCTTACCTTCTACCACTTCATCGAGATTACATTCGAATGAACTTGGGTATTCACTGTTAATATGAAATATTAAGTTAACAACGCGTACTTTATAACGCGAAAGTGCACAAAACTGCATATTACTGTTTTTGAGTCCACTGAACAAAATCGTTTATCGTAAGACGTTGTGAGCGCATATATCAAGTTTATATATAATGCATCCTGCTCATATGATATTATAACTGTTCTGATACGCGTCTCCCTAAGCTACAATCATCAATATTATCCTTGAAACCCGAGAAATATACATGATGCTTGATCCCGGATTATTGAACCCCAACTCTTTATAGCCACTCAAAGTTGAATGCTCAAACACGTGACACGCTCATCCCAATAAAAGAACGAGCCTTCTAGAAAACTGCAAACAAAGCTTAAATTGGCAGCAACGTTGAACATGGAAGGAAATAGTTCCAACAATAATGAGCATGATATGATTGTAGCTTATGAGAACCATAGCTGGAAGTTACCAAATAAATGATAAAGCTTAATTTCATATTATTTTTTGCTACGTTAAGAGCATAATTGTGTTAGCGGTTGGACGCTGGTGAAACTTTTTATATGATTAGATATAAAGATATTGATATCCGTTATGATTATATGATATCCTGATATGTGGTTAAATAGATACGCTACTATACGATAGAACGCTGTAATATGAACGTAGATATATTTATGCTCCCATAAAGTGGAAAAGACGGAGTCTGTTTAAAAGTCACGGCCACGTCTGGGGAAACATTTTACAGACGGACTCCGTGTTTTCCATTTTATGCCCCCATAAAGTGGAAAAGACGGAGTCTGTTTAAAAGTTACCGCCACGTCTGGGGGAACACTTTACAGACAGACTCCGTACTCCGTACTCCGTCTTGACTCCGTGACTCCGTGACTCCGTGACTCCGTACGCCGTAACTCCGTGACTCCGTGACTCCGCACTCCGTACTCCGTCTTTTCCACCATGCCTTCGCTTTTGATCATATATTTGATAAAAACTTTTGATGTTTTGTTGAAAACTTGTCACATATGGTGTCAGAAGTGGGATGCTGTCGATACTAGGCGACTAGCAGGATTCACTGAAGATAAAATTGTCAGTACGTGAAGCCCACGGGAAAATATATGGGACATTGTTTACATTTGTTGTGCGAATACGGCAATTATTGAGCGAAATATTATAGCGTTATGGCGGAGACGAGAAGCAAGCGAACAAAAGAATGAGGCGACACGGACGATACATCAGAGGGAGGTACGATGACAGAACTATTGAAATTTTTTATGGACGAAAAAAAAGAAGAAAAACAACGTCAGGAAATGCGTGATCAACAATTTTTGAAAATTATCGAAGCGATTACTACGAAGGGACAAGACGAAGATAATAGACGTGAAGAAATTCGTATAGCTGAAGCTAGAGAAAGAGATGAAAGACTGTTGGAGGAAAGGAGAATATTCGCAGAGCGTTTACAGAAAGAAGAAGAAGAAAAACGCTTTTGGCTCGAGCAACACGAGAGAGAAAAGAGGGAATGGTTCGAACAAATAAAAGCGAGCCTTCCAAATGGAGATTCGGGGTCGGCGGAGAGTACGGAAAACCGCGAGAAGCGCGACTGCAGAAATTAACTGAGACGGACGATATCGAACATTTCTTGACAATGTTTGAGAGAGTAGCTAATGCATACAAATGGCCGGATGATGTCTGGGTGTTAAGGTTAGCCCCTCTGTTAACAGGAAAAGCATAAGCTGCTTACGCCAACATGGATGCAGCCAAATCTAAGGAATTTGAAGAAGTGAAGCAAGCCATTCTAAAGAGGTACAACATAAATGAAGAAACATATCGACAACGATTCCGAAATACCAAAAAGAAAATAGACGAGAGTTATGTTGAAACAGAAGTACGGTTAAAAGATCTTGCAGCAAAATGGTTAAAGCCAACGAAACGGACTAAAGAAGGTCTAGTGAATGTTATCATCCGAGAACAACTGGTGAATGCTATGCCAAAAGAGTTGCAGCTATGTGTGAGAGAACGGAAGCCAAAGATGTCAGAAGATGCCTCGCCATTGTATGGGCCGTGGAGACTTTGCGAGTATACCTTTTTGGTCAATGTTTCACGATTCAAACCGATCATCATCCGTTACAGTGGTTACAGCAGATGAAAGATAAGAACAGTCGTTTGACCCGCTGGAGCCTTTCATTGCAACCTTACAAGTTCAAGATAAACCATCGTAAAGGAAAAGAGAACAATAACGCGGACACATTGTCTAGACTACTGACGTGAACAAAATAGAATTTTGTTCAAGGAGAAAAAGGGGGATGTGTGACATTTGACATTCTATTTTTAAAAAAACTTACGTTGGATATTGATATTCAGGGGGCGGAACTTAATACTAAAAATAGCATAAGAACAGCTTAAGTCAACAAGAAAGGAGTTGTCGTAAACATATAGGAATTTGTATTCGCTTTTGATCATATATTTAATAAAAACTTTTGATGTTTTCTTGAAAACTTGTCACAGTTTAGTTTAGTTCAGTAGCGAAGCCAGCCCAGCCCGACAATAAAACAGGCAGTTCTGGCCAAAGCGTGTATTGTGCGTTTGTCTCATGTTTGTAACAAATCTGGTGGCAGCGGTGGGATTGAAAGGGAGAAAACACTAGATGAGCGGTGCCAGTATTTTGCTAAGAAAATTTGATGGCAGTTCTGATTTAGCTACCTGGCTAAGATAGTTTGATGCGTGTTGCGATTCCAACGGTTGGAAGACGAATGACAAAATAAAGAAACTACCGGCGTTTCTCCGTGGTCCGGCAGCAAGCCATTTTTACGCCATTGACGAGAACGAACGTAAGAGTTACGACGATGCCGTTAAAGGTCTGACTGCAGCTATGTGCCCTCCTGCACACCGTGAGAAATTTTATCGAGAATTCGAAGCACGGTCACTCAGACCGGGAGAAGACCCAGCAGTATATAAATGGGAACTCGAGCAAACATTAGAAAAGGCAGATCCATCCCTCGAAGCTGAGGCTAAGAAAGCGTTATTGACTCGCCAATTCATGAAAGGACTGCCGAACGGCATGAAAATTAAACTTCTTGAGCACGGCCCTACTCCGGAACTGGATGACATGCTTTCGTTTGTGCGTCGTTGTCGACTTGTCGCGCTGTCCAAAGACATATCGCGGAGCACCAAGTTAAATACGACGCGGCGGGAACATCTGTGGATTCTGGACAAAATGACAAGCTATCAGAGCTTATGAATCTTGTGAAAGGAATGGCAATAAAGCAACGCCAGTTGGAAGAGGCTCTAACCGCAACGACCGTGAACGCAACCCAGGTGATATGCGCCGTCAAACCGACTGAGATAATCTAAGAGTATGCTACACGTGTGGACAAGCTAGACATTTCGCCAAAAACTGCAGACGAAGACAGCAAGGATCACGTAAGAATACAGTACAATGTTATAATTGTCAGGGTTTTGGACATGTAGCACGAAATTGTCCGAATAATTTAAGCGGGTAAGGGGTGGATTCGATAGTGGGAAGGTTTTCCACCCCCCCCCCCCGTTATTAGCGAGCAGCAATATGAATATTCCCACGCATCCTTTTGTCGTATGTAACATAGAGGGCATCCGAGGGCAAGCCTTGGTAGATACGGGTTCAGTGAAATCCTTCATAAAAAAAGACATCCAGGATGTTATTGATTTTGACTGTCGCAGAGTAAATAAGTCCACAGAACGATGTAATTCTATTACGGGTGACTCACTCAAAATAGTCGGTAAGGTAAAAGTAAATGTGAATTTTTCTGGTAGTCGGCACTCTTATAGTAATGATTTTCGTATTAGTAGTAATATTGAGTTTGACTGCGTGTTAGGCTGGGATTTTTTAGTCAACACCAAGTAGATATTAGAAGGGGCATGCTGGGGGGGGGTCCTCACGGGAAAGCACCAGTTTGTGCCAGAGTTGTTCCAAATGAAACCCACTTATCTGGTGTTGTCGAATCGAGCGACACTGTGGATAAGCCGCCCGATTGCGGTTCTGAGCATGGTGGGGATTCACATTTGTTGTTTCAGTCTCGGTATAAGGCAGCCACTGAGATTTGTCTAACTGAAAATGTTGTCATCCCAGCGAGAACGGAGCTTGTCCTGGAGGGTAAGTATTGTTCACCATGACAATCTTAAGTTAAGTCGCATACCGAGTGGAAACGGGCAGATTGTCCCCCCAACTCCCGAATCCGGCGACTTAGAAGTAGTTGAACCTTTGTTCGAAGCACAGAATGTGGGTTGCGAGGGGACACGTGGCACAAACAGTGTTTCCAGGGTTAGGCCAGCTCGTCTGTGGCAAAACGTTCAGCCACCCAAACTAACGTTACGGTGTTGACTGGAGTTTTGTCTAATCGCAGTCATTTTGTATAAAAAAGTATCTTAACGCCGACGATTATTATAAACTGTACGATATAATTGCTTATTTTCGGGGACGAAAACTAAAAGGAAGAGAATAATGTAACATAGATAACGAAAGGAAATTAGGTAGACAAGGCGAGAGTGCAATCAGCTGATAAGGACCGCACCTTAGGATTAGATATGTAGATAATAATGTAGATATAGACCACCCGTGTAAAGCATGTATATAAAAGACCAAAAAGATAATAAAACAGGCAGTTCTGGCCAAAGCGTGTATTGTGCGTTTGTCTTGTGTTTGTAACACATCATTAGAAAAGTTACAAAAAACTACTTATAAGACATTTAAATAGTTACCCTGATTTTTAATATGATTATTGAGTTATTGTGCTCCAAATGTTAAAAATATGCCAAAGTTCCGCAAAAAGACTGGGTACTAAGCAAAAAACACGTTTCAACAGCTCAAAACTTTAAAAAACTTAAAATCACTGTAACCATTTTAATTTTCTGTATGTAGTTTTTTGTAAACTTTCTAATGATGCAGGTTGTTTTTGTTATATCTGAATCCAAACTTGTACATTTTTTAACTGATAGTAGTTTTAGTAGGAAAATTGGAGAAAACCCTAATGTTAACATTTTGCAAAGAAATTTTTAAAACAAGTATTTGATTTTATATTAATAATACTATAACCTTACATATTTCAGAAGTTCAGAAAGTTTCGTTTTATAGGAACGAAATTGAAAGATAGAAATTTCACCCTGTGGTCTATTAATATAATTTCCCACCAAAATGATAAATCTGACTCGAAACGCTACAGGCAGGTAACCCAAGTCTGTCTCTCCCTTCAACTTTTTCGCTTTCCTCGGGCTTCATCAACTCTAGAGCGAGGGCAACTCACATCGTAAAATCTTATCCTCCAGATAGGGTTTAAAATTGCAGACAGGAAAGATCCACAAACCAATCCTTCCAATCATTTATCCATTTATCTCTTAACCAGTCTATTCATTTGTACTTACTCTCCTGTAAATAAGTGCATTTCAAATGCTTCAAGTAATTATCAGAAGTGATTGGCAAAAACGGTTACCGGATTGGGCATTACATTGGACTAATTCATTTTCCGATTGAATCGCTGTGATGTGAAGTAACCCCTCAGCTTAAAAGCTTTAGCCTGCTCGCCTATACACCAATCAAAAAGGGAAAATATCAACAGGTGTTTTCTGCTTTTCTTAGAGCTGACGAAAACTGTTCAGAGGGTTAATTAAAAAGCAAGAACAGAGAAGGTATAGGAAATCACTGTTATCCTGGGCGACTGTTATCTCAATTCAGAGAAGTATGAAACGGCTATTGAGTAGTATGAAAATAGTTTAGAAATTTACATTCGAATTAACCATTCCTCGGGTAGAATAAAAAGCAATTTATAATTAGCCCATGCCCACATTGATTTAAAGCGAGATAATAGCCCTATAGATTATGGTAAAAACAGTTTATAAAAAAGCACTAATATTGGCGAGAAATTAGCAGTAGCAAGAAGCATCAGCCTCTTGGATAGAGCATATTGTTGCACTGGAAAAAATAAAGAAGCAATTGCATGTTTCGAAGAAGGCTTAAAAAACAATCAGTGTCACTGGCGATTGGTCATGAATAGCACGTAACGTCAGCAATTTGGGCAGTTAGTATTGCAATATGGAAGAATATCAAACAGCAATTGAATATTACAAAAAAGGTTTAGAAATAAGCACTGCCGTTGGCGATCAGTCAGGAATAGCAAACAATGCTGGCAATTTGGGCAATGCCTATCTCAGTTTGGGAGAATATCAAAAAGCAATTGAATATTACGAAAAAAGTTTAGAAATAAGCACTGCCATTGGCGATCAGTCAGGAATAGCAAACAATACTGGCAATTTGGGCAATGCCTATCGTAGATTGGGAGAATATCAAAAAGCGATTGAATATTACGAAAAAGGTTTAGAAATAAGCACTGCCATTGGCGATCAGTCTGGAATAGCAAACAAAACTGGCAATTTGGGCAATGCCTACCTCAGTTTGGGAGAATATCAAAAAGCAATTGAATATTACGAAAAAGGTTTAGAAATAAGCACTGCCATTGGCGATCAGTCAGGAATTGCAAACAATACTGGCAATTTGGGCAATGCCTATCGCAGATTGGGAGAATATCAAAAAGCAATTGAATACTACAAAAAAGGTTTAGAAATAAGCACTGCCATTGGCGATCAGTCAGGAATAGCAAACAAGATTGGCAATTTGGGCAATGCCTATCTCAGTTTGGGAGAATATCAAAAAGCAATTGAATATTACGAAAAAGGTTTAGAAATAAGCACTGCCATTGGCGATCAGTCAGGAATAGCGAACAATACTGGCAATTTGGGCCATCCCTATCGCAGATTGGGAGAATATCAAAAAGCAATTGAATATTACAAAAAAGGTTTAGAAATAAGCACTGCCATTGGCGATCAGACAGGAATAGCAAACAATACTGGCAATTTGGGCAATGCCTATCTCAGTTTGGGACAATATCAAAAAGCAATTGAATATTACGAAAAAGGTTTAGAAATAAGCACTGCCATTGGCGATCAGTCAGGAATAGCAAACAAAACTGGCAATTTGGGCAATGCCTATCTCAGTTTGGGAGAATATCAAAAAGCGATTGAATATTACGAAAAAGGTTTAGAAATAAGCACTGCCATTGGCGATCAGTCAGGAATAGCAAAAAATACTGGCAATTTGGGCAATGCCTATCTCAGTTTTGGAGAATATCAAAAAGCAGTTGAATATTACGAAAAAGGTTTAGAAATAAGCACTGCCATTGGCGATCAGTCAGGAATTGCAAACAATACTGGCAATTTGGGCAATGCCTATCGCAGATTGGGAGAATATCAAAAAGCAATTGAATATTACAAAAACGGTTTAGAAATAAGCACTGCCATTGGCGATCAGTCAGGAATAGCGAACAAAACTGGCAATTTGGGCAATGCCTATCTCAGTTTGGGAGAATATCAAAAAGCGATTGAATATTACGAAAAAGGTTTGGAAGTAAGCACTGCCATTGGCGATCAGTCAGGAATAGCAAACAAAACTGGCAATTTGGGCAATGCCTATCGCAGATTGGGAGAATATCGAAAAGCAATTGAATATTACAAAAAAGGTTTAGAAATAAGCACTGCCATTGGCGATCAGTCAGGAATAGCAAACAAGACTGGCAATTTGGGCAATGCCTATCTCAGTTTGGGAGAATATCAAAAAGCAATTGAATATTACGAAAAAGGTTTAGAAATAAGCACTGCTATTGGCGATCAGTCAGGAATAGCAAACAATACTGGCAATTTGGGCAATGCCTATCGCAGATTGGGAGAATATCAAAAAGCAATTGGATATTACAAAAAAGGTTTAGAAATAAGCACTGCCATTGGCGATCAGACAGGAATAGCAAACAATACTGGCAATTTGGGCAATGCCTATCTCAGTTTGGGACAATATCAAAAAGCAATTGAATATTACAAAAGCGGTTTAGAAATAAGCACTGCCATTGGCGATCAGTCAGGAATAGCAAACAAAACTGGCAATTTGGGCAATGCCTATCTCAGTTTGGGAGAATATCAAAAAGCGATTGAATATTACGAAAAAGGTTTGGAAATAAGCACTGCCATTGGCGATCAGTCAGGAATAGCAAACAAAACTGGCAATTTGGGCAATGCCTATTTCAATTTGGGAGAATATCAAACAGCAATTGAATATTACAAAAAAGGTTTAGAAATAAGCACTGCCATTGGCGATCAGTCAGAAAAAGCAAACAATACTGGCAATTTGGGCAATGCCTATCTCAGTTTGGGAGAATATCAAAAAGCAATTGAATATTACGAAAAGGGTTTAGAAATAAGCACTGCCATTGGCGATCAGTCAGGAACAGCAAACAAAACTGGCAATTTGGGCAATGCCTTTCTCAGTTTGGGAGAATATCAAAAAGCAATTGAATATTACGAAAAAGGTTTAGAAATAAGCACTGCCATTGGCGATCAGTCAGGAATAGCAAAGAATACTGGCAATTTGGGCAATGCCTATCTCAGTTTGGGAGAATATCAAAAAGCAATTGAATATTACGAAAAAGGTTTAGAAATAAGCACTGCCATTGGCGATCAGTCAGGAATAGCAAAGAATACTGGCAATTTGGGCAATGCCTGTCGCAGATTGGGAGAATATCAAAAAGCAATTGAATATTACGAAAAAGGTTTAGAAATAAGCACTGCCATTGGTGATCAGTCAGGAATAGCAAAGAATACTGGCAATTTGGGCAATGCCTATCTCAGTTTGAGAGAGCATCAAAAAGCAATTGAACATTACGAAAAAGGTTTAGAAATAAGCACTGCCATTGGCGATCAGTTAGGAATAGCGAAGAATACTGGCAATTTGGGCATTGCCTATTTTTACTCAGGAGAGCAAAAAAGTGCATGGTCACATCTGGAAAAAGCAATTAGACACTTTGATGAAATCTTTTTAAGTTTTGTTCCGGATCAAAACAAGCTTTCTTTTACACCACAGTATTTTTACACTCATCGCTTTTTAATGAGTTGTTTTCTTTTTCTGGAACGGGCCATGTCGGCGTTGCTGGTGGTTGATCTTGGTAAGGCTAAAGAGCTGCATTTCTGCATTAAAAAGAATCAAAATCGTGCGGACATGGAACTGAGAGAATTTGCACTTGCGACATGGAATAGAATCAAAACCTGCCAGGAGGAAATAGAAATCAAAGAAATTAAACAAATGGCGAAAAATGGTCTATCCATTCTGGTATTTGCCTTTGACCATGAAGGGTTTCTTAATATCTTTGTATTGAACGACGATTTTGTGTTTAGAAAAGTAGATGCTGCAAGCGAAGCAATTCCTTCGTTGATAGCAGAACTTCTGAGGATGGTAAATGTTAACGTGGGTCGTAATTCTTCGTTTCAAGAAAATGTTTTAGTTGGAAATACCTACAATCAGATAAATTACCCCTTAGGTGTCTCAGATCGAAAACCACAACCTAAAAGTGCGGTTGAAAAGTCTTCGGAATATGGTAGTTGTCGTGTTCAGGCAATTTTGGAAAAACTGTTTCAATTCGTAATTAATCCTGTAAGGAATTTCTTTAAAGGGAATAAGCTGATCGTTGTCCCTGACAATCAATTGTTTTTTGCTCCATTTTCCTCTTTCATTAATGAAAACGGCCGCTTTCTTTGTTCTAAATACAGCATTCAAATTACACCTTCTCTGCATACCTTAAAAGCCAGCATGAAACGAGGCAATGACATGACCACTGGGTTTGCATTGTTTGTTGGCAATCCAACTGTTGGAGCAATTTCGTTAAACGGAAAAGTGTTTAATCCCCTTCCTAGTGCAGCTGAAGAGGTAAAATATCTTGCAAATCTTTTCCAAGCTAAGCCTTTATTGGGGCGAGAGGCGAAAAAACAAGTGGTTCTGCAAGTTTTAAGTGAGGCTAGTATTATCCATATCGCTGCCCATGGAGAACCAAACAGAGGTGAAGTTATACTTGCGCCAAACACTTCCCTCGACCAGTCACCGGAATCATTCCTTCTGAGACAGGAGGATATTACAAGTATTTTAGTTCAAGCTCGCTTGGTAGTTTTATGTTGTTGTTTTAGCGGACAAGGTGAAGTTTCTTCAGAAGGTGTCGTAGGTATTGCTCGATCATTTCTTGCCGCAGGAGCTCGCTCTGTGCTTGCCACTCTATGGCCTATTAATGACGCGGCCACAGTAGAGATTATGAAAAAGTTCTACGACGAACTGTTGAAGGAAACACCAGTTTGTGAAGCTTTAAGAAGGGCAAAGAACTTCTTCCACCAACACGACAACGAAAATTATCAATTAGTCAGAGTCTGGGCTCCATTTACGATCTATGGAGAAGACGTGAAATTTGAAAAACACGAGATTGAAGAAATAAGGAAAAAATCTCGTGAATATTTTACTAGTCTCGTTGTAGTCTAACGTTAGCTATACACCTTATACTTCTTTTCGGCTTTGCTTGTAGGCTTTGTAGGTATAGCTGTGTATCCCTGAATTACTATAATATCATTGCTGGAATTGTTGAAATAATATTAGGTGGCGTCTCATCGTCTATGTTGTAATTGTGTTGTAGCAGTGTAGCTATTTAAGTCTTTTTGAGCGAAAAGATAGTTAAAGGTTCATATTTGTTCTCATTCCAAGCTTGTCAAATTAAATCGTGAAAGATCCATTTGGTTTAAGTTAAGTGATAGACAAAACTGCATTTACTGATACCAAGACTGACGAATTGCCTTTTCTGTCGTTGAATGATGGGAAAACTATAGAATAGCACAGAATCACTAGATATATTTATTTATAGATTGTTCGATTTATGTGATTGTTGTTTTCACCAAATACACAGGCAGGAAAATTATGAAACAATATTGGCCAGGTTTAATTAATACTTGGACTTTCTTCGAATATACTGATGCAATAGTGAGCTTTGTAATATAAGTTCCTTGTAAGTTTGCGATAATAAACTTACGTAGTGTTTCCTCAAAATTATATTTGAACTTAATAGTGAGCTTACTTCTTTGTTGTATAATATTAAGTGAAAAAAAGTGGTGGAAAACTATCGCGAGTTTTAGTTGTTAGAAGCTGTGTAGCTAGTCTTGTTGTCCGTCGTTGAGTGTTAAACTAGATTTGCAGAGTACCCTGTCAAGAAAGGAGTAGGTACTTAATGTATAGTTCACTCTTTGTTTTATTTTGTGAGTTTTTCTCCATTGTTAATTGAAAGATCAGACTCTGTTAAAGTCGTACAAATTTACTAATTTGCAAGCTGTTTGCAAACAGTAAGAGAAGAGGAGAACATGATTCTGGTAAGTAAGTTCTGGAGTTTACGTGAGCTTGAAAAGTTTTTGTCATTTAATTTAATAAATTGAATCCGATGCTTGCAGCCTGAATAAGTAAAGTGATTTCGTTAATGTGGTGATGCTGCGATTTGTCAGATTTTTGTTCTGGCATATGGAAGTTAGTTCTAAGACCACAATTCAACTTTATTTGCTTTTTGCCGAAACCTGAAATACGATCACTTTATGAGTTTGCATTAAATTGCATACTCCAGAATGCGAATCTTATCCCACAAACGCAGTGAAAACGTATATAGCAGCTGCATGCCTTAATAACGTTTCAGGCGAATTTCTCTGGTTGGGAACTACACTGAATATATATTTCCAGATATATTGTCTGCACAGTTTTAGTTGCAGAAAATTACCTAAAATCATTGTCATTGACAAAGTAAATCATTACGGATTTCAACAAAACTTTCTCGAAATAACATTTAAAAATTGTCGCAATTTTGTAAAAAAAAGCAAACACATGGCTTCGATATTTGTACTCTTTTCGCGTCCAGCTGTCAGCCAGCAACTATTCTGTTTTTGCTTCAATTCATATTGTAATCCTATTCTAATTGAATGCTCAAGTCTGCCATGTATAAGGTACTGTAGTTAATGTTGTTGTAATATCAATATTACCTTACTAAGTGGCCGTCAACGAATGACAGAGTATTCGCTGGCTGTTAAAACGTAGCTGACGGAACAACGTTGCAGAGAACTTAGTGGAAATTTGTGTTAAGCTAAAAAATAACGTTTTTTTCACAAATGTAAAATTGTTTGAATTCATCTTATTTTCTTGCAATTAGCAAGCCAACCATTGACGTTTTACTGGATTAAAGTCCTGACAAAAATAAAATAAAATTATGTGGATTCAAACCCATCATTCTCAAGTTGCCATATATTTGATATAACGCTGCTAACGTTGTCTCTTTTCACCATTTCCTAAATTTAAAGTAGTTTACATTAGTATTCATATCAGACACAAAAGTCTAGAACAAACGACCTGAAGAAAGTCCATGCAAATTTCACTAACAAAATTGGACAAACTTTTTAACTTGTCAAATTTTTGTTCAGTTACTTTCCATAAGAAATCTTTTATATGCTAATACTAGAGGAAGAACGTTATAGTTCAAAATAGAAATCATTTGGTTGTGGAATAACATGAAATTATACGCAAAATGGACTTGTTTTTTTCTTTCTTTTCATATTTTGTACACGTTTGTATAGACTTTCATTGAGCGATAGAAGCAGGAAGGTTTAATTTGTTACTTCTAATACAATAATACCATAAGGAATGTAACTTATATAGTCCAGTATTGAAGTATTTGAGAAAAGAGAACATTGAGCAACATCTTGCAACGTGTGTGGTGAAAAATCGACAATGGAAGAAAATATATATGAAGCTAGCAGTACGGTCAATACGATAGGATCACTATGTCAAAATGGAAACAGATACCTCGAGATTCTTTAAACAAGGCCATTGGCATTATTAATATCACTAACGAAGATCGGAGCTTACGGATCGAAAGCTTTGCTACAGTAAATTTACTTGGTAAAAGCCAGAAAATTTTACAAAGGTGAATTCAGATGTCGACTTTATTCAAAGAACTACAGTAATGGTATAACACTGGTGATCTGTGACATCATGAAACTGGTTAATCCATCAAATACTGAAAATAAAACGCTTATTACAGATGTCCTAGCCACTACCTGACTGATGTTGTACATCCTGGACATAAAAACGTCGGAAAGATTGCACAGTTAACTTTGTTGTCATGATTTTCAAAATATTTTGAATGATCAGCTGAGATGAAACTGATCATGGACATAATGACTATTGGCCTATAGTGCGGTCAATACGATAGGATCACTATCTCAAAATGAAAACAGATACGTCGAGATTCTTTAAACAAGGCCATTGGCATTATTAATATCACTGATGAAGATTCGAGCTTACGGATCGAAAGCTTTGCGACAGTAAATTTACTTGGTAAAAGCCACAAAGTCTTACAAAGGAAAATTCAAATGTCGACTTTATTCAAAGAACTACAGTTATGGTATAAGACTGGTGATCTTTGACATCATGAAACTGGTTAATCCATCAAATACCGAAAAAAAGCTTATTACTGATGTCCTGGCCACCACCTTACTGATCTTGTTCATCCTAGACGTAAAAACGTCGGAAAGATTCCACAGTTAACTCTTGTTGCCATGATTTTCAAAATATTTTGAATGATCAGCTGAGATGAAATTGATCATGGAAATGATGACTATTGTCCTGTGTACATTTGGAAACGACGCAACTGTCGTGTTGGATGCTTTACGCGCTGAAAGACCAAATCTGTGAACAGAAACTCGACATTGGAGAACTGAAAACTTTCCAAAATCGCCACGAAAAGGATTGTGACTGCAGTCTACAAGTTAGTCCACGCACGTTGCTCGCAATGTTGATAACGTCGGTAACTACGAATATTTTATGTAAAAATCTTCTTTCTAAATACAACCAGTTAGTTTTTAGAAGACTGTAGTCACACTGTCTGATATTTTTCACTATTCCATCGTCACAATTAGTAGAATCATGATAGTATACTAGTGCAAATGCTAAAATTTAATTAGTACTCTACTCGCTATCTATTCCTCCATAGATAGCGACTGTAGCAAAACAATATTTTTCCCTGCTGCAAAACAGCTTAAACTCAAGTTTCTTTTTTGGAAGATTTTGTTTGATGTGTGATTCTACTAAAACAATTAGATTAGTGGCTGTCGATTTTTACATTAGTGATAGTTGATTCGGTGGCTTCGTAATGTAATTGTTGATTTGTGTCGGAGGTGTTGGAAAGTGACAGAGGTTTACAAGCCTATGCAGATTGTGATAATGACTTAGTTTATTTATTTACGAGAACACTTTGAAGTTCAGCATCTATTGCTCGTTGTATTAACTTAATATAGCATTGAAGGGAAAAGTAATTCGTCAACATCAACATTCGTGGACAAAAACTCATAATATAAATCAATCATTGAACTTTGTATGCATTAATGTTGTCTAAGAAAACAATGTATATGATTTGGAAATTGTTAAAATATATTGTTGAAATCTTAAGATGGATGGTTTCTTTAACTTTTCCTGTGTGGTGTTAACTTTTCCTACACTTTATGGATGCAATCAAATGAGAATAAATTTAAAGAACGGTCCTGGCTTTATAGAATACCCTAAAGGTCGAAATGTCGAGAGAGCACTGGGTTTCTCACTCACTGGGACTGTATCTACTTCGCCAAATTTAGCTAAAGAGGGAGCGCGTAGCGCGACAATCATTACTCGCCCTTCGGGCTCGCGCTTTAGCTAAATTTGGTGAAGTAGATACAGTCCCAGTGAGTGAGAAACCCAGTGCTCTCTCGACATTTCGACCTTTAGGGTATCCTATAAAGCCATGACCTTTAAAGAACTACTCACGACCTAGGGCCTTCTATTTGTGTCATTCGATAGTGTGTATCAGCGTCACTCGTGAACTTCACTCGCGTGACTGTTGGCGTACGTAAATTCCCCGAGTGCACGGTGACGTTTTCAGAGTTTTTACCCGTGCCGTCTGCACGGTTATTCAACATGGGGCCGTTTATGAAGAGCAATACGAGACAAAAGAACTGAATACTGTTAAAAACCATTCAACAAATTTTTGTAAAGTTTTGTCCAGCGAAATCTAAGGAGACTGGAGCATGTTTCTGGCTTCACTTTTATTTGGGTTTTGTATTAAGATGCACTGCAGTCTTAATGGTTTCAAAGCTTCTTTTGCCTGTAAGATGCCCATCAAAATTTTCAAATCTGCAACCAGGCCTTAAAATCCGCCATTTTAGAAACATGAAAAGGCTAATTGGTTTGATCCAATTATCGTTTCAGTTCCCTTAGAGTTCAATGGGTTATCGTATTCATTGCTGAAATTGTAGTGCTTTCATGAATTTTTAAATAGCACTTCAACAATGTGGAAAATATTTTAAACTGCCATCTCCACTAAATTGTCTTGAATCTGTTTAAAAAGATCAAATTCTGTTCGGGAGATCTAGCACTTCAGTTTTTCTGCGCTTTTTATGAAATAGAATTAGGAACATCAAGATTGGCAAATGAACCAGACTAAAGCGAAATAGTTCCCGCGCCGATTGTTTATGGAATTTCCAGGTCAACCAGAGTTTGCCGGAAGTGAATCCAGCGCGATCCACCATGTTGTGAAATCACACACTGGTAGCAACTTTGAGAGAGCAACTAACGAAACACAACGACGTAATGTCACCCGATCCGAACGTTGTATCCCAATAAAATTATTGTCTCCAATAAATTATTGGGATTGTTAGGGTCAGGGTTGGGGTTTGGGTCAGGGTTCATTTTATATGCATCGAATGACAATTCTAGTAACTATTGGAATTACCAAACGTTGTAACCAGTAATTTTATTGGGATACAACGTTCGGATCGGTTGGTAATGTAACCTTGCGACATCAATTTTAATTTTAAACATACATACGGGATTTAAAACAGACATCATTCGATAACCAGCTGTGAAAACAAGCATATACGAAGGTTACAGTATCCTTGCGTTTTATATTTAAGAAATATAAAACATTTTCCGTGTTGATATACAGTTATATCAACACGAGTGGAAATTGGAAAAACGAGAAATTGTGTGGAAACACGACGCCCGCAGGGCGGAGTGTTTTCATACAATTTCGAGTTTTTCCAATTTTCACGAGTGTTGATATAACTGTATATCAATACGGAAAAAATATTTTATATTTCTTTCATAATATAGCAGAAAGAACTTTTAACAGAAGAGTGGCGGGAAATTTTCTGTGTTGACACAGAGTTATATCAACACGGCTCTTAGCCAATCAGCGTTCAGAATTTACAAATGCTATATTATAAATACTTGATACAAATACTCCAGTTGGGAAATTAGGCCAAAGGTGGTTTAGCCAGTGTTGCCAGATCGTGAATAAAGTTCACAGATTTGTGAACTTTTTACCCTGTACATGAACTTTTTTTGAACATTGAAAATTTGTGAACTTTTTGTGAACTTTTTAAAATATCATGAACAATTCCATAAACTTTGATATTTTCATTTTTTCAAGATGAAAATGTTCAATGATTCAACTAAAAAACCCGTAATATGTTTAGAAATATGTCTTGCAGACTTACAGTGGCTGTAAGAAACAATAGGTGCCATAATAGAAGTATAGAACACAATTTGTATAATTTACGTTAAATTAAATTTCCCGTCTTTTTTGTGCTGTTTGCTGTGTTTTTAAAAAATCAAAATGTCGGATTGGCCGGAAAGCAATAGTAGCGATGATAACGGATTTGCTCGCATAAAAGTATAGTCTAATGACACTCCTGTTTTTTAAATACAATTTTAAAAAAGAATTCTTTCAGCAATTTATTTCGCATTTAAACATAGTCTGTGAAGGATTTTCGGACATATTGATAAGTTCCGACATTTTCAGACGATCTCCGATAAATTCCGATGAGTTCCGATCTTAAAATTTAGGGACATGAACTTTTTGTGAACTTTTGGCGTAAGCATACATGAATATTTTGAGATTTCATCTGGCAACACTGGGTTTAGCAAAGTTTATAATTTGGCTTGGTTTAGTTTCGGTCTTTTTCAGTTGGTTTAGTTTAGTTTAGTTCAGTTTGATTTAGTTCAGCATATACAGGGTGTATAAAAAAAAAGTAGACAATTTTGAAACGGCTCTAAACCTCGCGAAGCGGCTTGAAGTATGAAGTTTTTTATTAATATACATTGCTTGGGTACTTACGGTGTAGAATAAATGAAAATATTCTGAAATTTAAATGTTTCAAACCCAGGGGTGTGCGTATTTTGAAACACATTAAAAATGGCTTGCGCACGAAATTTAAAGGCCTAAAAGTAATTTTGAGTTGGTAGGTAGAAAATATGTTAGGTGTTTTATTGCTGTGCAAAATTTCAAGAAATTTGATTGAGTTTAAGCCACTCAAAACGTCGTGCGAACGTATATTTTTCTCAGTAAGAATCGTTTTTTGTGGGTAGCCGCCCGCGCGCGGTCAGCGGCTAACCACTATGTTACCCATAGATATAGGAGACCTAGATTACTGACGTATACCTAGCGCGCGTGATCTCCAATAGAAGAATCCAAGATGGCGTCGCAACAGGGCAAAAACATTAGGAATAGTATTACGAAAAACAGGTTTTTGGACTTTTTTGGTCGTTTAACTGCTGCGAATCACATTGAACTGGACATTTTTGAAAATAATTCACTATTGCGGAGGTTTTGAACCTGAAATGAGACGAGTGGGCTAGATACTTGCAAAATTATCGTTCGCTGAAGATTCCAAGGAGTGGACGTTTTGACCGGTTCCGTTAGTTTGCGTGGATTATTGGACTTTTAACACTTCGAATCACGATCGATCGCGTATATTTAGGAAACGATGTTTACTATCGATGTTTCAGTTGTGAACAGGAAAGCGTTTGCCGAATTTTATGAAAAATATCGTGGGTTAATTTCCGGCTCAGTATCAGCAGCTATTAATATGACTGCACATCCACCCCAGCTAGAAGGTAGAATTTAGTTTGTCTCTTTGTTGATTATGGTTTTTATGAATTTATGAGAAATGAATGTTTGTTTAGAATCTGCTGACAAAGTAGCACAAATGTAACAACATGATTTAAATAAGTATGAAAGAAACCCATGTCTATTGAGTTATGGTTATTGATATCAATAGATATAATTTTTGTAAATCTGAGAAGCTAAGCATAGTTTTAGAGACTAATAATATTATTAAAGTGTAGGTGTACATGCATGGGGCTTGGTAACATGCATGAATCAAATTAACATTTAATATACTTGAAGCAAAGATCTGTTAAAATGACCAGGTTTTGTGTGATCAAAACTCAGAAAATGTCTGGTATTATAAATTATAGATGTACAGCTTAATAAAGTTGAAAATACAAATTGCTGGTTGCCAATGTGATTCTGATTTTACTCAAAATCAATTACAATATTGAAATCTGCACATGAATATCTCACCATTTGTCAACAAGCTGTGCCTGTGACAAATGTGTTGCAAAGATGAAAACAAATATTGTGAAATATTTGGTTAATCCACAAATGTTGTTAAATACTGTAATTTTATAAAGCTCCTGCAAGCTTGTTAACAAGACATTTATAAATGCTTGTAAATGTGTGGGAATGTGAACACAGTTTTGGCAAGACAGTTTATTATAAAATCAGATATTCTTTAGGATTGCTACAGAGATAATTAAGCAATATAACTTGTAATATTGACTTCTGCCTATAGGTATCAATTTTCATTTGATAAACATAATAAATATGACATCTTTGCAAGCCATTAATAATAAATATGACATCTTTGCAAGCCCAAAGCAGAACTGCTGCATGCTTATTATTAGCTTATCCTAACTTAAAGTCAACCATGATGCCTCCGGCAAAACGTGTAGTGTGCCTGTACTGAAGGACAAATTTTATGCAGATATTCAATTTCACATTTAATACTAAGCAAAAATCCAAATAACACTCAAAATCACTAGAAGTAATAATTTGCAAAAAAGTTAGATTTACTACAAGAACATACTAAACAACCAGTTGTCTACTCCAGAAGTCTTTAACGAACGATATTTGATATATAATAAACATCGTTTTCTAAATATATGCGATCGATCGTGATTCGAAGTGTTAAAAGCCCAAGAACCCGCAAACTGACGAAACAGGTCAAAACGTCCACTCCTTGAAATCTTTATCAAACGATAATTTTGCAAGTATCTAGTCTACTCGTCTCATTTCAGGTTCAAAACCTCCGCAATAGTGATTTATTTTCAAAAATGTCCAGTTGAATGTGATTCGCAGCAGTTAAACGATCAAAAAAGTCCAAAAACCTGTTTTTCGTAATACTATTGCTAATGTTTTTGCCCTGTTGCGACGCCATCTTGGATTCTTCTATTGGGGGTCACGCGCGCTAGGTATACGTCAGCAATCTAGGTCTCCTATATCTATGATGTTACCGTATCGGACGATGGCAGGTGGCAGGTGGAAGACGAGCCGCTCTTATGACGTAATTTGTACTGCGGTAATGTAACCATCACGATTACTTAATGTAAGATATTTCAACATAGTTCGTGCCATGTGACTTATTCGACCATTGTTATTCGATATTTTGTGGACGCAAAGTGTAAATCGTAAAGGTAAGCAAAATTTTACATTATTTTCTTCTCATTTTGTGCTTTTATTATTGTATTTTCTCGCCATTTCAATACTCTTGTTGACAAATACCGTCGTGTTAAACTGAAGGTAAGTGCCATTTTGTCTTTGAAATTATGAGTTTTCTTATTCCAATCGCTGATTGTGTACGCTGATGGAATATTTTGATTTAATTTAAGAGCGTGCGAATAGAATCACACGGATCAAAATCTTATTTATGACCGTACGAATAGAATCACACAGTTCTTGTTTAATATTGGCGTTATACGTGTACATGAACTGTCCACATGTCTCATCATATGCGTATACAATCTGTACTTATTCAATTCGAATCGTGCCTTCATTTGTCTTTAATTTGATATTGTTTTGTTTTTAGGCTAGCTGCTGCCCATCTGTATGTCAGTGTTGTTGGGAGATCAATGATTGATGCGATATCAAATCGACGAAAAGACCACAAAGATGAACTATATATCGATATATTTGCCCTCAAACTTATTTGGTATTTTCATGCAGAATTATAAAATGTTCATTGGAACTAGAGATGCCAAACATGCAAGTGGCAAGTACTAAATAAGGGAAGCACCATTGAACAGCTTGACAGTTGACGCATTGATACAGGACAAAGGGAGGAAAATAACAAAAATTTCTGGCAACTATTATTTGCAAATATGCTTTAGGAATGATGGGATTCAAATTACCTGATTCTCAGATTGATAAATGATGATAACTATATAACTATTAAACCTTGCAAACAAGCTAGCATCCATTCTGGATGAGTGATCTCGTACTGTTATCTCCAAACAATTAGTGGTGATACAAGGGGATTCATACCTGCTCTTTGCTTTGTTTGAAGAGTTCACCACATTGTGTTTGCCAATAGCGAATAACTGAATGGTGCAAACAAGCTGTGCATTAATACTGGAGCTGTGGTGTCATTCAAACCTGAAGATTTAACAACAACATGCCTGCTGTTGTCTCTTAAATCCAAGTTATTAAATATGGAAGAACAAATTTACAAATTAAAGCTATTGTTTGACATCATATGTAATAAATAGTTTGCTTATATTATAATAAACTAGTTAGTAGCTGATTAATTGAGCAATCTTCCATTCAGTGCCAGACACTTCATGAAATATTGGGGGGGGGGAGTTCCAGGGGCCTCTTAAGATTTATATGTCCGTCCCATGGTAGGGGGATCTGGGGGCATGCTCCTACAGGAAAATTTTGAAAACTACAATCCTTGAAACACTTTTTCTAGCATTTGGGAATGGTATTTTACAGAATTCCGAAGGCTGTGAAGTATGTGGAAGACATGATTTTTTCATGGATTATTCTCAATGGTAAACGAATGTGAAAATTTAAACTGAAAGAGGGACATAAACTATTATGCAAATTTGGGGCTGTATTTTCTCCATACAACAATTGTCTTCAAGTCTCGAGAGCCAAATCTGACTTCAAGCCTAAGCCCTGATGCACAATCTGGTTATATTATATATCTAAATTGTACTGAATAATAAGTAATGATTCCAGTTATTGAAATAAAAACTTTCTTGTCCTTCCATATTTTAAAACTAAAGCTTCAGTAAAAATTATTGGGGGTCTTGCACCCTCCTTGCACCTTCCCCCCCCCCCCCTAGTGTCTGCCACTGCTCCATTACCAATCAAAATTTAAAATTGGAAAACTTCTGAAAACTTATTGTTATTTCCATTAAGTCCTGGCTTCATGTCTATATATACTTTCATGTGTACCACCATCCTGGAATCTTAGTTATATTTTTTCCTTCTCTATTTTCTTCAATTCTGTATACTTATGTTCAAAACATTCTCTTTATTTTTGGTGTACCGGTACATATGTTGGCTGCATAGTATACTTGTACTTTATGTGACTAATTATGGTATTAATAAAATCTACTTTACTAGTATGGCTTTGTGGAAACAGCCATGCAAATGTCAAACTACTTTGTCATAACTGTGTCCAATTTATATGTTTGCTAGTACACTTTTTTGGCAAGAGAGATTACAACACTGGAAACATATAATTAAGCATGAAAATTTGTCGCAATTAACCATTGAAATGCTTATGGTACACCAGTTTTGAACATTAAGTTGCAATGTAATGTAGGAATTGATTGTAGGACTTTGTTACATAAAACCCCCAGAAGTCTACTTAGCGGGTGGTTTGGGCATAACCTGGAAAATTGTGACCACGGGTTTTTAACACTCACAATAGACCATTTTCGAGGTCTTGCCAGATAATATTGGAAACAATGGAATCCTCAAAAAAGGTAAATTTTCAAGTGGGACAATCAGAATGGTAAAAAAATGCACTTGAAGTACATGTAGCGTCGCAAACTTCGAAATAACTAGCCTAGTTCACTGATCTTTTTGCGGCTACCCACATGTACGCTACGCGTACCTATTTTTTGAAGAAATGTTCCAATTTTAATTAAATGTCCCTCGGGAGTTGTATGCAAATGAAGTAAATACATAAATTAAACATGCACAAAGCTAATTTTGCTAAAAATATGGAAGTTCGCGCGACGTTTTGAACGGCTTACACTCAAGCAAATTTTCTGAAATTTTGTACAGCAATACAACACCCGACAAATTTTCCATCTACTAAGTCAAAATTACTTTTAAGCATTTAAGTTTTGTGCGCAAGGCATATTTAAATTGCCATAAAAAACCGAACCCCCCGGGTATTGAAGTTTTAAATTTCTCATGTTTCCGGTTTATTCTAGATTATAAGTACCAAAACCATCTATTTTATTAAAAAAACATCCCACATTGAACCGCTTCGCGAAACAGAGAGTGATTTCAGATTTGTCTACTTTTTTTTGATACACCCTGTATAGTTTCGTTTCGTTTGCTGTTGTGGAAGTTGTGGAATAAAAACCCAAAACAAAACCTAGAAAAAACCCAGACAAAACTAAACCAAACTAAATCGTAATGGTTATTTTGTTTATTTGATATACAATTTGGTTTAGTTTTCTTTTGTTTACTTCAATGGCTTACTTCAGTTTATTAGATTTCGTTTAGTTTTGTTTGGTTTAGTTTATTAAAAATAGCCACGTTTAGTTTTGTCTGGGTTTTGTTTTGGGTTTTTATTCCACAACTTTTTACATTTTTTGAAAAAGAACCATGAATTTGAATTCTTTTGGCATATGATAGTTTGTTTACAGTTTCTAAAGCAAAACCAATTGTCATTTGAATCACCGTTGCCATAGTAACCAAGTAATTGACTCCAGCTGTGATCGGCATATTCATGATAGCACGAGGGGAAGTTGGCATATTCATGATAGCACGAGGGGGAGTTGGCATATTCATGATAGCACAAAAACGACGTTTACGTAAAGAGCCACAGCCAATTCTTCTCATGCCATATATGAATCTTCTTTTGACTTCAGAAAAGAACCCAATAGACCTTTCCGGTAATTACGTCACATCTAACACTGTTTCCAACTTAAGACCACCTTAAATGTAGTGGATTTTAAGTTTGTTTCTCACAGGCTATGGTCATAGGCCCAGAACATCCTTCGTCAACACATGCATAAAAAAGAATTTGGGATTGTGACTATTAAACGTGGAAATAGGCTTAAACACGAAAACCAGGCTGAGGGTCATGGCCCCTCATGGCCCCAATGACAGTTTGTCATTGTCTGAAATGTGTAACATAACTGGGAAAAACATAACAACAAAGTCAAGGACAATATAAAAGAGGTAGGATTTTTCACCGGGAATGCGGAAAATACGAGAACATAAGCGCCATTTCCAAAGTGGTTAGGGATATGTAAGGATAAAAGCGGGTGGGTGGGTAGGGGAACGATAAAGGCAAAGTGAAGAGTTGCCCACTCAAATCATGGACAATCTAAGGAAAAGATTCTTTTGATTGTCTATGCTCAAATCGACATGTTGGAGGCTAAAATTCACGTCAATGGTCTGACAATTCACCCCGGGTAGGGTGAGGATAATTTGCTCTTCATAGCAACGAACAACATGGCTGATGATGCATGATTTATATTCTAAGCTACACACAGGGATTTCAATCCAACAAACCACGCTATGTGCGAACAAAAGTCCCATTGTGTAGCTTAGAATATAATCATGCATCATCGGCCATGTCGTTCTTGCTATGAAGAGCAAATTATCCTCACCCTACCCGGGGTGAATTGCCAGGTCCTTTGATCGAGGTGAATTTTAGCGTCCAACATTTCCAACATGCGGATTTTTAGCAAGCAACTCTCTTTCCTTCGCGTTTCTCGAATTCCTGATAAGAAATTCTAATGTTATTATTCTATTAGGTTGCCTCAAGAGTTGCCTGCGTAGGAGGCTAGAAGTATATCATTTAAACAATCCATTTTGGAAATGGACTATATAACAAATAATCCTTTTTGGAAATGGATTTACTAAACAATCCATTTTAGAAATGGACTATATGACAACTAATCAATTTTGGAAATGGATCGATTATATAACAAATAGTGCTTTTTGGAAATGGTTTATTTACTAAACAATCCATTTTAGAAATGGACTATATGACAAATTATCCATTTTGGAAATTGATTATTTACTAACAATCTATTTTGGAAATGGATTATTTACCAAACAATCCATGTTGCAAAGTGGATTACATAACAAATAATCCATGTTCGAAATGGATTATATAACAAATTGTCCAAGTGTCGAAGTGGATTCTTTGCTAAATAATCCACTTTTTGGATTGTTCAATAAACATTGAATAAGGGAAGCTTTTTTGCGTTAAATAATAAATGAACAGGTGGCGCCCCACATTTCTCGAGTTCGGGTTTTCTACAGATCTGAGTCCAGGATTCGAAATATTCACAACTAAACGCTGGTCAAGCCAGACCTAAAAGGCTAAGCTGGGAATCTGGAAGGCCCACTGAGCTCTATTTTTGAGCTCCAATACTTTTGTCAGTCAAAAATCTGGAATCCCAGATTACCTCCCGACTTTTTCCTTCAGCAAATGAATATGCACCCGACACGATTCCGCAATATCTTTGACCTAATTTTAGTTAACGCACCAGAATCTATCGCTGATGTGTCTTGCGTAGCACCGAAATCATGGCATCTCTGTAGTGACCAGCGCTCGTTTCAAGTTAATCTCGACAATTACTTACAAGTCGGTCAAGTATCTGAACACACCATGTAAATAAAACTGTCACTTTTTAAATATTCTGTAAATATTTTAATCTTATTTTGATATATATATACAAATATTTAGAAAACAACCCCTTTAAAAGCAGCAAGTATTTAGCTGAAGGGTTATTGTTTGTAAATAAGTTTAGTAATAATAATTTATATAAACAGTTTTACAGTAAGGCTAACTGGGAAGGTTTATACAAAATCCTGTCATTCAATCCTCATCAAGACAATAGCGTGAACAGAGACAGCTGTTCCACCAGATTGACCAGCGACGACATTGCCCATTGGTCTGGAATGCCGAAATTTGAGCGATCGTTTCTTGGAAAATTGTTTCGCGTCATAAGGTAGTAAAATATTTAACCAAAAACAGCTAGGTTTGACGCGTAACCTTGTAAATTGTCGAAGACTGTATTCTATCATGTTCAAACCTTAAAGACAGGTCCACGGAATCGCATAAGCGGCGACTTTAGCAAAAGGTATTGTAAACCACTTTCTAACCAAAACCTCTTGCATCGTTGGCAAAAGCTAACGCACACGCAGTCAACATGAAACTTTTTCACCACCTACACAAACTAGGGCGCACCGAGGGAGGTATTGGCGGATGCGACACCCTCCACCACGCAGTTTTTGGAGATTTGTCGGTAAAACCAGGGTAAAACAAAAAAAAATATTTGGAAAAACGCGTTAGGTTGGTAAATTTATCGAAATGGTTGATGGCCAATGCTGAATGCAAGCTAACGCATCGAAAGAATTTTAATAAACAAACTACATGAAACCACACCTCCTCCCGCCCCCCCCAAAAAAAAGTAGTGACGGTATACAAAATTTAACTTCTTTAATGTTTACACTTGACGTCAAGCTACGTTAATAGAGTTGATCAGTGTGAACACTGATGCCTTGCGGACACACAACCTGACTTTAGTTCACTGCATGTGTTTGCAATCAAATAATCAATATACGACATGTGTGATGTGAAACTAAATTAAAACTATATAATATTCGATTGTGCACTCAAATTTACCTCCTTTTGAAAAGTGAATCAAAGTGCAAAATGTCCTACGAGTTACAAATTCTACACGGCAAAAAATTAGGTCATTGTAACAGGTTGTTGAAAACAGGATGCAACAATGTTATTGGGGCAACATTGCTCCTGGTTGTTAACGATATTGTTCAGCATTGTTACACCTGATTGCGGGTTGATTTGAGCTCAACAATATTGTTCAATGCTGTTAACAACCAGGAACAATGTTGCCCCAACAACATTGCTGCATCCTGTTTTCAACAGGATCTGATTTTTAGCCGTGTATTCCAGCTATTTCAAATTGCCCGTCCAAAAGCGTAAACTGTAAACTACGAGCCCTCAACACGGGATTCCTTTTTCAAACAGCATCGAGTGCACAAAGGAAATTTACAACCGGTACTTTGTCACCAGTCTAATTCCACAGGGTATTTTCCAGTCAAACATGCTGTACAATGTCCTGGAGGCTTACTGGAAATCGTCTGAATACCTTTGCGTATTGCCGAATGCAGCCCATCAACAGATAAGTAAACAAGACTATCAGCACCCAAAAATTTTGCAAGTTCATCAGGCGACATAACATTTGCGATCAGTTCTTCTTTAGTCGGGATATTGATGCCCATGTAACACGGATGCTTTACAGGTGGCGACGCGACACGAATATGAACCTGCATGTGAAAAACAGAAACCTAATATATGGCTGAAGCTTTCAATTCCGCAAAACACGATCTGTGTGCTTGGTGCAGACTTGGGTGGGAGAAATGTATCGCATGGGGTGAAAGAATGTAAGGAACGTTTGCACTTTTCCTTATACAATAACTATAAAGGTTAGAATTCAGTTTTGAAGGTGGTATAGGGTATTTTCGTAAGCCGTGATTGGCTAATATCTGTTTGTATGAAATGCTTGGTTTTAGTGCCGTGAAGTGTGATTTATACTACGCCCGTGAGGCGTCACTCAATAAAAATGAGAATGTTCAGCAATTATCAAAAACCGTCTACCCTTAAGGTGGCTCGATAGTCAGAATTCATTAGAAATTTTATATCTCTACAATTAAATGTTTTGTAGTGAATGCTTGAGCTTCATTTTAGGTCATTGCACAGCTCTACAGCACTGTTTGCTGTATTTAAAAAAGAATTTCTTCAAAGTTTGCCTGAACATAGAAATCACGTTTCTTGTTGGAACTCGATTCTAATTATAATTTCATTTGCATAAACTCCACACCTTATCTATGACAGCAATATCTCTGGACATACGAACGGTAGGAGTATAAAACTTTTCAAATTATGAAGACAGCCAGTAGAGCTATGCAATGACCTAAACTAAGCTTTACACGCGCGCTATAAAAGATTCTATGGCGAAAGAAGTATTATGTGCTATGAGTTAGACTATCGAGCCACCTTAAGTAAGTCCCTTACAGCGAGTTAGTATTCAGTGACGAAAAAAGAGTCTTAATCATAGTTTTTTATCGAATGTTTTTCCTTTTTATTCACTGATTCTATATCTGTATATAAGCTTAAAACATAAAATTAAAAACAAAGCTTACCTCTCTGGCACCAGCGTCGCGCAACACTTTTATAATTGGTGCTATGGTGTTACCACGTACGATAGAGTCGTCTATCAAAATGACTCGTTTATTAACAAAGTTTGCAGATAGTGGACCAAACTTTCTGGCAACACCTAATTTTCTTAAACGTGTGCTGGGTTGGATGAATGTCCTACCAACATAACGATTTCTCATAAGAACTTCAACATACGGTATTCCAGACCTCTGTGCATAGCCCATTGCGGCAGGAGTTGCAGACTCAGGTACAGTGCTAACAATCTCGGCATCGATGGGGGCTTCGTCTGCTAATTGACGCCCACACTCTTGCCGTACGTTGTAGACCATTTGACCTTCAAAAACAGTGTCAGATCGTGCGAAATAAACATACTCGAATATACAAAATGCAACTGGATCAGATGAATGCAAAGGTTTAACAATTTCAAGCCGGGAAACGCCCTTTCTAGTGAGATGAACAATTTCTCCTGCCTCAACATCGTACAACTTCTCAGCGCCAATTGACGGAAAAGGGCATGATTCAGACGAAAGCACCCATCCAGCACATTCGTCCCCACTGTCAGATGATGACCTCACAATTTTTCCAACACACAGAGGTCTGTTCCCATAAGGATCACGGACACCAAAGATACCGTCTTTTGTGAGGATTACTAAAGCATATGAACATTGAGTTTCATTCATCAACTGTTTTATCCTGGATGGCCAGTTTGCACCTTTGGAGATCAATTAAGAAACACAGTTTATAAAGCAATTTGTGCCTTTCTCAACAATCTACATTTAATTTTACCATGTAAACATTATTTCACAAACCCTTTCAATCCCGTCCAACTGCACTCAAATGCTCAATTCCAATTATAAACTCCTAAATACTAAATAATTCTCTTAACCTGCTTTTTAACCACATGTAGCTCTTCCTAGGTTAGTGAAATCTGCATACAAGGTATAGTACATTAAAATTCCATTTGCATTGACACAATGAAACTCACTTTTTATTCTGAAATTCAAAATGTTACCAACCTTCGAGCTCTCCACACGGTGGACTTATGGACAAAAGTTGAGTTATCAATTCGCTGTCAGATCTAGTGGATAAGCCAACATTGCTTGCAAGAACTTTCTTTCGAAGAGACTTGGCATTTACCAGCTCTCCGTTATGTGCGACTGCAATCCAATTCTGAGCAGTATCTACCACAAATGGTTGACAATTGACCAGCTTGGACGAGCCCATCGTGGAATAGCGATTGTGTCCAACACCCATGTAGCCTTGAAGTGATTTGATGTCTTCTTCTTTAAAAACATTTGAAACAAGTCCCATCCCTTTATGCTGATAAATTTGAGTACCATCCCCAGTCACTATGCCAGCACTTTCTTGACCACTATAATTAACAAGATGACTCAGAAACAAGTTTATATATACTCAGCAATCAGGCCAGTACATATATAGGTCATGGCATCAGTGGCAAAACAATATATATCAGTTTTATAACCTGAGAGATGATATTTATTACAGAAACTAGATGTAAATGTAACAAAAGAGGAACACTTGTGATATTGTCCGAAGTAGTATAACCCTTACCTAAAATTATAACGTTACATAATTTTGAGCTCTGATTTTCAATAGAATGGATTGAAGAGTGACCTCTGAGCATGCAATAGGTTGCACAAACAGGATTCAGATGCTAAGCTTAAGCACAGCGCAATGAAACCTGATTGGTTTTCAATAAGTTTTTCAAAAAAAACAATTTATCCTAACATGCAAAAAAGAACGCTGTGGACACCAAGATTAGTACAGTCCAGACTGGGACAAGTAAGCCAGAAGTGTTCTCTGCCAAAGAAATCCTATAGTGTAGAAGACTGGTGAAGGTGTGTTGACTTCAAATTAGTAAATATTTCGACGGCAAAGATTCCATAGTCAAAGCCGCAGCATAGATTTTCCCACAACTACGAGAAGAACTACATCACAAAGCATAAGTAAAAGAAATCATTTATTTGGATAAAGGAGCTCAAATAGGATTATAGGATGAGATATACTATCAGTAAAAATGAAAAACAGAAAGGTACTCATTGACAAAGATGACTTCAATAAAGGTCTGTAGTAAAAGGCAGAACATTGAAGGGCAGAACAGTGAAAGAAAGAACAGTGAAAGACAGAAAAGTGAGTCTGACAGAGTGTGACATGTCTAAAACTGTGTCTGTCACTTGTGTTCATTTACGCAACGTTCATTTTAATGAACATTTTTTGTTCAAACTTGCACTTGGCATTCGTTCCTTTTTGCACGTTAGGATAACATATAGGATAACATAAGACCAATCAGATTTCATTTAATATGCATCTCAATGAGAGCTGGATATTTGGATACATTCTGAGACAAAAGACTCACAAAACTAATTGTGCTGGACTGTTGTGTTTTCATCCCGGACAATGTCTGTTTCCAGCAACTTATTCGTAAGGTTCTGGAAATTAACATCTCATTATGTAATTCATTAGGACAATAAAATCTTGACCGATAACTTATCATCAAAGCAATATCATGAAATCATCCCACATACACCTTACAACCCATAATATTACCCAGGCAATGTGAGTTATCAACTGAACTGTCAACTTTTTTGTCAATAAATTTATAAACATTACCGATGCTGAATTCCCAGTAAGCCTAGAAATATATTGTTAGCCAGGCCAAATTCATTTAAATCGACGCCTTCCGCTGCAATACAGCCGAAAACACCACAGGAATCGTGTAACTCGTAACAACTTTCTTGTGGTGACTTTTCCATGCTCGAGGCCATGCTTGCTTAGGAAAAATTATCAGGTATTTCGCGTGAAAGAGTTGCTAACAAAATATAGTACACATATTTATATTATTAATTTCGTTTCAAAGTTTCGCCAAATTTCCAAAACGATCACAATATCACACGTGCTGCACACAAAACATGCTTATATCCAAGTACCGTTTCATTGGCCAGAGATGACCTCATTCGAAATTTCCGTGCTTCTGATTGGCGAGATTGTAATTATGTGTCCGTTGTCGAATGCAAATTAATTTGGCAGGCCGACAAAAATCACTTGAATCGAAGACACGAAGTCGTAGCCATAAGGGAATCGTTCACTATCGATCAAAGCAGACAGTAAAGATAGTAAAGAGATAAACGCTAGGTAGTTTCTGCACAATAAAAGATGACTACTGCCGAAGAAAAAGGTACTTCGACGTGCTGTGCTTTATATATTTTAATATGAATTGTTTTATGAAAGGAATTTTCCGTACACGTGCAATGTTGAGTAAGACCCGGTATTGTGGAATTGGAAAATACACTTTATATCTTTATCCTGTATATTGTGTATACAAATATAAAACCTTGTTCCTAACCCATATACACTGTATACTAGTGGAGTATATTCCGCGGCTTAGTGCCGATGTTGAGGTGTTCAATGCTGACACGTGTTGGCAGTAGAAACGTGCATGATAGATTTGGAAAACATTTACCATAAACTGATAAAATAAAATCGTTGTTCATTGCGATGTTTAGTATGCTTGTTTCCATTTTGGCATACAAATCAAGATTGAACGAAAAAGCAATAAAGCACGTGTTTGTCAGTCAGACCATCATTCATAGCTAATGAAGTATTATTAAAACGCCCAATTGATAGTATTAAATAGCCTGTTTTACCTGAGTGTTGATAAATGTTTTACTATTGTAACACAGTGTTAAATGTTATGATGAGGGTAGATGTGATGAAAAAATAAAAAATTGAGGCATATTAAATAATTAACTAAATATAGAATGTACCCAGTGGCATAGCCAGCCTGACAATTTAGTTCTGCTATGCAAATTTCAAGTTATTGTCTTTATTCATTTCTTTAGAAATGGATTTCACAGTCAGTGAACATGAAAATATTTGCATAGCGGGACTAAATTGTCAGGCTGGCTATGCTATTGAATGTACCATGTCAGATTGTGGGCATTCGACAAGAGGTGTTCTTGGGGACCATTCATTATTTATGGCTGGGGGTGGGCTGGTAATATCTACCATAAACCAAAAAGAAACTTCTGGACCCCCCTTATTTAAAAACCAAAATATCCATGACCCCCCCTTGATGAAAATACAAATATATATTAAACTAGCCCTTCATTTTGTATTTACATTTATATTTTATAATCAATATTAGCTTTGATGAACAAATTATTCAATAGCAGGTGACACCCCCCTAACTTACTGGCATATTTTTTATGACCTCCCCCCCTCAAATTGCCTAAAATTTTGGATGCTCCCCTACATTCCTACCAGCCCACTTCCCACCATTAATAATGAATGGTCCCTTAGTAGATGGTGCCATCCCCCCCCCATGTTTGTTGAGAAGTCCAAAGTTCATATTGAAATCCACAAACCAGTTTTTCAAACAAAGCACTTGATTGGATTCTTTTAATTCAGGGACTAATTAGAGGCTTTGTTATCAAACCAGTTGTGAATTTCATTATGAACTTTTCAACTTGGCAATGAACTTGCAACTGTGGAACAAAATTTAACATATTTTGGCAAAAAAAGTTTTATGAAATCAACTGTAAATCTTAAATATTTTTGCTCCGGCTCTCAATATTACATGGCTTGCAGTCCACAGGAAACTGCAAAAGATCATCATTGTGTGTGCATGTGAGGGGGGGGGGCAGTATTGCATGAAATATATTACACATTTCCAATTCCCTTCCCCTATGAGAATAGCCTTAGAGTTACATGATGTATTTTTATACCCAGTTTGCATTATTTAGCAATATGTACAGTTCTGCAATGTCTGAAAATAATATGATAATGTTAAAATAGATATTGACATGGTCAAAAATCAGAAGCTGTTTGAGGGTGCAAGGGTGACATTGTGCAATGTTGTCAACTGAACAATATTGTTTGACATTATTTCACCTGATTGCAGGCTGATTCAGGTTCAATGTTGTCAATAATATTGTTTGACATTTTGCACCTGATTGTGGGTTCATTCAGGCTCAGCAATGCTGAAAAATATTGTTGCTCCAACAACATTTTATATACTTCCTGCTTTTTTTTATGCATTCTAAACCAATGTTGAAGTTTTATTGTCTTAACCACAATCAAACTTAGTGGATTTAGAAGCCTTATGTCATACTTAATCATTGTATTAATTTTGGTGTAAGAAAATTTGATATCTGAAGTGCTGAGGAGACTTTATGTAAAACATCATGTAAACCTGGTCTTAAATACTGGCAAAATTAATTTTTGTATGCCCTTTGATGACTGACGATTTAGCTTTCCGAAAAAGGGCATTCGCTTGAGTCTTCGAATTTATACTTGTATCATGAAAGATCCATGCATGTTTTTGTGTGTTTTTGACTGCACTACATGGCCAAAAATTATGAGCCTGCAGTATAACAGGATTGAACAATATTGTTGAGCCTGAATCGGAGGTAACATTGTTATTCACTGTTGTCAACAACCTTAAGCAACGTGGGCAGCACAACATTGTTCAATCAACAACATTGCAACAGGTTGATGATTTTTTGCCCTGTACCAATAGTGGCAACGTTAGTTAGAAATTTTAATGAAGTGGCTACTGTACGTCTCGTGATTGGCCCAACATGGTTGGCATGTAGGAGTAGCATGTTACCAGTATGGTGTGCCCTAGCTATGTTATCAAGTAACATAGCTAAATTTATACTTATATTTTCAGCACCGCTGGTGGTTGGTGAAATAGTGAATGAAGGTAAGACAAAGATTGTTTACGATTTGCCGCAGTCTCCGAATGCTGACCACGTTCTGCTTCGGTCTAAAGACAAGATCTCCGCTGGGGATGGGGCACGCATGCATGAGATCGAGGGCAAGAGTGCAATCAGCAACGATACAACATGCACAATTTTTGAACTGCTCAATGCATGTGGCATGAAGACCCATTTCGTTTCAAGACACGATGAAACATCCTTCATTGCTATAAAATGTGAGATGATCCCGCTGGAAGTCGTCAGCCGTCGATTAGCTACCGGATCATTCCTAAAACGTAACCCAGGAGTAAAAGAAGGTTACCGCTTTACTCCTCCGAAAATGGAGACCTTCTTCAAAGATGATGCGAACCACGATCCTCAATGGTCGCATGAGCAGATCATTGAAGCTGAGTTGAAGTTTGGTGGTGTCACCATTGGAGAACGCGAGGTTGAAATGATGACCTCGACTGCTGCTGTTGTGTTTGAAATTCTCGAAAAAGCTTGGAGTACAGTGGACTGTACACTGGTTGATATGAAGGTTGAGTTTGGTGTGAATGCCAGAACAGGAGAGATTTTGCTGGCAGATGTTGTCGATAACGATGCTTGGAGACTGTGGCCATCTGGTGATCGACGTTTGATGCGGGATAAGCAGGTATACCGAGAGATGAAGGAGGTCACTGGTGAAGGTCTGGCAATCGTGAAGAAAAACTACAAATGGGTTGCCGAGCAATGTCGTAAACTTCTGCCAGGAAAATGTCGTGGTCGTGTTGTGATTGTGATGGGTTCGGCAAGTGACATCGATCATTGTAAGAAGATCGAAGCCTGTCTTAAAGAGCTTGGTGTTTTTGTGGAGCTGCGCGTGGCATCTGCGCACAAGGGGACAGAGACAGCGCTGCGCATTCTTCACTACTACGAAGGTCACAACATCCCTACAGTATTTATTGCTGTAGCTGGGCGAAGTAACGGACTGGGTCCAGTCTTTTCTGGTAATACTGCATACCCGGTTATTAATTGTCCACCTGTGAAAGCTGAGTGGGGTGCCCAAGATATTTGGTCGTCAATGCGTTTGCCGTCAGGTTTAGGCTGCCCAACTGCAATCAGCCCAGAGGGCGCTGCTCTTGCTGCTGCTCAGATTCTTGCTATGTCTGATCATGTCGTATGGAGCAAGCTTCGTGTGAAGCAGCTTAGTAATCGCATTAGCCTTCTACATGCTGATAAAAGAATCGCTACCGACACCGAATAACTGAGCCATATGAAAACCTTTACAGTAAAATTGTAATAGCATTCTACATTGTTTATCTTTTAAAAGTTGCACTATAGTTAATTTGAATACGGGGGTACTGACAATGCATTCTTAAATTTTTCAAAAAAAACTGCAGAAAAATTAAAGTTATTGAATACTTTATGAGTATTCTGACTCTCATGTAAACGCAGCTATTACAGTATGTCATAGCATAACTATAAAAGTTAGAATTGTGAAAGCCGTAATAGTTTTTCTGTTATATAAAGTCGAAGAGGAATGCTTCTTTTGGGCCACCCAGTATTGGCGGTATACAATATTGAATGGTTTAATTTTTAAGGCAGACCACAGTTTTTCGTCGTTTTTTATTCATTATTTAACACATATAACCCAGGTTTACTGGTTTAGCACTATCGCATCTTTGAACAATATGTAACTTGAGAACAACCTAACTAATAACAATAACTACCGTAACTTAGATTACAGGTGATCTGAAAGTGGAAGGTTGAATATTTATCCCCATTTGCGGATTCCGCGTTTATCCTCGTTTTACCCCAGCCCGGTTTATATTCTTCTGTTTTGAATGTTTCACGTCCTAATAAATTTAGTACAGTGCACTGTGATCATAAATAGTCCGTACCTACCCGTAGAATAGAATCTTCAACCGAAAAAATTGCTTCTTTCTGGGAATTTGAAGGTGGTCCGCGGGAGGGGGTACGAACCCGGTATCAGATACGTACCGTGGGGTAAATTTTCCGGTAATTTTCCAACAATTCCCGAATTTTTGTAAACGAAGGCAAATAAACTTCTACTTAGCAAAATTGTACATGTGGCTATGGATATGTTATCCAGACTCCGTTCTGATATGCCGAGGCTGAATTCCTTGGAGTTTTTAAAATATTTGAGAATGGATTTTGAGTATATACTGAATAAAATTCGAAGCAAAACGTGGCTGAAAGTCTGTGTACACTATTTTTAGAGCTCGTACGCATATCGTTGGAAAGCTCGAAAGGTAGGGATATTAAATGACATTAATGCTACACCAGGCAGAGATATATGCTTCAACAATCTATCGTTAGAATTCGAACCATATTACTATGAGTCGCTGAAGCGGAAGAGTTAAATGGGGGCCCCCCTTAAATTTATAGTTTAATTTTTATAGTTATTATACCTGAGAACAGGAGGGAGTGAAAACTTGTGACTTACTCAGTGGTAAATCACCAGAAAATCAAGGTTGCCAGATCACTGCATTTTTGAGGCCAAATCGTCATTAGTGTAGTCAAGTAAACAAAGAAAACAACAGCCAAGTACAAAGAAAAACAAAGAGCATTGTTGAAGATTTGGCCTCAAAAATGCAGTGATCTGGCAACCCTTGAGAAAATAAGTATACCGTGATGTCAAATGACACGTCACGCGTCAGCCATGTTTCTGGCTTCACTTTTTGACTGACGAAGTATAGGAGTGAAATCTCCAGATATAAATAGAGCTCAGTGGGTTTATTGTATTGTTATGCCACATAGGCAGCAGCGTATCGAAAGTGGTCCAGTATCTAAAACAAACGTTGCTGTTTTGTTTTAAATCAGCAAACTATCAATGCGGTTGTTGCAGATTTCCTACAAAGATAAAGTTATTTGCAGTTTTGCACGTAAGTTTTAAGTACAATATGATTCAGGACTTGCGTAGTAACATTATTAACTAACTCCGGTTAGCCGGCTTGTCGTCACCGGCGGTCTGCATAATTGACCCATAAAATGCTGACTCTATGCTGAAAATGGTGTGTTAAAATGTACACTTTACTGTACGAGGTGTTGTGTGCTGTGTGTGTTTTATTGTTATATATGTTTCCCAAACTCGAATTAGGTTAGAATTTAATAATCCACAAAGAATTAATAGACGACTTGCTCTATTCAATATTTGTGTTGTGTAGCGTATCGCATGCAGCTACTATATTCTTGCCTGTTTTGTGGAATTACCGTTGAACACACGGTAATTCACCCTTAAAATCGTTCACACGGTAGTCTGTCTGACATACAGTAATAAACATACTTGACTTGGCATGCCACGTCTGCGTTTTTAAGTACAGAAGATCCCGACATGCCTTTGGTATATTTTCAGGTATACACAAGGTCTCAAGTCGTACAAATGCGTGTATTCATTGTTGCAATACAAGCCTAGCACCATATAGAGTGAGATTACAATAACGAATTACTAATGTACCAAAAAACTGACGTCTTTGAGATTTACCTTAGCCGTGCTGAATTACAGTTTCCCATGGGTACAGGGTATATAAGTGTATTATATAAGAGCATTGGCGTATAGCCAGCGTTGATAACTGCTGGAGCGAATATTCATGTTCAAAGACCTTAAAAACAACCGCTTACAAACGAAATTGCTTATGCAAAACCTGATATTAGAGTATTCGCACCTCCAATCGTCAGCACTGGCTATACGCCACTTTATTAGAGAATCTTTATTAATTCTCTAAATACAATTATTCAAAGTCTCATTATTGCTCGCTTTTTCTACATAGTATGAAATTTTAATTAAATATGCTAATCTCGTTCGTGGGGGTTGCTGACGTTGGTCTATAACAAACAATCCTTTAATATATTTTTTAACCCTCGTCAGGAGATTCTCTGGCTGTTAAGTTTAATAAATTGGCGTGTTCACATCACAAGGTTTAGGAAATGCAGCGCAGTCTTTCTTGAAATTAATCTCTGAAATTATACTCATTTAGTATGCCGCTAATTTGAGTTTCAAAGTTTATTTAACAACCTTATTTAATGAGGCTTGCACGTAATTTCAATCTGATGAAGTTTTGGTAAAGTTCTATAACAGAGCAACTGTGCCAGTCACCAAACTTAGCACAAAAAATTCCTGTCACAAATGTTGTTTCAAATGTTGTTTTTAAAATGTAATTCAAATCATCAAAATCCTATGACTGCATGACACTATGATGGTATCCGAAAGCAAGGCATTAAATAAAGTGGACTGGCCCCGTAGTAGGTATGGTGCAGGTATAGAACACTTACGTCAGCATTTTTTCAGGAGCTCTTACCCGTGTCAGTTAGTTACCAGGCTATGATGTGTATACCGTGGCGCGCGCATGTTGGCCGGAAATACCTGCGTTATGCGTCAGGTTTTAATGTTTTTGCTTGCAAAATGGATTTTCAAGGTGATCTGTCATTCGTTTACTCTTTAGTCTAATTTAGCAATTGCTACCGTGTAGACGTGTTTTTTGCTTGCAAAATGGCTTTTCAAAGTGATAACCTTAAGAAGGTAGCACCAATGGAATGGACATAAGTCACTTAGAAAATTTTTTAAGTAATCGTCAAATAATGATTGAAGAAAAATTGTTGAAGTGTTACGCAGAGGAAACTGCATCCCGTGTCATGGTCTTAGTAACAGAATACTGCAATGGTTGTCTTATTGATCATCCTTCGCAACAATGCATGCATGTATTGAGTCAATAGTGTGAAGTATTTTTAGAGCGAACGTTTGGCTTGCAAGTGTGTTTAGATATTGTTTTACAGGGTGCTTGACATTGGAAGAGCATACGTACGGCTTGCGAATGTGTTCAGATATTGTTAAAGCGCCGTAGGTACGCTGTGCTGACATGTTTTGGCAACTCATATGAAATCATTCAACCATACCGTGTGTTGATTTTAGTATGTTCAACAATTAACACTTATTGACTGAGACCGAGGGAAACAGTATGTTTTGTGGACCAGAGACTGTCGATGTTTCCCGAGGCGAAGCCGAGGGAAACATCGACAGTCGAGGGTCCACAAAACATACTGCTTTCCCGAGGTCTCAGTCAATAAGTATTTTATTATATACTGAGTGTCAAAAGAGAAGAAAAGTACCACAAATCAATCAAACATGTGTAAAAAGGATTACCTTTTACCTGACATGGCTCTGTGGATTTGTTATTTACCGGTGAATAAAAGTAATGTCCACCGCTTAGCTACGTTGCCAGGGAGACAGTAGAATTTCTCCACTATCACGTGATACGTTCTTAACCAATAAGAAACAGGAATAAATGAACTTTGACATTCAGTATATAATAATATCTAATATTAGTTTAACAAATGACTTCCCTAACAGTTTATACAATCTTTCCGAAGGACGCCGGGACTTCATTGCGGGACTCTTTTAGGAGTCCCGCTTCAAGGGGCTCTCTTATGGGACACGCGGGACCCACTTACGGGACTCCTTTTGAGCGTCCCGATGCGCTTTAGATGCACTGGAAATTCTGGAGGGTGTTGCTAAAGCATTTACCCTTACGGGACATCGGGACTTTTTGCAGGACTCTTTATAGGTGTCCCACTCAACGGGACTCTTTTAAGGGACTCCAGGACTTTCTTACGGGACACTTTTTAGGCGTCCCGATGTCCCGTTTTAAGCAATCGATTACCTGAATTTAATGCGACACCTTTTGGCGTTCACTACTGAGGGACTGGTGCAGGGGGTATTAATTAAACTCAAACATTGATCAAACCATTTATGTGTTTGAATTGTTTTATTTGAACATATGTACTATTAACGATAATGTCAATGTAATTCATTTCTCGATTCATAAGATATGCAAGCGTTGTCTTCATCATCATCCTCTTCGTCAGGGAAGTGCTGTCTGTCTTCTAACATACGTTCCAAGAGAAATTTTCTCTTCCTAACTGCTGCGGCCAGGGCTTCGTCAGGATCAAACTCATCTTCGTCAACGAATGCATCTTTGGTTTTCATTATTTTTCTACGCACAGGATCTCTTTTCATTTCAGACATCCATTGCAGATTCGCTAAATAGATATTTCTCAATTCCTTTCGAAGTTCTGGTAAAATTTCTGAAAAGGCTTGTTTCTTTGCGTCAATTTCACTAAATCCATTATTTACAAAACTTTGTACAAGTTCATTGTGCTTTGTATGAAGTTCCGCTGCAGCTTAGTGTATTAGTACTCCCCAGGGATCGGCCTCCTCGTCTGAGTCGTTCATCTCTTCGGGACTTTCGCCTTCGTCTGATGAACTGAAAATATCTTCATTGGATACTGTTGACGTTTCGTCGACGGATTCACTTCGCATCCTTTTAGGGCTCGATACTTCTTCTTCAGACTCTTCATCATGTGATACTGTTGACATACCGTCATTCCAGTCATCCCGCATTCTTTTTCGACTCGACATGTCTTCTGACAGATTTTGATCACCAGGTGGCTTGACCGTACAGAGATAATATCGTCTCGTTTCCCCTGAGAGTTGATGAGTATCTGCTAGATGGTTCGATAACTTTACGAGATTCCTTTTTCCGCAAATGAGACAATCTTTACGCCTTCGTGGCATGCTACTAACTGCGTTTGACGACTAATTGCACCTTCTTAAAAAGTGTCCCGTGAGAGAGTCCCGGAGTCCCTTAAAAGAGTCCCGTTGAGCGGGATACCTATAAAGAGTCCCGCAATAAATTCCCGACGTCCCGTAAGAGTAAATGCTTTAGCAACACTCTCCAGAATTTCCAGTGCATCTAAAGCGCTCGGGACGCTCAAAAGGAGTCCCGCAATGAAGTACCGGTGTCCTTCGGAAAGATTGTATAAACCGTTGGGGTTGTATAAACCTTCGAAACCGTTGGGGTTGTATAAACCTTCGGAAAGATTGTATAAACCGTTGGGGCTGTATAAACCGTTGGGATTGTATAAACCTTCGGAAAGATTGTATAAACCCGCTACAAACCCTCGCAATACTCCAGCAAATTTTTGCCATTATTTAAAAGAATTATTACATAATGAATTTGTTACTCACTTTAAAAACCAGATACAACAAAACAAAGAAAATGGCAAGTTAAGGCTATTTAGAAAAGTCAAAGTGAACTTTAATTTCGAGTATTATCTTTCACAAGTGCAGAATGCAAAACATCGACAAGCTGTAACAAAACTAAGAATTTCAGCACATAAACTTCCAGTTGAAACAGAGAGGTATGAAAATATTCCTTACAATGATCGAATCTGTAAACATTGTGACCTAAATGAGATTGGGAATGAACAACATTACCTAATGTCATGTAGCAACACAATGTTTTGGACACTAAGAAATAAATTTATAGATAACCTCTATAAAATTAATAAATCTTTGATGCTATTCAACACACAAGACCTTTTTCACAACGTTTTGGCCATGAAAGACAAAAATATCATAAAAATCTCGTCAAAGTATTGTTTTGATATATTAGCAGCATTTGGACTTGCAAGAATAGTATTATAATCAACACATTCTTGTAATAACTCTATAGTTCTTTTATTGTTATGTAATGTTGTTAATTTAATTTGTATCCTTTTGTACCTTTTTTTGGTAATTTGTTGGAATTAATAATAATATTATAAATTTGTTAACCTAATGTTAGATATTGTTGTACATATTAAAATCAACACACGGTATGGTTGAATGATTTCATATGAGTTGCCAAAACATATCAGCACAGCGTACCTACTGCGCTTCAACAATACCTGAACGCATTTGCAAGCCGTACATCAAGCAGCCTGTAAAACAATATCTAAACACACTTGCAAGCCAAACGTTCGCTCTAAAAATACTTCACACTATTAACTCAATACATGCATGCATTGTTGCGAAGGATGATCAATAAGACAACCATTGCAGTATTCCGTTACTAAGACCATGACACGGGATGCAGTTTCCTCTGCGTAACACTTCAACAATTTTTCTTCAATCATTATTTGACGATTACTTAAAAAATTTTCTAAGTGACTTATGTCCATTGGTGCTATCTTCTTAAGGTTATCACTTTGAAAAGCCATTTTGCAAGCAAAAAACACGTCTACACGGTAGCAATTGCTAAATTAGACTAAGGAGTAAACGAATAACAGATCACCTTGAAAATCCATTTTGCAAGCAAAAACATTAAAACCTGACGCATGCATAGCGCAGGTATTTCCGGCCAACATGCGCGCGCCACGGTATACACATCATAGCCTGGTAACTAACTGACACGGGTAAGAGCTCCTGAAAAAATGCTGACGTAAGTGTTCTATAACTGCACCATACCTACTCCCCGTCCACACGTATGCGGATATTTTTGAAAACAGAGATTTTTTCTCCGTTTTGTCCACACATAAACGGCGTTTAGAGAAAAAGCCAGCTAGTCCGCGGAGATTCTGGGAAATGCCAAGACGAACAAGTGCTTGGTGAGGCAACTTTGCGAGCCAGACTGTGGTACCAGAAGGCAGAAGAATGAAAGATGAGTCGAGAATCGTTGAACTCGTTGGCTAAATCTTTGCGGCCACACATTGATCCCATATTACTAAGCAATGCGCATGCTCTAAGCCGGGGACTATCATATTTCCTCCGTTTTTGCGTTTGTGTGTGGATGGACCAAAACGTTTCGAATGCGCTACATGTGGACGCGAAATTTTTTAAGAACGGAGGAAAAACCCTCTGTTTTACGTATGTGTGGACAGGGCCTTAATGCAACTTTATTAATTGTGCCGGAGAGACATATGAAACCGCTATTTCTCATAAAATTGTGTGATAGTTTGACTGTTCATGAAACACCAAAGCTATGCATAAAGTACAAAACTACAGGACCAATTTGCGTTACCCGGGCCGTGCATGAAAGGCAAAATTGTGTTGGGAAATTTTATGAAGCAAAAAAGCATAAACACTGACAGCAGAATTTTAGACATCCAGAATTACAGCCAGAGTTTGTCCGTTTACTTGGAAAACCCAAATTACCGCTTACACTCTTATTTCTCATTCTTGACTTGCACGTCGGCCATGTTGATGGTGAGGCATAAAAGAATATTTAATCAATTCTATTGTGGGCACCAGCCGTAGTAGGCAACATTAAAGACCTTTAGTTTGGCGTTTACGGCAAACGGCAAACCTCAAGCGTGTTCATTGTTATAAAAACGAAATCATGAACCGTGAAGTGCTCAAACTAAACGATGTATTCAATAAATCGAAAATACTGATCTACGATGTACTTGTATTACCACCGAAAGGTAGCACTGACGGGAAACAGTTTAGGGCCTCAATCGCTTGACGTTCGAGTTGACGTTTCACGTTTGTAGTGAGCCGCTATGAGCACATGTCTAGCAGCTCAATTGTAGAATTCAAACATGAAACGCCACAATTCAAACGTGAAGCCATGTAAGCAGGAAAATGATTGACGTCAGTCAGCAAGTGTCTGTGATCGAACGATCTTATTATGTGCAGTGTATTTATTCTTATTAATAGTTCGTATAGGTAAAACATTTCACGGTCACTAGTTTTATTTCTATCTCAAAGGACGTGTCTCAGGTTTGCCGTAAACACCAAACTAAAGGTCTCTATTGTCTCGTGATTCCCGAGGGATTGGTTGCAAGTCAAGAATTGGTTCACTTAATTGGTTGCACTTCTGTATGGCGACTAAGTGTCCCCTTTTTTATTTCAGAAAGCCACAAAAAGTTAGTGGTTTTACATTGACAAAAAACCCGTCAGGATGAAAACTGTTGAGGACTTTGAAGAACTTAAAAGCATAGCTTCCTTTACTGGTGGCACTTCATTTTGCAGTTCTCGCCATTTTAGATTCATCCGTATTTTGCTACGCGTTCTGTCTCTATGGCGACCTATGTCAGCTGGCTTTTTGGAAAGCTACATTTACCCTGTCGTAGTGAACCTTTTGCTATTAACTTTTGGAATTATACGTAATTCAATACAATCCGCAATGAAACCTACTTGGTTAAGTATTCAACTGTTATATCTCGTCCATGAAGTCGTCGTGTGGTTGGGCCACATTCTTGCTAACCGCTACTTCGCTTCAAGGGACTTGGAAACAAATGTTCTCAAGCCCGTGAAATCTCTAAAGGGTTTTTTCAAACCTTTGAATCGTCGACTCAAAGTCTTAACGGCTGCTGTGATCATATCGATGTTGTTTTTCTCTGTAATGCTTTCTACACTGTTTATAATGACAAAATTGACTTGGAACAAAGGCGCGGAACGATTTTCAGCTGACTTGCCGAAGGTGAATGGTCCTGTGGATAACATTTTGTATGTTCTTGTATTATTAACGTTAGTCTATGATCTAGGTATAGGACTTGCGTTGTTCTGGACGTTAGCATTACTGTACATTTGTTACGCTGCCAGGTTAAGAATCTTGGAGGATATTTTTTTGAAATGGAAGCATTCTTCAGTCGAAGCAATATCATTCTTCATGCAGCTTTATGCACGACCAGTGAAGAATTCGTGGAAACGAATCTCGTGGTGGTTCCTTGCGCAAAATATCGTCGCACTCGCGATACCACTGTATGGCTATGAGCTGGCGCAGGCCGTTACTGGTCGAGAATACCACTCGAAGCATCTTCCACAGTTTGTTTGTTACCTGATTTTTACATTGACAATATGGCTTGCACCTATTGTCGTTGGCGAATTAATAAAGCGACGAGAGAAAAAATTCGAAGAACGGATTAACAATATTTGTCCTTGGTTACTAGGAGCCTATGGAGTGCACTGCCTTGGCGAAAGTATCATAGCGTCCGTAAGTGGCGACAGTGGAGTGTATGTGAATACTAATACGTGTGATTTAACCGATGATCCGCGTTATGATCAAACTGCATCGCTGCATACAACCGGTTCAACTTCTACGGAAGCTTCCGACCGTTCTCAAACGTTGGCTGAGTACACATTTGCCTATCGAGGAAAGGAGTTTAGACGTTTTTTAAGCTTTTTAAAACGACGAACACCTGGATTGGTTTCACGAGGTTATTCGTTGCAACTAAATTTATCAATCATTTCACTTATTGGCGGAGCTATATCGTTTCTCACAGAACTACACGCAAAGAGTTCTCATGATATGATGTATGGAAATTATTGTAACTGTACAATGTAGCTACTATACTTATGTGAAAGCTATGTATTTATTGATAAGTGCTGGCAATTCCTACGACCTTCAACCATGCCAAGTTCTAGCAACGGGGTAGCAACGCTTAAAATTTTCATTAGATGAATAAGACCTTAACCAATCGCTGCAAACTATCATGGGTACAGTAATGCACACTTAAACCTAAAGAAGCAATATATTATAAATATTTATTGCTTCTGTACCAAAGAAGCAAGAAATGTCTTGACGTACTTCATTTCTGTGAAAACTGGGGCCGTGCGCTTCCCTTCTCAGTCTCCCTTCACGTCTCCAACTGGCCTAATAATCAGTGATCATGGAAGCTCACCTGCTCATTATCATACAGAAACATAGTTGGCCCAAGCTCCAATACTAACAGCAGCAAACATAAACATGAAAGCACTATAGTAAGTGTTTCAAGAGAAGATTTCGTGGGTTTTAGAGCTTATTTTGGATTTTACAAAATCACATTGACAACGCTAAAACTATTATAAGTACGAATAAGATGTATAAAGTAACATTTTTCTTTTTTAAAATTGCTTTATATTTATTAATTTTTCGTGTATGTGGTTAAAAGATGTGACCTCCTCCTCCTTTCAACAAGATCTATATTCTTGCCCCCCCCCCCCCCATTCATTCGAAAAATAAATACTGTATCCACCCAATTTCTTCTCATAACCCCCCCCCCCCAATGAGAAATAATGATTTACATTGAGAAAGAAATGATCGTTTGGCTTTATTTTATGATCAACCGACATATACAGTTATGTTATCATTCAACATATATACCACATACGGAGGTTTGTCGAGTTGCTTTTAACTGACATAGATAGTAATTATATTTAGAATTGTAGTTGAATAAACTTGAAGAATGAGTCAACTTGCACACTACAGCCAATGCGGAGCAAATTTGCCAAACAATAACCAGAATTCACGCTGTTCTGCGTAATGAAAAACAAGTCTAAAACTTGTCCTCATCAAATCGCCTAATCGTCCCAGGCTTCTTTATACCAATCTTCTCGAGTTCTAGGTATTCGCGGATCTGTGGTTTGGTTGGCCTGGAAAGGCAGCGTTTCTGGTCCAAGGAATTTTATGAATACTCGTCCGTGTTTTTTGTGTACACCTGGTGTAATGGTAGGATAGAGCGCGCGATTGTATGATGTTCCTCCATCTGCCACCTTGTAGGTCTTGTCATATAAATATGCACCTCGCACGCTGCCTCCGATATATCCTCCACCGGCCCCGGGCAAAAGACCTGACGCTCCTCCGCCTCCAAATCCACCATCAGCTCCACCTTTATCATAGCCGCTATCACTAGTGCCTGTCATCACATTAAACGTTCGTCGTTTTATAGAGCCACCATTTCCGCCATGTTCAAATGCCTTGCCTCCCCATCCAGCAAGATATCCAGCACCGTTTTCATGGAAACCTCCCCCTGCACCAGCCATGCATGCATGGCCATGACGTACATGTGTCACAGTGATGTTTCTCTGAGGATCAAACAGGTGCCCACCTTTGCCTATTTTTTCAATGTATTCTTTTCTTCCAGGTCCACCGACCGAGTACATACCTAGAAAAGTGTTGTAAAAACAAAACTTAAACATCAAAATTCGTTAGAGAATTTGTATTACTGCAACGAACGCTTAGCAGCGCGAACAACGCACTAATCGTGCACAATTTGAATCTTTTCCTTGGTAATAGAGCGTTCTCACTCGGCAGTTACTTGAGATTAAAACAACAGGACGTTGGCGGCCATATTGGTGTACCTTTCAAAACAATATTTGTAACCAACCTGGTAACAAATATGGCGGCCGTGATGAGGTCGGATGAAAACGCTCAGAATAATATGGCGTGATTTATGAGCATTGACCTATTATGATGATGACGACTTTACTTTATAAGACGTTATTGTTTACTGTGGAGCTAAATACAAGTACATTAGGTGTAGTCGACTTACCAAGCTTTGGTACACCACCGCCACCTCCCCCACCAGCCACCATGATTGCTTTATCATCACTTGACACAACAAAAGTGGCACCACCACCAGAGCCAGCACGGAAATGAGTCATATGATCTCGTGCGCCATGTTGACCAACCAAAATTTTTAGCACTGTTCCCTTGTCCAGCTTCAACTTTCCAGTCAACTTTGCTCCTAGTCCGCCCTGCAGACGACCATTATGACCCGAGTAAAGGCCATCCCCTCCAGAGGCGCCGTAGACCTCTAGGTACCATACACCAGAAAATGGCACAGACCAGAGTTGGATTCCTTTTACAACTTTAACTTCACTTTCTAGCACAGTTCCGCGGTAGTCACTTGCAGCTACAGGTCCTTTATGCCCATCCCTGCCCAGGTTTGTAAACACGCGAACTATAGCAATGTAAATGGACGTTTTCTAAAGCATTAATGTATTAATGCGAGCAAAAATCATACACGTACACCGGCATCACATAGACGCAGGTCCGAATCTTGCCGGAGAGCCTATACTTGATGCTGAATTTTTTGTCAGCGGCTGTTACCGGCTTGAATTAAGCCACATTAACCTTTAAAAAATTATTCAACATCGAAACAAAGTGAAGTGCCACATGGTCACAATAATGTAAATTTAAGACAGAATACACGCCTTTGACCAAATCTTTATTTGTGCATCGTTTTTTTTACTGCAAAACGTTCCTTGAAAGTTCATTGTTGACAGATTACAGTTTACGTTGAGAAACAAAAAGCTAGGGCCCAGTTAGTAAACATGTTTCTCTGACGAATTGGCAGCAATCTCGACAACTGACATAAACAAAGAAAAGATGTAGAAGCATGGAGTAATTCACAATTATAATTTTGAATATGATCATTGCATAAGTTGACAGCTTGTATTCAACAGTTGAATTCGAGCTTATCTCTAGCTCCAATAAACTTCACTGGAAATGTGGACATGTTAAATCTTAGACGTAAAGAACGAACTTTATTTTTCCATCTATAAATACTGACTTGCTGGCCGGGCCAATTGGCGGTTTTAATATAAACAGATGTATGCAAGTACAGAAACGTATTAAATGATTAGAGGGTTATTTTAAGATGAGTTCCTGTGTGTCTTTTCAGGGCGCGTAAACGGGACAACGTAAATCGTGAAGTCAGTGAAATGTGGTATTCGTTATGCCTGCATTGTATGAACTGTGTTTTATCCCACACAGTCTAGAGTAAATTCGACCCATGCAAAGTAATCCATGAGTTTTTTGGATTCCGTATTCCCCACCCCCGGATTCTGCATTGTGGATTCTGGATTCCTCTGCTTGGATTCCAGATCTATAGAGATTCCAGGACGAAGAAGTTTTTGGATCTTGGATTCTTTAAAAAGATTGGATTCTGGATTCCACCATCCGGATTCCAAAGCAAATAAAAATCTGGATTCCGGATTACCACCTTACATACAGTAGGTGCCAAAAGTATGAGTCCAGTTGATACTGAATTCTTGTTTGTCATTTTATGTAATATTACCGCTCTGCATCACAAAACGAGTATTTTTTTTAAATCAAGTAATTTACACAAGTAACTACATAATTTTAGTACTTGATGTCTGAAATCTTTCCCTTTGAAATATCTTGTTAACAATAGATTCAGTATTGTCAATGTGAAATATCACTCTAACAAGGGGCAATTACATCCCATGACTTGTCTTGGCTTTTAGTTACACCCTTGATTTTTTCTATAAAATGTTGATACTAGTTTGGAATTTGATAAACTTTGGGAGACTGATGAGGAAATACTGCATGAGCACTAAATTATCTTGGTTTTTGTCTCTTCTTTAAAGACACAAGTCTGAAAAGTGTTTCTAAGTCATCTTCTACATTGGCTTTTCCTAGATGATAAAGCACGCCTTTGTAGAATCACAAAATGGTATTTATGTTTTCTAAGGAAACTTTTTATCACACAAATATCCCCAACTTCATTGAATACCACAATAAAAAATGGTAACTCTGTATCAGGGTCAATTCGACAGCATGATCTCTCAGGATGCCTCCGTCTAACATTATGTGCTTGTTTCCACAACAATCGATTATGTTTATTTTCAGGACGCAATAATCGCCTATAACTCAAACTTGATCACTTCGGGTAACCGTTACGTCCTGTAACTTGATTCAAATCTTTAGTTATCCTTTATTCTCATGTATGAACAGAACCAAATTAACAATTGGTGCCAATCAACGTGGTGAAAAGTTTAAAGCAAAAATCCTGGAAACAATCGTAGAGCATAATGTACATGCTTGAGTATAACTAATGTAAGTAGTTTGAGGACGCGAAATGGGCATTTTTTAAAAAATTCCGAATTTAATCTTATCTCTGTTTCTCCACAAAAATTGGACTGGACTCGTACTTTTGGCACCTACTGTAGGTCGAGAAAATCTATGCCCATGCTTCAAATCATCAGTGTTAATTAATTCTCATGCATGTTTCGACGAGAAGAAAGGAGGCAATTTGCATCTTAGCAAAATGAGCCAGGAGCATATTATTTTGATTTTCATTTTGAATTATTCCACACAGGTCCTAGAATTGTGTACAGAATTTTGTCAGGCTTTCTACCTTTCGTACAATCGGCACGTGTTTAATATAAGTTGCTAACTTTACATTTTGATATATATTTATTACATACTAAGCTGGATCCATGCAAGTAATGCACTCGAAAAACGAAAGAAAAACTGCTGTTAGTGAGCAGGAATTTATAGGCACGACTTTTGACCACCTTGCTTACCAAATGTATGTTGTTCTTCTTCATCATTTTCAGATTTGAAGACCATCAGAAGGACAACCACTAAAACGACAATAAGAACAACTGCAATACATAATATGGCAAAAATCGCCAACTTTTTTCTTCTTTCCGCGGTCGTCCACGCTTTTCGTTTTTGGGTCGTCATCTGGCGTTCGCGCCAGCTTGATTGCAATTATGACGTCATAATTAATCGCACATAAAATTTTGTTGATTAATACGTACGATGTCGTTTACGATGTTCCCATTTAGTCGCTTAGTGATGGTCATGACGATAAATAGTACTGGCTGTTAAACAATTGACCCCTGGATACGGAAGACATTTAAGTTATGAATTGTCTGTGCAGAGTTAACAAGAAATTTTATCTCTTGCTTTGCGTTCGGACACTTTGAATGTTAACTCTTGATTCTCATCGACTATCATCAACTTTTAAATTTAACAGAGAGAGATGGTTAGTGGTTTTATTATTTGATTAATCATTGGTGAGTTACATGAGAGATAAATTCGTAAACTAAAACGACAAAGAGATTGAAGTGGCTATACTATACGAAGGAAGCGTGAAACTTACACAATTTTAGTCAGGGTTTTAGTAAATATTTATTGGTAAGGAAGAAACCCACAAATCGACGATCTGTTTGTAAATACGTAGTTCAAAATTGTCATAGTTTTGTACACATATTTATATATTTAATATATATAGGGCTCCTAATGATAACAGTTAATTTTGTAACTGACTGGATTACCCTATTCGAATAAAAGTTTCTATCTATCTATATCCGAAGAGAAATGTGACAATTGCTGGAATTGTTGGAAAAAAGGTCGACGGAAAACTTGAAAATCTTTATTTGGGATTCTTGGCATTTCTTGGTACTCATGAAATGAGTGATACAGAATTTAAAGTTTCAACTTCCAATGCATGCTTAGTCTCTGATAGCAGACTGCATGCTTTGTTTACCAAAAATTTAAATCTTAGAGAAATTTAAATCCTTCGAGGACAACAGTACACGATCAAAATGTATACGTTCTTTTACTACCTGAATTCATAAATTAAAATTGGACGTTTCGAGCAAAGGCCCTTCGATGGGAAGTTAGTAGGGGGGAGGGGTGGGTAAAACGGCACCGTTAACCGTTAAAAAACGAGATTAACAATTATTTTTACGCCGTACTAATAAGGCAGGAGCAATCAATTTAGTCATTTAGTGGGCAAGTGAAATCATCGGGAGGTAAATGCAAGGCGCACGCCACCTGGACGCCACCCTAGGGATATGGATTCAGGCAGTTAATGAATAAACTAAATGGAAAACAAATAACTTTTTATTTTGATATTGTACTTCATATTGTAAGCACACTATAATCATGTTTAAATCAAATAAATTCACTATATATTTAAATCATAATGTATTGTTTGTTATACCTACATGTGTTTATCTTCAATTTTAATGGTATAGTCTCTCTTTTAGTTACCTTTCAAAACACATTTATCTATAAATCATTTTACGGCTATACAAAAATATTTGTTTTCAATACAGCTTTGAAACAAAACATACTTAATGTGTAGTCAAGCTTCAATTATTCCAGTGTTATTGCGTAAGTTGTGCTCTCTAGCAAATGCAGAGACAATCGACTCCAGTGAATACAAACGTTTCTTCTCTTCAAACAAAGACCAACCAGCATGTTTACCAGAGTCGCGCAACATTTTTGGCAGGGTGCTAATCAAGGCTGTTATAATGGCCTCTGTTAGCGACGGAACCTTGGCCCACTTCCCGAACGCGATGACGGACACAAACGCAAATGTGAGGAAACAGATGATCAGCACAAGTGTGAATAATGATGATGTGATAGTTTTCTTCAATGGCATGTATTTCTGACACACAATGTTAAAAAGATTTTTCGGTATCATTGGTATTTCTGTCTTCTTGCTTTTGATAAAGAGTATGGGAAGACCATTGAGTTCTTTTTGCTGTTTTTCGCATTCTTCAAAGAGCAGCACCTTCAACTTCAGGTGCTTATCATTCATATTCCAAACAACACTTTGAAAATAATAGAAAAGTGCAAGTACATAGACCAAGAAAGGAATATAGTAGTCAATTCCAACTACTAAACCCATGAGGGTAAAACTAATCAACTTCAACACGAAATTCCACGAAAACGTCATCATTTCAATCAAGAAAAGCGCAGATAGAGTGTTGATAGAGAAACAAACAAGGAAACAAAGCCATGTGCAGGCGCTGTTTCCAATTTTTTTTGTCAAGAACACAAGAGGGACAAAGCAAACACAAGCTAGGAAATAACCAATTGGTATCATAAGACAAATGATAACACTTGCAATAATAAAGAATGCTACCAGCCATAAAGGAAAAAGGATTATCCACAGCAATACACATATCACTTTCCAACAAGATAATCTGTCATGATTTTGGTTGGCTGCTGTCTCCTCTGGTTGCCATATTTTAGTCACTGGAAGTCTTTCACCTTTACAGAAAAGGTGAAATAACCATTTGGATGGAAATGAACTGAAGGCAAAAAGCAACTTCCAAAACTGAAAGTTAAAGAGGTACTTGAGATGTTGCAACATGTTTTCATAAAGTAAATAAACACCGGTCATTTCTCTGTTGGACTTGCGCTTCATTGCTGTACATATGTAGCAGCAACTGCTTTCATTTTGTAGGTCACCTATCAATATCAATGATTCATCAACATCATCGCTTATGCTAATAGGAATACACAGAATCAAACATGAGACAATATAAGCCACTGTTCGGCATATCATAAAACTATCTGGGTTTAGGCACATCTGTATAAAGTCTGTTTTGATTTTAGCTTGCTTTTGAAGGTCTACTTCCTCTTCGAGTATTATTGAGTATGATACCAAGGCAACAATCAGAATTGCTGGAATTACGATACAAAACAACAAAAAGCGGTTAACTCGTGAATGTGTTTTTTTCCTGAGACATAACAGTGAGCAAGTCTTTGATAACAACAAAGTAGTCAGTGGTGTAGTAGTGTCGAAATGAACATATTCAGCTTCATTCAATTCACTCGACTCCGCAGGCAGTTCCTCAGTTTTAGAAGCGTGATTTATACAACTTCCAGGCGAATTCAGTTCATATAATGATGAATTTTCTGTACTGCCGGTATCAGATAATCTTTGGAAGCTGTCATCTGGTAAGAATTTTATCAACAAGGGTGTAAAAAATGCAACAACACACGATACAATCCATGTCACCCTTAAAATAAATGACAATGCTGTATTTGGCTCAACCACCACACTGCAGCCACTATCTGGGTCATGTACTGGGCAACATCTGTACTGTATTATAGGCAGTCCTGTTGCAAATGTAGTTTGGTAAATTATTTTAACACTAGTTCTGGTTGTGAATTCGACAAACCGATGACAAACAATGCTGTTCGATGATACAGCGCTGGCAGTCTCCGTCAATACATTTCTGATCAGTTTCAGCTGATGGTGACCATATTGTCGTCCAAGACAACCTGCAGGTTTAGTAATTACGCTCAGTTGAGTTCTTCTTGTTTCCCTTGCCAATGTCGTCGATGACAATATGTAATAATCGTAAGGCAAGGAAAGGATAGCTTTGCCTTGATCGCTTTTTGTCCAAACCCACTGCAGTTGGTCGTATGTTGTAGAGATGTCGCCAAACGTCAAGCTATCAGATTCATTTGAGAAGACCAAACGCAGATACAGAAGCTCAACGTTTCTTTCGGCAGCACGGGCGATAAACTTTTGCTTGCTGCTCGTCTCAATACTTAGGTCGCAAGTTTGTTTGTTGTCGGTCGACATGGCTGACCATATAGCTAGAAATAAGATACACAAAGACAGGAAAGCCAATTCAGCTCCAGAATCACTAGACGACATGACTGTAATTGCTGCGTTCACTCGTTAATAGTCGCCTGAATAACAATCTAAGCTCAAATACGTTTGTTCAATCGTTGTACTTCCGCCTTTTAGGTGCTTAAAACAGTTCAAGTAATATGACTATATGAGAACACTTGACTGATTATGTTAATGAGGTCATGGTTTGATATATTTGTTATATCACGGTTATATTTTGGTAAGTTTAAATTCCTACAGAAAAAAGGCCATCTTCATGGTCCTTTTGACTCTTTAAGTTACCGGATCTGATGTAAAGAAATAAAAATTGCATCTTCAAATCAATAGCGAACAATTTATCTAATGATTTAAAAAGTATAATATTTAACAATTATTCGCCGAAGGTAAAGGGATTACTGGTGGGTATTCGAAGACGAAGTCGAGGTGAATATTCACCATAATCACTGAGCCTCGATGAGGCGATAATCTCTTTAGTTACATTAAGATATTTTAACATCAAAGTTTTTTTATATTCTTTTAGTTTGTATTAATGTAATTTTTCCCATTTGTTAATTTTGGAAAAAGTATAAAACATCAAAACGACTTTCACACACGTACCATATATATATATATATATATATATATATATATATATATATATATATATATATATATATATATATATATATATATATATATATATATATATATATATATATATATATATATATATATATATATATATATATATATATATATATATATAATTGCATTGTCATGAATAATTTTAGCAATTTTAATGAGAGTACAATATACAATGTTAGTAATTTTAATTAGACCAACGTGTACATATTAGGAGCTGTAATGTTATATTACAGTTATATTACAACTTGGCATTGCACTAAGGAGTGCAGATCTGAAGACCTGTACGAAACAGAACTGTACGCTACCCAAGTGGGAGTCCGTGTTTGATTTAATTTATAATATACATTGCTCTACCACAAGTATCGAGCACTTTTGGCGAAGCTGAGGCGAATACCGTACCGTCTTATATGCATATATATATATATATATATATATATATATATATATATATATATATATATATATATATATATATATATATATATATATATATATATATATATATATAACAAAGAAGACAAACTTGAGTCACTTCATTTAAACATTTATTCATTACAAACTTGTTTCGTATGGTTACCACAAAGCTTACCACACTCATCAGGTGAAATCGCGTTTGATCTATGGTTTGATGTTGTGCTTGGGAAACTTGAGGTGTTATATATACATGATTGGCGTCATCGAAATAGTGTTATATTACATGGGTTAGCTATTGATTGCAAAGCAGGAAGTCTTTCCTGTGTCTACAGGCTGATAACAGTTCGTTTCTAGAGTTCAAGGAGCTGAGATGCGGATAATAAATAATTATAAATTTTTCATGTAGGCATAGGTTGCATCGTTTAGTTTTGTTCGAATAACTATTGCATTTTTTTATGATATTCCAGTTCATTGAATATTGTACGTTTGATTCCTTTAAAAACCAAACGTATTTGCTGAGTGATGTGGCATGCTTATGCTTAGCGTTTCTAAAAGAATTAGTGTGGTTATTGTAGCGTGTTTTGAATTGCCCCCTCGTATGCCCGACATAGGTTTTCTCTTCCTTGGTATCTTCTCTCGTCACCGTCGCTTGGTAAACCACACTCTCTGTTAGGCATTTACCAGAGAGTGGGCACGAGACATTCTGGCGGCAATTGCACTCTTTACTTGCATCGGTGGTGTTGGTCTGAGGCTGTTTCGCGAGTATAGTTTTTTTGTTGGCTGAGATAACGTTCTGCATGCTTGGCATGCAGCTATAACTTAGCTTCAGCGTGTTGCGGTTCAGTATTTTGTGCAAGGGGTGGCTTTGCGGGAAGCATTCGTCTATAGCTTGAAGGAACTTATATATATATATATATATATATATATATATATATATATATATATATATATATATATATATATATATATATATATATATATATATATATATATATATATATATATATATATATATATACTGATTGTAATTACCAAGAAGGTTATATTTTCAGGATGAAAGTATAGAGCGCTCGATACCATTACTGGTAGAGCGAATAATTAAACACAATAGACAAAATTTTGCTGTCGCTACTCTGAGTTTCACGCGGTTAGGCGATCATCAGGCAACTGACAGATAAGTTTAATTATTCACATATATATTATTTACAGGTAACATGAGCCCAAGTGAGGTGTTTATTTGCATGTCGGCATTTGTTAAACAGTTCAGATCTCTTGTTCAAAATGTTTTTTCTTCGACCTTTGAGAATAAGTAATTTTTCTTCTAGGCAAAGGCGGCATTTTCTTGGTCCCGTTCCGCGTGTTGGAATTTGCCTGATGATGTCCCATGCTATTGTGTATTCGTGCTTGTTGTCTTTTAGGTTCCAAACGTGTTTAGATAGTTCGGTCTCGTTTTTGTACTTTCTGCTCTTGAGGGATTTGCAGTGGTTTCGGTACCTCGTTTTGAAATTGTCTCCGGTTACACCGATGTATGTCCTTGTCTGTTTGCTTTCAGTGGTTGTTACTCTTGCTTCGTAGAGGACGTTGCTTTGTAGGCAATTGCCTTTTACTGGGCATTGCATGGGGTTTCTGCAGTTACATGGGTGGGTGCTGTTTGTGTTAGGTGGGTTGTCCTGGCTGTCATGTCGCTTCAGTATTTTGTTGTTGTGCCTTTTGATGTAGGTTTTCATATTTTCACTGCAGCTGTAGCTGACTCGAACAGTGTGCCTACCAACCCAAGATAACTTCTTAAGAAACCTCATCAGCAAAACCGAAAGCGTAATCCAACGTATGCGATGGAAAACTCACTTTTACCTTACGAATGGAAACGAAAGCCGAACAAACAACACAAACACCTACGGGCTAAAATCAAAACATGCCGCTCCACCTGTTTCAGATCTCAAACCATTTGAAGACGTTGCCAAAATGATCGAATCCGTGAAATTTTGCAATACAAGCGACAATTTCATCAAAACGCTTGAGCGAGACAAAAGGAAAATCAGCGCCTCAAATAATGTCTTTGTTCCTGCCGACAAAACAAGAAACTTTTACGAGATGAGCGCCCCCGCATACAACAAATTGCTAACTGAAAACGTGACGAAAACCTACAAACACGCGCCTGACGACACCATGCAGAAAATTAACGAAGAACTGAAGTATATCGCTAGCGAACTGAATATCACAAACCGCATTGACCCGATGAACGAAACACCCGCATTCATTTCACTGAAGGACCACAAAGCAGACTTCGAGAATAACCCTAAATGCCGCCTCATCAATCCTGCCAAAAGCAGCCTTGGAAAAGTCAGCAAATCCATATTGGACAACATAAACAAGATTATACGACAGAAAACACAAGCAAGCCAATGGCGCAATTCCACCGATGTCATCTCGTGGTTTAAATCTATCCCTTGCAAAGAAAGAAAATCCTTCATATCCTTTGACATCACAGATTTCTACCCCTCGATCTCCGAACAGCTACTCGACCGATCTATCTCATGGGCAAGGCAATTCACAGATATCACTGAGAAAGACATCAACATAATTAAGCATGCACGCAAGTCCCTTCTTTTCCACAAAAATCAATCATGGTCCAAACGCAACACCGACAGCGTCTTCGACGTAACAATGGGAAGCTTTGACGGTGCCGAAGTCTGCGAGTTAGTCGGTCTGTTTATACTGAATTCGTTACAAGAAAGATTCGGAGAAAATGTAGGATTATACCGCGACGATGGCCTAGCAGTCGTCAACACACGATCAGGAAGACTATGCGACAAAGAAAGGAAGGAACTTATCCGTATATTCAGTGACTTCGGACTTAAAATTACCGTGCAAACGAACCAACAACGCACCAACTTCCTCGACCTAACGTTCGACCTTACCGAGGGAATTTACAAACCCTACAGAAAACCCAACGACGACCCTGTCTACATCAACCGCTCATCAAACCACCCCCCGCCCATTATACGCGAACTCCCCCATTCTATCAACCGACGGATCAACCTACTATCTAGCAATAAGGAAACGTTTAACGAAGCAGCACAAACCTACAACGATGCTCTAAAACGAAGCGATTTCAACAACCGGCTGAAGTACGAACCCCCAGAAAGCAGCAAACACTCCCAGACACAACGCAGACGCCGACAACGCCACATAATATGGTATAACCCGCCCTACAGCAAAAGCGTTAAAACCAACATCGCGCGCCATTTCCTGCAACTAATCGACAAGCACTTTCCGCGTAACAACAGACTACACAAGCTATTCAACAGACACACTGTTCGAGTCAGCTACAGCTGCAGTGAAAATATGAAAACCTACATCAAAAGGCACAACAACAAAATACTGAAGCGACATGACAGCCAGGACAACCCACCTAACACAAACAGCACCCACCCATGTAACTGCAGAAACCCCATGCAATGCCCAGTAAAAGGCAATTGCCTACAAAGCAACGTCCTCTACGAAGCAAGAGTAACAACCACTGAAAGCAAACAGACAAGGACATACATCGGTGTAACCGGAGACAATTTCAAAACGAGGTACCGAAACCACTGCAAATCCCTCAAGAGCAGAAAGTACAAAAACGAGACCGAACTATCTAAACACGTTTGGAACCTAAAAGACAACAAGCACGAATACACAATAGCATGGGACATCATCAGGCAAATTCCAACACGCGGAACGGGACCAAGAAAATGCCGCCTTTGCCTAGAAGAAAAATTACTTATCCTCAAAGGTCGAAGAAAAAACATTTTGAACAAGAGATCTGAACTGTTTAACAAATGCCGACATGCAAATAAACACCTCACTTGGGCTCATGTTACCTGTAAATAATATATATGTAAATAATTAAACTTATCTGTCAGTTGCCTGATGATCGCCTAACCGCGTGAAACTCAGAGTAGCGACAGCAAAATTTTGTCTATTGTGTTTAATTATATATATATATATATATATATATATATATATATATATATATATATATATATATATATATATATATATATATATATATATATATATATATATATATATATATATATATATATATATATATATATATATATATATATATATATATATATATATATGTATATATATATATATATACAAACCAAAGAAACCTGAGAAGGCGAAGCCGCACTTTAACGGGGAAATTCATGACCAGAATCTTTTTTGCTAAAAAAATCATCAAACTTAACCCATGGATTTGGCGTGAAAACCAACGGGGGGCGCTAATTGGTTTTTCTTACAGTGAAATCAGATTCCTTAATAAAAATATAGTAAAATGCCTAAAAATAAATGCCATTCGTCGCCAGAGTATTTATTTTTTCCAGTTTTTTTTTTGGTTTGAAGCATTGCAGATAACCCAAAGTTAGAATTTTTTGGGCTGAATAGGCCAAGTTTAATAAAATGCGCTTGCGAGAACACAAAGTATAAACATGTATTTCGCGCCGTGCGGCGGTATTTTTATGACTATTTATCGTCAACAGGAATTACATAAAAGCAAAAATTGCGCAATGTATCTTTTGTGAACGCGTTAGTGATATATATAACAAGGTTATCCGTATATATCATAGCAAGGGCAAAGATCTGAAGCGCGAATGAGGAAAATCAATGTGTCAATGCACATGGTATACAGTCATATTCACATTAGCATTGTTTTGGGCTTAATGGTTTATTACATACAAGATGGAAATTAGTCTCGAGAAAAAATTCACATCGATGAAAATGCCTGAGTTGAAAAGATTTCGGCAAGATCGCGGTGTTAATGTGAACAGCCAACTTAAGCCAGGGTTAATCGCTATCGCTTGTGCTGTTGAAAGCATGAAACTTCCCTTAGAAAATTGGGTAATATTGATATACCTATACGCTGGTATAACTGATATATATTCTTACATTTTCATGACTTTTTACAGCAGATATAGGGTCCGGGTGTTCCATCGTTGATCCATTTTCATCGACAAAATGTAAGCTACAGCCGATATAGCTGTTTTTAGTGCATTCAAAATTATCACCTGGATGACAAGCTTTTATCCATCTTTGCCGTTACTCTCCTTCAGATCGAGCAGAAGGAAAGCGAATAAAAAATATATCATCGCCGTTCGCATTTCGCTTCCATAAATGAGGAAACCGTTCATCGTTTCTACACGTACCCAAGCGCATCTACGTACCATAGCTTTTCATAATATAAAGAACAATATCTTCATTTGCGCAACACACTTTGTCTTTGGGTAATATATACGGATATAACACGTTCACAAAAGATACGCTGCGCAATTTTTGCTTTGTATGTATTTCCTGTTGAAGATATATAGTCATAAAAATACCGCCACACGGCGCGAAATACATGTTTATACTTTGTGTTCTCGCAAGTGCATTTTATTAAACTTGGCCTACTCAGCCCAAAAAATTGTAATTTTGTGTTATCTGCAATGCTTCAAAACAAAAAAAAGAGGAAAAAATAAATACTCTGGCGACGAATGGCATTTATTTTTAGGCATTTTACTATATTTTTATTAAGGAATCTGATTTCACTGTAAGAAAAACCAATTAGCGCCCCCCGCTGGTTTTCACGCCAAATCCATGGATTGATTCTATATGGTTCCAACCGAAAGCTAAAAGACAAAGAAAAATAAAAACTTGTTCCATGTGAAAATATTTGCTTGTGAAAATTAACCTCTACAGGGTGCTAGGTGTACAAAAGAATAGACTCTTTGAAATTCATTCCAATCTATCATTAAAATATTACATAGCTAATATACCTCGTAATCGGAGTCACGGGTTACCACAACAGCTTGTGCTATAGGAACCAATTATTGTGAGAGCCCGTATCACATAACTAACTCACTCTTTCGACAAGTTGCAGCAAAGCTGTCCCCGATGTTTTCTTTCCCCCTGACAAGTAAGCCCGGCCACTTCGAATGAAATAGATGTCTGTCTTTCCAGGCTAGCTGTTGTTGCACAGCTTAAATTACGCATACGTTGCCTCAATTCCCGATTCCCCAGTCAATAAATAATAACTATATAGTGAAAATATTGGTTTCGCTCTCTTCAGTGAAGTTGTATTTGCCTATGTTATACAGTTATGATAACTACTTATGCTTATGAAATAATTACTTTAAAATATCCTTATATGTTTAATATTAGACCATCTGTGTTTAATATTATTTATATTGCTTTATAACTATAAACAGTGGCGCAGCCAGCTTGAAAATTTAGTTCTGTTGAGCCCAAATTATTAGCCAAATGATAACGAACCGGTAATATAATTTCATTATATAGAAACACCGAGTAAAGACGAAAATATTTAAAGTGTTCATGCAACGAAATTTCACCCCAAAGTTTTATAGCGTCAGTGTTAAGTTAACGTAAAATGGGTTGGTAACTTCTTTTACAGAAGAAATTCATCATTTTGCTTTTTTCGTGAGAAATTTGGCTTTGGATAATATGCAAAGATCATACTTATGACATCACAGTGCATAATGAGTTTTTAGTGCTGTAGGAATTTCTCTTACAGTATCCATGATAAATTTCCAAAAGTTGCACTAAAATACAGCAAATCAGAATTTATAAGTTATAATTTTGGAATTTTGTTCGACAAAATTAAATTGTTCGGAAAATCTATGTTGCATTAAAATACATTATGCACTATGATGTCATAAGTATGATATTTGCATATTATTCAAAGCTAAACTTCTCACGAAAGAAGCCAGACAATGAACTTCTGTAAAAGAAGTTACCAACCCATTTCACGTTATCTCTAGACGGAGGTCAAAAAACGTCGGGGTGAAATTTCGTTGCATAAGCACTTTAAACGATGGTACTAAAACGTTGGGCTGCAACGTTTACTGCAACCTGCAACTAAACTAATCACTACGTTAAGCTTACTGCAACCTGCAACTAAACTAATCACTTTCGAAAACTGAGCGAACGAAAAAATGTTCCTGAACTGTATGAATCGAAGATGCTAAATTCGCAACAGCAATGCAACAATGTAACAAGCAAGTAGGGCAATTTAGATTTTAGAGTCTCCTTTTTACTAAAGGCAAATGACGTTGAGAAACGCTGGACGATATATAGTTAAAATCAGAGTTGTCATCATTTATCTCGAAAAGAAATTCTTTCCTTTCTTATCCTTCTTCTTATAATTCCTGCATTTTCGCATCTGTCGTACGACTTCATGGAACACTTGCTCGACATTAATGTTATTTAATGCAGAACTTTCCATGAATAGACACTCGTGTTCTGTTGCAAACTCATTCGCTTCATGTCTGCTCACAATTCTTTCATGTTTTAAGTCCATCTTATTTCCAACTAAAGCAACACATGTAAAACCACCAGGCGTCTTCATTTTCTTTACTTCTCGTGTTAATTTTACTAACTGTTTCGCTGTTTCGAAACTCATGCGATCCGTGATGGAATAAACGACAACAAAGCCTTGATATTCATTGTGATAAACTTGGGGCTCATTCTAAAATAACAAATTTAAATTGGATATATTAAATAATAATATAAAGTAAATCGATGAGATGCTACTATTTATTGTGATTGACACTCTTGCAGGATTTACCCAACAGACTAATGTCCAGAAAACACGGGGGGGGGGGTTTAATTACCATTTACTGATTACAAAGCAATCGTTTCTCCTCAATTATTTGGGGTCTACTGTAAGTGAGGCAACTAGACCAGCACTCGCGTGTAATCTATCGCTATTGTTGGTCATCGAGGTTTAGATAATATGTGGTGGCATGATGTGTAAAGGCTGAGTATACAGGTTGTGTGTATCAGTGTATATATCAGTGACTATTTTACGCTCACAACTCTATGCTTATGAAATTTGTATTGTTTTTGCGCTACGCTGATTAGTTAACATGCAATTTTGAGAAATTTTCTATTTTCGTTCTTCAATGTAATTGTCTTAGGGGCCCAACTTATAGCAACCACACTGTAAGATCTTAAGTGGGGGTCTAACCATGCAAGACTTGAGCCTTCATGATCTCATCATTCATCGCACATGCTGAATATAGTAAGAATCCGGAATTCACCAGTATAGCAATCCGGTATCCTAAGTTTCCTTTACACGGGACGATATATAGGATTGTATATCCTCACATTACTTTTCGATAGCTATAGTAGTGTGCGAGAATCAATTGTAATATCAGCCTGCGTACAGCCGATAAGCACCTGCATGGTAAGCATAGCAAAAAATACATGAAGTATAACATTTTTGATTTGCAAATGGTTTGTATATTGGAGTGATCAAGATTCCTTTTTTTCTGTATTTAACTCTTCACCTGTGACCACGATTCATATAGGAAACTAAAGCGCCTAATTTCAACATTATTCTCACCGTATTTGCAGTGTCAAATATTTTCAGCTCAGCAATTTCTTCGTCAATTACTGAAGTGGTTTCACAATTAAACTCTATATAAGGCAACGCAGTAGTAATAAAACTCAGGAAACCAATAACAATGCACGGTAAGGCATTGCAAGTCAAGAAACTACAGCAGTTAAAGCTGATGACGAAATGTACAGAAAAACAATCAAGAAGTTAGGAGAAGAGAAGAGGTTCATAGAATAAAATAAAAACGGATAGCTAAGGTTGAAGAATTTCTAACATGCAGGCTGGGAATTATGCAGGTTTGACACGTAGTCAACAAACTATACGGCTTAATAAAAGATAAAAAAGCAAACAAAATAATTGTAGAATGTAATATAGTATGTATACAGATATTGTACAGAAAAGTGTTGCTAAAGAATATTCTATAGAACTGTAATGTTTAGGTTACCAAACTATATTATCATGCAGTCAGTGGTTTTTATTGCAATTTAAAGCTTGCGATCCGTAAGGTCAGTGCTAAAGACCGCATTATTTGGAATGAATCGGTTTGCAGCATACCTAATGTAGGATGGTACTCGTGGATGAACCTGCCAGTAGAAAATCTCACAAGAAGTGCTAGAAACAAAAATACTCAAATTCAGTTAAATTACACCATACATGCTATATAGGGAATAAAATTAATTTCTAAATAGTGTTTGAAATTTCATATTTTTTATTAGAGAGGCGGGTACACTGTTAAAAATAAATGTATTTTTACAGCAACAACTACTGTAATATTTTACAGTTAAAGTACTGTAATCACGGGTAACAGAAGAAAGTACTGTAATAAAACAATTTGTTTGTATTTTAACAGGTAAAATACTGTAATGTTTACAGTATTTACAATGTAAATACAAACTACAATATAAAGTACTTAACAATTGTCTGTAATTTTACAGTACTTTTTTTGCGTCCAAGCTGCCAGTACTTTTTACTGTAAATTTACAGTGATTTTTTTAACAGTGTAGTTCGTACGTCTTAGACAGAAAATTTGCCCCAGACTGAATGTATTTATACAGAAAGAAGTCTGCCCGAAATTATACACGAATTTTACAATACTGTATTCTAGAAGCTATCTCACACGAAGTTGATCATTTTCTTTCTCGATCGTCGCTTTGACTGTCATTAGAATTGACAATACGCTCATTCTCAAACCATGCAAAACGCAACAGCACGCACTCAGACACTTTCAACTTCAATACAAAGCTTTGTGAACACAAACCAATCATATTTTCTATAAAAGGACGAGCGCTCCCCTTATTCTAGCTCTATTCTCACTCGCAGTTCACATGAGAGCTCTTGGTTGAACCAGAGTTGCAAAAAAGCCACGGGTATGCGGGTATTACCCGTGAGGAAGGTTTGCAAAATGGGCAGTCAGTGCGAGAAGGTTTCATGTCAACACACTACATAATGTATCCTAAACACTAAACTAACAAAAAAATAATAGATGATGATCCATTTCAGAAAACATGCCTTCTTTCCAAAAAAAATAGTGATTCATTTGCAAGACTAATTCTGATCTTCAGTTTGTAAAGCCCAACTTTACAACATTTTGAGGAAGGTTTTCAACCTTAGAAAATTTTGCCCGGAGGAAGTTTGGACGCTTTTTGCAACTCTGGGTTGAACTAACCGCTACGAGTGTTGGTAGCTTATATTTGCTGGGAAGAGCTTCACAAAGTCTTTAAAGTGTAAGAGCGACTGTGAGTGATCTTTTAGTGGTCCTTTTGTAGCCTAGTCTACCCTGCATATGTATAGACTTTAGCTACCATTTATTGCATGGTCATAAAGAGGTAGGTTTACAAGATGTCTGCTGTTTTTCAAGATCCTTAATTAAAATGAGAACGAATCAGCAACCAGACGTTTATAACATTCCTAAATAGAGGTTAGGTTAAGGGCAAGAGTAAGGGTGCGAAGTTTAGGAGTGTTATAATAAATGTCTGCTTAAAGTTGTTGATTGGTTCTCGTTTTAAGATCTTGAAAAACAGGAGACATCTTGAAAACCCAACTCTCGCCTATCCACTCTATAGCTATCACCTTTACTGCATTTTTACCCAAAGACAATAACCTTTTTTTCGTGTTTGCTCTATTCAGTTTGCCCGGCAGCTGTTCATAATGCCTCGCATGGGACCACGAGTCCTGCTGTTTAATAAATCAACTGAATAAATAAATAAATTCCCATATATTTCCTCAGTGCACAAAAACGTTTTTCGCCAAGATTGAGCTCCTACAAATCCATCTTGATTCCTGATCCTGGACCCTTCACACAAAACCCTTCACATAAAAACGAGGCTATCTTGTGTAAAATGCACTAAAGGGTAAAGTATTGCTTTATTCATCTGAAGACAAGTTAATTTTCTTGCCAAGACGGGGTATTCCGGCTAATGTGCGCAATACATCAATTATTTTACATGATAACGAAAAAGATTAGAGTGAAGGAACATTACATATAAAATTAAAGTATATTGTTATGTTTAGTGTTTATATTGTTATGATATCATACCGAACTCGCCAAGCGGTTTTATTTTTACTGTGAATTACTGTTATCTCTTTTGTTTGTTTAGATCGAAGCCTCGTTGTTGCTCAATTATTTTGCAATGAACAAAATATCGTTCAATCTCCATTTTAACAAATTGGTTAGGTTATGATAGGATCTTCTTTTCTAGCTAAGCCATAAAATACAATTAACGCATGATTAGCGGGAGCAAAAACCATAATTATAAAATGCTGGGGAAATTTTGCTTTCGCAAAATGTTGACTTGAATCCCGGATCATTAAATCTTCAATATATATTTAATGTATCCGGTGAGTTCTTTCAAAAATTCCTCACTATACAAAATTACTATACGGGCCAACCATCTATAAATTAATTACAGTGAGGAACAGATAAGTACCTGATTTCCCAACGCCTCCCTGACCCAGTAGAACTATATTAAAATCACGGTCTTTTACTGAGTTCATCTTTTTAACATGTGGTGGTTTCGTCGCGCTTGTAACGTCCATTTTATCTTCACGAAACTGTCCGTTTTAACATTATCACTGCCAGCAGTCCTATCGGTTAAGCAGACTTGATGCGCTCAATATGATCCACTTCAATGTATATCGATCAATGTTGAAGATAAACGTTTAAAAATGAACTACAAACAAAGAGTAATTCGATCACACGCAGAGCTTCAGAAAACACCGCAATAAGTTGATAGAATATGCCAGCAGAGTTACTGAGCTTGATGTGTTTTGCCAAATAACTTAACATATGTTCTGTTTGTTTTTTGTAGTACCAAAAAGCAACTAAAATCTCTTCTTAGTTTTAAAGGAAGATTTGAGAATTACTACGACATAATGATTCTTCTTACATCGTGTTTCGCTACACAGACGTGTGTAAAAGGGAAGAAATAGTAACAAACGTACATGAATAACGAGGTCACCATGGTGTCTATATAGTATATTCAGCCACCCTCTGAGTCTAAGTCGAAACTGTTCACTCACAAATCAAGTCAGACATATGATTTATGGTGTTGTTAAGACAATTAAATTTTATAGACTACTGCATACGATAACCTGAAAAGTTCAAAAAATTACTGTCTGGAATGGACGTTTGTTGATGTGCACAGTAACAGTGTGTGTCTATATCGCTGACATATCTTTTGATTCTTTATATGATACATCATTATTGCATAGCTACATAGTCTACGTAACCTTTAAGACTGTTGCTATCATAATAAACATGTAGAGCTTTGGCTGTTATTTCATGTAAATTCATTGACGTTACCTAGTATAGTTTGTCAATGCGCTCATGATCAATTTATGTATATTCAAGAGTTTTTAATCAGCGTGCATAAATCAAAACTTGGAAGTTATTCCACAATTTTATGTTTAAAAAGTATGAAAATACATTGAAACTTTAATTTAACTTTATGATTTGTTTGTACTCGGAGTGCTTACGGTCATATTGTGTTTTTGTCCCACATGGAAGACGAACCATTGAGGGAAGTACCAAATTGTAGCTGCGTGAAAGACAGTGCGAATATAAAGTGAACGTTGTCAGAAGGATAAATGAAAATTTAATCGCTTAAAATTCAACGGTAAAGGAATGGAAGAATTCGGGAGACATGGAAAAATGAGAGGATTATAAGGAATCTCGACTATCTAAAATGTTTTCTTCAGTGAACCTGCCTTATACGCGAGAATATAGAATCATTCTCTACCTGAAAAAATGCAAACAGAATTCGATGTTTCAAGCGAAATTAGAAACGTCGAATTCTGTTTCAGTATCGTTTTAATTTAGATAATGAAAGTGACTGCACTACATGATATGAACAGTATAACAGTGTAATACTTTTAGTATAATACTTCGTTCATTTGCACCACGTTCATCATGTTAAATAAAAATTTCCCGTTTTACTGAGCTTGCAATAGAATTTTTGATTGACAATAGTTTTACGTACGTGAAAAAGAGGGTTTTGAACGGATTAAATGGGTGCTGGGAATTGCCTCTTTTTAATTGCTGGAAAAAAAGAATTTCATGTACTGAGACTGGGATTCATTGGCAAAAAATAGAAAATGGAAATGGCAAGCAAGACAGCTACTAGGACTATGGGATTTGTACATCTGGACCATGGGATTTAGTCAAAATTTGGGTCGGGAAATACGAATAGAACACAAAAAGGCCCTGGGAACGAGGTTGCCGGTTGCCATGGAAAGAATTTGCACCCATTACACCTTTCGTGTACACTGTGAGTACCTATTCGTTTTCGAAATAACTATATTACTCCAGTGCCATTTAAAGTCCAGTTTAGGACGTTGCGTCATTGAAGATAGTGGCATTTCGCATTTGAGTATAGCTTTGAGTCAAAATTGTGGCTAAACATGCATACACTCTTTATTGCAGTATTTTTTCTCGTTTCGTTTAGCGGAACGTTGATTCTGGCAGAACAGGATAATGTTAGGACGAAACACTTGTTCGTGCAAAGAAAACAGCCACTTCGCGGCAGTGCATTGCCAAATCGTGTAATATATCTGTCTGAGGATGGCGGCGGAAGTGTTGAACCATCGAGCGAACATAGCACCTCTAGGCGGTCAAGACGATCCACTCGTCAGACAAGAAGTACGAAGAAAGATCCAACACACACACTGGTGAGTTATATGCTTCAGTGATGTTTCTTAAAGGAGCACTGTAAGCAACAAGCTAGCAGGTTTTTTGTTTCGTCATTTTAAATTATTGTAAACATAAAAGCCTATTAATGATAAAACGACGTAGTTTTCGATTATACCGAATTCATGTTCCATTTGTATTTTTAAATCGAATACAGAACTTGCGGTTTAAGTGAATAGAAGTTAGTAAAACTTGGACTAGGTTGCTTATATTTTGTTATTAAGACAGCTGTTGTGTGCATTGCATGCGAAATGGCGTTACATAATTAAAGTCAGGAATTTGCGTGGTCGTGCTGCATGTGAAAGACAGCACATGACAAATTCTTGGAAAAACAACGGAAATAGATTATTTTCTAAATTCTTTAACTCTAAATTATTTCTCCCCATTTTATTAATGACCTTTAAATTTAATATAATATGCACTGAACATTGTTAATTCTTTCTTTTTATTACAGTATTTGTTTAGTATTTAGTTCCTGGTTGCTAGCATATTCAAAATTTTAAAATTAAAGACTGTGCATGTATGTGCATAACTATTGTTAGGTTTTTACATTAAAATAATCATTTATGCAGTCTAGTGTAATCAATTGTTGCATTATTAGGGATGTGAGTGTCTTGAAAAAATTATCCCTGTATATACTGAACATTAGTTAATTGTCTGTTAGAAATGCATATCAGTTTTCGTCATAACAATGGGAGACTTCCAGATATAAACATTCCCCAAATTTGGCATCTTTGAAACAGCTCTTACATTGGCAAGACACACCAATTCCTGCAGACTAGGATTAAAGAACATTGCTACTCTAATAAATCTGAAATCTATAAACACATTAATTCTTGTGCTGATTTTAGCTTAAACTTTGGCATTTAACAAACCATCACTACTAACAAAAACTCTAATAAGAAACACTGTAATTATTGATAAATCTAAACATTGGTCTATATTATTGTACAAAGAAGCATTTCATATCCGTGGACATAAACCCATACTCGACCATGGAACTCTAAAGAAACTGATCACATTTAATTAAATTGTCTTGACAGACATGTCACACCTGCGTTGTTTGTAATGTATGTAGTTTTTTTTTGTAATTTTACCTTCGCATTCACAAGTATCCTGAATCAGACTGTATATTAGTTGAAACATTGGTATTAAATTGTAATGAAATTTTTTTGCGTTTCCATTATTTTGTACTTTGTCAAATTACTTGGTGTCGTTAAGAGCCATCTAAAGTTTTAAACCTCACCATAAATGCAAAATATACTGCTAGTTAGCAACATTACAACTTTACAATTCCTTGCAGATCATTATTTTTATTTGTTATTACAGCATCAGTTCCAAGACAGTCACCACATGCTTATTGTGCAATGGAGTGGCTTTGATTCAAGTGATACAGTAGTGGTGCTGACTCGAGATATTGTTCCAAACAGTGAAAGTACCAGTTATCTCTACATTTCCAATAACTATGGTGTGTCATACACTAATGAGTCAAATAAGCTCTCCTATAAAGATAAAAATAAAGTCTCAAAACATGGACTTATTGAAAGATACTATTCCAGTCCTGTAAAACCTAAATGGGTAAGTATTTATTAAAATTTACATTGTCAATTGTTTAGTAAAATTAGCTGATAAAAACAAGTAGGGTGTACTGAAACACAACACAACTGCCTGACATTTTACAAAAAAAATATTAAGGAAGCTCTGTAAGCATGTAAGCAACCATCCATGGCATATGAATTAGCATTGATCTCATTATTTGTGTTTATAAGTTGCAGACAAACTTTAGAATGTGACATCTATATTTGCATGTTCTTAATTACATATGTCAAAGTAAGAATCCCATGTGACCTGCCCTGTCCTGTAAAACAAGTAATACCGAACATGGAATGCAACTAAGATCAAAGGATCCAATAGGATCTGGTAAGAATTTTCACCAGCTGATAACTGTTTATATGTGAATTGTTTGATATGGTTTTAACATAATTTATTGTGTTTATTTTTGTAGTATATCTTTGCTGATATCACAAACAATGTCCTTTTCATTTCAAAAGATGATTGTAAATCCCTTAAGTCTGTTTCACTTAATTTTAAACCATCTGATATTACGTTCCATGACTCAAAGACTAACGGTATATTGGCATATGATGACGAAACAAGAAAGGTTTGTGTTTTTCTAGTTTTTCAGCCTGCTCAAATTATGATTCTGGCATATTGTAAACAAGTTACATTTGTGAATAATAGAACCTGTACAATTCTTGGGTTGACCAATACACCAGGCCATAGATGTAATTCAATTCCAAAGGTTGCAGTAGCTTATACTTTAGCAGCCCTTATAGTATTCAGAGAGTTTATTATAGTATTCAGAGAGTTTGAGGTGTAAGACCTACTTGACCAGCTGACCCTTTAACAGAAAAGGGAAGCGAAAACTTGAAGATGGATTCTGATTGTTTCTAAGTCACCATACACATCGCCTGTAGTTATCGTTTGGACAAAAAAAGAAAAGAGAAAACAGTTTAAAATTCTGTCAGGCAACCTGGACCACGCATAGTCACAGGGAAAAAACTTAACAAAATGTGGAAAAACTTTGCAATTTTACCCCTATTTTCAGTTGTTGTTTTTGAACCAAAAAAGCAGTTTATTAAGTGTTTATTTTGTGTTTTCAAGCGTATTTATTTAGTTTTTGTGTGTGTCTCCAGGACTATGTGTGCAATTTAGGTATTACCTTAGGAAAACATCTCAAGCTGACCGCGTGTAATAGTTACACAGGTATAAATACCAATAAATACACATATTTATTGAACCAAAAATACATTTACCATCATACAGTTATTGGGCTACCTAGCATTGTATCTTTACCGCGTGGAGTTCGTCCTGTATGTTAAACATCAAGCCACTGGTCATTTCAAAAAATTTTTGAACGATCTAGGACTGCCGTAGGGCCATGTTCCTGCGGAACTATCTACAATTAGTAGAATCATACTAGTATACTATTGCAAATGCTGTAATTTGATTGGTTACTTTACTCGCTATCTATTCCTCGATAGATGGCATGTAGCGAAACAATCATCTTCCTATAGAGATTTCTTTGTTGAATATTCCATGTTTGACCTCTGATTCTACTAAAACAATTAGATTACTTGCTTTCGGCTAGAAATCTCGAGCTCGTAATCTAATTGTTAATTAGAAGAATTATAAATGTAAACTGAAAATATAATAAGTAATATCTGAGAATGTCGGTAGTTGACTTGAAACATCTACGATTTGTGTTTGGCAGAAATTTTATCGATATTTTCATTAAGCTGAGAGTCATGCCACAAATTGATCTAGTTCTTATACTGTTATTACATGAACTTCTAGTTCCTGCATTTCAAGTAGACGGTCGGGGGGGGGGGTGTAATAAGTACGAAATACATTATTTTAGTGCTGTAACAGGCGCAAAGTATTTTTTGTAAAATCGTTTTTGCTTTACCTTACAAAATATTATGGTGATTTTTTTTAGATTTATTATTCCAAAGATTTTGGGACTACCTGGAAGGAACGAGCGCAAGACGTGCGATCCTACTTTTGGTATGCCCGTCCTAATATAATATTTATTGATGTAGCTAGGGGTCTATTGATGTTCTTGGGAGTAAAACAAGTCATTCATAAGCTGTCATTCTTGTACTAGATATGTGAAATTGGAAACCAAAATTTACTTAGATTGTCCTATTGTGATTTTTGGGTCGTTTTATATTTGTAGGTTACTAGTCATTAAGCAACATTGTAATTTAGCGTTGACAAGTATATACAAAATTTAAATTATTGTCACTACACGAAATAAGTGCATAGTATGGTCGTTGATGAAGCGAGAAAAAAAACCCAATTTTTTAAAAAACCGGTTTAATAAATTTTTGTTTACACAAAAAAGCAGAAAAAACGAACTTTTTGTCACAAAGTATGTTTCCTTTCAACCGTAATCTCAAAAAAATTCCTTGTCAAAATGATTTTATATTTTCACATCTTAACCCAAGATAATAACCAACTTGAGCAATGACAAAACTTCATAGACAAAAACTTTGAACATCACAGTTCCAATCGAAGAGGGGGACGGGAGAAAGATACGACAAAATTCTCTTCTAAACGTATGCCAAGTTGAAATAAAACTGGGTTTTTTCGGGTTTTCCAATTTTTTTCAGACTATTTTGGGTTTTTACTCGGAACCGCCTGACCTTATTTCATAACGAGACTAAATCGTCGGGCTGGCTGTACGCTACTCTTTCCAACATGCAAGGCATGATCACCTGTAGCGTAATCCTACAAAGTATCACTTGGCAGTATACTAAGTAATACTGTCTTCCACATCAATAGCATACTGACTAGTAATGGCAAGGTGTATGTTCATGAAAGCGTGGAAGCTGTCGGCTAGGACACGCGCTAGTCGCATGCTCCGTGATGTTCATCCGCTGATTAACTTCACTAATTTTTTGTTTCAAGGGGTATTGAAAACTTGGATTCAGATGATGTTATCTATTTGGAGATCGACAACAGTAAGGACAAAATCTTTTGCATCTAGTATACAGAAGCATGTAATTTAAGCATGTTTTTCACCAGGCGAATTTGCGAACAAAGAATTTGTTGTAAAAACTAGATCTTTTCTTGACTAAATTCTTGTTTTTTGTTTGGGTTGTGGAAAGAATTTCGCGCAGTTAGTTGAAAATAGGCTTAGCGGTACCAAAATCATGCGTTCTTTCAGTTTTGAAAACGCCAAGGTTTGTTTTATTTTGCAAGTATACGTGTGGACATATATAAGCTATTTTTCAAGCGACGCACAGAAAATCACAAAGAACTTTAAGTACTAGCTAAAAGGTCATGGCTTTATAGGATACCCTAACAGTCGAAATGTCGAGAGAGCACTGGGACCGAGTTGCCCCTGTGTTTTGTGTATCCCCATACATATAATAACTATCAATATCGAGTCATTCTTGGTTTGTCACATTTTTCACTCACTGGGACTGTATCTACTTCACCAAATTTAGCTAAAGAGGGAGCGCGTAGCGCGACAATCATTACTCGCCCTTCGGGCTCGCGCTTTAGCTAAATTTGGCGAAATAGATACAGTCCCAGTGAGTGAGAAATACACAAAACTCAGGGGCAACTCGGTCCCAATGCTCTCTCGACATTTCGACCTTTTGGGTATCCTATAAAGCCATGACCCTAGCTAAAATATGAGCAGCTGATCTTTATGGTGATTTACATTTTTTCTGACCCTAATGCGGTTTACGAGTGTACACACGTGACCTAAATAGCGCACAGTGATTTGTTCATGACCTTATTAATTATTCATGAATTTACAAGACTGGTTCATACTGGCGTGATTGTCGGATATTTTTCTTTTCCTGACGGATATAAGCAAAGAAGCGCATAACACAGAGTCGGTCCTGAGATCGCTGCCATAACGGCATTGTGAGCCAGTGTAACTAGCCACATCCGTCTTTATTACTCCAGCTAAAGGAAACGGAAACAACATCCGAGTATTGTATTTAGTTCAAATAGCCGGGAAAATCGAGTCGTAGTAAAATAAAGCGAAAAAATCACTCTAGCCCTGGGCCTAAATTTCTATCTGACGCTACTACTCAGTTGTATGTAATCGCTTCAGCCAGTTATTACAAACACGATTATGTCTTCATGATGTTTAGAAACGCAACGTATTCTATTGTGTTAATATAATTTGTTCTGCCTGAGTATTTACGAAACATTAAAACACGTCACGCTTTGCTACGATGTACGACTGATATTAAAAACTCTAAGAGAAGCTCAAGTAATAGGGGCCTGACCACTGATCTGGGCCTGACCGGGGATTTCCCGGTAGCCCGCTGTGCTAATCCGCACTTGACCCCCTCCCCGCCCCCCCAATTCTCGAAGGTCAAACGATCCAATTGTTCATTTCAGAGAACGGCTCTTCCGAAATCATTCGTGGACACTGGGATCATAAACATTACTTCATTAATACGTTGTTGCGAAATGTCACTGATTTCGAAATCAATGATGTATATTTGTTTGCAACAAAGAAGGTATGGTTTTCGATTTGTTGAGTATATGAAAATTCAGTTTTGCGCTTAGTTAACATGCAGGAGAGTAGTAGTTCATTAAACTAAACTTGCCAAACTTACTATACAGGTAGTTAAGGCTGCTTTATACTCGGAACATTCTCCTACGGATGGGAACGGATAGTAAGGTCTGTTTGTGATAAGAACCTCAGAGCGAAACTGTAACTTCTTAATGGCAAAGGAAATTTAAATTCCTATTCATTCCTATCCTCAAGAAACTTCAGTGGGCGTCGCACTTTGCATGTTTTGTTTTTCAGCAGGATCATAGCGAAACGTATTTCATTGTTTCGTTAATGATAAAATACAGTACGTTAGACGGTATGTTTCGCTGTGATATGGTTGAAGTGGAAAAGGACTTGTACATTCTCTACCCAAAGTCCTTACTTAGCAGAGGCACTAGGAGAAGGCTTTTCTAATCCTGTATTTTGTATGCTTGACAGGATAAGAATGATCAACTGGATCTGTATGTTGGTTACCATTACCATAATATAAAGTTAGCAGAATTTCCAAGTTCCGATTTGGAGAGAAAGGTAAGTTACAATAAACATTTTTTTATAATATAGCGTTTGTAAATTCTGAATGCTCATTGGCTGAGAGCTTCTATCCTCCGCATAATTCTTTACACCGTTACGCTCTAGCGCACTACTGTAATATATGAATATTATTATCGACGTACATAGAGCTGACATAGAGCGACGAAAAAATAATAAAAAGCCTCTGCGGAGGAGAGAGGGATGAGAGCCGTGTTGCTATAAGTCTACGTCAAAACGGAAAATTTCAAGTCGCTTCCGTTGAAGTAATTGTGTATTTTTTGTACTGCATGTATCATAAAAAAGTATGAAACATTTTTTCCGTTTTGATATACATTTATATCAACACTCGTGGAAATTTCTCCAATTTCCACTAGTGTTGATTTTAACAATTAGTCGCCGATATTGAGGTAATTACGAAATGAATATATGCTTGGTATCACCGAGTCTGAGGCAATTAATTGTTTTACCATATATTAACAGGTGTTTACAAATAATAATCAACACAATTTTATAAAAATTCATATCAAATTTATTACTGTATAAAAAAAGCAAAAAGCTATAGCCACTGGACCAGTGACTATCACTTGAGAGACAGTGAATCTTGACCAATCAGAACGTAGAAAAGTCGATAGTCACCTGGAAATTTGTACTTAATCTGTATATCAACACGGAAAACTAATAAAGGATTATTAATAATTGGATTTGGTACTGCACCTCTAGATTTTAATTCTCCAATCAGAGTTACAAAAAGTGATTTGCTAGTTTCTGTTTCATGTTAATTCTTGTAAATAGGGAAAATCTGTTGTGACAAAAATGATTTCATACAGACTCGCGGATTTGACTCGGATTATATAGAATAAATATTAGTTGATCGTTGCAGTATACTATATATGTATATTTTTTTAGGAATATTATATCGCTGACGCAAGTGAGGGTCAAGTTTTTGTGGCTGTAAACCATAACTCCAATACGTCGCATTTATACATATCTGATACAAGTGGCTTAAAGTTCACTAAATCACTGGACAGAATTCTATTTTATTCTCCACAGCGACAAACGGATCATTGGTTAAGGTACGTTCACGGTGCAATGATCTGTTCGGACATAACTGGCCTATCATAGTACTCGCATACGTTTTTATGCAAAAATGCACGAGATTTTTTAAAGTATTTAAAATTTATTTTTAAATCTATGAAACATTAAACAAATTAGGAATTAGTTACGAATTGTACGAGATTCATGTTTTTATAGTTCTTCCTGCAAGAAATGATTACTTTTGTGGGGTTTTCTAGGCGTTATATTACAGAAACATTCGTAGATCTCTATCCGGTTGCTTCAATGCGAGGTGTTTATGTGGCAAGCCAGTTATCTCGTGGTAAGCCGGGCACAAGGAAAATCTACACTAGGATTTCGTATGATAAAGGTCGAGCCTGGGATAAGGTCACTGTGCCTGAAACGCACGCAAATGGATCAGCAATAAATTGTCCTCCGGTAAGATCATTTGCAATTACGAGAATAAAACACAAATCCATGCTTGAATTTCTTGTCGTTACGAAGTCAACGAAGGCCAAATTTAGTATTTTTGGGGGTACTTTTTTGGTAAACGACATGATATGAAAACAACTTGTAAGATATTTAGCTATGTATTTATCACATATGAAGTCTCATATTTTTGCGAACAATTTCAAATCCAGAATAGACAGTTCGTAAAAATTAGTGGCGTGAGAAGACCAACTGAGTTTTGATAATGCCGAAGTTTTGGTGTTTTTTTTATGCTGTAGATTGAAATGTCCAATATTTTTAGAGAACGTGTTCATTGCACTTAGCTCAGCACTATGCTCAAATACACCCACGATATTGGGCTCCGACAATAATGTCAAGGGAATCTGCACCAGGACTTATACTTTCATCAGGTGAGTAAAATTGCTTTTTGTTAAGATCTGCTGTTGATTATACAGTATATAGATCCACCTGTTAGAAGCCGCCCGATCCAAAGCAAAATGTCTCCTCAAATGGTACAACCGTGCAGATAGATTGATCGAAGAATGCGAATTCTACGATTCGGTAGGGAAGCATGCCGTTTAGGGAGGAAGCCGGGTTTTTTAGGGGCACTTGCAGGCTATCAGTGGTGTAACAAGAATACACTATCTTTTAATAATAAGATACGTTTTCAATAGGGAACATTGGTGAACGTTTAAGCTATGATTCAAATGTTTATGTATCTAATGATGCAGGAGAGTCGTGGCTCGAGGTGTGTATGCCTTTGCTCATTTCACGTTTTCCCCATACCTGTGTGGGCCAAGTGGTTTTCTAATTGGTTCCTAGCATATGGCGTCATAAAATTACCGCGTTACCGTCTGCGCTATCACCAATGCCTAGCAAAATGTTATGTTGATATGCTTCAATTTTTCTAGCAATGTTTTTCTCCAGTAAGTAAACTAAAAACGTTTTACCTGAAATGGTGCCATCTTTACCTTTTTAGTGCAAAGTTTCAAAGAAACTGTCAGTCAGTCAGTCAGTCAGTCATAGTGTAAACTCCGGGGGGGTGGTGAAAATTTTGAGCACGTTGCTTGAATATTATCTCTACAAGGTTTTAATCAAAATGACTCGAATTTACTAGAATTTAATTATACAACAGTGTATGCTTTTGTTCGTAATGATAGAAAAGATAGTTAAATAAGCACTATCACATCTAATGAGAGTAATAGTTGTATTGCATATGTACGTAACAGTGTTGCCAAACACCCCCGGGATCTCGATTATTCAGCGAAGCACGTGTATAATGCGTAGCGGCCGATTATAGTCTTTAAATGTTGGTCTCTAGGAGTGGGTCGCAAACATGAGTGATATTTCTATGACTAAAAACACCATTTTAACCGGCATTGCGAGATATTTTAGTCTACACAATTACTTGTTCGTTTACTACGCATAAAAAGGGATTTTTCCCTTGAAAAACATCAAATTAAACCGAGCTTAATATGAACTGATCAGTCTTGTTCATGGTAGCTATAAAGATATAGTAGATACGGCAAAAATTTTCGCTATGTAACGTCGTGTATTACACCAAATGAATTGCCCTAAATTACACTTAATGATATGAATTGCCGTAGTTTTCTCTACATTTTGGCAAAGCTTCGTGCAAAAGTAATAAAAACAAACAAGATGACGAATCTTTAGCGTATTAATGTAGCTGGCGCTTGCCGACTGCTGATCTTTTAACATGTATTCATATATTCGGCTATTCTTTCACCGTATATTTTTCAAAATATTTCTTTATGGAGCGCTGTCGTTTTTTTAACATTTTTGCAAAGTTTCAGTCGAAAATAGAGAAAAAGAGAATAAACACGATATAACGAATATTTTGACATAGCGATAAGTAAAGTTAATGTGCGAAGTATTAGTAATTTCAGGTAAACAAAATTAACAGGAAGTACTATATTTCATAGCCTACGACGTACATCTCAGAACCCACGGTGAAATCGATTTCACCGTGCCTGTTCAGAGGTCTATACGTCGTAGGCTAATATTTCTTGTCAAAAACGCACGAACTAAATACGCCACGGCGACGGGTCGTATCTAGCGTGCTTTCTGCGTTTTGCCCATCAGGCAATGCTAAAATCAGTTGCTGTGCTTGTGAACGCGCGCAAGCCAAAGGAGAAAATTTTGAAAACTTTAAAAGTTTATGTAAAGATTGAAAGGTAATGCTTAAACGGTTTCGACGTCATAGTTTGCGATGAAATTGTATGCTCACATATTCAAAAGACTCGACTTGAAACGTTTTGAAATTTTTAAAAATACACTTTCCATTTGATTTGCAGAGCAGAAAGTTTTTAAATGTTTTTTCAAAGATATCGGCTATATTACTGAGTTCTGACAGTCATCACACTTGTCTGACTTGTGAGACTTTGCTCTATCCTTGGATCCCTAGTTACAAGTTAGGCCTGGTTTTCATATATCGTTATTCCTCAGCGATGTCCTTGTTGTTGCTAAAATTCTACGAACCGTGTGGTCATCAATTTGGAACTTTTCACGAATCACGATTATTAATTGCAGCACTGAATTTTTTCATGTATATACCAAAAATAGTCAGGCACGAAACGTATGTCTGTGATCAGGCTACTAGTTTTTTGACTTTACAGTATATGTAATACTAAAAATGTGTAAAAATCGTTCATGTAAAAAATCGTTTGTCTACTTTTAATTTCAATCAGACATGATTTAAATATACACCTATTAAGGTATAGGCTACACCTTTTAAGTTTTTTTTTATTTTAACATGCAGCTTTTTTGTATTTTGATATACACCTTTTGACGTCTTTAAAAAGACGCTTTCAGTTTTTTAACATCTTGTCTTGTGCTCGAGATATTCATCTTTCAATACAGTAAACTACGTGCTAAGCCATCCTCGTCAATGAGCCAGTGATATAGCCAATAAGGAGTACAGATTACAAGACCAAGTTTCCATAAGCTGATGGTTGATGAGGGCGGAGCACGAAATCCAGAGCGAGTAATCTAATTGTTTTAGTAGAATCCGATATCAAACATGATTTTCAAGTAATTTTTTTAAAAAGAAATGTGATTCTTTCGCTTCTTGCTATCTAGTGAGAAATAGATAACGAGTAGAGCTAGGAGCCAATGAAGTTAGAGCGTTTGAAATAGCATACTATAGTATGATTCTAATAATCTCAGTTATTTGTGTTAGGTTCTTCAAGGTCGGTGGTACTACAATTTTGGTGACCATGGTGGAGTCCTTGTCGCAGTTCGTCAATGGTCACCGACCAAAGAATTACTGTATGTTTTTAATTTGAAACACTTCTTTACATGTTCTTATCCAGATTGCCATCCAACCGCCTTGGGCGGCCATCTTAAGAATTGGACGGTATTGAACTTAAAAAGGCTTTTGATTATTAGCTAAAAAGTTTATTCATTGATAATAATGGACTGAGAACTTAAATTGTGATTTTGTGCATCTAAAATATTGTTTAAACAATACAATAAAACGTATATATTTTCGAACTACCCATATTTAAATATCTTCATGTTTTGACTGATATACTGTTATCAACTTCTTTAAATTATATTCTTAACAGGTACAGTGTAGATGAGGGTTTAACGTGGAAGAGATACAACTTTACAGACAAGCATATTCGCGTGTACGGATTGCTGACTGAACCAGGGGAAAAAACGACTACGTTCACCATATTTGGCTCGTATAGAGAATATCATAGCTGGCTTGTGGTTCAAGTTAATGTCTCAAACGTCCTTGGTAAGGAAATTTTCGCCGCCGTTAATGTCACGAACTGAGGACTTTAACAAGGCCGTCGTTAGTTTAAATATACATTTATTTTGTGTGTGTATGTGTGTGTATATATATCATGCAGACTGCTAGTCAATATTTCGTACGTACGTGTGCATTAAAATGTTTTTGTAAAAAAATAGAGCAGTAAAAATTAAGGTTTAACACTCCTATCAACAATCTAATTACGTAATTTTACTTTATCTTCAGTTTTTAAGAACAAACAATGTGGCTACAAACAAAATAGAATGAACAGAATTGCAAACTTCTCACAGAAGGTGAAATTCTCACCTCATGTAATGACTGCGTCTGTGTGTTCTACCTCGCTTTCATACAGGCTGCTATTACATGTACTTTCATACGACTTGTTGCATTGGATGGGAATAAAATATTCTGAGTCCTTCTAGACGGTTCAATATTGTTTCCAAGTAAAACGTGTAAAAACTGCAGTAGGTTATGTGACCAATTAGAATTTGTTTGTTGAAAACGTTATTACTATTAAACCGATACCAGACATTTTTTGCACATCGGTACCGACCTTGCTTCCACAGACAAAAATTCTGTTATAACTTATTGCTTGTAATTTCATGCGGAACATGAACGATATTACAATTAAAAACTGTTGCCGTAATAAGTTTGGAAAATATTTTGATATGTAGAACTCCCTTTCCACTTTTTCGTTTAGTTTGCAGTTAGTTATTCTTCCTATTCCAGGTCGGCCATGCACTGATGCTGACTACGACACGTGGACACCATACCATCGTAATCATGGTTATGGCTGCATTCTTGGCCAAAGACTTGAATACGAACGTCGGAAGAGAAACGCAACTTGCTACAACGGCCAGAACTATGACAGACCGATTAATACTTCAACGTGTTATTGCTCAGGGCAAGACTATGAATGGTATGTCTTTCATTGATATGTAGTCGCTGTTCATGGTAAAGTATGCGGGACATGCTGTCAGTGCATGAATTCATGAGTCTGCAGAAAGTACAAAATTGTACTTCAAACATCGGTAGTTCCGTAGTTGTATATTTATAATGTGCCGTGTATGTTTAATTCATAACCATAAAAAACAAATTCCTTGAAATGTATAAATATTTGCCTTCAATCGACAATTCGTTTAACGAAACACATCACTATTTTCCATCTTGTTGACTTATGTCGTCACCCCCCCCCCCCCGAAACCTTTGTATATATTTTATTTTTTGACGTTTTTCCTCGGACGTTTTAACTTCATTAAAATATTTCACCATGGATTTAAGCTTTGAGACTTCGTACAATTTGAGCGAAAATTTTATGCTAATCGTGTTTCTACATTCAAAGTTATGTATGTTTTAGTATTACTTCCATAGAGATTATAAAAGAATAGAGGCGGTATCGGATGACGAATTGCGGGACAAATTGAACAAATCTAATGGGGGCCCCGGAATTTAAGTCCCAGAGGTATACTGAAAACACACAGTTTTTGTCAATTTTTGCTTGTTTTTATGACCATGATGCACGAAGATATTGGCTATAATAAGAAAATGTGTTGTAGCTTTCCAGTTTTTGTAATTTTAGGTGCACACAGCCAGATTTTTGTGTAAATATTGGAGTTTTTCAACCTTAGGTTCTCCCTAGCAACGCATAGCAGCCAGTTTTTGACTGGCTTTTTGCAGCGAGGTTTTGCAAAATATCTGCTAAATTATCCCACATCTGGACACAAATTGAACTTATTTGCCTTCAAACAGTTATCAAAATTGTTTTGGAGGTGCGACAAGGTGTACAACCACAATACTGCGATCTATTTAAACTTTAAAGACTTTTCAAGTGTGTTCATCTGATTTTTCGAATACAAAAATTGCATTTTCGCTCACAAATACTCAATATTGAACATACCCAACTTTATCCTGTATTCAAAACACAAAATTCAAAACGTTCAAGGCAATACCGCTCTAATCTTTAACATCTTTGCTTTTGTTTTACATAAAAAACTTTGAGTGCGAAAAAATCGAAAAAAAGTTTTTCTCGCGCTTTCTCGATCTCTTGTTGTGAAAAGTCGATAACCAGCCAATAGGCGCACAGCCATACATCCGGGTCTTAAATTTGGCCCCCATTAGCAAGCTCCAATTTGTCCCTTTCGTTTGACTGAATTTATCCTACGATGCCCCCTCTATTCTTTTATAATCTCTATGATTACTTCGACCATGTAGCATTAATTTCGAGCGTTTTTTGGCAGAGGTTTCCCTTGGCCATTCCTCGAAAATCTACGGAAAACTAAAGGGATTCCCAAAAATTCAAAGGAATTCTCAAAACCTCTGCGGAGCAGAGAGTTGTGCCGCCACGTACATCGATTCGCCATTTAATGCATACGGAATGTGTGCCACTGTAACATTTTAAGTGATTGAAAATAATGAAATATCGTGGAATGGAAAAAAAACTATCGCACGGTTCCATTGCACGATCATGAAAATGGAACCGTGCGAACCGTGCAGATAGCCAATTAAAATTACGATAATTTAGCAAGGTGTTACATAATGATTGTTACTCGTAGCCATAGAGTTATAGTGTAAACGAGCCCCTAAATTATCTGATATCTGGATAAACAGTTGTGGTTATTTAATCCAGTGGCGGATCTAGCGTTAGTCAAAATAAATTACCACAGCTCATTCTAGGATATATTTACATTTTAAAATACCTTCAAAGCAACTTCATTGGTTAGATTTTATTCTTTTGAAATTCATAACCTATGACATTTTTATAAAGTTATTTTGAATTTAAAATTGAGCTGCTATAATTTATTTTGACTTACACTGGATCCGCCACTGATTTAATTGTCATTTCTTTTCCCAAGTGATGTTGGTTATAAACCTTGGCGTTCATGGCTTTACATATGTTTAAAAGATCCTAAATCCAGTTTCGACCCATTGGCTCCTCCACGACCATGTCCCTGGGGAACAACATACAACGTAACACAAGGGTAGGTAGCTTAGCATATGGTAAGATGGTTTAATTTGCGAAAAAGATGCAAGTTACACGTCTTGCAACAACTTGATACAACGAGGCGATATCAGGATGTGTTTGCATGTTGACGACAAGTCTTTTGCAAGTTGTCAACACGTTTGTTTCAAGTTGATTGTCAAAACGTGTATGTTTCGATAGGCTAATTACTACTAGTTGTTTTGAACAAGTTGTTTTGAACAAGTTGTAACAAGTGTCATGATGTAACAAGCGTGATACAACTTGATGTCTGTGGCGTTTTAGTCTCTCTATTGCTGGCGTGTAAAAGAAGGTAATCGTTGAAAAATATAGAATTTTTTCATTGTACATTTAGCTCGTGCGTTATTTGTGAACAAAACACTCACAACAGTCTCTAACCCTTAAATAACATTAAAATACAGGTGGATATGAGATTTAACGCCTCATTTTGAACAATGAAAGTTGGATGTGATGAATTATAATGCGATAATTAAATGTTACTCTGTACTACGAACATATACAGTAACTATACCACATATCAACTATTTTATCCATTTCACTCATGAACTATCAGTTAGCTCTCTCTCTTAAATCTATGTCTTGTCTCAAATAAACATTAGGATAGTTTATTAGAAATAACTGATTACATTTTATTAGATAAATAGTTATGACATCATGGTGTACACAATATTACAGTACATGTATAGTAACACATTTTAAGCGCTCTAGGAAATAGCTCTAATTCATGTCATGGTTTCCATTATTCACAATTTTTGCACTGGTAAATTTTATAGCTTTTTTGTATTGAATGTGTGTTTCTAAAACAGGTACAGGAAGATAGCTGGGGACAAATGCTCTGGAGGCTTTTTTTCATTCTGGTATGAACCCTATGAAAAGTCGTGCCCATTTAAAGGTATGTTTTACAGCAAATTCAAAAAAGGCTTTCCTTCAAAAATCTAAATTACAAAAATTCAAAATATGAGACCAAAATGTATCATGGGTTGACTCTGTAACTTCCGGTTAATGTTTTATGGCTTACGAGGAGCAAAACTTTGGATAATGATTGTAGTGATGGGATTGTCTTTACCATTAAACCTTGTGTTCATTTGAACGTATTTTGTGTCTCGTATTTTGGATTTTGTAATTTGGATTTTCGATTCTTTAAGGACAATCTTTTTTTAATAATTCGTATAGAACAAGCATCTGAAGTGATAACCATTTACGTAGTCGGACGGAGAGAAACCTAGAAACGTTTAACTTGTAGTGACTTGGCTTTTGTATTCAAGTCTAGTGTCAAAATTAACTTTCTCAGGTCTGAGCTTGGTATTCTTACCTCAAAAGTACCGGTCAGACAGTCTCGCCGTGTAAATAGTAAGCACCCGTGGTGTCAATCGCAGCAGCATTGTGCAAACATTTTAAAAAAATTCAGACTTGGTATCAATAAAAGGTAAATGATAATAGAATGGCGTCTAAATTGAAAATTCTACCCTTCAAAATTATGAATGCATAAATATGAACACACTATCTTCTAAACCTTTTTTTAAAACTTTCATGTAGTTGACGATGCGTTCCTCTTGTACGCCGAACGATCTCGAATCCAGTACTTTGATTTAACGAACAGCAATCATTCAACTGCAGTCAAGGGTTTGAAAGCTGCCGTCGCAGTAGCATATGATATGAGAGATGATTTTATATACTGGGCTGATATGAAAGAGCACAAGATCATGAGAGTCAAATTCAATAGTTCTGGTAAGCTTTTGAACGTGTTATACGAAAGAGTATAACTTTTGTTCAAAGTGCACGTTAATATTATACTAAAACTTTGGATGTTTTCACTCGCTTGTAACGTATCGAGGTAGAAGAAATGCTCAATTCTAAAATTTAACCTACATTGCTGAAAATCAAATATGTTTGCCATATGCTTACCTCGCGTGTAACTGTGAAATTTTGTCTTGCTAATATTAATTCTCTTTGATTTTGAAAAAATTATTGCTTGCGTCAGCATTATTTTTAACTTCCGCTGGAACGACGGTATGTACGAAATTTTAGTAAGAAATATCTGCTGTGTGTTAAGAAGTGATTATTAAAAAACCATAAAAGTGTGCGGTAAGGCAAACTTTATTTTCGCATTTCAATTTTTGGCGGCCATGTTTGTGGTCAAATTACTGAGAAAGGTGCCACCAACATGGCCTTCAAAAATTGAAATGAAGTTTTTCTTACTAAATATTTTTATAGTGTCTTCATAACTGCATTAAGTTGTCACTTTCTAACACGCGTCAAGGTAACTCGAAGGGAATTAATAAGACAAAATGAAAAGAAACTAAAAGCTTTTTGTGGTATATGCAGCTGCGAAATCGTCCGGTATATCTCGCGGCACTTCGTTAAATCAAATATCCGTGGAAAACTCCTTGAGAAAGGATGAAAAGCGTCCTATAAAACCCTGGATTTTTTAAAATTATGAAGGTGTACACGATCCCTGTAAACAATATTCTATTTATCTTCAGACGAGCCAATATTTATTGCTGCTATTAAGCAAGTGGAAGGCCTAGATTTTGATTGGACGACGGATAATCTTTACTGGGTAGACTCCGGTGAAAAAGTTATTGAAGTATGCAGGAAAGATGGCCTCTTCAGAAAAACTATTCACTCAGACGATCTTGATAAACCGCGGGCTCTTGCCTTGGATCCGCATATGGGGTGAGTCATAATATCATGCACATTGCGAGTATCTTCCTTGTATTATTGTTTAAACATATTTATGCACGGTGACCTTTCAGTTTCCTGATTTTCAACGGGCCGTATTAGGGACTATATGTGTTGCAATAAACCAGCTAGTGTAGTGGGCGTATTCGTATCGAACTTTATACACCATAGCTTCATATGAAGAACGGAAACGTGCCCAAAGTAACAGAAGATCCCCATAGATATTCTCCCTTTCTCGGGAAATTTCTTCCCCCGTATAGAAAACGCTAGCGTTAGGGTTAATTTTGTAAAGGTAAATTCCTTCGAAATTCTCGTCTTGGGACGACGCCTGTCCCTGTAATTATACGGTAGAGGTATTGTATACGAATGAATAACGAACTATTAAAAATAATACTCTCAACTTTCGTACGTTTCGTACGCGTATCTGGAAAGCTCGTGTATGCGTCTTGGTTTCCTTCCGGGGTTTTTTGGCAAATGAAGATGTTCTTACACTTTAGAGAGATGTTTTGGTCCGATTGGGGACATACGGCCAAGATAGAAATGTCTGATATGGATGGTCAAAACAGACAGGTCTTGATAAAATCTGGTATTACTTGGCCAAACGGTCTCGCGGTTGATATCTACCAACCAGAAACATCGAGAATTCTCTACTACACTGATGCATATAAAGACATAATTGGCTCTTACGACCTTAAAGCAAAAAAACACAAGGTACATAGTCAATTTTAGGTACATGTGCGAAATATGCCGTTATACTTCTCCGAATTCATGGTTCTCAGACCGCCGGAAGTAACGTTCAAATCTCGTTGTTTTCGGCGAAACTACATGTGTGTATAAATAACATTTAAGAGAATATCGGTGTTGTTTTTATACATGTGGTTTTATCTGTGGTACTTTTTATTTAAAAGGTACTTCTCATTTAAACGGTATTTAAACGACTATCTGACATCACAGATCGACGAAATTTTTATGTCAGTCAGCATACAACTTTTATTTTTTCGTCTAGGTCCTTGCTAGTAACTCGGATCAATGGTGGCAGAGTATATTGAAGCATCCTTACTCTATTACTGTGGACGATAGATATGTTTACTGGGACGATTGGCAAACAGGAAATGTTTATAAGGTTCATAAGTCATTTGCAGACAAACCGATAACAGTGATTGAAAAAGCTCCAGATTTTAGGGCCAAGAGCAGATATGAAATCAAAGTGTACTACAAGCGAAGTCAAGTCGGTAAGCTTTTTGCATTCTGTGCATGCACGTACTGCTCGGCTCAAAAAGCTTGGCACGAAGATGGCGAGAGAGGACTTTATCAACCACACTGACTACTGTTGAACTTATCATGACATTTGTATGCATGGTAATACAGTGTGATGATTATGCACGCGCATTTTTCTTCAAATTAACACACATGCCGTCAGTCACATAATTTATAGGAGAAATCGATTCTGGTAGCTGTGTTCTAGTCCAGTCAGTATGGACTTTTAAAACGCATGTTAGGGGTTTATCAACATGAGTGGAAATTGAAAAAACGAAAAATCGTGTGGAAATACGACGCTGCAGGGCAGAGTGTTTTTACTGAATTTCGAGTTTTTTCAAATTCCACAATACAATTGCATATCAATACGGAAGAATGTTTTATATTTCTGTTATAATATAGATGAATAAATATAAAATTACTTTAACAGATGACCGACGGGAAAGTTTCTGCGTTTACATTGAGTTATGCCAACATGGCTCAGCGTTCCTGATCAAACCTTAAACAATCAGCGTTCAAAAATTCACAAATGCTGTATTATTAATACGCACCGTGGCATTGTATTGAATTCTCGAGAAGTCTAGTCCCATTATACACTTGTGATAAAACATGTATTGTCCCTTACTATGATCTTTTTCTTTTTGTTATAGATAATAGTTCATGCACTGATAAAAAATGCTCTCAGCTATGCTTACCAAAACCAAAAAATAAATATAATTGTACGTGTGGCGATGGTCTAAAGTTAGATCCAAAGACAAAGAAATGCAAGTGTCTCGGTGGTCTGATAACCTTAAAAAATGGCACGTGTAAAAGACCAAGTAAGTCATGATGACGTGCATTGAAATATAAAGTAGGATTTCCACTAGGCGAATTTGTTTACGCGACTCGAAGAGAAAACAGTAAAATGATAAAGTTGATTATATAGTTAATTTTTGTTTTCGTTTGACTGAACAAACTCGCCTAGTGGAAAACCAGCATGGAGGAAAACTTAGGAATGCGGCGATTAAGGCTCACACAGACAGGGCACGGTTTACAGACGCGACGCGCTTTTTCGATTTTCAAAAGCAAATAAAACCATCAACGGAAAGAAATTTGGTTAGATATGTGTACCAAATAGTTTAAATTGCTGAAGTCCTTCCGAAGATTGGAGAAAAATAGAAAAGGATTAAAGTTAATTAGAATTTTCGGCCTTTAGGGGGCATCCCTGGATTTTCGCTTATTCACAATGAGACAAAACACTCGCTTCTGACATGTTTTTCTTCATTTAAAATACTTTGCCCCGTAAAAATATTTAAAATATCATTTCTGATGGTAAAACAATCGAAAAAGTACCATTTTTGCCCACAAAATTAGCAAAGCGACTTCAAACAACGGCGAGGAAAGTATTTCATAGAGATTCCTGCTGTTCCTAACGTGGATGGTAACGTTGATCGTACAGCCAGTAGGCTAGAATTTGCCCCCCCCCCCCCATCGTTACGTTTTCTTTTGTTTTTGTTAACAAGATTAGGGGCCGTCTCTGTAGTGTTAGTTGTAATATCTATGCTGTTTAAAGTTTCTCCTTTCATCAATACGAATGAGTGGACTAAGACCCCGTTCACACGATACCGGTATGAAACTCTGCCGGTTAAAAATCATTACGTTTTCAACTGTTCACACGGTACCGGTAGAGTTATACTTGTTACAACTTTTGTTCATTTCATTATTGAAATTCGCACGCTAAAATGTTTTGCATAACCGTAATAAAACTCTTACGGTTAGGCGTTCAGACGGTAGTGTGACGGTTGAATTTTGTTCCGTTTTCAAAGTCTTACGGTACGTATACCGTTTTCAAACTCTTACGGTTAGCGTTACAGTTTCACACAATTTCATACCGGCATCGTGTGAACGCAACCCCTAAACGTAAGAGTTTCCTACCGTTTTCAAACTCTGCCGGTATCGTGTGAACGGGGTCTAATTAACAATTAGACAACGAGGTCGAGTTGTCTAATTGTTTTACTATGCACTCTGAACTGTATTTTGTTTTGTTTTTTTTCTCACCCATGGACTATTACGAATAGTCCATGGTTGAAAAGCCAATCAAAACTGTGGATTTGTAATAGTCCATGGTCGACTCTATACTAACAACGAATGTTCGAACAAAACCAACGAATTACTTCTCACCCATAGTCCACCTTTCTGCATCCATCAAAACGCGAAAACCGCACTTGATCCTGCTAGTCATATTCTCGCTTACAGTAGCGAAGCCAGCCCGACAATTTGGTCATGCTATGCAAATTTAAATCATTATCATTATTCATTTCTTTAGAAATTCATTCCTTATACGGTCAAAAACACAGAAAAATTTGCATTTGCATGACCAAATGTCGGGCTGGCTTCGCTACTGCTCGCTTATGCAGTCTGCAGCCAGGGGCGTAACTTGGGTCTCTAGATTTGGGGGGGGTGGGGTGTGAACTAATTTTGCCCGACAAAAGGGCGTGGTTGAAAATGCCGCGCCCACACTAAGTAGATATTACACACAAATAAAAGTTATTGTCAAATAAATAAAAGTAAAAAAAAAATCATTTTGTTACGTATTATATTGCACCAACTTCGTAATTTAGTATTTTTTTACTCTTTAACTTAAACAAATTAAATTTTGTTTAAAACACTTGGTTGTTTTTTGCCCGACTAAACACTTAGTTTTGCCCGAAAAAACTGTTCATTTTAATCTTTGGGGGGTGAACCACCCCCCCCCCCCTACCCCCTTAGGATTTACGCCCCTGTCTGCAGCTCCTGAGCTCAACATACGACTGAAATGTTGATTATATAATCTATGCATAAAACAAAGTGAATGCGAAGGGGTTTCTTCAAAGTATTTCTTCTACAAAAAGCGAAGTTTTTAAGATTTTCGATTTCTGTCACTTTTCTGAAAATTCAGACCGCTTTCCGCGATCTGTTTTGGAAGCTTATTTAAACCCTCGAAAATTGCCGCAGGAAATGCCGAGGCAAGTTATGATTTTCCTAATTTGACTTGGTCCAAAAATGCCAAGGCAGTTCCATCGGTTATATACTACGGAGACACAACGTCTGTTCGTTCTTTGCGTTATCTAAACCATTTTAGTTACTTGAAATATCTGTTGGCTAAAAATAGCACGCTTATAATGTTTGAAAATGATTGTAGGCAAGGAAAATTCAGCAAATTCACTGCCTGCTTTCGCTGTATTTCCATAACTTTGGTATATCATAACATGTCATGGCGTATTTGCCGCATAGGGCCTTGGGCACGCGGCCTGGAATAAGTTAAGATTATTGTGTCGGCTTCTGTTTTTTCTAAAACAATCTTGTGGCTTAGACATGCAGCACATCGAAAAACTTTGTTTTATATCTTTCCTGTGATTACCCTTAAGTTTACTCTTTAAATATGTTGTTAATTATCACTAAGTAAAAAGTTATGTCAAACGTTGGAGTCAGCGCTCGTTATATACCAAATTGGTGTTTTTCGCGACAAATCATTATTTGCTAGTAAAGTTTAATATCTTTAATGAAGAATTGTTTAATGACGAATAGCTTATTCTCAGTTTGGTTTTTGTTCCGAATTGATCCGATTTCGCGACGTTTTTGTACCGCATTTCAGCGAGTTAATACTAGCTCAACTGATAGTACTACCTCGAAGTGGTTGATAATTCTCGATACCACAAAAAACCTTTCTAGTACTTTCCTGAGAAAAATATTAATTTTTTACTTCTATTTTATTAATATAGCTGGTGAAACTTGTGCACCGCATGAATTTTCTTGTAACAATGGATATTGCGTAGCACTTGATCTCAAATGTGACTGGCACGATGACTGTGGAGATAATTCAGATGAAGAACTTGACTGTGGTAAGTTAAGATATAGGGATAAGTTATGATAGATAAAATTAGCTGCATTGTATAGCATAAAGCCAGGATTGCTGATCAGTTTAATCTATAGGAGTAGTAAAGATGAAATGTAATCAACCAAACCATTGTAGAGTAGGGATGTATATGTGAACAAATGCAAAATGTTTGACGGAGACGCAGTGAGAACCTGAAACATAGTTGAAGAAACATCATAGAAATAATGTACATGCGTACTCCTGTATTTTCTATATCTTCACAAAATGAGAAGATTACGAAGGGCTATATGGGTCGCCGAAATTTACTGTCGCGAGGAATTTTGCGCCGTTATAAGAGCTCGTTGCTTGCGGAGCGTGTGCAATATGGCAGGTTACGAAGAGCGCGCTCGTAAGTGGAGATATGATTCGTGATTCCTTATTTATTATTTTTCCATCCTGAGACCACTTGTATAGTATTAATGATGAATGATTTCACGAAAAATTCAAATTAAGGAAAATTGCTAGTAGTTTGTTTACAAGCTTAGGAATGTTTCTCCAGACATCTTGTCCGGATCATGCCATAGCAGTTTTGGGGTAATAATTCCGTGTTCTCCAAGCCCTAACCCAAACCCTAATCCTAACCAGCGTTTTATTTGTCATGTTTTAACTTTGATGGATTGAAGATTTGGTTAGATTTAGGGCTTGGATTAAAATACAATTTCGCGTACTGAGAACACGGAATTATTACCAGTTTTGGTTCCTTAAATTTTGCTGTCACATAATAAATGCATGGGTTAAACTTTATCCAGAATTGGTGATCACCCAGTATTGAGCAACTGGCCCCAAGGTTAATGTGTTGGTATCTGCATGATAAGTAGTATTGTTATCATATATGCTTTAAAGGCCTGTTCAAACGAAGCCAACATGTCGGTCCAACATCACCCAACATTTTTGGATGCAACATGTTGGCCTCGTTTGAACACCATGTTGGAAGATGTTGGCTTAATTTTGAACTTGCTTAAAATTTCGTCCAACATCATGCAACATTTTTGGGCCAGCAATGTTTCATGATGTTGGCTTCGTTTAAACAGGCCTTAAAGGCCGCATGATATACCGTCTAGAGAAAAGCTTTGCGGAAGATGCATGATTAAACGCTATTTTGTGTAAAATAGTGTATAAATTCGGACATGAAATGTTATAGGTGAAACAGAGTGTAACTGATTATTTTTCATAAATAATTTAATGTAATTCAAACTGAACTTTAATAAAATTTGAGCAGAAATTGCATTATTTTAAGCGATCTTTACAATGCAGTAAAAAAGACTTTGGAAAATATTTCGTACGATCATGCTCATCCACAGCTACCAGTAACTTGTATTCCGAAGCGTTTTAAGTCACTAAAACAAACCTAAATATCCTGTTCGCATTCGTAATTCGATATTTATAAATATATTTCCCTGTATGCATCCACGTTTCTCGCGCTGAGATTGTGCATAACGACCTTAAATAAAATATATACTACTGCATCGATAGAAGATCAGAACAACGTTGGCCTAATGCTAACCCTGTAAGTCGTGAGCGTGTTCTAATTCTTTAAATTTCCGAATGATTTCTTTTTACGCTGCCATAAAGTTTATTGCGTTAAAAATGTCGACCGGCTAACTTTTTATTTTGTTCCCCACCTATGTACACTGTTTTCTAGTTTTTAAAACCAGTCTTGGATATAAAGTTTTGTGTTTTAGATGGCACGGATGGTTGCGGGAAGGGTACATTCCTATGTCCTAAAGAAGACAAATGTATTCCAATAAGTTACAAGTGTAATAATGTTACAGACTGTCTGGATGGATACGATGAGGAGTCATGTGACAGTAAGAGCAAGAAATTTTTATTGTTTTATATCCGTACTAAATGTTTTGTGTCTTTCGAAATACGTTTTATTTATTCATATTTACTGCTTTGCTATAGTAGTGTGGCATATAGGTGCATGCCGTTATTAATTGAAACGCTAATCCGGCATGCATTGGTAAACATGACAACCGGAATAAGCAAACCGAGGCCGCTTTTGCATATTTTACATTTTTGTATACGAGCCTCTGATTCGGTACATAACTAGAAAAAGTTTATAAAGGCCGGTTTCCACTCAGGATTATTATCCCACGAAAAGGAACGGACAAGAAGATTTCTTTTGTAACAAGTTGACCGGAGCGAAACTTATGTCACGATGACAAAGGAAATTCCTATCCATTCTATCTGTAGGACAATTATCCGGAGGTGAAACCGGCCTTAAGTCATAATAACACGTTGGTGATTGTACATGGTTATATATATATATATATATATATATATATATATATATATATATATATATATATATATATATATATATATATATATATATATATATATATATATATATATATATATATATATATATAATATATATATAATATATATACCTCAAAAACTTACCACTACAGTCTGTTTCATCCAGAGGGAATCTTCAGGTGATAGACAAATTTCGAAAATGTGCGAGCTTCTTTTATGCTCAAGGCGGAAACGTGGGCGCGTGGGTGGTTGAATAGCATGCATTCCTTTCTTTGTTTAGGTTGTTTACCTGAAATCTGCTTTTGTGTTGGCAGGCCGAAACTATTTCCGATCTTTTGTTAAGCAAGCAATTGTTTTTTTCTTTCAAAATACTAATTTTTCCCTCCAAACATAAATTACATCTTTTGGATCCTCCCGTGTAAGAAATAGACTTTTTTATTATGGACCATTTTATGGTGAAATCTGTTTTCTTTTGCTTTAAGTGCCAAACGTGTTTCGAAAGTTCCGTCTCGTTCGAATATTTTTTGTGTGTGAAAGATTTGATATGATTCCTGTATCGCTCTTTGAATGTGTTTGAGGTCATGCCAATGTAGTGCTTTGTGTCCTGTGTGTTGCCAGTAAAAATTGTTGCTTTGTATACAATGTCCTTACTCATGCACTTGTTCTGCAATGGGCATGCGTGCTTGTTCCTGCAGTTACAGTTCTCTGCGCTAACGTCTTGTGGTTGGCTTTTCCTAATTATGCGTGTGTTGTGGCTTGTGATAATTGACTTAACGTTACTCATGCAGCTGTAACTGACCTTAACTGTGTTCCTATTGAAAATTTTGTGTAACTTGTTGCCTATTGGAAAGTGCGTGTCTACAAGCTTGAGGAAACTGCGTGCGATGTTTGTCTTGACATTTTTGCTAAATGGTGGGTTAAACCAAATGATGTTGCGTTGTCTGTTCCTGCGTGGTTGCTGTGTTACATGTGACGATGCAGTACGATGCAGTACAAACATACCAAAATGCACTAGGACATAGCAACTTCAGCCACAAGCTGGAATACATGCTCCCCTGGAATAAAGCGGAACAGGACTAAATATTGTTTTGTTTTAAGGTGGGAAGTGCCTATCTGGCGAATTTCGCTGTAAGGACCAGAGGTGTATCTCGGCGAAAGGAAGATGTGATGGGTACCGTGACTGCTTTGACAATTCTGATGAAGTGGATTGCCATTATCTTATTCATAAGGGTAATAAAATTAGTATAAAATGGGCCAAAATAGTACATACGTATGTCAGAGTTAAAAACCGAGAAGGAGGAATTTATTTCATACAAAGAGTCATACAGAGTCTTTTAACTTTAAACAATTCATGTCGAAACTCTTCGAGATTTTTCTACCAATTTGATCTAATTATTTATTCAAGGTATTTATCCGAGATAAATACGTCGGAACATCAAAGAAAACCGACTCAAAAATAAATTAAATGCAGATAAATACTTTGTCAAGAACAAGCGTAACTTATTTGTATTTAGGGTTGTAATTCTTGGAAATAGGTAGGTGGTAATTATATGAATGCACGTGTATAAGTGGACTAAATGAATTACACAAATCCTCTTACAAATCCCGTAAAATCTTTAATCTTCAATCAATTTTCAAATGTACATGAAATTACAAGAATAATTCTTATATAAATTGATGCGAGCTTAAAGCAGAATTCAAGATTCCTTAGCGTTAGCACCCGTCCCCGTAATAACTTATATTAACCAACTATAGTAAGATACAAGTAGACTAATGAGGAAGTATTTCTTGCTTCCTGCAATTAAAGTTTATTACCATGCAACATAAAGTTTTTGGAACAGCTTTGTAGATGTTCCCGAATGTTCATATGTTATGCTTCTTAACGTAAGTTTAATTAGTTTCAAAATTCTGTTATGTTTTATTTCTACAGCGTGCAAAAAGGGTCAACTCAAGTGTGACGATCAAAGTAAGTGCGTTGACGGAATAAAGCGCTGTGATGGTAATGCAGACTGCCAGGACAATTCAGATGAAATCAATTGCGGTGAGTTATTTGTAATGTGACATTGTGCAAATCATAGAAAATCTAAAATATCTACCAAACTAAACGCACTGTCACTCGCTGCAACAACTTGCAACGCAATTCTACCCTTGAGAGATATAAAATTGGTAAATGCCGTCTTCATTACATTTTGGTAATGTCTTCTAGAATTGCGTTTCAAGGAAAATTTCAGCGTTTTGTGGTAGCGTAAGCAAATTATATTATTAATAAATTATTTCTATGTCATGACCATATGCGAACCCGTAGGCTTGTTGCTTTGACTGAGATCACGTGAAAAGGTATTTTTTGGAAATATTCTATTTAACGAACATTTTAAATTGTCCGTGAAGATCAAGGTCGCACAGAGACATTTGTATGGCCGGAGCTTGCAAACCGTCAGAAATGACTGACCTTTCATTCTCTAGTAAAATATGAACCCCAACGAAATAACAATGCTCGACCGATAGGCTTCTTCATTCATTGAAGTAACTAATAGACCAGACGTTACTATCGCAGGGAAAGTGCTGCCCTACTGCCTATCACTCTCATTCATTAATTCATAATTTATTCGGTTATGCAGGTTACAAAAATATATGTCGGCAAATATGCTTATGTGGATGTACAATAACTAAAATAATTGGTGTGTCTATATCTCTATTAAAAGTATATAAAGTCTTTAGTCTCCTTGTTATTATTTACAGCAGATTCCTTAAGGAAATTGATCTCGGCTAGATTAACATCAGTTTTTACTATTATTCTAAATTTGATTTTATTAGTATTTTTTAAATGTCTCTATCGAATTGGTTACATGCAATCGGACCTCTATATTTGAGGAAGGTCTTCCTTTTTCAGTTTTGAACCTAACTACAGTTGGTGCCAAAAGTATGAGCTAGTCCAATCCAATTTTTGTGAAGAAACAGAGATAAGATTATATCCGGAACTTTTAAGTACTCAGAAATGCACATTTCGCGTCCTCAAACTATCTACGTTAGTTATACTTAAGCCTGTACATTATGCTCTACGATTGCTTCCAGCAAGGATAACTAAAGATAAAGATTTCAAACAAGTTACAGGACAAATGGTGGCCCGGAGTGATTAAGTGATCTGAAAGGTTGAGTTATCGTCGATTATTGCGTCCAAAAAATAAGCATAATCGATTGTTGTGAAAACAAGCACAAAATGTTAGATGGAGACGTCCTGAGAGATCATGGTGTCCAATTGACCCTGATACAGAGTTACCATTTTTATTGCGCGTTTCAATGAAGTTAAGGATATTTGTATTGTAAAAGGTATATAGTCTTAGAAAACATAAATACCATCAGATTCTACAAAGGCGTACTTTATCGTTTAGGAAAAGCCTATGTAGAAGATGATTTACTTTTTTTACTTTATTTAATTTTCTGACTCGTGTCTTTAAAGATACGAAAACCAAGATAATTTAGCGCTCATGCAGTATTTCATCATCAATCTCCTAAAGTTTATCAAATTTTAAAATAATAGAAACATTTTAAAGAAAAAAATCAATTGGGTATCCAGGGCCAAGACAAGTCATAGGATGTAATTGCTTCTTGTTAGAGTGATATTTCACATTGACAATACTAAATCTATTGTGAAATCAATAGTACAAAATATTTCAAAGGGAAAAATTGCATACATCAAGCACTAAAATTATGTAGTTACTTGTTTGAATTACTTCATTTAGAAAAAATACTTATGTTGTGATGCAGAGTGGTAATGGTATATAATATGACAAATAACTATAACAATTCATAATTAACTGGACTCATACTTTTGGTACCTACTGTATTTTAAACCCTGTTTCCGATTTTAAACCCTGTTTTCATTCTGCGGGTTTTTGTAGGGACATTCATGTAACAAACGTCGTGCATAAATTAAAAATATCGAAATTACAGCATGAAATGATTAATCTTAAAAATAAACATAGATAAGAAACTGAAATTGATTTCTTATTATATTTCAGTAACTACCTGCCCTAATGTCGTGGACTGGTTCATGTGTGTTGACAGGAGCAAATGTATACACAAAACGTTGTTATGTGACGGAAATTTTGACTGCAAATTTGATCACTCAGATGAAAATTGCCGTAAGTACACACTAATATGCTTCATAAATCCAATTTTTTTGCGAGATTTGCATGCTTTGTGTACAACACGCACCTGTACGGACCAAGGAGCTACATGCGCGTGGTTGTCGGTCTCTGAAAGAGAATTCTTGCCAAGCTTAATTTTGTAGGGAGAATGGACACAAAAATTAGTTATCAACCATAAAGTGGATAATGCCATATTTTTGCACAGCAAATTTCAATAATCAAAAAGCTTTTTTCGTAACAGTACCTGGTTGTTAACAGTACCCGGCTGTTTCAAGCGTTTAGCTGTTGTTTTCTCTGCCGTTGCTGCTGAGAGAATCGAAATTCCCTCGGGAGGAATCTCGAGAGGCCGTCGTGAGTGCCATCCAACATGGCGCCGAGTTACAAAACCCACTACCATTTTAGTTATATCGCGTGGGCAAAAACGTCTGGAACACAATTTCCATGCACCCGGACGTTTTTGAAAATTTAAATTTTGAATTTGCTCTTGTAATGTTATACGTGTAGATAAAACGGTTCGAAAAACTATGTCATGCAAGCAAATTTTGAAACAAAAACTAAAATAGCCGGAAGTAATTGTGTCGACTTAACGCTTGTCTTTGAGGACGCGCAGTGTTTCGATTCTATTTCAGAACCATCCTCAGAGATGTGAAAAACTAGATTCATATTAATCTGACACTGCAGAGAACAACGAAAAATTCCTTGTCTCGAGCGGGATTCGAACTCGCATCATCTAGGTTTCTAGAGACAACGAATTTTTCGTTGTTCTCTGCAGTGTCAGATTCATCTGAATCTAGTTTTTCATATCTCTGTGGATGGTTCTGAAATAATGAAAGTACGTTGTTGTAGTATTTGCATGTAATTTATTCCATCGTAACTATCCGAAGATACTATCCGAAAAACGTGAACTATTTAGCAAAGATCCTTCGAAGAAACACGTACTTGTGTTTTGACAAAATATTAACATGACATATGTGATGTAAAGCGCATTCTCAAACCTTTTTTTTTTTAATTTTACGTTTGAATTATTTTCCACAAAATAGCTATTACTCTCTCGTATAGATAATTCTAACTTAGAGCTATAAGAAGAATTTTTTCGTCCACATGTGTGTATTAGTTTTTGGTTTTTAAACATGAATATACTGTAGGTAGTGTAAACATGAAGTATCAAAGAAAACCGACTCAAAAGTGAATTAAATGCAGATAAATACTTTGTCAAGAACAAGCGTAACTTATTTGTATTTAGGGTTGTAATTCTTGGAAATAGGTAGAGGGTAATTATATGAATGCACGTGTATAAGTGGACTAAATGAATTACACAAGTTCTCTTACCAGCTTGATGGGTTAATTCAAACTAGGTGGGCCTTGTGGTAAATTTTCTGAGTATCAGAATCCCGTAAAATCCTTAATTGAAAATTTTAAATTCCAAATGTACATGAAATTACAAGTATAATTCTAATGTAAATTGATGCGAGCTTAAAAACAGAATTCAAGATTCCTTAGCGTTAGCACCCGTCCCCCAAATAACTTATTAACCGACTATAGTAAGATACAAGTAGACTAATGAGGAAGTATTTCTTGCTTCCTGCAATTAAAATTTGTTACCATGCAATGTTAAGTTTTAGGAACAGCTTTGTAGATGTTCGCGAATTTTCATATGTTACGCTTCTTAACGTACGTTTATTTGATTTCTAAATTCTGTTATGTTTTATTTCTACAGCGTGCAAAAAGGGTCAGTTCAAGTGTGTCGATCAAAGTAAGTGCGTTGACAGAATAAAGCGCTGTGATGGTAATGCAGACTGCCCGGACAATTCAGATGAAAACAATTGCGGTGAGTTATTTGTAATGTGACATTGTGCAAATCATAGAAAATCTAAAATATCTACCAAACTAAACGCACTGTCACTCGCTGAGGTATAAAATTGGTAAATACCCGTCTTCATTACATTTTGCTGATGTCTTCTAGAATTGAGTTTCAAGGAAAATTTCAGCGTTTTATGGTAGCGTAAGGAAATTATATTATTAATAAGTTATTTCTATGTCATGACCATATGCGAACCCGTAGGCTTGTTGCTTTGACTCGGATCACGTGAAAAGGTAATTTTTTGGAAATATTCTATTTAACGAACATTTTAAATTGTTCGTGAAGATCAAGGTCGCACAGAGACATTTGTATGGCCGGAGCTTGCAAACCGTCAGAAATGACTGACCTTTCATTCTCTAGTAAAATATGAGCTCCAACGAAATAACAATGCTCGACCGATAGGCTTCTTCATTCATTGACTAATAGACCAGACGTTACTATCGCAGGGAAAGTGCTGCCCTACTGCCTATCACTCTCATTCATTAATTCATAATTTATTCGGTAATGCAGGTTACAAAAATATATGTCGGCAAATATGCTTATGTGGATGTACAGTAACTAAAATAATTGGTGTGTCTATATCTCTATTAAAAGTATATAAAGTCTTTAGTCTCCTTGTTATTATTTACCTCAGATTCCTTAAGGAAATTGATTTCGGCTAGATTAACATCAGTTTTTACTATTATTCTAAATTTAATTTTATTAGTAATTTTTTTCATTTGATTTTTTAGCTCCAAGCTCTCATGAAGGTAAGTTCTACTAGTATTTGCGTGTAGTTTATTTCATCGTAAAATTCAATCTCAAGCCTAGTTTCTATTTGGTCCTGAATGTCGTAGCAAAGTCATTCTCGACGATGTGATATGGTTTAGATCTGCTTTTTAGATCTGCTTTTTAGGACTGTAAGTTGCTTTTTTATTCGACTGCTAGTTGTATTTTTGTTATTTTCGCTATCAAGTTAGCCCAGCTGCTAATTGGTCAATGTGTCGCTAAATCTCGCCGTTGAGTCCCTGAACACTAAAATGAAGTAACTGGTTCATGTCTCGTTTAATCTCGATGTTATGAGTCCTTAGCAAACCGTTGACCGAAACTCATTCTGAGCTGATGGAAGCAGGCTTGAAAAGTGTTTTGCTGCCAATATTGTTCAATGTTCTCAACAATAATGTTCAGCGTTTTTGAGCCTGAATTAGCCTGCAATCAGGTGTAACAATGCTGAACCATATTGTTGACAACTTTGAACAATGCGGGCAAAACATTGTTTAAGCCCGTTTTCAACAACCCTGAACAGGTTGTTCACTTTTTGCTGTTTATAACCCAAAATGCTACAAAGATAGATTCAAAAATAAACTGTGATGTTCATATGTAACAATAATTTTTTATAAATTCTCAGTCCTGTTAAAGGCAACACCAATAACAGATTACACATGAGCCGAATGAGAGACAATTACAGAACATACATTCTTTGAAAAATTGAAGTTATTTCTCTGAGATATTCCAACGATAATAAATCCAGCGTTACCGTCCACAATATTTCTTTTAGTATCTACCGAAACTACCACTATTCTACCTGTCGGCAATATCACTACGCCTCCTGTCGGCAATATCACTACGCCTAATATCACTACGATTCCTGTCATCAATAGACCTAGTAAGTCACATTGTATATATGAACAACAGGGTGTCCCAAGAAACCCCGAAACTATTACTAAACCCCGAAAACACCTATTGTTAGAATTTCAATGATCTAGTACGAAGCTGAGTGTAAAATTGAAAAATATGACAGGGTGCTTATAGTAAGTATTTGATTTCATTGCGTCTACAAACCTTTGGATTTAATTCGTTTTGTCTAACATAAAACGGTTCGTTATGCATACTTACTTAATAACTATTTTGTCAATAATTCCGCTCTTGGGTTCAACTTAGTGCAGGGCATTGAAATTCTGAGAATAGATCATTTCCAATAGTTTTGAGGTTTTGGGGGCACTTTGTATACATACAATAGCCCTCCCACCATTCAATCTGGAGTAATTTCTGTGTTTAAATCTTTGTTCTTTGTATTAAAATTGAAATCAGTTAAGAGTTCTAATTCCGACTTGCACGTCGGCCATGTTGGTGGCAAGGCACTAACGAATATTTTATCAATTCTATTGTGGGCACTGGCCGTAGTGGGCGAGCAACATTGTCTCGTGATTCCCGACAGATTGGTTGATTTTCATATTAGTACAGGCAATAGTATGGTTTTGAATGGAAAAGCATGCACTTCAGGGTGTATAGAAAGGTAGTCAAACTTCGGAGTGCTCTGGTGCGTTCATTATTTAGCCTGTCAATCGTTCTTTCACAGTCTGACGAAGCAGGCTTTTAGCTTTCGATTGTCACCATTTTAGTGAAGTTTGAAGCAAATACGAGTTAAAGGAAAATAACCAGTCCAAATCGCATATTTTCAACCATGAACAAAAGAAAAGTCCCATTATCTGTCACGAAAAACAATTAACGTCGCTAGTAAGATGCATTAATTGTACTATACTTAAGCTAAAATATGTAAATTTTAATTCCCAAAATCGGATTAAATGTTAACAGATTTTCATTAACTCTGTGGAAAAATACGATTTCCACCAGAAATTTTTATCTGATTTGTATTTGCACAATTTTCTTGGTCTTTCAAACTGTGAAAAAAAATATTTCTGTATGTTGAATATTGAGCGCCCCAGAACACTCCAAAGTACGAGTACCTTTTTATGTACACCCTGTAGTGTGTTTTTGAAAGGCGTTCAAAATTGTATCGTAAGATCACGTTCACACAACTGGATATCGGATCTCCATAGTCACGAGATCCAATTGGATATTTTCAAGACGAATGTGGTTCTTAAATTTATAATATTACAGTATTTAATAACAACTAAGCATAGAAAAGTTGGAACGAGTCAATGTGACCACAAACTGACTGAACTCAGTGTAACGTGTAAACAGGGTCTAAAACTCAGTAGATGACTGGACGTAGCCACCAGCCTGGAAACGGTTGTATAAAAAAGTGATTAAAGTTAACTGTGATTAGTGGAAGCGTCAACCAATCACAACAACATATTTTGTACTTAATCACTACCTAATATGAGTACGCTCTGTGATTGGCTTTCTGAGACAATAGTGATCAGTGTGTTATGATTCGTTCTTTAGAATTTTAATTCTATTCTTTTTCGCTGCGCTCAGCTCAATAGAAATCATTTCAAATGTAAACAACACAGTAAAAATGATTGGAGATAGCCGCCCAGCTAAGATCAACTGGTCTAATTTTTGCAATGATAATGTACTGTATTACACTGTTTTATTTTATTTGCACTGAATGATTTATGTACAAGGCAATCAGCAATGTAATATCCATATTTTAGTGTTACATAAAGTATTCGATTTCTTGACGAGCCGTAATAATGGTTATGGATAAAGTATATATTAACAAAAAAAAGGCGCGAGTTCAGTAAAATGGCGGCGCTAACGTTTCTTTGGTAATAAAAATACGAAAAAAGTCATAGGTGGCCCAGAAATCGATGGTTTTCAACCTTAAATAGATCAATCTGGTACATAATATTCCTGTTACAGCTTTCAGAAACTTGCGGGATTGTTTTGTTCTCGCGCGATAGTCGGTCAGTCTCGTGCGATGTTCGTTTAGTACTAAACCGTTAGCACGAGACTGATCTACTATCGCACGAGAAAAAACAATTCCGCGACTTTCCGACGGCTGTAAAAGGAATATTATGTACAAGATTGATTTATTTAAGTTTAAAACCCACCGATTTCTGGGTCACCTATGGAAAAGTGTTGAATAAAAAAAACCCAATGTCATTTGTATAGTGAATTACTCTGATATGTAGTTCGGGTAACACATAGTCCTTTGGCATAGTAACAGATCACAAAATGGCTGAGGATATCTGTGCTAAAATTAAGTAAGGTTTCTGCTAACAGATGAACTGAAAACTAAGGTTCAATTTCTGTAGTTTTATTGTCTTATATTGTCTTAATCAACCAATCACATCTGCTATTCGTATAGGTAGGTGGCGACCCAGTTTTACTGCGTTTTAACAGACCTAGCCACTTATGTTTAACATATATTATTTTTTATTGACAAAAGAATCCAAAAGATTCAAATCTGAACTTAAAATTCACATTCGTAACCAAGCTGACATACAGCACATTATGCTGAAATAAATTTTATTCTGTGTATGATTAACAAGTAATCGCATTGGTAATTTCAAATAAATGTGGGCTGCAAAACATTCAATCCTATTATGTACTGCAGGCCCATAATTTTTGCTAATGTCAAACCTCATGTCGTGTGAGCAGAAAATATAAATGGCTTCGAATTGACGCATTAATTTCTGACCGAAATTCACCGAGGATATGTGTTGCTTGTTTCTCAACTTACTCACGCGCGTACTTTAATATACAAAGTTTCAGTAAAAGAAACTCTGCTGGCAGACTATACCTTGACATGATAAAAATTGATTGTTTGCTGTTTTGGATGATTTAGTCGACACATTGAATAAAAGGAGATAAGAATACATTTTGAATGTAGGATATCATAGATTAAGCCAACCTCGCAAGCCACGGTCTTTAAAGAGCCTGGACACGAGGCTGAGATTGAGCTTGTTTTTTCAAAAGAAACATCAAAACAACATGTTTTAGGGAATTTTTAAGGAACGTTCCTATTTTATTGTTTATCATAGATCTCAATGAATTATTACTGCACAAGCGTACAAAATTATAAAACTGCCTAAATATTAAATTATAAGAAAATAATTTAGGTTAGACTTAAATACCGTGATCGAAGGATTTACCGTTAGGGCAGGACCAATCAAGCTTTACCAGATATAAAACGAGTGTTTTGAGTTGAAGATAAACCAATTAGGATGTAACTTTATAACATATAAAATTGAAATAAATTAGCTTCAGTATGTTTACTTATATTCAGCATATTTTTTTCTTCAGTTTCTGAGAAGCAATCATCAAACTCGAAGAAGACGTTAATGTGGGCTATCCCAGTTGGTATAGTGTTTGCTGTGTTGCTTGGTGCTTTGGTGTATTTTGTTGTCAAGTCACGAAGAATGCAACGTAGTTTCTATCGTCTTGTACGTAGGGACAGTTTTGATCATGGCGTGACTTATCATAATGCTGGTAAGAGGACCATTGTATCTTCAACCGTAACTTGTATTTTAACTGCTATGAAATTCTGTACAACGTTGGACAATATAACCCCTTCGGTAGCCTGTACGCAGACCTAAATCGGAATGATTAAGGTCTGTGAATACTTGAAATATCTCCTGTCCATGCATAAGTTAAATCAAACGTTTTGGAGGATTAATGCCTGCAACATTATAATATAACATATCAATTGATATGTTTAAAGTGGCAGCTTTTTGAAGAAAAAAAATTCAATTTGATTTAAAATCTGTACAAATAATTGCACTAATTTGCAGTATAAACCTTGAATAATTTCGTTCTCGTTCTTCTCTCGGCCTGGACAAGCAATCCTTCAAGTCCTAACAGACCTTACTCTTTTTTATGAGTTAGGTCTGTTGATAGGCTACCCCTTCGGTAGAATTTTTGTAACCCTCATCCTTGTCCAAATCTAAAATGACAATAAGACATGCGCCCGGCTATTTGTATGCCCCAGACACCCGCCCATCTTCTTTTATGTCACTGGTCCAATTGCTGTGAAAAATGTAAGCAAAAACCTTTCTTCAGCATGACTTCAACCATACCCGTCAGTGGTAAAGGGTTAGCTAGTTAGATATTTAAAAATAACACGCTGTTGGCGGGCTGTGTGGAAATTTCAAGACGTCATGCAAACACGGAGAGTTTTCCTCATCGGCGAGTCCCAACTTCATTTTGTGTGAATGCAGAATGTAATTCCAAATCTTAAAGTACTTTCAACTTTTCTACCTCTAGAAGATGAAGACCACACACCGTTGATTCAAGGTTTCTCGGATGACGATCCTTTGGTTGAAGCCTAAGGGCGCAATGTATTTTGTAATTTTGCGTTTTATTTGCATTTCATAATGATGTCTCATAAATAATGTTTGTCATTCGCGTTAAATCTCGTGGATACCGCAAACGTGTTGTAGAAATTGATTTGAACAATAGCTTATGTAATCTGTTTACTTTATTGTAGATACTGTCTGTTACAATTTTATAGTTTAATCATGTGGATCTCTCGAGCCACGCACGATTGCAAATCATAGTTTTGTCACTTGCAGATACCTTTGAACATTTTTCTTTTTACCCACATTTGAAAGTACAATTGAAAATACGTTTTGGCGAGATCAAGTTTTCGTTAGCAGTTTCGGGGAAAATTCGAATTCCTGAAATCGCCAATCCTGAAAAACATTTGTCATAGCAACTGGATTGTAAAACGTTTAGAATGTCTGCATGAAATATCATGTAACCAGTAATGTAATTTCTTGCAACATTATGAACGTGATTAATAATATGGTTGACACAAAACCACAGCTTGCTTGTGCAGCACGTATTATGTAGGTCGCTTGCTCAGTTGTTCATACGTAAGCAGAATGTGCGCAGCAATTACGCGCACAAACTTGAAAAAATACTTTGCCGCGTTTCCAGACAGATCTTTTTTAGTGACTGTATGGTTTTACCTAAAGATTTAGGATGCGAACACATCCTGTATCATAGAGTTGGGGTAATCAGTTCAAATATCTGGTAGTTAACTAGCCATGAACTATGGTAGGCAATTTATAGTAATGATCCGATCGTGGACGGAAATCGTCTTTCTTAATTAAATACGTATGAATAATTGTAGTTATGTGTATGAATAACATGCATGAGTAATTGTGACTACCTCATAAATTCTCAAATTTTGCCATGGTATGAAGTGCTGGACAATCCTAGTAATTAATCAGTAATCTGTAACGGTATACCAACTAAGTTGATTTTAATATTAGTTTTTGACATAGTTTGTAGAAATTGTAGTGAAGGACACGTAATACCCAAGTTTGTATTCTAGAAGATTTTTAATTGCACAAACTGCTTGTAATTTATGATACATAAAAATAAATTCGCGCGAATTTCTTGCATGCACATGGAGACTTGGTTTTGCTATATTTTTTTAACTCTTGATATATGACGTCATATCCACACAATCAAGGTATAATAAGTACTATTTACAGTATGGACTAATGTACAGTATAATAACATGATGTCAATGATAAATAAAACCTTGTATCTTCGGTCGTTCAGGGATCCCTACTCGCTTACAAATTATTCTGCAATACTCATTATTGCTCATGGAAAGAAAATTATTAGTCAACATTTAGTCATGACTACTACTGCTAACTGATTTGGATAAACCGCACACCAGCGCCGATTTCTTGTTCATCAGCCACGACGTCTTTGCTTTCGTCACTTGAGCACGTCACGGGTAGAGTGGATCGATGAAAAATCGCCAAATGGAAAATGGACTTTTAAGCGGTTGGGGTAATAGTTCGTGACTGTATTATTGCATGAACCCCAGCATGATCCATGGACGAACCATGGAAATATAACCCACCGCTACCTGTATAAAAGAATAAGGGAAAATTTAACGCGTGTTGATGGGAAAAATGTTTGATAGGGTGGAAGCACTTGTTGTAAAGTGACAAGCGCGGGTCGTTTCAAGATTTCAAAGTGATTTCAAAAAAAAAGAAAGTGGTAATATTTCGTTAACCTGACGTTTAACATGACACTTTAGAAGCACACTATTTTTGGTCTGGAAATGTTTACTCAAACTCCGTAAGTATGGAAGAGTTCGTGGCAACCTGATCAATATTTGCTGGCGGCAAAATAATATTTTAATGTTTTAAACGTTTAACTAATCATATATCATTTCTGCTTCTTTTTATCTTCAGTAGATGCGAGCAATTGTGGGGGTTCTTTTTTTTGTGTTCTGCCCTATTAATTTTGTTTGAAATCAACCGCCCTTGAAAACGGATACATGAATCAGAATGGGTTTTGCCACGGGATGTCAGATCAAATTAGAAAATGTCTGTCTATGTGTTGGGTAGACCGTAGACATACATTATTATTTTGATTTCCCAAACATTTGATGGATAAACATACATTAATTAATTATTTTGATTTCCCAAACTAATTAAACTAACTTTAAATTGACCCCAGACTGCAGAGTATGGCAGTTTTTGATGAGATCTCGGTTGCGGAGAAGGCATAAACCTTAGGTGCAGGTGTGCAAAACAGGGCTGGATTAAAGAAGATTTTTTCAAAAACAAAATCTTCTTTATTCTTTAATTCATTAAAGAAGATTAAAGAAGATCTTGCAAATTTAACCCCTTCCCACAATTAAGATCATAAACTTCAGTTCTTATATTAATGGAGAGCTTAAGCAAGGAACGTTTTTGACAACACGGACATCATGAAGACGAAAAGCAGAACTGTGATTGGTTACAAATGTTATATTTATTTCTAGTTAACGTTCGTGTAGTCAAAAACGTCACTTGCTCTCTACGAATGAAAGACAAACTCAAAACACAATGTTCAAAATTATCCAAAAATTTATATTTAATTAATTAAAGAAGATTAAAGAAGATTTTTCTTCAAAACCAAAATCTTCTTTAATTATTAAAAGAAGATTAAAGGAGATTTGATTAAAGAAGATTTGCTAGCCCTGGTGCAAAACAGTTGCCAAGTACAGATCATGAATGAGTTAAGGGGCAAAAGTAACAAAGTATGTGTCAAAAACAATAAAAATTAGAGATTTGGGGGCAGATTGAATTGTGAAAAAGGAAGGTAGGTGCGCTAATTGTTTTTCTTCTCATAATTCTTCGTGAACCTGAATATCTGGGGAAACGTTTTGTAAGACAAATAAAAAGGCACTAGCTTGAGAAATACAATAAGCCTCTGCAGGGGAGAATGTACCCACACCATAGAAATTCTGTGGTTTTCAATGTCATCCATAGAGGTTGCATACTGCGTATTACTGTAGAGTTTTTCTGGTATTTCAAACAGTTCTGGCTATTACAAAGTTAATGGAAACAACATGCATACCTATCTTTGATCAAATCCTGTGGAATATGACCCACCTTTCGGAATTTCTATTTTCTTTCCGATATTTTGAACTATGTCAATTCTGCTTGCAATGTCCATGATCATATTGGATAGTATCATAGCTGCAGTAAATTGGCCAGGATTTACTAATAATGTATATTACCCTAATTTTTGGCTAATAACAATCATCCATATATGCATGTAGATTTGATGTAACAATTGCTGTTTTGTCCTGCGAAATTGCTTAACGTCTTATGTCATCTACCTAACTGTAAAACAATGCTTTTCGCCTTAAAGATCTGTTTTTGTCCTAGTTTAATTTGTTGCAAACTCACAGGAAATCTACTACGAACACAGCACAGTTGAGCTTTTTTCATTATCTAAATGTGAAATATGAAAGGAGCAATCACACCCTTCAAGTGGGTCATAGTGTCAAGCCTTCTAGAGTAGTGAAACAGGATGCAATTTTCTAGAATTTTAGCTAAAAGCTTTTTTTCCTGGAAAGGAGATATGGTGTTTTGCTGAGATTATTCCAAATTAGTGGGTGCCACTCTTGCTCACGACTAGGCAGCTTAATTTTATCCAATCAATCTACTAATAATTTTCAATACAATCTTTACACACAAAAACCTATAAAATCTAGTCTTATTCTATCAACTAATCTAGACTAGGTAAACTCTTCTAAAAAGTGACAATTTAGTTCTATTAAATCAAATGAGAGTTAAATAATTGACAATGTGAATCTAATTGTTTGTTTCATGAAGGAAAGGATACTAATTAAGTAACTAGGCAGCTATGCATTCAGGCAAACGTTTTCATCACCACCTCCAGATTCACCTTGCATAAATTTTGCAACTGCCAGTATGATGCATAGTTGTTCTTGCGTGTGTGAAATGATTTCCAGCCATTTTTCTTAAATTCTTAGGTTTCCAAATGAAAAATAATTATATTTTGCGACGAATTTAACTCACGTAATTTCATTTTTAAACTGTGATGAACCTTTTTTTGTGAGAAGCTTGAGCTTCAAAACTCAATTCAAGATTGAGTTTTGGAGACCGTCTTACCGTCCTAAAAATTCTCTGCCTTGAAAAAGCCTGATAAGACTTAGAGCAATGCCCATGTACATTTTTCTAGAGGTAATCCTTTTGAAGAAGAACCATTGCCAAAGGCACATTATTTCCCATCACTGAAGAGGGACCTTTCTTCAAGTCAGAAGAAGGTATACAGCAAGTGTGAGAATTTTAAATACTGAACAATTTTAGTTCACTGTACTAGCAAAAAATATTGACGGATGTCGTCGTCACGTCGATTTTTCCAGAATGTATTGCAATCTGAAAGCGTCTTTTGAGGAACAGACAGAAGACAATATTAGGTGGTTTTTTTTCGCTTGTGTTAAAATTTTCATTCATCAGCTTTGCTTCTAGTCATCATGCCATCACTGTTCCTGGCTTTAGAATTTTGATACGTGTATGATTTCAATATAAAACACATTCACCATTTCGAGTAATGCCACCTCGAGCGTAACAATATGATCATGCTCAATGTACTACTCTACATGCATGACCTCTTAGCTTAGTTTCCATTTGGTCATAACTGTCATAGCAAAGTCAGTCTCGACGATGTGATATAGCTAGTGTGGGTCTAACTTTTCGTCATGTTAATTGTAGATCGGCGTGCATGCTCTATCACATCAGTCGCTTTGATTTATTCAAAACATTCACGACTGTATAAAAACTAGCTTTATCCAATATTTTTGTTACTCAGACATGTTTCAGCCCAAATAAAGAAAGTGATCATCAAAGACAATCCTCGAAAGCAGATGAAAAATTCTTACGTGAATGTAACAAACTCGAGATTCCCACTCGAGAAGATGGTACAAGTCAACATGAACTATCATCTGGCTCCCAGTTTAATGAATCCTGGCCAAGTACTGATAGAAATGTATCCAGCCTGTCACAAAATACTACATCAAGTACACCTGCTGAAAAAGAAAACCACTCTGTGCAAACAACTCACAAAATTCTTAAAGAAGATTACTTATCACATCCTTCAACCTTGTCCAAGTATGTTGGAATCCCATTACCGTTCATTAATTTTCTTTTAGAAGTCAAAATTATTCAAAAAAATTTTTAATAGTATAGGAGGCTGGACGTCCATATGGGCAAGAATGTAAAGTTAATTCTCTAATACCTTATTGCCCCGCATATAGGCGCAATGCATTTAAAGGCGCATTCGCTTATATCCGACTATAGACGCATGCACTTTTAAACCGTCCAAAAATGCGAGTTAGACAGACATGAACAAATAAACAATTCCCATGATGGAAATATCTAAAAAGAGCACCTTTAAAATAGGAAAAATTGCAAAGTTTAGTATCGAAATGTTATCAAATGGGGAAAATATATATAATTTTCGTTTTAGCTGTATTGAATGATTTTTTTCACATTGTCTGGATCTAAATTTAGTCTATATATAATATATATATATTCAGGATTCTGACCACGTGTGTTACAGTGATGACATAAAACTAAAGAGCGCTCATAGCTATATATAATATTTGCTCTACAAAATCTTTGTGTTGAGCACTCTGATATCTACTACAAACAAAAAAATCAAAATTATTACTATATATATATATATATATATATATATATATATATATATATATATATATATATATATATATATATATATATGTATATATGTATATATATATATGTATGTATGTATGTATGTATGTATGTATATATGTATATATGTATACATATATATATAAATAAATATAAATAAACATGCAAGTGCAATTTATTTAAAACTAAAGCGACGAAAGAGCAATTATAAGTTTTGAAGTTCAAATGTTCAACAATTTAGTTTTTAGAATTTAAACAAAGACCTCTTGCTTGAGTCACTGCGTCTGTCGATTTGCTCGCAATCGCTCGATCAACGGGATCAAAATGAAGGAAAAAGAAACATGAAAAACACAGCTCCGCCTGTTATCCGTCTTACGCAGACAAAGTTTCTTACTTTCTTCAAAAGATATATGTGCAAATGCCAAACCGAGTTCTCTTGTTAACAATGGCGGTGGGACGAGCGCAAACCTTGACAGATATAGATAAATTAATGTTTAAAACTCTGCCAAAAGGTAATGAATGCGTCTGTCGGTGAAATGCTTACGGGTGCTGAGTCTCGTCGTCACTGTCAACACGTTTGTTTGCGAAATATCTTGGCGTAATGCACAGCAAAAAAGACACAGATATTTGGGCGGAAAAATACTTGAAGATCAAAATGAATGGGGTTATCATGGTTTTTAGCCAATTAGGACCGAGAATTTAGTGTTTAATTTCCATATGAGAAAGCAAACGTAAAAAGCGCATCAATTGCAAATAAGTATTGTTTAAAGATTAAAAAAATATAACGAAAAATACTGACGAGGCACATCAAGCAACTCTTGGTCTGGTTTGGCTGTTAAACGTGTAAAAAGCACTTAAAACTGCGATTAAAAATTTCCTCGAAGAATATGAAAAGGAGGAAAGAGGCAGTTTCAACACGCGAGGAATGCAATGAAAACTTTGAGTCGCAGGAAAGTGCTCATCTACATTTTTCATCGCGCAGTCATTTGCAACAGTTGCTGGCGATAAAAAATGCATCGTTATTAGGCTTGGCAACCGAAGTCAACCTTGAAAGGAAAATGTTCCAGTCTTCCAGAGCACTGTTGTGGTCCCGAACATTCGTCAGACGACGAAGTTCCAGAAACGGATGACATGGGATGGATGGAAGGAATTCTCATCTGCGAGCAGGGGGAATTCGCTGCTGCGGAACCAGCCAGTGATGACTTCTTTCCTTTCCCAAATGAAAAATTTTTTTGTTGTATTCTTATGCGCACAGTGTCACGAGGCCCAAGATAATAGGTTTCTCACCATAGGTCCCTCGATCATTATGTATAGGTAAAATAAAATAATTTAGTTTTCACTTCGCGATCGCACGTTATTCGCTGCAGAAAGCGGACATTTGCTACCGATCGTGCTTTTCGTAATGCCTAGGAAGTGGATAAAATGGAAAGACCACATCCAACCAAGCTGGCAGCTGCTGGTAGACCAACGTTGACTTTACCACTTGTTATTTTTTTCGATAAAACGAGCGGCAACAGAAGCGAAAAGTGGAATCGTTTTAGAAAGTTATTCCATGTTTCTGGCATCCCTACCAAGAAAAGAGATTTCCAAATTTAGCAACATACAATTATTAGTGCTTCAAACTTGGTTAACTCTGTAGAGCTGGGAAAAGAAATCGCCACGGATTTGAAGGGTATGTCAAACATTGAGAGCCACATTTCCATTGTTACAGTCATACATTAAACAATTATTGAATGAGGTCGAGCAGGATATGAGGAATTATTAAGGCAGAGGTTTATGCCTCAGCCTTCGGTTCGGCAGATAACACAAACCTCTGCCGTAATAATTCCTCATATCCTGCTCGACCTCATTCAATGATTATTTATTATAACATGAATTATCTTTACTTCGACACAACCTATATGATTGCGATTTATTTTAGCTCTTGAGGACGGAATACCTATGTTTGACGTAAACTCAAAATGTGACGTGTTTGTCCAGAGTCCTTTTCTGTCTGTTTGTCGTTTGTGACAATCCTAGAGCCTCTGAGTTTGTCATCATATAGGCAGTTCTGCAAATTTCTTTTGTATAATATGCGAGGTAATAGGCTTCAGTAAAGACAATTGCTTTTTAAAATTTGCTGTGATGGTAATGGTTACCAAAACCGTTGTGTTGTCAGTAATATACTCAGGGATTTCTTTCGAATTCTATAGGCAGCTACAGAAATCGGCAAGATTGGAACGAGAGAAGACACAGAAACAACACTCGGGCAAATAAACAGGGCAAAATAAGTTAAAAATATCAGTCGTCAATGACGATGTAAACATGAAGTGAATGATCATTCATGGATGTGTCTACGCCATATCACGTCGTTTTTGCTTTGGCGTCGAATTTGAAAGAGTGGAAGGGGGGAGCCGCGGCTTAGTGTATAAACTGGCCTATCATAATGAGAAACATTTTGCATTATATATAGTCGCTAAGCATAGAAAAAAAGAATACGAACGGCCTGGCGGCCATTGAGATAACAGAACGTTGCGGTCGACAGTTTGATATTTTGTCAGCTTTTGAGGCAAACCGGTCAGCAAATTCTATACTTGAACATTAATATTTAACGGCTTTCCCGTTGTAACCATATAAAAGTGTTCGTGCAAAATGATATATTAAGTTACGATATGTTATTCAATTTTTCTCCTTTAAATGAAGACAAACACCAGTGGAGATCCTGCACACAATCATACTTGGTCCTATCAAGTATTTAGTAAAGAAAACGATGACGAGTTTATCCGCTGCTGACAAAAAGAAAGTGAAAGCTAAAATCGACGCCATTGACTTTTCGACGCCATTTACCAAGCAGCTTCGTGACAATTTATGGATCATGTGTTGGGCGAGATTTTAAATTGTGGGCCCAAATTTCAGTTTTCATTCTGGATGGAATAATCTGTGAGGACGAATTAACAGTTTGGTTGTACATCAGTGAAGTAATATGCTTAAGCTTTACTACACTTTTAGCATGCAATAAGCCCAAAATACATTATTTGTTAACAAGTAACACACAGTAATATCTTACCTAAATTCTTACAAATGTTTGCTGTGGCATATGGATCGGAAATTGATAATGAAGACATGGACAACATCGGCAACCTAACGGAACAAATGATAGAATCCATTAGCGAAGTACATTTTGAATTCATACAAAAAACAAAATTCCATATGTTGTTACATTTAAAGGAGAACATGGTGAACTATGGGCCACCTATAGGTTTTTGCATGGAAAGGTATCGACTATTATTAGCAAAACACCATATAAACAACAGATAAACCACAGTTCTTCTTTTCAGAATCATTATGATCATTTTGTGTTAATTATTGCAGATCCATTCATTTAGAAAGTGTGCTTTAAAGGAGTTGATCAGAATAAGCCAACAGCAAGCTTTCCAAAAGTTTATGTATCAAGTGGATCCAAAAGGGACACAACTGATGCACAAACAAATCTATCAACCTTGAAGCCTGCGCCTGATAAGTAATAATAATAATGTGAATGTGATATGTGAGGCAGTACACATAATTTGTACAGAGTTTACATCTATTACAATATCAGAAACCATAAAATTGTTGGCCTGAAGATTTACCTTGTTTTATTCGCTCATGGCACAAAAAAGTTTTGATTATTTTGTAGGGAATTTACAAAAATGGAAGGATTGACATAAAAAACACGACCGATGTTCTACCAGAGAACCATGTAATTCAGAACAGCATTGCCACCCAAAACATAACCTTGCTACCAAAGTGCAAAGAGTTTAAGGCATGTGTTGCCAAGACAAATCTGTTGTCCATATATAAAGGAGACATTTTTGCATGCAACAACCATAACAGTGAGGTACAGTCATAAAAATTATATTGATTCCAATAGTACATGAAGGCATAAATAGAAATATGACTGTAGCAAACAATCAATCTCTTAGGTCTTGTGCTTACCTGTGTTGCAACTGGCCTCTATGTGGAAAAAGCCCCGTACTTAGGGAACTATTTACCAACTGCTTGAAATGAACCTATTTTTTGACAAAAATATGAATTAAAAGATTATACATTTTTAGGCTTGCTTTGGGAAATTTTGCACATCAGTGCAATTTTCATCAGAGGACACTGCAGAAAATTGGGTCGTGTTGACAGAATTTAAGACCCTCAGAGATGATACCAACAATGTGGTACATGGAAAGTTTAGGTCACCTTTGTTGGAAGATACAGGGATACGAAGAATCATACCTGCTGCATCTGTGTTAGAAAAAGTAAGTGTGGTGGACAACTGTGATTATGGCCAATGTACACTCACAAATGCAGAGCAAACTGTTGTGGAGGAAAGAGAAGCCAGCAGTAAAAAAGATATGTTTTCCAACATGATCCTTCCAACAAGGTACACATATTAAATCGGCTTTACCTTGGGGAATCATGGACATACATTCCAGATGACACTGAACAGTGAACATTAATGTGTAATTTTTGCAATTTGTGTGAGATGCAGTGGAAGACTCCACTTGGAAGATCTATCACCCTTGTGATGCAAACTAAAAAGTTGTGAAGCAAAATGTATGATAAATACGTTAGGAAATTGCATAAATACAATTCTAGAAGCGAATTATTAAATTTGTTAATTTCGTTACGGAAAGCAACTATGAAGGCGTTGTTTCGATCGTTTCAATTTTGCTTTGATAAAAAGCATCGCGTATCGGTATAAACTATTTGTATTTGTTCCAAATGCCGTCAATACACTGCCATATTATTGTTGGCCATAATAAAGCTACGAAGTTAGATATTTTGTTCACATCAACAAATACATTAGATTTTATTGATACTAATATTTGTTTTTAACCTGTATTTCATAAAATTTCTTATATTCCTTTGTAAATTATCGTATCTTTTGTACCGTAAATACAGACTATTCAAATCAACATTTTGTTTGTTCTTTGATTGCCCCCCCCCCCCTGAAAGCACGCGAGTGGAATTCGCCAGCAGGAATTTTCACGAGCCGCCATGTTGCAACAACTTTGACGAAACAACGTTGTTATAGATTGAATTTTACAACTTGCTACAGCTTCGTTTTGACAAACTTGCTACGCATTGTTGTCAACAATTTGCTACAGCATTGTCACGACAACCTTGCTACAAGCCCGTCAACAAGTTGGTACAAGCCTGTCAACATCTTGTTATCGGTAGTGCGAAGACATCTTGTTGACAAGCTGTTGGAACACTTTTGATCCAATCTGTTTGCATGTTTGTTACAGCTTGTGCGTTTTTACGTGTATATATCTCACATTTTTGTTCAGCCCCTACTGGTACGTACAGTATAAGAAACACTATAATAAACTTTATTGGAGAATTAAACCCAAACGGCACGAGTGCAAACGGGACTCGAAGTCCCATGCAAGGCACTCTACCTCTTTACATACAATATATAAATTACTTCTACTAAATAGATTATACATGCAGTAGTTAGCATCAACACATGCCAATTGCTTGGAGCTCAGACAATGATTAAAATTTGTATACTATGTCGAAGCTAAAGGTCTTAGAACAGCCTACAGCTAACTCGAAAAACAGAAACCATAACAGAAAAATCCGCTCACAAACAAAGGGCATGTATCTAGTATGATCTGTGACACGAACAACTTCGATATAACACATGGTATATATACATGGCATATCTACATTAAAACTAGACAGTAATAACTGTACGTATGTTTTTAACAGAAAGGATTTAAACATAGTAAGACTTCGAAGGTCTGCAGGACAAGCTATTTTACACACATAATTCCAAAGAGGGACAATACGGTTAAAGAACGACGACTGAAAAGAACTTGTTTTACACGACGGAACTTTAAGTACGAGAGAAGGATTTTTACAATTACGAGTACGGTTATGACTAACAAATGACACAAAGTTAGATATATTTAAATCTTAAAAACTGTTCAGCAGTTTAAAGAAATATGTTAAATCCTTCATTTCTCTGTCGTAAGACAACGGTAAGAGGTTTAGCATCTTTAAATGGTCTTTATATGAAAGGTCCCGCGTTTGGAGGATCCATCTTGTGGCGCGCCTTTGAACCCTTTCCAACTTTATTTGTTGATGTACTGGGACGGCGACCATATTTCTGTGGCGTAACATAGCTGAGATTTTACCAGAGAAAGATATAATGCGCGCCGAACATCACAAACCGTTAGGATGTAGCATGTTCTTTTTAGTAGACCCATAGGCGGCCCAATTCAGTGTGTAGTTTCATATACGCTCGCTACTGATCTCTATATGAAACTACACACTGAATTGGGCCGCCTATGGTAGACCCAGCGTTTTATTGGCTTTGCTAACAATATGCGATATATGCGCGCTCCAACAGAGGTTACTTGTCAAAGTGATCCCAAGATCAACTTCACTGTCCACACGTTTTAAATCTGCAGAACCAAGATGGTAATTGGCGATGAGTGGATTTCTGCGACGTGAGATTGTCATAATTTTGCACTTGGATGTGTTGAATGTGATGTTTGAATCAGCGCTCCAAACTTCAGCGCAAGTCAAGGCGGTCTGCAGGCAAGCGCTATCCTCGTTAGATGTTATAGCTCTGTATAGCTTCGCGTCGTCAGCGTACAAACCTGTTGATGCAGCTAAACATAAACTTAAACGCTAAAAAATGAACACTAAAGGCGGCAATTAGTTACGTTATCACTCTATGACCTCATTTCAGTGCAATTTTGGCATCATTTGGAGGGAAATGTGAACGGTGAACTTCGATCAAGATGTAATGAAAATAATAATGACTGCACTGCAGGCATTCAATGGAAACAAGCACACAAAACCTCAGGATTGTTTACTGCCTTTCCTCAAAACGTCGAAGTTGCGTTTGTTTCATCCGTGGTTTCATCAAGGCGGCAGTGAAAGATCCTATTGTCTTGTCAGGGCCGGCGCTAGAATTTTAGTTAGGAGGGTGTGTATATTTATATATCCAGGTTCTACCCGACTAATTTTTTTTCGAATCAGTTGTTATTGGAGTTGATTCAAAAGAAATTAGTCACGCAGAACACGAATATCCTCCACCCCACCCCCCTGCGATTAGCGTTCAAGCGCGGGCCCTAAGTTTTGTAGAGTAGTAGCGATATGCTTGCTATTTTTATTTAATTTCAGTTTTTGTCTCGACAGGTACATTGAGCGATTTCGTCATGGTACCCCAAAAAGTCGTGAAGATCGTTCACTGTCATCATCGAGCAAAGACTTCTGGTGGTTGTCTCCTCCTAGCAATACATCAACTCCCAAAGAATCTCCTGAATCAACAGCTTCTAAATTCGCAAGTCAGAGCTCGGCAAAGATAACACAAAATACTACCACGACGTCACCTCCGCGTCAGGTATGAATAGGCGTAATCTTTGTTCTGAGTTTGACCTACTCCAGTACTGTATTTGCCCAATTTGTACTCGCGATACATTCGTGGTGAAAGTAAGAGAAAACGTTGGCAGAACATTTTTGTTGAAACGATTGCCCAGTGGAAAATGTAGATATAAAGCTCTCCGCCATTAATAGGCTCGAATATAATTTATAGTTATTACTAACCTTGTGCATATAATGATTAACCCAAGATTAAAAGTAAACTGTACAGCTGACAGCTTGTTCTTAATCTGAAAATATTTCTCAATCTGATATTCTCTGGATTTATCAGACCTTAAAATAAGCAGACGTACGGTACGGTATAGTAAACAAGTTAAACACTGGTTTGTTTAACAGTTTGTACATGTGTTAAAATTTACAATATTGGATTTTTTAAATATAATCCAGTGCACTGCGTATTATATTGTAGAAATACGGATTCAAACGTAAACAGTTTTCCCGTTCTGTGAGAGAGGCTGTGACAGCCAAAGATTCTAGTACGACCGACCTTCTGGCAAGAACTAACAATCTCTTAGAAAAAAGGTTCGTATAGTGATGTCAACAGTGAATGTTGCAGTGATTTATGGGATATTTACTCTCAAATGCTAGTACGTGATTGATTGCAAGGCTGTGAGAGTAGAGTGTCCCGTCCCCATGGGATAAAATTACGAGTTCAAGATGGCGTCGAAATTAAGAATTCAAGATCGCGGCGGATCATGACGTCATAGGGCGTACGTACGAAGTGTACGTACGTAGGTCGTTGCTATGTGTTGTCAAAAGTGAGTCAATAAGAGCGTAGTGTTTACAGTTTTATGAGCGAGAACTAGACTTTTGTGTGTGGGACAGACACAATTTATAGTGTTTTGAAATATTTATTATATAGCCTTTTCATTACGAACATTTAGTTAGGGCAATAGTTTATCATAAGCTCTGTAGTGTTTTCCTTTCAATTTATTGTTCTAGAAAACGTCCTTGATCTTCTAGAAGACGTTTCAGCAAAAACTTTCTCTTGTCTACGGCTGCCGCCATAGCTTCATCTGGATCAAACATATCGTTGTTCACATAATTATCTCGGGTCGCCATGATCTTTTGGTGGATAGGATCTTTTTCAGCGCTTTCATCCATGCCAGATTATCCACGTAGACGTCATCCAATTCCTTTTGGAATACATGTAGAATATTTTTAAAGGCTTCCTCTTTCGCTTCACTTTCGTTGCAATCCTCCATGAGAAACGATTGCAAGATATCGTACTGTTCCCGGACCTTGGACGCTGCGTCCTGGACGAAAAAACAACCTACCCATCCGAACTGGTCGGAAGGATATGTTATCTTAAAGATGTTTAATGAATAACGTTATTTGCCTGTTAATAAAATAAAGCAGCGGTTTACAGGTCATACCAAATGGGCGAATCTGCATGAAAACAAGCCTACGGTATACGAACCTTTGATAAAGAAACTATAGCTACTGTAGCTATGGAAAACGCAACAAAGCTGTGATGAGCAGTCTAACTAAACGTTTGTCATATGTTTGATCCTGGAAGCTATAGCGGCGGCCGTAGACAAGAGAAAGTTTTTGCTTAAACGGCTTCTAGAAGATCAAGGACGTTTTCAAGAACAATGACTACGGAAAGGAAAACACTACAGAACTTATGATAAACTATTGCCCTAACTAAATGCTTGTAATAAGAAGGTTACATGTTAATAAATATTTCGAAACACTGTAAACTGTGTCTGTTCTTTTAAAAATTCTACACACACACGTCTAATATAGCTGTGTAAACACTACGCACTTATTGACTAACTTTTGACAACACAGGGCAACGACCTACGTACGTACACTCCGTACGTAAACCCCGTGCGTACACCCGTTACGTACCCCCTATGACGTCATGATCCGCCGCCATCTTGAATTTTTAATTTTGACACCGTTTTGATATCGTAATTTTACACCATAGGGACAGGACACTCTACTTGCGACAATTTTTAACAAGCCCTCGTCTTTTAAAAAGCCTTTAAAAAGCCATGTGAGTGCATTTGATTTTCACACAATTATCAAACCATCTCTGATTTTTTCCCTTTATAGTGAAAATACATTTAATGAAGATTCTTCTGAATCTATTCCCAAACCTCCGTCATCGTGGATGATGGAAAAACAAAAACAATTGGATGAGGAGGGTGTAGGGTATAGAAGCACTGACATCAAACCGCGTCTTGCCCCTGAAGATGATATTCTCTATCAATGGAGACTTGCAAGACGGCTGGAAAAGGCTGAAAAGGAAGCTAAAGGTAGTCAAGGAAAACAGTTTGGAAATACTGGTGGAAGTCGTTTTCCTGTAAAATTGACTGGCGATCGATATGATTCGTGTTTTCCAGAACAAGATCATCCAAGATATGTCGTAGATAGCGAGAGCAAAAACAATTTTAAGGCCAGAGAAAATAAAACTTTTAAACATATTTCAAAAGTGCCTGACAGAACTTTGCAGGATGGCCAAATGATGGATGGCGCGACGGATGGTGTGTTTTCGAGGGGCAGACCCGGTGTGTCCTTTATGCAGGGAAGAGAAAATATTAAATGTACAGAAAGAAATAAACTTATCAATACTCAGAAAACTGCTGGCAATGATCTAGTTGCTTTAGAGAGTAATGTACCAGCTGTGTGTTTTATTGATGAAGAGAGATTACCATCACATGTTCATATGTTGTGTGATATTGTGCCTTGCTCAAATCAAGAAAATCGCGGCGTCGATGAAAAAAACAACTTTTCAGCAGCAGACTTCAGTAAACACAAAATTGAACGTAGTCAAAAACCTGGTATAGAATTTGATTCAACTGATTTTAAGTATCACGATAATTTCCGAGAAAGGGCAGTTATAAATGGGGATGATGTTACAGAAGCACATAAAACCCGAGAATTACCCAGTGTGTCTTCGAATTCAGATTTGACGGAGACAAAAATAAAAAGAAGAGGATATACCAGCCCCAGATCCAACAGAAAATCTTCACTGCACGAAAAGAGAGATATTCCTATACCTCCTGTGATCCATGCAGAATTGAAAACGGCTGAGCCAGATAATGTAAGCGAAACAGCAAGCTCCTTGGAAAACCAAAAATGTTCCGATAACGAATTAAATTATCAAGAAAAGGTAGATACTGTGCGTGAAAAAACAATGGAAAACGTGGATGCAGATAAACATATTAAGGCAGAAAAACTCGTAGAAAATGTTGAAAGCAATGATGTTACTAATCTGATGGTCAATACGTCCACTCCAATGGTTTCAGGTCATGACGCACGTCAAAAAACTGATTTCGGAGATAAGAGAACAGACTTCCAATCTAAAGGTGTCATTGGTACAGTAATTGGGCAGGTAAGTGTTGACCCTGAAAGCAATACCGCTTTATCAAATTCTTACATATTTTCGTCCTATTTACCGTGGTTAACATATATGAGAAACATATAGAAAATTTTATCTAACATTTAAACAGCTGGACCTCAAGTGTGTAGCTTTACAAAACGAACACAAAATTACATATTTTTTGTTGAGTTTTGATTCTAAAATTTTTGTAGAGTTTTGATTCTCATTAAACAATTTTGAACTGTGTACAGAAAAATAAATACTATAATAAAACCACATACATGCATATGCATGTTGGCGATCATCATGTTTGTAAAGCACATTTCTATTTCTGCAAGGTATATTTTGAAATGCTTATTTTTTTAACTTCACCATGGTGTTAATATTAAGGTAATCTCCCAACGCCTTTTTTCTTCGATGCCTTCATCTCGTCGTAGCATTATGACTGACAGTAGTTTGTCTACTGAATATGAGGATGGTGATGATAAGAAAGAAGAGAACATGTTGATAACTTCTAACGAATGTGATAATAATGTTGCACAAGAATCGGAGATTGGTAAGTTAATGAATGTCTTGTATATTTCATAAGGTTTCGAACAAGAATAATTATGTGTCATGCATACACAAAGACAAACGTTTTAACTTAAATCCCTTGCTGTGGACGTCCAAGTGGTCTTGTTTATATTTTTCAGATAGTGAAATACTCCACACGTTTGCTGCTGTGCCACAAACAACTTATTAGAACTTAGACCCATTGCCGTAGATGTTTTAAGCTTTGGCAATATAAAGGTCGGCGAGCACGAGTATATGTGTTAATTTGCCGTGAAATATTTCTCGCTTCGTCTTTGTATCGCATCTAAATGGTTTTCTATTCTTTTACAATGTATTGCCTTTTTAACTCTAATTTTAGTACTGATGTTTCAGCTCAATATACTGTACTTAGGAAGCTTGTTGTTCAAAGAAACTAGTACTTTTAATAATCATGTTTCGCTTGTTACTTTGGTCATATAAAAGTGAATACAAAGTTCGATCAAATTCATTCACGATCCAACGTTTTGACACTCCAGGCACAGTGAGCTTATAAATACTGGAATGATAACTCCAGATAAACGCCCCATGTTTGGGTGAAGGCAAGATGACGGTAGCCCGTACACAGACCCAAGAGAAAGGCCGAAATAAAGTTGAATGTGCTTAGGTTTACATTGCAAATATTTGCTTTCTAATGCAATTTATCGTGGAATTTTTTTTTACAGTAAAAAATGTGCATGCTAACTTTAAAGCAAATTGAAAATTCTCTTCCCAAATCGCCACTTTAACACATCAATTAATTTATTATATTATAATGTTACATAAATTAATTCTTGAGATTTATTTTATGCATGGACAAGAAATCTTTCTAGTATCCATATACCTTAATCATTGATCAGGGCTATTTCAGATACGCTAGAGCACCTTGTTTTAAATCAGGGGTCGGTTGTATAAAAAAGTGATCAAAGTTAACTATGATTAGCGGAAACGTTAACCAATCAGAACCAGGTATTTTCTACTTAATCACTATTTAACGACAAAACAGTGATTAAAAAGTGATTAAGAGTTTTATACAACCGAACCCAGGTTACTAATTTTTTGTATTCAATTCGCGTCGTGGGACAAATTCGCTTATTGGAAACGGGCCTGAGCTAGTTTAAAACAACCAGCCCGTGATTGTTCCTGACCAGGGTTGCCAGATCACTGCATTTTTGAGGCCAAATCGTCATTAGTGTTGTCAAATAAACAAAGAAAACAAAAGGCAAGTACAAAGAAAAACAAAGAGCATTGTTGAAGATTTGGCCTCAAAAATGCAGTGATCTGGCAACCCTGTTCCTGACATTCGTCGTGGGTGTCGTGCAGTATCTTTCTTTGTGTTTAAGCTGTGAGAATTTCGGTGGTACATATATTTTAGGCCATACGAATATAGTAGATAGAAACTATTTTAAACACAAAAGGCTTATATGAAAGAAGTTAAGGTGCATTTTAATTTGTTCCAAGAATTACCAATACCATTTTGGTATTAAAATATTACTAGCGTGGTAATTCTCAGGTCCCATTGTGTGCGATTTTACGCAAAAAGTCTGGATGCTGAATTATGCGCTCGCCTAATTTGCATACAATTCCCAAGAGACATCAAATAAAAAATTCTTATTTAGAGAAATATAAGTTCGCACGGCCTTCTGAAGAGCTTAAACTGAAGAAAATTTCTAAAAACACGTATCAAATTTCCCGTCTACCAATTCAAAATTAACCTCCCTGGGTTTTAAGCATCTAAATTTCAATATTTTTTTCGTTTATTCTACATCACAAGTACCATTTTATTTTTATACACGCTATATGATAACATGTCCTTCATTATAGAAACCTCTGAAAAAATCCTATTTCCTGATGATGATATTTTGATCAGACTACGACAAAAGGCTTGTTTTTATAGAGAACATTTAAGGTATTAACGTCAGGCTTACATTTTTTAGCTTATATCGCAATTTTTATTTGTTTGAAAGTGTTTCTCAGAAATGTGATAAGATATTTATCAAACGAATCGTTCTCTTTTGTATCTTACATTCCTTTATTCTGTAAAATTTATAGAAATATTGACATGATTCTGGAACAACTAACAGAATGAAGTGGATGGATTTTATAATACTGTAACTACAGAATGATTTCATAAATTTAAAACTGGTTGTACATTAGCATGATGCGCGTTCGTAACCTGGAAACGAGTGTCGCCCAGTTTCTCCAAAACAAAACTTTCAGGATTGCTGACTTCTAGTAAGTATATTTTTATACTTATTAAAAGTCTGCAAAACAAAGTAAATTTTCTAACAAGTATATTTAACAAATAAACAACATCTTCCCATCCGGGTTAAACAAATGTCAGTAAAAATTAATAAAAAAGTATGATTGTTTAACTTTAGTCAGTTAAATCTCGCTCGCTTTCGAATGACTCTTCGGGTTACAACGTTTGATATGGTGCTATTTCTGAGTTGTGAAATGACAACTGTAATTGGTTCATCGTTATTCAGGATGTTGAACTTTTTTTGCAAGATAGAATGTATTGATGGTTTCTTCTTACTTCGCTTCCTTTCTCATTAAGACCGAGAAACGAACGTGGCTCCACATATTTCTTGATGACTTTCCAAATTTGGTCGCATCTTTTATTTGTCGCATGCGAGCTCTATTTCCTGGTTAAAGATCAGGTAGGGTTTGGGCATGTTGATTGTAGTTTTCTTTGACTTTACATAGCTTAACTGTATATGGATTTGAGGTCGTAACGGGATGAAGTGATGGTAGGTAGCCCCGAGCAGAGTCCCAGGTTGGTGACCAAAGAGGCACGGGTGGCTCAAGCGGTATTCTCAGTATTCATAATATTGTTTCCGGGGGTGGTGTTGAGGATCAGTAAAGCGTAGGTATGGATCTTGGTCACCATGATACATGGGCTTCATGGTCTAAATGGCTCTAGCTTTCTACGGAACCATTTGATTGCGAGAATTGGGGCGATTAAAGTCCCATTCTTTTTAAAAACGTTTGAAACCCGCTTAAAAAACTGTTTGAAAAACTGCTTAGTCTATTATAAATTGGCTTAATCAGGGCAATGATATTATCTGGAAGACCAAGTCCAAACTTATATAATTTAGTAGAGTTTGCCTGGTCTTGTTTAAAGCGGCACCGGCTGTCCGGACCATCAGGACACCAAGTATCAAGATTTCGCTTTTCTGATGAGGCACAATGGAAAATGCTAGCATAAATTGCAGCCTTCATTCCTTCCAAATTTCCACTAGTTTGTCAATCAAGGCGTCTGTCAGTTTTCCTTTTCGACCTTTTCCTTTGTTCTCCTTTTTCATTTTCCGAAGAGCTGTTCCCACTCGCTTTTGCACATGCCAAATACATTCTTTTTTGTCACATGAACATTATCATAGAAATGCTCAAGTTCAGAACAGACTTTGCTGTCACCATCACCAAAATACTCAGTGTATTGTAATTAGATAGATAGAATTTTTTTTATTTATACACGCTGACCCCGTCAACCGAAGCTGATTTCCACGAGGGGCGTGTGCTGAAAATAAATATATAAATAAAGTTTACAAGTGCAAGAAAGTAATATTTAGAGCTATTTACCAGGAAGTGTATAGGTTTTAAAAGATATGCCAAAATAACAACTACAAACATATTAGTGAAAGAATTTGGTAAACAATTCACATTATTTGCAATACTTGGTACTCGATCAAAGATGCGAGGAGCGATTTTTTGCCGAAAGGAAGAAAGAGATTTGCTTTCCCTAACATCTTTAGGAATAGAATTTCAAAGTTTTGCCCGTCATACATGAAACTATTCAGTACGAGGCTTTGGTAAACATAGGCCAATTGATATGTTTCGGAGATGATACTTTGTCTTGTCACTTTTATTTGAAAATAATTTGGTGAGAGATTGAGGACCCATGTTATTTAATATTTTATACATCAGTTCCCCTTTAGCCTTCTTCCTTTCGATTTTGAGTGGTTCCCAACCCAACGCACGCAGAGCAATTGTATGATTTACGTCATTGTTCATATTCATTATATAATGCTAGCAGCTCTATTTTGTAGTTTTTGAAGTCGTTGTGATTGTGTTTCACCAAAAACATCCCATACTTCACAGCAATAATCGAAGGGCGGACAAGAGCGCTATATACCGAAATAAGAGTTTCTTTGTTAACATAAGGTTTGACTCGACGGATAGCAGCCACAAATTTTTTTGCAAATATTTTCTGTATTATTCTTCCAAGAAGAGTGCTGGTCAATTGTAACTCCGACCGTTTTGCATTAATAAACTTGTTTAATTTGTTCATTTTCAATGTGAAGATTCGGGTGAGGATCAGAGATCTTTTTTATCATTTGTTTTGAACCAATTAGAATAGATTCAGTTTCGGCTACATTGAGGCTAAGTTTGTTAGCAACTAACGATTTTCTAAATCAGAATTTAGTGCAGCCTGGACGTCATGTATAGAATCTCCTAAAGCTGTCAGATTTGTGTCGTCGCCAAACAAATAAGGTTTTGTTTTGTTCAGACATTGAGGTAAAACATTCATATATAACAAAAAGAATGACGGCCCTAAGATAGAGCCTTGGGGTACGCCACATGTAATCAATCGCTCAGACGAAAGGGGGTTTTGTATTTGGCATCTCTGATTTCGATTTGTAAGATAAAATTCGAGTAAGGTTAGAGCTTGTTTTTTTATTCCGTATAGCTCTAATTTCCTCAATAGAATTCGATAATCAACAGTATCAAATGCTTTTTTTAGTGGAATTTTTGAAAACCAAATTGACAATTACTGAGAAGCTCATATTTTGTTAAATAGCTGTACAGTTGATCATACAGAATACGTTACAAGATTTTACTAATGGCTGGAAACACTGATATTGGCCTATAGTTTCCTGGAACGTTTCGCTGGCCATTTTTATAAAGAGGTATTACTTTAGCTGATTTCCATTCACCAGGAAAACAAGATAAATTAATAGACTGATTGAAAATAAGTGTCAATGAATCTGAAATGACAGGTGCAGCTGTTTTAATGATTTTAAAAGAAATCTTGTCAATGCCAGTGGCTTTATGTAAAATTGTAGTTTGAAGAATCAATTTTAGTAGCCAAATCTGGACCAATGTTTGAAAAATAGCAAAAAACCAATGATTTAATCCTGCAATACCTTAGGAACTTGTCAGATAATTTTCATTTAGGTTCAATTCATTCACCAATGTTGGTTTGCTTTGCCTGCCTAATAAATCGTTAATGCTTTTCCAAGCTCTTTTTGGATCGAATTTTTGACCAGCTATCTTCGTGGAATAGTAATTTCTTGTGGCATTTCATAATTTTATCTTGACCTCATTTCGACTTGTTTTATAATTTGACCAATCGTTTTCTAAGTTAGTCAAAATGGCTTTTCTTTTTTAACTTGTCCCTTTGAATGATAAGTTTCTTAATATTGTTTGTAATCCAACTTTTTTTGAACGGAGCTTTTTATGTAGTAGAGCATGCTTATCTAGAACCTCTAAAAACCTTCTTTTCGACATCTCCCACATGGCATTTGGATCATCTGCAAAAAATACACATATTCCCATTTCTGTCTCGACAGTTTAGCGATACATTTTTCCTCATTAAAGTTTTTCATGACTCTAATCTCAACAGTATGTTCTTGTTTTTTTATGACAGGAATTTTCCTAATTGCAAATACTAACTATGATCCCTCATACCGGTGTGAATGAGACCAGAATCTGAGATTTTTTCTGGTGTTTTAGTGACAATATGGTCAATTAGACTGCTTGTTGACATAGTTATTCGAGTAGGTTCATCTATCAGTTGGGATAACTGATATACTTCGTACAGGGACCTAATTCTTTTAGTTGGAGTATTAGAATCTGTATCAGTTTTCAAAGTATCACAGTTCAGATCCTTAAGTATATACATTTCTTTATCTTCATTATCAATAACTTTATTCAAAGTTTCAAAATGATCAAAGAATTCTGCTGGTGCACTTGGTGGTCTGTAAACTGTCGAAACAAGAAAAGGTTTGCTATGTGGCTTAATAATTTCAACACAAACAGCTTCCAGTTCAGATGGAACTAGATCATCTCTTATTTTATAGTTAATGGAGCTGCGTAAGTAGATGCAAACTGCACCCCCGTTTCTTGATCGATCCGACCAGATCGTAATCATTGATGTGAATCATACCATTAGTTATACTTGAACCTAGTCGAGTTTTATTGAAAGCAATGAGATCAATAAATTTGTTTGACATGGAATATCGTATTTCATCAGTTTTGGGGGGCAAACTAACAATGTTAAGAAAAGCCATTTTGAAACCTATTTTGTTGGGAATAGAATCAAGGCTAGAGAGAAAATCGCTACTCACACTGTTGCAATCTAATTCTTCATCAATTGGTCATTGTTTAGAAATGTAGTATTAGGTTTTGTGCATAAATTATTAGCTAAGTCATTAGAACGAGTTATCTTGCTGGCTGAAACTCGATTATCATACCTTTTACGACACTTGAGACTGCAATTTTTCTGGCGTTGCCTTTCAGGTCTTTGATAAGCCCATCCTTAGCAGCTACCTCTTCTGACACGAGATTATTGGTGCAAACGTGCAAATCTTCTCATTGATTTGTTCCACCTTTGCACTAGTATAAGAGGGAACAACTGACTGGCAACCTCCAGCCCCTTCGATTTTCTGCCGATCGATGTGTTTGACCATCGAATCACCAGGACTTTCTTAACTTCAGTGGTCTGTTTTCTAGCTAGGGTATTCTTCGTATGACCTGCGTTGGGGTGATTTCTTGTTTCTTTTTGTTTATTGTTCTTTCTACATTTAAAATTAGATTGCTGCTTTAACCTGTAGTCCTGGATCTGAGCATTTATATTCTCGTCCGTTTCTGCGTTTGACAGATTCTCATTATTTTCATCAATAAACGTTTCAAGTCGGTTTCCTGTTGATGTTGTCGAAATCGAATCGGTGGGAATTGTTGATCTTGGTTTACTCTCCACTTTCACCCATTCATTCTGATTCAAGTCGAAAATTTCCCGCATGCTTTCATTATCTCTAACAAACTGGGAAATTGTAGCCTTGAGAAATGCAATCTCTGACGCCATTTCGTTATTTTTTTCCTGTACAGAGTTTATCTTTGCGATGGATTCTACCTCATTTGTTATCGTGTCTTTCATTTGGCTCGTTTTGATTTCTGTTAACATTGCTTTTATTGCCATTATTTCTTGCTTGTTGCTTTTACATTCGTCACATGTGGAATGTTTACCCTCTCTACTTTAGGATCTTCTTCTTCGGCTGTATCTTTAGTTTCTTCTGTGTCAGATATTTCCACAACGAAGCGCTGAACATCAGCCTCCGAATGGGAAGCCAAGCTGTTTTTTGTTCGGCGAGACATATTACACCACGCTAAACTTTGTTGCGAAAAATCTCAAAAAATATGTAATTATACAACCCCCGATTTTGATGAGTGGAAGCAGCAAGATATTATAAACTCTTTAATACATACTGTAGTTTGTCGAAGATCTTATGATTTAAAGGCAAAGATTTTCGAAAATTTACAGAGCCGCAAAGAGTTATACTCACCGCGAGTAATTTGATATCGCCCACCAAATTGTCGGATTGTTTCACTTCAGGAAAAGATTCCTTGGATGCCCTCCGTCTCCATCGCTGGTGATGATCCCTTGTAGTTTGCTTCGCATGTGTGTGTTTCACGAAAATCAGCTTTTTTAAAGCATTATCTTTTTTGGCAATTCTTTGACAACCATGGCAGACTTTGGTAAGAACTTCCACATCCAAACACTTTCCAGTATCAATGGATAAGGTTGTGACACACCCATGGAGTGATGTGGAAGGAGAAGGGCTTGTCTTCTGGCTCGTTTTGTTATTTCATTGATATTTCAGTAATCAGGATTATCGTTGTCTTCGTCGTCAACTATCTCGTAGGGAAGTGATGTAATACGACGTCCATTAAGCAAGTGGGATGGAGTGAGAGCTTCTTCGTCATCAATATCTGTGGACACGTAAGTGAGCGGCCGATCATTCAGTATGGCTTCTATTTCTAGAATTATCGTTTGTAATTCTGATAGAGTGATTTGTGCTCATCCGAAGACCTTCTTGATTGCATTCTTCTTAGTTAATCCGATGAGCCTCTCCATGAAGTCCCCGTACCAAGGGGCACGTTTAGGAATGAAGACCCAATCGCATCCGCGTTAACTTAACGTTTCTTTCAGGGGTGCGGAGTCCAGTAGACGTTTTAATTCCTCTGCGGCCAACAAATATGTAGTTGCGTTGTCAGATACCATCTTCCGAGGTAGGGATCTGCGGCTTGCAAATCTTCGGAACATTTTAAGGATTTTAAGTCTTCGACAACTTCCAAATGTACAGCTCGTGTACTAGCGCAGGTAAATAGGCAAACATAGACTTTGTTTTCAAGAGACAGTGTTTTTACATAAATTGGACCGGTAAAGTCTACTCCTGTTACGGTGAATGGTAGAGAGTCTTCAAGACGCCATGTTGGTAAAGGAGGGGGTCAGGGATGGTGTATGGTTTTCCACCCTGTTCCCGACATATGACGCATTTTCGTAGGTGTTTTCTCAGGAGTTGTCTTGCTTGTGGGATCCAAAATTTTTGTTGTATTGCTGTGAGTGTTTAACTGACGCCAGAATGCAGCTGTTGATGGCGGACAGATAAAACGACCATTTTAGTAAATGGGTGGTTGGTAGGAAGCAGGATTGGGAACTTAGCTGACTCGCTTACTGCTGCATTGCTTGATTAAAGCGACTCGGGTTTTAGCCAAAACAAAGGAAATTTCGTGATCAAATATCTTTGAAGACTGCTGAAGAACTTCTCGTTTGGTAATCAGTTGCAGACAGGTGTTTACTGTGGATTTGTGGGTTAATGTGAGGGTATCAGACGAAGTATTCCAGTGCATACCGAGGATGTTTATTTTAACATTTGTATCTGCTGTGCTTTCCTGAGTTGCTAGATCTGAATTGAAGTCTCTATCGTTCTTATGTAGGTTGAGGTGAAGGAACGCTTTCTTGATATCAGTAACGATACCATAAATGTGGGTGCGAAATCGAAGAAGGATTGCTGACATATCGTTAAGAAGAAGTGGACCGGGTTGAAGGCATTCATTAAGGCTTGCTTGCTTAGGTGATGTCTTGCAGCTGCAGTCGTAAACTATTCGGATAGGAGTAGATGGCGAATCCTTCTTAACCGGATGGTGGGGTAGGTAGTGCAGGTTGTGGTTAGGTGTTGTATTGGAAATCTTCTCGATGAATCCTCTTTTTTCTTGTTCTTTGATGATAATGCCATGCGTGTAAGTCAAATCAGGTGTTTGACTCAATCGCTTAATCGTTTAACTCAATCCCTGGTGCGTTTTTTGCAGACGACGCTGTTCGTAGGTAATGGTGGATGATCTTTCTTCTAGGGAAATCTTGCTGTGTAACTTCCGTCTATTTCACGAGAAATGGAGGTTTTTTGGTACTCACGAATAAAGTTGTGTTCGTCACTGCAGGGATCAGGTAATGCCTAATGTTTCTAGGTTCCAGAAGCATTCAACAGAATGATTTTCTTCGCGGAGGGAGGTAATTACGTTCCGCATGTTTGTCCGAAAGGCTGAATTTCTGACGTTGGTAGTAGACCCTACAGGTCCAAATAACAGGTAACCTAACTTGGACTCATATAGCTGTCCGAATAGTGGTCAGCACCAATTAGGCATGAGGTAATAATTCCGTGTTCTCAGTACGCGAAATTAAATTTTGATCTTCCATCCATCAACGTTAAAACACGACAAATAAAACTTTGGTTAGGGTTAGGGTTTGGGTTAAGGTTAGAGCTTGGATTAAGATTTATATTCGCCATACTGTGAACACAAAAGTATTACCAGCAATGATATTTCAAAGTTCTCGTTATCGGTCACCGGATGGACAAGCTTCAGATTCTGTAGGTAGGGATGTTTTTGAGTGGCAGTTTTTATCGAATTCTGCAACGGAGCGGCAATTTCTGGAACAATGAGGGCTTGAATAGGAATATATCCTGACGATTCCGTCTGAATATTTAATGTAGCGACATCGAGGTTTCTACTAATAGACCTTTCCGGTAATTACGTCACAGCTAACACTGTTTTCAACTTAGGACCACCTTAAATAGAGTGGATTTTAAGTTTGTTTCTCACAGGCTATGGTCAGAGGCCCAGAACACCCTTCGTCAACACATGCATGAAAAAGAATTTTGGATTTTGACCAATAAATGTGGAAATAAGCTTAAACACGAAACCCAGGCAGAGGCGCCATGACCCTCAGCCTCGTTTTGAGTAATGATGTCTGAAAGGGACTGGGGCCTACATAACTCATCTGGTTTGTGGGTGTTAATGTTGCATGTGTAGTTTCTGGGTTTTATGGGTTGTTTTCATTGCGGGTTGTTTCTTCCTTTGATGCTGATGGCTGATTGTCCTTATTGCATAAACTAGTGCGATGTTTACAATTGTAATTTGTGCACCGATTTCTCGATCGACATTTAGAGGCCTTGTGGCGTCCAAGGCAACTGAAGCAAAGATTTTCCTGCTTGACCATATATAGCCGTTTTTGGTAATCTGTAACTACAGCGCAGTTTTTAGATGAGTGAAACTTTTCGCAGTAGATACATGGTGGAGGTGCCTTGGCTCTGGGGTTGGTGTAATAAGATGATAAGGAATTTTTAGAGATACCAGAGTAAAAGGATGATGTAATGGATGATTTAATGTCCTTGCTTTCAATTGATGTGGGGTTGACAAACTTCCTTGCCTTTAAAATCCGTAATTCTTTATGCAGAGCGTCTCGTAGTTCGTTGATGGTCCAACCTTGGGTTGGTTGATCGCATGCTAGGTTCTTTCGTACATCGTTTTTGGGAGTTTTCCGAGAATTATGGGTATCAAGAGGTCACCGTATGACTCCTGTGCCTTTCCAAGGGATGTGACACCGCGAATGTGTGTTTCTAATGTATCGTAAAACTTCTGCAGGTTTTCTAACTGTCTGTTAGGGCTCTTGATATCTAGAAGTGCTTGCATGTGCGCGTTAATAACCTTATTGGGTTGGCCAAATCTACTCTTAAGGAGAGTTGCTGCTTGCTCTGACATAATTACTGCCATTAATACCATTTGAGTTCCTCCATCCTGCTCACGGCACCAATGTATACAATAGCGTGTTCGAAGTAAATATAGGAGGAACTGTCTATAATTATATTGTTTATTTCAAAGAAAAGACTAACATCAATATACTAACATGGTTACTGTAAACGAGTTCGAGTCCGTGCTGTATTGTTACACACTCCCCCAAAAGGGCGAGCCCGATTACGTCATTGAACTGAGCTATATTATATCAACTTAACTATATACATCGTTAGTTCACGACAGTACTGTTTTACCTGGTTGCCGTGTGAGAGTCAGAAAGTCTATTTGAATATAAATATTCCAGATTAGTGATAATCTAAGAGATTCAGGCAAGCTGTTTCAAAGAGACGCGCCACTTTAACTGAATGAACTTGTCTAACTGGCTCACTGTCAACAGTCACACGTAGCTCGTGGTTATGAAACGCAGCTAAACGCTGATGTGAACCAATGACCATGAACTCAGTTTTAGCAATATTTAAACTTAGTTTGTTGGCTGTTAGCCATCTATTCAGATTATAATAAGGCTGGAAATCATAAGATTTTCCAAATCAGTTAGTTTATTACTACTAAAAGTAATATTGTTGTCATCAGCAAGGTCATTAATATAGACTAGAAACAGGAGAGGCCCGATTATAGAGATTTGAGGAACTCTTTTGCTGCATGTACTAGAGGTGATACTTTTTTATTTTACCATTAATACTCAAGAACCGCTGAAGTTTAGCTTTCGATTTGGAAGCAAGCATGTTGATATAGACACTTCCCGAATTTGCTTGAGTGCACACGAAACAATAGCTTGAAATCGAGGCGGGGTATGAAGCCTATTGAAAAGAAGTGTTTTTTATGCCCACAGAATAAATTCGGGAAGTGTCTATTGCCCCACTTTGGCAGAGTCAGGTGTATGTCGTCAGTTCATAGAGTAAACCAAAGAATGTGAGGGATGCAGTGCCGAATATTCACTTGCTTGAGTTGAGTTGAGTTTCAGTAGTGGAGTACGTCCTTGAGGCGACAGTCCTGTTCTTCCCTTTTCGTTCCCTGTACAATGATATCATCTTGAGAATTTGCACCTTCTAAAAGATCGGCGATGATGGATGCAATCTCGGCTTCAAACACTTTGCTAGCAGAATATATTCCAAAAGGAAGATGTTTAAAATGGTATCTTGCAAATAGAATTCTAAATGAACTTCTAGCTAAATAGAGCTTTACTACCACAGACAAAGGTAAACGTTTTCTTAGTCTTCACAGCTTTTTTGTCAGGCAGAATCATAATGACCTCCCACACAGCCTCATTAAATTAATGTTTTTCTCAACATAGGAAAAAATCTCCACAAACACAGCCAAAACATGCTGCTATGCTTTGCGAAATCGCTAGCTCATCTTTCTTGGCCATTTCACAATCTGCGATTTTTTGCCCAACCTCCAATAATGTTGATAATTCTTTGTAAGAAACACCGATCGACAATGTCATTTATTATCTTACTGAACTGAATGGGTTTCAGAAAGGAAGCAGGTGTTTTCGCAGCATAACTATTGTAGAAAATGAGCATTCATATGGGTCAATTGCTGTGTTTATTTGATTTTCAAATCCTCCATAGCTCGCATAGAACCAGAAGTTGGTTAGGCCATAGTTTATAAGGTTAACCGAGGTTAACAAAAGTGTGTTCAATCTTCGGAACAGCAATTGTGCATCAATAATCTTCGAAACAGCAATTGTGCATCAATCTTCGGAACAGCTTGCAAATTTTTCTATAAAGTATAGACATAGTGTTCCAGCAATATGTCTTAGTCAATGGAAGGTTGATATCGTAAGTTTTAGAAAATTGTGTAGGGCCCCGTGTATATTCATTGAAGTGTAATTCTGCGGTGCTTTAGAGCAACCCGAGATAAACGGCTAGTTTAACATCCACACCTCATTTAAAACGCTTCAAATGCAAATTTAAGTGCTTAAAACCGTTTCAAAAACACCCAAGCTATGTTAGTTTAACAAAGTATCGTTCTGGCTTGGGCTAAAAAAATGAACGCAACAAATAAATCAAGAAATAGCATCACGTACGTCGAGACATGTTACATCCTGGACGACCAAGCAGAATTTATCACCCGATTTCAAACGGACAAAAGTATTTTGGTCCACTCATTCGCATTGATCTTCGTCATCGCCCTGATTTTCACAACAATTTCACTAAACGGTATCACCGTTATCACAATACGACGTTCGCGAGCACTTAAGGAGAAACAGTCCAATTTCACAATTTTCATGCAGTCCATTGCTGATCTCGCAAATGGAGTTTTGGTTATGCCTTTAATTGCAGCTCATTTGGCTAGCCAGGCAGCGCGCGGCCCACAATGTGTCCTAGCCTACATTATCAAAAAATCGGGTATGTTAATGTTCTTTTATACGCTAACGACTTTGTCCGCCATGAATTTTGAAAGATACATAGGAATTCTACATCCGTTTCGCCATCGAACTGCGTTTACAAACAAGAGGTTATTGGCATACGTAGTTGTTGTCTGTGTCATGCAGACAATAATTTACAGTTTCACATTAACGCATAACCAAACAGTTCGTCCTGTTATTGTAACAATTATATCGCTGTTTCTGTTTTCAACCATTTTCGTGTACTGGAAAATTTTTTTTACTGTGCACGAGAGGAATCGAACTAGAAATGAAAATTCTTCTAAAACGGCGTCAGAAAAACGGAGGAAATCTATGTGGCTTTTGAAAGAACTCAAACTAGCAAAATCCGCTTGTTTGGTCGTCGCATGTTGTTTTGTTTGTTATGTTCCAGCCACGTTCGCTTTTGGGCCTTTAAATCTGAACGGTACTTTTGAAGCAGTTATGTTCAAGATATACTTTGCCGTCTTAGCTTTGTTAAATTCCACACTGAACTCCATCATTTATTTTTGGATGAATAAGATGTTACGAAAACACGGCATAGATACGGTTAAAAATATTTGGCAGCCGTTAAAGGCAGCGTGAGTGTGTTATACGGGGCAGTTTGAGCTTCAGCTCGCAACGTAATTGTAGCTTAGGAAATTATGTAACGAAGGCCAGTGCCGTACCCAGAGGAGGGAAGCAGAGCGAGTCTTTCTAAGAGAATGAATTAAACTTGCAATTTTTGTGTTACTATAAATAATTTAAATTATTTTTTGGTTAGCTCAAACATTTGAAATTAAATACTGTAGCTTATCAGGTATGTGATGTATGTGTTTTTGTTAACAATAACTCGGTCTGAATAATTCTTGATGGAATTTTGGGTACCAGTCAAACAGAACGAAAAGCGCTTGGGGTTTTCATCAACCTTAAGGGCTAGCACCCTCGTTGAAACTAATTGCTAGCTGTTTTTACAATCTATTTGCCAAAGTTCAAGCTCTAAATCCCCGCGATGTAAGAGAATCGCACGCCCATGTGAACTTATTACGACTGTACTACCAAAGTGATTTGCGTCTGAATTTTTTTGAAGTTGCTGTATCTTTTTGTGAAAAAATTTAGAAATGACTAATTCCTTAGTACTTAGAAAAGATCTAAAAACAAGAACACTTACAACCTTAAAGACGCATTGTATATAATTTTATTAGAGGAAATCCAAGCAGAGCATATTCCCAGACATCCTCTACGACTATTGTGCGTGTCTAGCTGAGCCTTATAGAAATCTCATAACTACTCCTATACAAGCCATCCAAAGATGATGTTTTGACCATTAGTAAGCTAGCAGTATTCCGTTTTCGGTTCAATAGTTTGTAATGTTTCCCTATTCTCGACACGATTTTGAAAACATCATTTTTAAACGTCACACAATATACGGATTGTCTGGAGAGAATATAGTCTACATTTACACATGAACACATGATGTCTACATTAATTAAATCCACATTTCAATTAAAAATTAGATTACGAGCTCGAGATTTCGGGCTTCGCCCTCATCAACTATCACCGCATAGAAATCGAGAGCGAGTAATCTAATTGTTTTAGTAGAATAAGAGGTCAAACATGGCATATTCAACAAAAAATTTGATTTTTAAGCATTTTTTTTAAAAGAAATCTCTATAGGAAGGTGATTGTTTCGCTACTCGCTATCTATCGAGGAATAGATAGCGAGTAGAGTAATCAATCAAATTACAGCATTTGCATTAGAATACTAGTATGATTCTACTAATTACTAATAGAAGTTTCTGCAAGAAAGTCTCAAGCGACAAAAGAAGGACTTGTTTAAATCTAAACCAAAAAAGGAAATCTGTAACCTAATTTTCCTATGCAGTTTGCATGTAGAAGCACCAGGTGGGAAAAAGCAAAATCGAAACCTACATGTTAACAAATTGTTTTCCACAATCGTACACTGACAGAGGGCCGTAAAATAGATTCGAAGCGATTACACACTTTCTATCTTCCAATGTGAAGGGTGCTGGAAAACGTCTGCCTTTTATTAATTACTTTTTCGCCAGTTGGCAAGTGAAATTGTTTGAACTTAAAACAGGAAGTCTCAAAATATACACCATATTCAACTTCCCCTGGTATGACGTGATCATAATTACATTAGACAGGTCAGATTTGGCTTCAAATATCTCAACCGCTACCTTAATCTCTCGCTCAACCAATCAGATGTGTCGGACCTACCATATAAACCAATCAAATTGCTTAAAAATCGGGAAAAGTTAGAGGTAGAGAAAGTCAAATCTGAACCTCTCTATTTACCGCAGTGTGAGGAGAAATTTGGCTTCTATTTAGGCTTTTTATTGTAGTAATATCAAAGATAACACATTTATCGACATCCTCATCAATCCAAAAACAAAAGCGTTTCAATACTAAATAAACAACAATCACACTGGGTCTCAGTTAGAAGACTTTTCTCTCTTTCATATCCCTTAGTCTAATAACATTTTGTCCAATGTAACAATTTTCAAACCACAAGAAGGAAAAAAAATTTAAAAAAATGCAAAATCACGTGAGATGAACGAGACATAATTTCTTTCACTAATAGAAATTCAAGAACTGACTGAACTGGTTATGAAATAAGATGAATCAGGTGAAAAATAAATACTTGTATCATAATATTAATACTTCGCCTGCGCTATAGACGTAATTCGACTATAAACAATGATGCAGGATACGGAAATTTGAAAACTTTTGTTTTAAGTGAAAAGCTAGCGTTATTTATATAATTAGGAACATGCAAGCAACTGTGTTAGTCGGCGCCGAAACTAGAGCGTCAAAAACAAGACTTGAAATAACCTCCAATTACTGAGCAATTTTTGGTGTGGTATGGACCCATTAGCTTTACTGCATGACATCTGCTGTTATTAGACTCGTCTGCGTGATACCATTTCTCAACAAGACAAAATATATGTTTAATAATCTGACCTATGACGATTCAATTTTTCGGTCCCTCAAAATGGTGTAATGCATGTAACATTAGGGTTTAATTTCTCTTTAAAACAGTGCTCTTAAACCATTTTGCAATCTATCATTTTACCTCCACAAGACAAAATATATTGGACAATGTGGATTGCGACGATCTAATTTTTCCAAGAGGGCAATGGTACCATGTTTGTCGGGCTTTATTATAAAACAGTGTACGTGCAAAACACCTCATTCTGGCACTAACAACTTATTTTCACCTTCGTTCTGAGTATAATTTACTGCGTTTCACTAAACTTTAAACGTATGTAACTTAAAAACTAAACAAGATATCTTCATAAAATTTTCAGCACGTCTTCTGTGGTAACTGAGCTATCATTATTAGGTTTATATAATCTTAAAATTAATAATTATGTTGCGTGACAAAAGTTTCATTTTAATTGACAAAGATGGGCCGAATTCATGTTTTAACGCCAGATCAGCGAGATTTAGTTCATTTACTGAGGCACGAATTCGATTATTCATACCCGAAAATTGCCCTAAAATACGACAAAATACTAGTGCTAAGTACATTCTTATGATAGTTTCAATTGTTGTATATATTCTCACAAAATAATATATTTGTAACGAATCACACATAGATCTTAAGAATTTGTACAAAATAAAATACAAAAAATAGGGACTCCAAAAAAATGGTGTCTATTTTCGAAAAAATCCTATCTATTTTTTGTTTAATGAAAATAACCAGTGCAAGTTCCCGTGTGTATTTAATCCCCGCATATATTCATGCCACGTAACCATGTACTCATATCAAAATAACAGACTGTTTTTACAAGTAACCACATAATTACATAAGTATATATATGATATATCTTCTTTATATATGGTTACTTCTGGTTACTTATGGTTACTTGTGGTAACTTACGATATTTACACTTGGGTGATGGTTATTTCTTAACAATAACCAAATTCACAAATCATGTGTAATATTAGAGATTTGTGTTTGTCCAAAAAATTATACATTGCATTATATTTCTGACCTTGTTTATGGTTACTTGAATGTGTGGAGACGTGTTGCTATCTCTACTTCCCGCTTGAGGATTAGTGCTTAAAAAATAGGGAATTCATGTTTTGTTTGTGAAATTAGACATATCATGCAGTATTTTATTGAATTAATCTAAACGTACTTCATACTTGAAAATATTCAAGTTAGCCAGTCGTAATCCTCGAGGATAGGGCGAGGGAAGCTCGAGAATTGCACTGAAATGCCATACTTTTCATTAAGGTATTTCTTGGCACGGAGCCACTGCTGATTTCTGTCAAGCACATGTGACAGTGCACTCCAGACCTCTTGTGCGATTCTTGTGAACAACACCGGTGAAGCTCGTGGGAAATTTTGAAGTATTGGCTTGGCTATAAGTTATTAAATACACCTAGTTTCAAATTTTCCTCCTTCCTAACACACATTCTTCTGAACCAGACGAAGAACTGCTATTGTTGTAGCTTTCAAATACATCCATGCGAAATTGGCAGAAAACAAGATTTCGTATTTGCAGATTTTGTAAACCGTATGCGTGTAATCAATGGAGTCACGAATTCAACGCTATAAGTGAATAACAAGTCGTCCCTGTAAGCTGATACATTATACAGACTTAATGTGTGTCTCACTAGCTAATGAAAAATATATCGAACAGTCTAAGCGTCACTTGTTACTCCGCCTGCCGTAGGCGAGGCGGAGTTTTAAATGCGCCCCGTTTCTGTATTTTTTTCTTATTTTTTTCGGTGTCGCAAGTAGGCGCAGTGCTCATGAGTGATACCGCTGGCACAAGCCGCCTGAGCCGACCTAAACACGGCGTTTAAACTCAATTTCTAGGGACATATGTCAACAAAACACGCATTTTAACATGCATGCTAGAACATCTAAACCGCAAGAAGGTTTTACGTGCAAAGATTCTCATACAAAATGTTTTGAAACGACAAATTCCACCGCGAAACTTTAGCGAGGAGCGGTGTATCGCGGTGAAGTTTTGAGAGCGTGCTTCCGTCATTTTCTGTTGTATTCCTACTTTTAAGGAAATTTAGAAATTTCTACACAAAAATCAAACGCAAATTCTACTGAAATATCTATATACAAAACACAATTTTTAACATGTAATAGTCAACAAAAAGGGACAGGAAGGTTCTTTATCAAAACATTGCTCCAGAAATATTTTAAAACGACAAATTTTGATAGACTCCATCATTCCATGATTAAGGAGTGAGTCTAGGAAATGTGTTCCTAACACGTTGTGATTTCTTTCATTGGTTTTCTATATCTACCTATGTTGAGATGCTAATATTTCGTGCAAAATGATTTATTTGCTTGTGGGATCTCATATAATTATAAAAGGTAAAGAGATATTTTACATTCTAATTCCAGAAATACATGTGTTAGTCCAAAGTTCCCAACAAATTATATCGTGGAGACTTCAGGCAGTGTGCTACAGAATAGATTTAAATTATGCTATCAGGCGTCTTGTTAAACTAAAAATCACGCAAAAAATATAGAGCGCGCGCGCGCGCTACAAGCTACCACATATGCATTACATAGAGATCTTAAAAACTCTCAGCAAAAGTAGTTTTTGGATACAAATATATAAAGATTAACTATACAGGGTGAATAAAAAAAAAGTAGACAAATCTGAAATCGCACTGCTTCGCGAAGCGCCTCAATATACAATGTTTTTTTATTAAAAGAGATTGTTTTGGTACTTATAATCTAGAATAAACCGAAAAAATAAGAAATTTAAAACTTCAATACCCGGGGGGGGTTCTGTTTCTTACGGCAATATAAATATGCCTTGCGCACAAAACTTAAATGCTTAAAAGTAATTTTGACTTGGTAGATGGAAAATTTGTCGGGTTTTGTATTGCTGTACAAAATTTCAGAAAATTTGCTTGAGTCTAAGCCGTTCAAAACGTCGTGCGAACGTCCATATGTTTAGCAAAATTAGCTTTGTGCATGTTTAATTTATGTATTTACTTAATTTGCATACAACTCCCAAAGGACATTTAATTAAAATTGGAACATTTCTTCAGAAAAACGATTCTTATTGAGAAAAAATATACGTTCGCGCGGCATTTTGGCTGGCTTAAACTCAATCAAATTTCTTGAAATTTTGAACAGCAATAAAACTCCTAACATACTTTCTACCTACCGACTCAAAACTACTTTTAAGCCTTTAGATTTCGTGCGCAAGCCATCTTTAATGTGCTTCAAAATATGCACACCCCTGGGTTTGAAACATTTAGATTTCAGAATATTTTCATTTATTCTACACCGTAAGTATCCAAGCAATGTACATTAATAAAAAACTTCATACTTCAAGCCGCTTCGCGAGATTGAGAGCCGTTTCAAAATAGTCTACTTTTTTTGATACACCCTGTATATATATATATATATATATATATATATATATATATATATATATATATATATATATATATATATATATATATATATATATATATATATATATATATATATATATATATATGTGTGTGTGTGTGTATATATATATATATATATATATATATATATATATATATATATATATATATATATATATATATATATATATATATATATATATATATATATATATATATATATATAAAATAATTATTCCCAAACGTTTCGCCGGCTAAGGCTTCATCAGTGGAGTGCTGAAATACAATATCTAGATCCTATATATATATATATATATAATAGAATGATATTTTAGGAAGCGCTATGGCAATTTGGAAGGCTTCATTGCCAAGTAAACTAATACTAACAAATCCTAAGTCGTAAAAACAATAAACTCAGACAATCAGTGACATTGAAATTTGGGGCACTTAGATCAATTTGATAAGATATTTTTGAATGCATTTGTGAAATTCACATGTAAACCCCCCTTCCCCCGTTTCAATGTTGCTATATCGGCCATAAAAATTATTAGCGCCATCATACAAGACCATTGCCGTTAAGCAACATTGAAAAAGGGGGAAGGGGGTCAGTTGTATGTTTTGAGCAATCGGTCCAATAATTATGTCACTGATTGTAGATGATCAAACATACATACGGGTATTTTTCTGCATACAATGGTCACCTGCGGTCATTTGCTGCTAGTTCCTCTATCACGAAGCTTCGTTGAAAATTTCTCCTCTTGCACCAAACATTTAGCCACCAAAATCTTCAAAGTTCCACAGAAATGGCGACGAAGACACAATTGCAAAGAAGACCGAAACCAAAACTGAAGTCAAAGCTGAGCATTGAGTACAGGAAAATACTAGACAGTACCGCGAAGCCAAGAAGGCAAACGTTTGATTTGCCTAGTATTCTTTCAACTAATATTAACGCAAATTTCCCAATTTTTTTCTCGCCCTTATTTTCCTTCCTTTGAGAAGACAAAGTTGTCTTCGTCGAGAAATAACGACTTCAAGCCACCACTAAACCACCACACTGTGCCAAATTATATGGCGGTCTTCTTCCTAAAGCTTATGTTACAAGAAGCATGGATGCGCAAAGATGCTCAAATACTTTAAAGGCTTTAAAACAAGCGTTTTTTTTAAGAAAAAGTCAAAGACGACAACGTCAACTAAATCAAAGCTGTGTTGTCATGTTTAAAGTTGTTTAGCTATGTTTGACGATCTTTTATGACGAGGTCTTTGAAGCCGAAATTTGTCGAGGTCTTGGAAGTCGAAATTTGCAAAATTAACAACTGTTGTCTTTTTCACTTTCCGTAGGCCGTTTCCTTCTTGATCGAGCTTGATACGCCATTACGTTCAGTGTCCTTGATATAGGAGTCATTTATTTATGGCCTTGGGTTTAATTCCCAAACACTGAATGGCAGTCTTTAGTTCTTTCAAGTAACGAGATAACATTGCCACAAGATGGCAGTGGGTTATCACTTTGCCTAACCAACGACAGAAAAACACATAGTATATTCTATAAGCCTTCACTTAGAACTCAGCGATTCAGTTTGACTCAACGAGAAAGCTTGGCGTTCACAGCTTGCACATAACTGTCCATTTTATATGTAACAAGTTAAGTAAGTTAAGTAAGCTAATTCCGCCAGTACAGTTAAAAGCACCCATTCATATTTTACACAAACTGAATCTCAAATTGGTTACAGCGTGACATATTGACTAGACACAGCATAACGCAGGGCTATTTTGTTGCAATGTTATCCCATTACAAGTTGTCTTTAGCTTTTTTAAGTAATGAGAGATAACATTTCAACAAGATGGCGCTGCGTTATACTGTGGCTAGTCAAAATGTCATGCTGTAACCAATTTGGGATTCAGTTTGTGTAAAATATGAAATATTTAAATGGTGCTTTTAACTGTACTGGTGGCACTGGTAACTTTAATTCGGGATTGTGATGCACTTAGTTTACTTGTGACATAAAATGCACAGTTATATGCACGCTGTGAACGTCAAGCTTTCTCGTTGACACAAACTGAATCGCTGAGTTCTGAGTTTAGGCTTATACAGTAGAATATACTATGCGTTTGTCTGTCGTCGCTTCTGTATGTTGACAAATTGGTTACAGGCGTGCATATTTCAAAGTGAGAACGCAGTGCGATCTTGTTGCAATGTTATCTCATTAGTTGAAAGAGCTAAAGACTGCCATTCAGTGTTTTGGGAATTAAACCCAAGGCCATAAACAAATGACTCCTATATCAAGGACACTGAACGTAATGGCATATCAAGCTCGATCGAAAAGGAAATGGTCCAGGGAAAGTCAAAACAGACAACAGTTATTATTTTGCAAACTTCGATTTTCCTTCTTGCAGACTTCGCCATAAAAGATCGTTAAACATAGCTAAAGAACTTAAAACATGACTACACAGCTTTGATTTAGTAAGCGTTCTCGTCTTTCAATCATTCCTGAAAGAAAACGCTTGTTTTAAAGACTTTAAAGTGTTTGCGCTTCTTTGCGCACCATGGTTGTACCGTAAGCTTTGGGAAGAAGTCCGCCATATATAATTGGCACAGTCAGCTAAACCACTAAAGTCTAGTTGTTTAGATGGGCCTTGAAGTCTTCACGTCGTTATTTCTTGACGAAGACAACTTGTCTTCTTGCACGAAGGCAAATGACGGCGAGAAGTCTTCAATGCACCAACCCTACAGGCCTGTCCGCAACATTTAGGTTAAGGAAATTTGCTTATATATTAGTTAAAACACTAGGTAAATAACGTTTGTCTCCTTGGCCTCGCGGTAATGCCTAGTATTTTCCTGTACTCCACGCCCAGCTTTGACTTCAGTTTTGGATGGATCGGGGACCGATCAGTCCAACCTCATTTCAGTTGACTTGACCTGTCCCCGATCCACTCAAAATTAAAGTCAAACGATGTGGGCAATTCGGAAGACAGTTACCTTTACCTCTCCGCCACGGAGGGAAAGATGTTTGCCAACGAAATCACGAAGGGGTCTTTCCTTGCTCATCAGCATGCAAATAAAAAATCGCAAAAACGCCCCCCTTACAGGCGTTTTTTGGGTGAATTAGCTAAGTAAACTACAAGTAAAGTAGTAGAAGAAACACCTGAGTTAGAAATGATGGCAAAACCACCTTATTCGGGCAATAAAAACATATTTTCAACTTCGTACATAGATGATAAAACATTATACATACGGGTATTTTGACCATACAATGGTCATCTGACGTCATTTGCTGCTAGTTCCTCTAACACGAAGCTTCGTTGAAAATCTCTCCTTTTGCACCGACACCAAAAGTCTTCAAAGTTCCACAGAAATAGCGCAGGATTACACAGAAACGGCGACGAAGACATAAAGAAGACATCTGGAGCAAACTTGGGCTAAAATGTCGAAGAAATGGGAAAAAATTGAGAACGAACATATGGCGTCGTCGAGAAAATTCATAATCAAGATGGCGTCAGTCTTCTTCTCCGACCTAAAGACGCAGTGAAAATCGCTGCAGTATAGTTGGACATCCACAATATTGGATACTTATTACACATGTAAGTATTCTCTACTACTCTACGTATGTATTGGTTGTTAAATGTTCTCTTGTTTGACGAAAATTTTGTTTGCTCACCAGCTCGAAATTTCGCTTTATAAATTTTAGATAAATGTACTGATATACATATGACTGAGTTTCTATTTTCCTCTCTCTCTCTAGATGCACCGTAAAGACAACCGATCAAAGTGATTAAAACAGAATAATCGAATCAATAAAATATCGAGGTAAACAATTTTTATCTAAAGTTAGGTCACTCAGCTCCACAACTGTCTGATTCGAGCTAGACATTAATTTTGATTGAAAAAATAAGTATTTGCGTCTTTTTGAAATTTTTCTAGTTTTTCATTTCTAATGGGTATGTTTCGATTTACATTTTAGATATTCCAGTGATAAAGCGAGACAACCACTTGACGAATGCAATGCGATGTAGTGGTAAGAAAACCAAATAGTACAATATACCTACTATACTTGTTAATCGCATGCAGGTCAAAATTACCAAAGTATGATTGCCTGACCCTGATTACGCGACACATTTCATCTTTTCGATTAAAACAAATATTAAAAGAATACACAAAAGCATTCTTCAATAAATAAAATGCAGTGTTTTAACTGACCTTCAAGCGATTCATGATTAAAATATGTTCTATTTTTTATTGATATACAAGTACGTGAGTATTTCTAGTGAATTACTTTTTAAGAAATTTTATCCTGTGTATTACCTATACAAATGACTTATGTGCGTTAAACTCTTTTCTTACCTTTATTTTCACGACTTCGTCTCTCTTAAATTCTCCCTCCCTAGTAAAACCACACCCACTCAATTGGGGGATCAATAGACAATCATTATCATTGCATATTAAATGTTGTATCGAAGGTTTCTATATTATTCTTTCCAAATTTTATCAGGACGTACTTTTATTCATTCTTTCTGCTTCTTCAAAACCGCTTTTGTTCACTGACACACTGCAATCTATACCAGAAACAGGTAATTCAGATTTCCTGTTCAAATTCAATACTAATTAAATGACTGCTTATATAAACTTTAACTGGCTTTAATTTTAAGAAATCACACGAGAAATCTAAATTCTATCGCGTTGTCTTGTGTTTTACTGTAATTATTTCACAACATAATTACGTAATAGTTTCCTGGTCAGGATAACGTCATTCATGTATTTAGGATGTTGTCCGCACGCGTGGATGACGCTATTCTGAAAAGAAAACCATGTGGTTGTTGGAGATGATTAACCATTGTGTCGTAAGAAAAAAATTTGCGTGACCCCAGTTGTGACGTACATGTATATCTACAAATATCCATGATGGCGGACAACTAAAGATTCCAAGTCAAAATATCTCACAAATAAGGCAGATATAAAAATTCTGTAATAGACTTCTATATTGTTTTGGAGTCCTATTTAAGGCAGATATAAAAATTCTGTAATAGACTTCTATATTGTTTTGGAGTCCCTTTCAAATACGACGATAAACATTTTTGTTGCTATTTCCCTTTAAATGAGTAAATTTAATTAACCTCCCCACTACAGAACAACCAGCATTCAAGTGTTTATTCAAAAAATAAAAAAATCAAATGTGCATGTTAGCGGACTTGAAAATGACAGCCAAAAATGCCTCCAAATTCCTCTATTTTGTGTTGCGTTTTTTTCTTGAGCTAGAGTCCCCTTCCATATACACAGTTTACTGCTTATGCAAACACGATTTCCATCTGGTGCACCTCTCGCTACCGGAATAGGATCGGGTCGAGATTTTACGCATGGATCTCAATCATCCAGGAGCTTTGTCATTGATAACCCTGTGTTATATGCCACGCCTATCACAATTACTTGCCTTCTCTAATACTTGTTAACGTACTTTTCTTCGCTTATCTTGCAAATAGGTTTCTAAACATCGTAATCTATTTTTTCAAAGGATGTCAAGTGAAAGAGTGACTACACACTAACCAAAAACCAGAACAAGATGAGCAATCGGCAAACGTTTACGTCGCAAGATGTCAACAAGAAAATACTATGCAAAGGTACGATTTGCCAAAGTCATTTATAGTTAAATTTCTGTTTAGTTTCCAATATTCTAAAATATTGTTTGCGAATTTATATACTGCGATTTTTTTCCTTATTTGGTGATGGTTGACGGAATATGAGTGAGGTTTTTACCTACTGGAGAGAGAGAGAATGCCAACCAGATAAGACCATAAACAGCAGGATGAAGGAGATCAAACGAAGCCATGACGATCGAAAGATAAAGTGAAAGTAAGTATATTTCGTCGCTTTGTCAGTTCAACTTTCAACTCTCTGCTTCGTGAACTTGTGCCAATTTTAATTTGCTCAAACCAACGACGCTGCCAGTGTGGATACACAAAACCTAAGAGCATAAAAAAATATAGGATCTTTCACTACCTGAAACGAGATAAACAGAAATAAAAGTTTCAAGCGATCTCCTCGGTGGGTGCGGAAATGAATAGTCGCAACCTATTTTATAGCAATTAAATGGACTGTCTGCCATTTTGGAATAACTTTAAACCTCATTAACGTTGATTTTGGTCACCTCACGAGCTGAGTTAGCCAAGTAAAACCACTCCCAAACAACAATACACAGGTGCTTAAAATGTTGCTAATGAATATGATGTCGAAAATCTAATTTCGCGTCACCCTGCTTGTCACGTACAAATGATATGTCTAATGTAACATATCGAATATCCCAAATAATCCAAGGCGACGGATAGCCAATTTAGGTAATATTTTCATGCTCCACAATCTATATACGCGAATACAAGCTTAGATAACACGTTAGATAACAGTTGTTAATAGTATACACATCAATATACAGGGTGTTTGTCCTCTATTTGCGCATATAGAACGTGCAATTACCATAATTTGGTATTTTCAGCCAAAATATTACGAGGAGTAAGAGACAAACAAATAGGAATGCCTTTAAGTGTTATTTTACACATGAAATCTAAGCTAACGTGTATCATAGTCGTACATACATCCTGCAATTGATATTTTCGCTATCATGTAATCAAAATATTTTTTGTTTTCCAAAAAGAACGAAAAGGCAATGATGGAGTCCAACATCAAATAACAAGCCAAGGTCAACATGCAAGGTTTAGAAATGTTAGTTGACATAATAAATATTTTTGTCGAGACGATATTAAGTGATTTCATCGCAAACCTCAGGAGATATTTAATTTCTTAGAAATACCTGTTCATTGACACTAAAGGCTGTTTTCCAGTTACGCGTTTTTCACACGTGCGTACTCGCACGTAAAACTCTAAATCCATTTCAATATTACATTTTAAATGAACAATTGTTTACATGGAAAGAATTCAGCATTCCCTACGAGTTAGCATGTTTTAGTGATTCTATTTGTTAAATACAAACTACTTAGACGAGTTTAAACATTTACGTGCGTGTACGTACGTGTGAAAAACGGATAACTGGAAAGCAGCCTTAACAGAAAAGGTGGCGGATGAACACTTTACCAAAATGCATTGCGGTCGGAAATCGTTTAAAAAGCAAATTGACGGTTGCTGAATGACAAGCATGAGCGAGGAAGTTATTTTCTTTGTTTTGTTGAGGAAGTTTTATGTCCTTGGGGGTTTTTCATGGCCTGAAATAAATTTTGGTAAAATGTAGATACTGTCATGTTTTTCTCGGAGTTCCGTTTTTGTTATATTTGTCAGCACGGCTGATAGCGTTTTGCCAGGAAAGTAGCGAGATTTCATGTTAATCTCCTTGTTTTCAAAAGTAATGCTCTAACTTAGAACATGGTTTTCCACAGTCTTTTTGAAAAGGGGAATCAACCTCGTTCCTAGGGCCTTTTGTAAAATCTAGGGAGGGAAAAGTCTCTGGCATCGGCTGGCTTCTTCTGCAATATCATTGGTCTATCACCTCACACAGTTAATATATTCAAAACCGTATATCCTCACATTTCTAAGGAGAAAAAATACTAGTGAAATTTCCCAAATTAAACGCCTTACAAAGCCGCTGGATTAGGTCATTTTTTCAGCGTGTCAGTCATTTTGGAAAAATATTTCGCATGTGTAGTTGTGTAGTTATCACGCTAATTCATTCAAAAACCACGATTCGTGGTTTTAAAAGCCAGCCGGTGCCAGGGCCTTTTCCCCTCCCTCAAAAAGGTCCTGGGAAAGTGTTTGAGGGGAAATAGCTTACGACAATGGTATTAAAATTGTTTACAATATTCATGGTAAGGCTTTTACCTGGTTTTATCATTTCAGTGTTTATAGAGTTCACTGGGAAGTACACATTGACACGAAGCCTTTCTTCTTAGCTTCCCCCTCCCCCTGCAACCTCACGCCATGTTTACAAATTTCAAAACAAAGCATAAAATTTCGAGAACAAATTCTGCCTGTTAACAAAAATCCTAATCTCGTGACATTTTAAAGCCAGTGTACTTCGAACAAAGAAAACGTTCTCTTTTTTGCATTTTTTTTTACATAAAAATAAAGTAGTTTAAGAATTATTCGTAATTATCATCTTATAATTCAGTTCTTTCACTTCAAAAGATGATGAGCACAAATAAACGTAAGAATGAAAGTCCACAATGAACGACCTTTGCTGACATGGACCCAGAAGAGAATAACAATCAACAAGAATGAGAAAGCAAGTCATTACCCATATGACAGTAGTGGAAATTATATAAATGTAAGTTAGTAGAAAACAAGATACTTATTATTAAGGGATCAAAGAGGATTTAAGGGAATTTTAATGTCTCTCGTTGAAGAAAAGGAAAAAACTGAGTGAAAAATGAAATCGAATTAACACGTAAACCAATACTTTTAAAAAATAAGTCGAAGCCATGCACAATACTGACACTTCTGTTTGTTTCGAGTTCAAAAAATCAGGTAAAAAATACAGCATAATGGTCAATGTTGACAATATTTCTGACAGAAACAATACCTCAACGCTAGGAAATCTTGCCTCCCACATTTGAGTCGAGGTTATTTCTAAAAACAAAACAAACGCTGCATGTTACTTGATATGTTAGATTGAACGAATCAGTTTCAAGTAATAAGTTGTAGTGATGATAATTTAAAAATGGATGTCTAGTTTATTAATTCTTTTCTAATACAATCACTAGCGGAATTAAAAACAACGGTCAAAAACGTTTTCTAATTCCCAGGGGAATATACTATTTCTTTCTTTCCTCATTGATATATGCATGAAATCAGTGGGATGCATTATATTTTTTTGCACATTTTTAATTCCCAAGGGAATACAGATTGCCTTGTTTGGATGAATTTATAATAAAATCCCCTTTGATTAAATATGATAAGTATTTTGGTGCTTTCGAGTTTGTTTTGGTAAACAGAAACAATGGAACAATTAAGTGACCGCTGTTTGTGTGCACTAAAGCAAATCACAGCAAGGTTTGAGAGCAGCTGCGACGTACCACGCAAATGAATGCGTTTCGGTTAAATAAGTATGAGAATTGCGGTAAAGTTTTTAAATGTTTCTATCTTTTTAAACTACAAAATATACTAGGTAAGGGTCCTTGAATTGCATGTCAACTACAGCTTAGGATTTAAATCTCTATCTACGAGTCTTAAATAAATTAAAAGTCTATGTTCCGTTTTTAAAAGATTTATTCGCATTCTCATGCTTATTTGACCCAGCCTTACACTTCGGTAAGTATCAGATTTTTTTTAACTTCGAATCATAACGAAAAGCCCATGCCCTTTCAGCTAAGGTTTTACGTTTGAAAACTCAATCAAATACTCAGTCTAAGTGGGTTTAAGTAGCTAGAGATAACGTAATTTATCTTTTTATTTTGCTTTTTGGTTCATAACGTAATTTATTAGCTAAATGTATGGACTGCGAGGGTGTGAGTCGTGTGTAAGTTGCATGGGGTTAGGCTTATTAAAGGAATTAAAATTTTTGAAAGTATGTTAAAAAACAAAACCTGCCGTCGAAAACAACAAAGTGGAACAAAATAGCGGATAAAGCATTTGTACATTTCCCAATTTCTACATTTCATGTATAAAGTCAAGTAGGGAGATTACCTGTTTGTACATTGGAGCTTTAATTTTCACTTCACGTTTGGCCTAAAGTAACTGAATAAATTACATTTAAAATACATACTTTACCGAAATTTTAATTCTTTTAATTTTCTTATTTGGGTGGCAGTCGGGGTGGTGGCGGTGCATGCGGGTTTATCAGCTGTGAGCGACTGTGCGATGGTGAGGAAAGTGAAGGTAACGAATGGAATGCAGGAGCTTAGGACCGAGGAAGACAGCTTAGAACTGAGGCAGATAGGTAGTCGGTAGGATCAGAGGGGGGCACTGGTCATTTTGGCTTTGGGAATCAAATTTGCATGCTGAGTCACTAACATTTGTTGTTTTAATTTGTTAGGTATGCGCGGCTGCTCTCCAGAGAAGATCAACTTAGCAACTTGTATTAGCATTTGCAAGGTTGATCTTCTCTTCGCCTCGCTACCCCGGCCAGCTTTTCGAGTGCTACTTCAACCGTAAATAAGTAGAAGTACTTGTACTATATGTATAGGTACTTCTACTTAGGTGGAAGTAGCACTTGGAGAGCTGGCCGCGGTAGGGGGATTTTTTTTATTCAATTTCTTAATTCCCATGGGAATTGAATTTTTAATTAAAAAGGGTCACATGTAAATTTTGTAAACAATTTATTGAAAAGAATTTGTAAAGATTACAATTTGAAAAACAATAAAAAGAGATTAATTACCACAAACTTGTACTTAATCAAATAACAATAGAAGAAAACGGAACATGGCAGAAAAAGAACAATTAACATTGCGCTTAACACAAGTGAGCAAACACAAATGAAAAGACAAGGTTAATAAAAACAAGATAAGTTTTTATACTTCAGGATATAAATAATTATGAATCAACTGGAAGTGATGATATATTTTGCGAGTTTGACAGAGAAATTTTACATTGGACATAAACACCGAGTTGTTTCACAATTACATGGAAAATATATGGCTCAAAATCACGCAATTGATAAAGTCGAAGTATGTTTTGTTCCCGTTAGAAACGTAGTCAGTGAATTTTTAATTGTTTTAAATTTATTTCTTGTAAGAAGAGGAGAGTAATGCTCAACATGTCTAACTGGAAAGGTTTCTGAGAATTAAAACTACGACGTCAACGTCCATGTGGGAAGAAACACGCAGAGTACGCAGAGAAAGCACACGACTTTTGGCAGAGCGTTGACTAGCTCTTACTAAGCAATGCAAATACAGAAACATAAAGCGTTTTTGCTCATAGAAAGACACTATTTTAATGAGCGGTTTCTTTAAAAATCCAGAGAAAATAAAGTCTTTTTTGCTATGTAAAGATCAAGCACATATGAAACCTATAGAAAATGTTTTTACAGCTTGAAAAACTGTTCCAAACGTCGAAAGCGCGCGAGTAAATGATTAGTTTTTTTTTTACTAAGTGGAACATCAAATTGAAAAAGTTATGAAATTTCAACATTCAATGCCATATATTTTTCTGATCGTGTTTTTAACCTGACAATGTCATATTGATTAAATATTGCAAACTTCATTTTTCAAACAAAAAATATATGATGCACAGACGAAGAGTTAAATATTTTTAAGGATATTGTGCAGAGCACAAAATTTCAGAAACACACCTTTTGAAAATTCTATTTGGTCAAAAAGTTCTCATGTGCACCATTTGTACTATAGTTTGTAGCAAAGGCATCTCATTTCGTGAGGTGTGTGAAGCTCTCTGCAGAAATTATGGTAATTTAGTTGGAATAACTTTAAGGAGTACCCTGCCAATCATAACTTCATTTTCCTTTATATTAGCCTATAATTTCATATAAAAAGAGCTCTCTAATTCCTAAAGAAGCTTGTAAAACGTTTTGGGTGCCAAGTTAATACTGAAGTTACTCAATAGTTGGACCACTATTTGAGGATTTGTCACAAGTACATTATTTTTACATAATAAAAACGATGTGTGTAAAAATATCAAAGCTTTCATGGAACAAAACACTTTGTTGCCTTCTAAAGAACTTATAGTTTTAACAATGAGAGAAACAAAACCAAAACATCGAAATATACAAGATTGGTCCTGGATTAGAAAGAAAATGTTTAAGCACTGAATTTGGTCAACTTCAAAAGATATCATTGTCACGTTAAAAACAAAATCACATTGAAGTATAAACTTATCTTTACTTACTTGTTGAAAAGACCATGTTCAAAAGCCATGTAAACCTGTTTTCTTATATTATTATTACTATACTATGGTTACAAAGTGGAACTATTTGAAAAGAAAACTTGAACTAAGCAAAGCAAAGGAAATGAACATATAAAATAACAAATTCTTTTAACTTTTTTCAACTGCCAAAACACAAATTCACCACAACCAGACAATGGAATAGTTCAGGGAAAAAATCAAAGGTTAAAGAAAATGTCTTGTAATTATAAGAAGACCATTCAATCTATTTTACTTGATTTTATGCCAGACTATTTTATTTGTGAATAGGAAAGACCCGACATTCAACAAACTAAATTTGGCATGTTAAGAAATCTGTACAATTTAAAATCTAAAATTGCTCGATATTGCTTAACTTGACTTGTAATTATTTCAAGTCTGTTGAACATGAAGAACTCTGATCAGGTATAGTTCCACTGTTTCAATTCATCTTGATTCCAAAAATAGTTCCACTTTGCAATAATTCCACCTTGAGTAGTTCATTTTGAAGGTAGAAAGTTCATTTCAAAAATCACAGTGTTTTTAAATTTTAGGATGGTTCTAGTTCAATGGGTTCCAAATTTGAAGCGAATAATATTCAAATTTTGCTCCGATATGTGATTTTCAGATGAACTTTCCAAACTTTCAAATGAACACTCAAAGTCAACTTAAACAAAAGAAGATTGAGATGGTAAACCAGGAAACAAAATAAATGCTTTTAAAGTGCTTTTTGATTGAATTAATTAAAAATTACAATCACTATTTTGATGTTCAGGTAGAGATATATTTTCCATGGATAGTCTGAGCAATACAAAATTACCAGTAAAGTTTATGGACACATCTAGTCAGTAAAGCATTATATTTGTTTTTGATAAAACCACCTCAATCTTCATATTTGTTTAATCAGCATAGCATTACAAATACTGATAAACTTTAATTGTTTTATAGTATTTGAAAAATATTTGAGCCAAAGTTTTTTTAAAATAAATTTGTCTGATTGAAATAATCATTAAATGCATTTGGGTTTACAACAACAGACCAAATTGTTCTCAGAAAAAAAATTAAATTTGCTATTTAGAAATACAGTCAATCGTTACTGGTTAGTCAATGGTCAACACTGTGTGATTTTGAATGATGAGCAAATTACATTACTGTACTGTATAACATGTTTTCCTAAAACATATTGTACATTATATGAATTTCAATTGATTTATAATTTGAATATATTTCATTTGATGTTAACAGCCTGCAAAATGAAATTGCATTTAATTGTCCTATCACAGAACATAGTAATTGTGATGGCTGGCATGATCTCAAAAAATTAGCCATTACAGACAATTAAGGTGTTAAGTATGTAGTCCTGAAAACATTAACAAAACTGATACGAAGACTCGATGTTTTGAATTTTTTTCTTAATCTTCTTTTCTTTTCTTCTTCTTAATGTGTTTTTTAAACAAAAGAAAAATACCACTAATTTAATCAAACAAGACTTTTTTGCTTTCAGAAAACAATAAGTTCATCATTATTTGTCATTTTTTAAAATTAAAATGCTTTGGGAATATGAGATTTTCCATGTAAAGTGGACACACAAAATAATGATCAGACAAAATTAAATAATGTACAGAAATGATGTTCACTGACTAACACTCATGAGTATTTTTGGTGATGGAGAAAAGAAATCTATTTTTTCTAAAACATAAACATAGCCACTTCTTATTTGAAACACCACACAATTTGCAAAACATTTCAATTTAAAATGATAAAACATAAAAATATTGAGACCTTCTGTGCACATTCCATCAACATTGTTCAATTTTTCATGATTGACCCAGCCAGATAAGACTTTCATTGCCATACCATAGGTCTAAAAATGTTAAAATATAACCATAAGATAAGCAAATTAAAATTTGACCAGACATGGGTAAATCTCAGTACATGTAGTGAGCATATGTTATTACTCAAATCAGTAGAGTATCTTTCTGTAAGTAAAAAAACACAGCTTAAGAAACAGAAATGGTATGTTACAGTTTTACTATGTAGCATATGGCGAGGCAATTGCTGCATTCGTTTACTGCAATGTCATACAATTAGGCTTACATGAAATGTGAACAGCTTTGCATTTCACTAACTGCCTTTTTGCTTTAGGGAAAGCCCCTCTACTGATTTTGGTAAAATTTTGTTTTACCAGGAGGGCAAAATAACCACAACAACACATATCAATTACTGTGTATGTGTATTACCTAACAGCCGGTCAACCTTGCCTGCAAGAAGAAACAGGAATCCACAATGTTTGGCAAATCTTTGACTCATAAAGACTCTTTTCACAAGAACATGGTATGGTTCTTTCCAAGTTAATTGCAAGGTAAAATTTTCGGACCGCAATAGAAAATTATGGTGCTTTATAATTTGCAACTTTACTACTCAAAAAATACAGACTTTTCTTACATACCAGCACAAAACCTAAATACATCATCTAAACTGCAGTTCTTAGTTCGGCAATCACACATAGCTAGGATAAGGTATGCTTTAATACCACACGTGCAAATTACAAACTTTGCATGTTCAAATATTTCGTTAAAATCAGCCTTGATTGCCACAACATTTATATAATTATATATGTCAGAGATATAGCTACAACTACTGGTAAAATACAACGTATATTACCTTGAAATAAAGCCAAGATTGTTTAAATATCTTCGATAAAACTTGAAGAACTTCTGCATTCTATGCCCAAAATTGAAATTTGGACATTTTGTCGAGCCCTTCCGACTCGCCGACGAGCAAATCCGACGTTGTGCGTACGTATAGCACAGTTAATTAAGAAAGTGGGCGGAGTTTCGGAACATATCTTTGATCCATGCTTGCAAGGGTCGCGTGCGAAATTTCTATTTGATTTCTGTTAACTGTGGCGTAAGCAAGTCGATGGTTCCAGGGAGGAGGGGAAGGGTTCTGTACATATGTATTTCTTTATAACTACTGTAGTTAACGTTATTATAGATCAATAAGAGAAAATCCTTACTGGACCTCTAAGAAGAACATTTTAGGGCTGATAGAGCTATCCAGTATAAATAAAATTAGTTTAGTATAAGTTTCCTCCTGTACTAACACTGGATCAATAAGAGATGATCCTTACTGGACTTCTAGGAAAAACAATTTTGAACTGATAGAGTCATTCACTATAAATACAGTTAGTTTAGTTTAGGCTTCTTCCTGTAGTAACACTGGGTCAATAAGAGATGATCCTTACTGGACGTCTAGGAAGAACAGCTCGGAACGAACGGGAGCTTTGCTACGACTCTGCCATCAAAACTAAACAAAACATAGAATATTGTTAAACCATGAAAACCAAAGTTCATAAGAAAAGAAAGATGAAATTTACTTACATTGAATCGAACACTCCCATTAGTGCCGTAAATGTAAATCCGATTGCGAAGATCGATTTCATTTCAACACGCTTAAAAACGTTATAAATATTTATAATCAATACCTACACTAGTAACCTTGTTTACATTAGACTTACAGTGTAAGTTCCCAAGCGCTGCACAGACACTTACCAATTTTCTTTTTTTGTCCACCAGACATATCTGTTGCTGTCTCTTTCTTCCGCTCCACTAAACAAAAACACAAAGAATATTAGCGCAAAATTTCAAACATTAAAACTTCACTTTTATGAATATCACAAGGTTTGTTAGGTCATTGAGATTCTCAAATTTATGTTCGGAGATGAGATAAGGCCTCGAATCAGTATATTCAGCAGCAAAAGCACGTCTAATTTGGTATGCAGCAGCAAAGCCAAGTCCAATCTGGTATTCAGCAGCAAAGCCACGTCCAATCTGGTATTTAACAGCAAAACCGCTTCCAATCTGGTAGTCAGCAGCAAAACCGCGACCAATCTGGCATTCAACCTCAGATCCAAATACCATCAAAATTCCCTATTTCTTCACCTAGAGCGTTTTAGATATACTTACTTTCGTTTTGTCCAGCTCAAGTGAGCACATGTTATGGGTGCGGGGCTAGCGTGAAGCCAGGTGGGCGTATTCCGGGACCACCTCATATATACCTTTTGCGTAAACAGGCGAATGTTTACTTTCACTGTGAAAGACAATGTATCTCCAGACGACAACCCTACTTTGTGCCGTCATTACGTACCATACCACCAGTGATAGGGATGTACTTAACCGATCAGCATCGTGAATTTCTAAAATGTTTCGGGACGAAGGAGAGAACTACGAGCTAAGAGGGAGAACATTTTTAAAGTGGCACCAAGAACAAGCAAATTAATGTTGCAAAATGTCTAGAATAATGCCCAATAGTGAAAAGCAACGCCAGCAAATGAGGTTATAAAATTTTTCTAATGATCACGTTTTCCTTTTTTACATGTTTAAGAGTCAATCGCTTTCGTATAAATATTTTTCGCAAAAATTGCAGTTTGAACGTCCAAAAGTTTCGCCAAGTTTGCAAAACAAATGATGTGAAATCATAGTGCGGCTAAAACTCATGTGTGAATTTTATAAGCTGTTCTTATAAAATAGAAGGTATTGTGCAAAAATTAATTAGTTCAGGTGGGACATAAAAATAGAAAAATTCTTAGTACCTAAAGTTTTATCATAAAGGTTTTAAAAGTTTGCTCTCAAACAAGAGAAAATTGTTTTGGAGACATGCAGTTATTGAGTTGTTTGGGATCTCTATCTTATTTCATTGATAGTGGTGTAAATATTTACAGATTCACTTTTTCAAAGAGCTGAAAGCCTGAAAATTAAATTTAAAAAGTTGAAAAAATCGCATTTTCATGGTTTAATAAAATTGCCTTAAGAATGACGGAGACATTTGACTTTGTGAAGACTACCTAATTAGCTTGTTTTCGTTTATTTATTGTAGTAGTAGTTGTTGTTGTTGTTGTTGTTGTTGTTGTTGTTGTTGTTGTTGTTGTTGTTGTTGTTGTTGTTGTTGTTGTTGTTGTTGTTGTTGTTGTTGTTGTTGTTGTTGTTGTTGTTGTTGTTGTTGTTGTTGTTGTTGTTGTTGTTGTTGTTGTTGTTGTTGTTGTTGTTGTTGTTGTTGTTGTTGTTGTTGTTGTTGTTGTCGTTATGTTATTAGTATAGCTATAATGGAGAGGTTTCAGGTGCAATATGTGTTCACAGTTTGATGCTACATTTAAAAAGGCAACATCTAGATTGCGATTGCTCTCTAAGATTAGACCGAATTTAAATGTAAATGCTGCAAAAGCTATATATAATTGTATGATCCTTCCTACTCTAACATATTGTGGAGTATTGAACTTGAACTTAACACAAACTCAGCTAAATAGACTTACTTCATTGCAAGAACGAGCTACAAAAGTTGTTTTTCTAAATGGAACACCAGAAGATGGGTTACAATCAGTTACGAATTGTAAGAAAAAACGAGCTTGTGAACTTGTGAAGAAGATTGTGCTCGGTGATATCTTGGATTTACTAAAGGACTATTTTACCTTGAACAATCATGGGAGAGTAACACGAAATAATGGGTTTAACCTAACTTTGCTTAAAGTGAAAACTGAGCATGGAAGAAGTAGTTTTGCCTTTATGGGTGCAAGGATTTTTAATGAATTGCCTTTGAATATCCGAAAAACTGACTACATTAAAAGTTTTAGTGCTATGTTATTGAAACATTTTAGTTAAAAGTTTTTGAAACATCTTAGTTTTCTGATTTTTAGTTAACTTATCTAGTCTATCTATTTTAAAATAATTAATATAATTTTTAGTATATTTCAAAAGGTACAGGACACACATTGATAACAGCTGTCACCAGCTGAAGTGTTATAATCCTGTTAAAATATTCGTTTTAATAATAATAATAATAATAATAATAATAATAATAATAATAATAATAATAATAATAATAATAATAATAATAATAATAATAATAATAATAATAATAATGAAAACTTTATTTGAAATATACATTTTACTTATATATACCATTGTAAATCTCACTCTTATTAAGGTAATTTACAACTGGCTACATGAGTCACATAAAACGACAAATACAAGTACTAATAGTAGGAATAATGATTTAAATGGCTATGTTTTTAATACTAATACTTTAAGAGTTTGGGTTCAGCCCATTTTTTACGCAAGAGAAACCATTCTATTAGTTGACCATATGGTACAAGGAAATGTTCGAGAAAAGTTGCATTCAGCTTAGCTACAACCTCGATTAATATCGCCTAGTCGTCGCTCCACCATTAAAAACATTAATATGGCATCTAATCCTTAAAAATCTATGACCCCAAATTTTCGATAAATAAAAAAGTAAAGTAGATGAACTCCTTAAGCTTATCGTTTTCAGCACGTCTTCAAGTTTTCGCCGCCATGTTTATTACAGATTCTCGCCCTGGTTAATTTTAGAGATTTAACTGCACTGTATAGAGCAATAAATCGCCGTCGGAGATTTCCTTGTACATTATTATTGGTGTTGTACGTAAAACTAAGAAAAATATAATTGGTGTTGCAAAAATAAAGAAAAAAGAAAATGCCAGTGATTTCGGAAAACGAAACAGAACTAGTGCTTTTTGAGTTTGCAAGATGGTATAATATTGTTGTTAATATGTTAGGCTGCTAGTCAATAAAATCTAGAAATGTGTACCGCCTGCGTACCGTTTCAGACTATGAACTTTATTTTCAGTAGCTAGCTTTCCAATTACATTTTTGGGGACAGGTAGCAGTGTGCAACAGTTTAACATAATAAAATCTTCACATTACAAATAATATTTGGACATGGTATATATCTACAAATGCTTAGTATATAAGGCTGACGAAAACATTTCAATAAAACGTCGTGGCCGTGTTACGAGAATGAATGATATTACGAATTGTATTCTTCTAGAGATACCAAGAAGTAGAACTGTGGCATATAAAAACAGTTTTTATGTACGAGCACCCAGTGTGTGGAACACACTTCCTAAAGATTTGAGAGACATTACCAGATCAGTATCATCATTCAAGACAAATCTGTGCCAATTTTATAATAAACTGCTTGATGATATATTTGATCCAGATGATTCAAGAACTTATAAGACAGTCTGCATTAAATGCCACTCCACACGCTCCCTGTTGACTTTGTCAACATCTTTCTGTTGCTAAGGGGTGCGGTAGTTATTTCTGTTTATATGTGTGTTGTACTGTTGTAGTGTGTGTTGTGTTGTGTCCTGTTAATATTGGGGTCCCGTAATTGGAGTTCTTCTCTGTGGACAGCCCCTGCCTTTGTATTTTTTATGTTGTCAATTTTATCCTTATTTTGTTGATGGCGAATTTTGTAAATAAATAAATAAATGAATTGAAACTTAGCTTTAACTCGTCTGCATTAAATTTGGCACATGTAAAGTTCGACGTCTGAAACAACCTAAGATAGCAATCTTGGTGGTGATGAGCCGAACCATGCAAAGCTTCGTTTCCATTTATTCACCAACTGTCCGCACCAAATGTAAATAACTATAGCGAACTTACGACTAAATGAAAAGTAAGCTTAATAAATATCTAAAGTCATGCTTTTACAATAAGAAAAGACCTAACTGATCATATAGTAGTTCTAGTTAATCACCTGACGATGAACTGTCGTCGACGACACCTGAAACTAAAGCGACGTTAGTTCCGGACCGAACTGGGACTTGAGGGTTGGGGGCCCCATCCCTGGGCCCCTGCCCATACGTTACGAACAAAAGACGTCCACCAATCCTTCCGTGTCCATCACTCGCGTACCTGAAACTTACTCCTAGGTACCATTTGTACCGCTTACAATTATATCCTAATTCATGCAGTGAAAAATATCAATACTTAAACCTGAATAACGTAAATTGGTTTTAAAGGAACATTGATTTCAAGTAAATATCGTGCCTTTGCGCAATCGATAACTTTATGTTTGTTCGAAAAGAAATTAAAAGTTATAAATCAGTCGGATGTTGACATTATTCAGTTTTAACTTTCACCACCAAGATTCTTGAATGAGAGAGCTGTACATGGAGAGATATACAACTACCCGAACCTCCCGACGAAGGACCTCCTCTTCGAATCTTCTTTTTCAGTTAGTTGTATCACCCCCAACGTACAGCCCTCTTCCCTAGCTTTTTAAAGCCTTTGCAATTCTTCCGTTTTTTAAGTTTTTTAATCATTTACTTGCAGCCTTTCCCTTTTATCGACATGCACGCTTTATAATATTTCCGTTCAAACCTTTTATAACATTTCCCTTTTAAACCCTCAATAACATCTCTTTACTTTGTACTCTCATGAGTTTCATTTTTTGTGCCCTTTTGGTTATTGGGCTGAAAGACAGCAGATATACAGACCCAGAGTCGCAAGATCATATTAGGTCATATCATACGAGGCGTAATGATTTCTTCTTTTACTGTATATGGTAGAAAACGAAATGGTTATAAACATATTCTTCTTGTTTTGTTATTTTCCAACTTAGGGACCGTTCATTATTTATACCTCAGGGGGCACCGAAGAGAAATTAAAAAAAAGTATATATATAACTACCCAACCACTCAGGGTGTTCAAAATTTTTTTCACCAACCTCTAATAGAAATCCAAGATTTTAAAGAACTTAACTCGAAATGACTGTTTTATTTGTTTTTGTCATTGCGATTTTCATGTATAAGTCATTAAATGCGTTCGTTTATTAGCTATTATTATTCATTGCAATATGTTCTCGTTTTCTCATTGGTCTTTTTTTCACCCAACCTTTTAAATGTTTCAAAAATAGTTACCCACCCAATTTCTCTTCGGTGCCCCCCTGAGGTATAAATAATGAACGGTCCCTTAGTATAAAGTTCATATCATGCGGTTAAAGCTCAAATGAAATTGTCACGCCAAACATGATATTACCTTATCTTCAACAAACCTTATAAACCCTTTATAACTATCACTTTAATCCATCCATACATGCATACAAACACTGTTTGCCATAGCGTTCAGTAAGTGGCAACTGGGAGCTATTAAGTTTCACTTTTTTATTGGTAAAAAAGGATTTTAAATCATATTTTGCGTGCGTCTCTAATTAAAAAGATTCGAATTCAAGTAAAGAAAAAAGAAAGGATCTGACAGATTAAACTTTTTTAAAGGGTTTATAATGCCAAACATTAAGACGTAGGACAGCAAATCATCTGATATATCGGCGACTATGTGGATAAATTCATATGTGCCGTTCCACAATCATTGCAATTTATTCTCGGAGGTCTGCAATTTGGCTTGGTTTCTTGGCGCGCACGTTTTCTTTCTTTTATTTCATTTCATTTTTCATTTTTCTGTTTTGTATATTTTCTGTATTATTTGTGTACACATATATTAATGTTAATTACCAGTTAACATGAAGTTAATTGGCTTTAGCCTGCCCATATCTAGTGTGTGTATAGCTGTATCAATAAAACGTGTTACAAATTGTGTACAAATAAATTGTTACAGTAATTGTGTTTTTTAATTTCGACAAATTGCATGCTTTCAACATACGGTTGACCATACTTAGGTAATGTCGATATAGCTACCATGTTTAAGCATTGAATTCTAATGGTAGCGCGGAATGGTGTGGCATCATTTTGATTGGTTGCTTTCGCTCATGTGACCATGTAACCAACCTTGAAACAACTTTTGTCTAATGTCTTTGGTATAACAAACCACTCACAGAGCTCGTTGGTATCACTGATCTGATATTAGACTTGGGCTGTTATGTGCTTTCTAGAGTCTTTTCGAATTGAACGACTTGTCAATTGCAACTTTAACAGTTATTTTGCACCAATTGTTAACGTACAACTTGTGGTAATATGAAAGTTATTTTGTTTGATTATGGTGTGGGTCTGAGCTGCCTTGCCAAATACACGGGATTCGGTCTTTGCTGACGCAAGAATGACGTCACAAATTTTGAACAATATTATTGAGCCTGAATCATCCTGCAATCAACTGTAACAATGCTTGCCTTTGGCCATTTGATATTCTAACTACTGGTCGAAGGACCTCTTCACTCTTAGATGCAAACGACGGTAACTCTAGTGATGCTTCCCCTGTGTTAATAATGACTTCACTCTCAAAGTTGAATAATATTCCAAACTGCAACTTTGTTACTTTTTAGAACGAAAATACTGTATGGAAATCTGTATGGATATTACTAAATTATTCCACACGTGTTTTTTATGCATATTCATTGTTTTCACATTTATTTGAGTTTCTATTTAACGGTAGTTATGATGCTTTTGTGTTTGTTAATATCACGTGAATGCCACGCTCACAATGTTGTAAAATTTTTAATGGCTAAAAAAGTAGCGTGTAAATTAATTTTACAAATATTTTTGGCTCGAAAAATGTTGAATGTAGTCGAATTTAATTCTGCTTAATCTGGATCGAACAACAAAGTCGTTTTTTAAACTGCACAAAACTCTGTCGAAATTGCCATTTCAACATTTTATCCCCATTTCAGCGTTTTATCCCCATTTCAGCGTTTTATCCCTATGTCAGCGTTTCATGCCTATTTCAGCGTTTTATCCCCCTTTCCGCGTTTTATCCCCATTTCAGTTTCCGTTTTCAGTTCCCGTTTCCGCCATTCAGTTTCAACGTTTTATCCCAACCCTTTCTTGCTATGCTTTTCCACTTCAGATTTCAATTTCTTATTTTTATCTGTTCTGTACACCAAGAAATATTCGATACCTAGGAAATACAATATCGCTTAGAATTATTGTCAAAATTTGCAGAATACTGCTTTGATAACAATTTCTGACAATAATTCTAAGCCGATTCCTGAACAATATGCTATGCTTGCTAACAAAATATGTAATCGCTAATTACTTCCTGCGACTTTTAGCTTCATATTTCAACACATGCGTTTCTAAATAATTTCTTTCACTTTAACCCGTCGAAGGCCAAAGTCCTTGGGTCGAAAGCTCGTTTAATAAAACATTTAATCAGAGAACGTGTATTTTAATTAATGTCTTAACCTGGCTACGTTATCTCTATATGTGAAATACACAGTTTGTAATGTGACAGAACATACTTAAGAATACAAAATCACTCAATAAAACGCCTTAAATCTAGCTAATAATATTAACTGGTAGCACGGTATACAAAGGACACTTAGATCACGTTTTCTGTTCCAATATACTACAGACTTATGTTCTCCTTGTTTAAATTAAAATATACTACGAGTGATTTGAATTAACATGGTGCAATTATGTGCATTGCACATAATTGTGTCTAAATTGTTATTTTTGTCAACACTGAACTGCCCAAAGATGTACATGTAATGTACAAAAATTTTTAAAGTTAATAAAATATTGCCTGTCATCACTCATAGTTAAATGATTTGGAATGGAGATCATTTTAGTGCTAATTTGCTAGAAAGTTATCTGTGTACTATTAAATTAAATTTAATATTTTCTTAGAATAAATTATTTTAATAAGCAAGTGGAATATAAACAATTGGCTATCAAGAGTTTTGTGATACCTGTGATAGTAGCTCTTGACAACATAAATATTTCCCGCCCACATCACAGCAGTCAGGGAGGCAGAGGTAATTTTACCTACCTTCTTGAGGGACAAATCAATTTTGCCCTTAAATTGTCCGTTGGATGCCTAATATCACAACTCCCAATGTCGTTTGGCCCGATTTATCTTGTGGGCTTCGGTCAACACGTTTTTCTTCAGTTTTATTATAAAACTATTATGTGGTGAAAAATAGTAAACTTTCAAATTCGTTCATTTGAAAAATAACTTGTATCATAAGAAAGCTTATAAAAAACAACATATAAGACATCATACGGGCACCCTTGATTTTCAAGCCGTTTTTGAGTTATTCCTGCTTCGAAATGGGAAAGTGTCCTAAAATGGCGTTAATTTCCTGGGCACTAGTCGGAAAATAAGTTTTGAAACGCTCATAACTCAACAAAAATGTGAAAAATAAAAGTAACCATAATAATGTGTTATATGTAATTTTTTATTACCTTTTGATAACGTAAGTGGTTTTTCCTAGAAATAAATCTGAAATTTCGCCTTTCTTGACAATAATATAGTTTTATAGAAAATTTCGGGAAAAATGTGTTGGCTGGAGCCTACAAGAAATTGTACCGCGTTCAACATGCAGAAATAGATTTATTAGATCTAAAGGTACAATATAAACATAAAATGAAATTGTCCCTCGGTATGGTAAGTAAACATATATTCTTGTATCTCTGCCTCCCCGACTACAGTCATGACCGAACATTTAGAGACACAACTTCAAGAAGTGACTATAACTTGACTGGCGAATGCATTATATGCCCCAATCTTGATGGAATTGAAGACCTCTTTTAGGAGAAGGTTATTACAGAGGAATCCCAAAGACAAGCTTTTAATAGGTACGGAAAATCACAAGCAGTAGGGTACACTGTATGTAAAGAGGTTCTGTTTTTGCTTAAATATACAGATATATCAAGTGAACTTAATATCAACTTAATATTAGATAGGCAATGTTTTCTGACCACCTATCACAGCACGGTAAACATTGTTATAACTGAACACCTACTCAGTTTGCCAGCAACATGTGCCTAATTGAGCATCTTGTGTGATTTAAATAATGTAATACCAAGCTTTACGTTAACTAGCACAACTTATCATTTTAGAAAACAACCCTGAACAACACGTTCTCTGGAATGCATATAAAGATCACTATTACTTAACAGCGATCAATACAGTTTTAAATGTTTTACAACCATCATCCAAATACAAAAACGTTACGGAAAAAGAAATTGACGAGTTCCTTAATCAACTACATGTTCAAAAATGTTTGCATAATGGTGAATACAAGATTAATGTCCCAAAATTAATCACTGTTCTGCCAGAAACAACGTCAAGAAAAACCGAGACATTTATTCTTCCTCTTTGTGTTGAAGATAACTAAACCTTAACTGGCCAAGCTTTTTGCCCCGAAGAAATTTGTGCAGAATTAAGTATACCTAAAAAGGACCCAGCAACCAGAATTTCATTTGATGAAAAGATGAAATGTTTTGATCTTAAACAGGCAAGGGAAAGAGCTGAATTCGAACTATTGTTTAAGAAACACAAATAAAATACAGGCAGTAGTGATGTGTGTGAAGGAAGGTATGGACATGTACTTCGCAAAAATATATGAAGAAACTGAGAGACATTTTCAAGAGAGTGTTCGACTGTGTGAGGATTATGAAGCATTTGTAGTTGAAATGCAAGAACACAAAGATAGATGGTACTTAGTCAGAGATCATCTACAGAGAAGTCTACTTCATGTGGCTATAGAGAAAAATTATTCTTCATTTGGAAAAGCTCTCTTAAAAGCTGGGGCAAATCCTAATGCAGCAGAAGGTTGTGGTTCTACTCCACTAACTCTTGCAGTGCTTTCCAAGAATAAGACATGGTTGACATCCTTTTGCAGTACCACGCTTCATTTCAAGCTTTCCTTTACCCCCAACATTCCTACTCCAGGGGAAATGGCAGAGTTGATGGGACTTGAAAACATAATTTTGCTATTTGATAAGAACACTGAAGAATCAGAAAATAAAGTAATTAACAACATGATTTGGGAGGAAATTAGTCCGATATAGAGAACTGCCATGCCAGAACTGCAATCCCAGCACAATGGATAGCAGTAGGCGACCAAGGAACAAATAAAGTGATTAGAGGAGTGCAAGCCAAGTCGCAGTGTCAAAATTGGGTGTCCGGAGTTCCCGGTGACCTTCATGCAGTAGGTTATTTGTGTGAAGTCATTTACAAAGCTCAAGCTGCGGGAGGCCTTCTACACATTTGCCATGGTATTTTAAAGAAAACAAAGATTACACCAGCTGCCTTTTACACCAGATTATGCCAGAAGTTTAAAGATGGGAACCTACGACGAATACGAGAAGCATGGTAGAGACATCTCCAACACTTATCTGTATATATGCTGCCATCGATGAGTTAATGCAAACAGAAGAATATCCGACTCAAATTGATCTCAGTGAATGTAGGAGAAGAAATGGATCAGATGAAAGAATACTTCTACAGAGTTTCAAACATTGGCGTCAAAAATCATCGTCCAAAGACAAGCTTTTCAGTTACCGTTGCGAGATGTTAAACATGTATGGTCCACTCTTAGCGTATGAAAACTCTATCAGTTACGGCTGTTGTTTAGGGCGAGAGGTTGGATTTTTATTAATTTTGTCCAGCATTGAAAGCGCGCAAGTTTTGATGTTGACTACAGTATTTATACTATAATGCTAGTTCTGTATAGTGTACAAAGAGTATAATGACTATACTGGTGCGGAGATTATATTTTTGTTTTTACTCAAAACTTTTCCACAAAACTGGTACTAAATACTACTGGTTCCACAGCACTGGCCTTCTAAGACAATCAGAAAACAAAGTAATTAGTATTTAGGTAATTAAATTAATAACAAGCTTTATCATTTAAAAATTAGGCATGTCGGCCATGACATATGCTTCATGTATAAACATATAAATATCAAACTAGAAATACAAAACTATAAACACAAAGTATGAACTTTGTCTCTGCAGTATTGTTGAATACAGTTATGTAGACGATAATTAATTCATTACGTGTGCCACACAAGACAAAGGGGAATTTTATGATTATTAAATTATTAAAGTGGAATTTTGTTCTCCATCAATGACCGAATTTGTTTACATTGTCATTCCCAACTAGGGTTGGGTGATATTTAAAAAATCATTTCATGATTATTGCCAAGGAAATTGCCCTTTGGAACTTGCATAAGTACACTTGACTTCTTTTGCATAAATAATAGGATTTACGCCATCACACTAACTCCAGCAATGTATTGTTTCTCTGTCAGACTCAGTAGATACACGTGTTGCAGCTTCTGGACCCAGTTTGTAAAGTTCAAATATTCCCTTATAAAATAAGAACATTGAATATAATTTTGCTGCCATTTCAGCTCATCTGGTGTTCAGCCAAAGAGGTTCCAATGTTTCAGACACTGTTTTAAAGGTCTCAGTCTAAAGAGCAAAAGAAAAGCAAAACTTCATTCATGACATTCATGTACTATTAGTTTCTACACAAAATTGTTAATTAAGAATTGTCATCACACTTTTAATACCGACATGCTCACACTTGACAGTTGACACCATATTTATATAATTATGAAATATTATGATTTAATGTATAGCTCCTGCATAATGTATACCTCGCTTGCAGAACACCCATATACTCTTGATAATTCTTTTAAGACCACTTAACCATGTCTCACCCTAAACAGATCTTCTGCCTCCTTTATTGTGCTTTCTTTAAGTTGTTGATGAACAGATCTATAATGTTGTTTTAAACCGGCTTTTTGGAAAAAATCTGTATTGTCCCAACAATGTTCATGAGGACAACAAACTTTTTCGGCAGCAAATGCATCATGCCATATTTTTAATACAGTCCCCATTTATGTTTTTTTATTCGAAGATTTTCTTGCAGAGTTGCATTCATGACTGCCGGCACCATTTTGTTTACAAGATTCCGCAGGCCCTCACTAGATCAATAGTGACCTTTAGTCTAGGACCTATTTATGAGTTTGTATGCATTTCATTTAGGACAGACAATCTCAACAGTTAAATTATGGCAAGTTGACCATATATGACCGTCAACATGGTAATGCTGCTCAAACACCAATCCAGGGCAAAACATCCCAAACTGACCACACCCAAAAACAATGTTTTCACCATAGTGCTATCTAGTATCTACTAAACCGTAAAAGCTACAGTTATTCTGAGGCACTTATGTGGTTCAGAGATAGTGCTTTTAGGGGTCGTCATTGGTAAGTGTGACATGTCTAGCACCCATATTTCACAAGAAAATGAGCATGCAATACTCGTGGTCAAATGTCAATTTATGTCGTACACCTTTAGATAAACAGCAGTGGAATAAAATTACATTTTTTTTCTAAATCTTTTCGATAGAAACATAATTAAGCCTTATTTAAATATATCTTTATTGTTTCGTGCACAATAGTTAATATTTTGTGACTGAAATAATAATTTGAAATGTACATACCTCATGCAAATTGACGTATTTGGCCAAATTCGCCACTTTACTCCGCTGTTTACACCGATGCTCGTTGAAATCCTTTCGAATACTTAACAGCTCCACTGAACTGAAAATGGTCAGCTCAGATATGATGGTATTAAGCACATTCCAAACGGGTTTCAAGTTGACCATAGCTGTTTAACTATGGTTTAACCATCGACGGGGTAAACCCACTTCGGTGCATAGGGCAAAAGTAAAACGCCTGAGTCGGTGATGAGGTGAAATAGACTGGAAACTAGTGTATTTAGAAATAAAGATGGCGTCCAAAAGTAATGGTAAGAAAAGTAAAGGAAACAAAGGAGGTTTGACACAAGAACAAATAATTTTTAAATTTAATCAACTTCGACAGGAGCAGCGAAATTTTCTTTCTAAAATAAGTGAGTTAGAAATGGATCAATCTGAACACAGGTATTTAATACTTCAAATAATTTTGACATAAATTCACAGAAATTATGAGAGAAATGACTCAAATGAGAAAATGACTTGAATAATTTTTTATACGGTAGCTGGCAGTTTGATAAACCTGGATCGTCTGTTCTTTAACTTTACTTTGATACTGATTTCCCAATATACTATCAGTTCTCCTACAACATATCTCATGTAAACCCACGTGATAGACCGCAGCCACACGGCACACAGTATGACGCAGTTTGATGTTCCCTATATATTTTATAGTAAATTTGCGAAATCTCGGGCGCACAATTTGCAAACTTTCCAGTCAGACTATGATGTGCAGTACAATCTACAAAAATGTATTTGCTAAAATAAAAGGTTATACTTACTATGATACCAATACTTATATTATAATCACTATATGTTGGCTGTGTTTTATAACCTTTTCACAGTTCAGAGTGATTAAGAGACACGTGTTTAAATATTAAATCCAGACTGCAGAGTATGTCAGCTGACAACAGTGCCCCTGAGATTTTATAGAAAAAAATTAGCGCACCTGCCTTCCTTTTCCCAGATTCAATCTGCCCCAAAGCTCTAATTTTCATACTTTGTTACTTTTGCCCCTAAACTCACTCATGATCCACACTTGGCAACTGTTTTGTGCACCTGCACCTAAGATTTGTGTCTTCTCCGCACCTGAGATCTCGTCAAAAGCTGTCATACTCTGCAGTTTGGTATTAAATGTTACCTACTTTTTAGTGAGTTTAATTTTGGGCAACCCTTTTGGCTGCAGCCTGCAACTTGCTCTCATTTATCCTACTTTACTCTTTTACTACATTGTTTAACATTAGGTTGTGTTATCTACATTCTGGGGAGTAATCTTGGGTGCACCACCATTGACATCTGCTCTGCAGTCTGGAAAGAGAATAGCACTATGATGTAGTAGGACAAATGACAGAAACATTTAATGCATTTCACCAGTCAATTAAAACCCCTGTGAATACCAACAGGAGATAGTTGGACATTTACATACTTGTCTCACATTGGAACATGTGTTTCCTATAGGGTGTTTTTTACTCCAGTTGTATGTATAACATTTAGTCCAATATGGATGACTTATTGGCAGGTTGACTAAAACAAATGGAATTTTTTATGCGATGAAGGCCAGGAGTACTGTAACTTGTTCAACATGCATTGTTTCATGTTAGTAATTACATATATCAAGTTGCACATCTTAATACATATATATAGTAGCAAGATATAAAATTGAGCTTTTATTTGTCCTGGTCTTTTCAATCATGGGTGGGGTATTGTAACCATTGTTCCTTTATTTTTGCTCTACCAGAGTGTAGGTCCAGCTTGAATTGACTTGTGCTGATCTCATGTTCAATATAGAATGGTGATAGAGAATTTAAAAGAGATTGCACCTGAAAGGAAATGTTTCCGTTTGGTTGGGGGAGTGTTGGTTGAGAGAACTGTTAAAGATGTAGTACCAGCATTGACCAATAACCGAGATCAGGTAAATTGCATTGCATGAATGTGTGTATGCTCTGTGGTGGTCCCAATGGAATATTGATTTGGTAAAATGTGTATTTGCATATCAGTGTATACATTTCTGTTGTGATGGGAAACAAATTTTTTAAGATTAAAATATAATTGTTTAAAAATTTGCATATTATGATGGAATTAACACATTATAGTATGCAAAAACATTCAGGTTTATAATTGTTGTTCATAAATGTTATAAAAAATGGAGGCATATTTAAAAATGCAACTTACACTTTTTGGCATCACAAATTGTTTAAGGGACTGGTCATAAAGTATAGGGGGGGGGCTATGGAAATTGAGGGGTGGGTCATGAATTTTTCAAGTCACAAATAGGGGTGGGTCATGAAAATTTTAAGGATATACTGGGGGATATTTAAGGATTTCTAGTGGCAAATAGGGGGTGGGTCATGTATATTTTGTAGGAAAATCAGGGGTGGGCCACACAAAATTAGCCTTTCCATAATTAAATTTTTACAGCCCCCCCCCCCCCCACCCCCTATACTTTATGACCAGTCCCTAAATACTTCAGTATTACTATAGTTTTGATCAAAATATTGTACATTATTTTCATAGATTATAAGTGTCATAGAAAACCTAAAGAGGCAGCTACAAGCTAAATCTGAAGAACTAAACTCCTTTAAAGAACAACACAATATCAGAGCTCAGGGTGAAAAACAACAATCTGATCAACAAAAAGAAGAAAAAACAAGTGGTGTGCTTGTTTCACAATAATCTTGTGCATTATGTATAAACTAGCCTGTAAGCCAAGTGTTATTTTTTCTGCAATGATCTTAGATTTATTGCCTTACAGTGCTCCTACTATGAGTGGGGCCACTTAGACAACACTTGCATGTAATCCACCACAATTGTTGACATAACAAGGTTTAGATACAGAAGCATGTTGTGTAAATGCTGAGTAAAGGCTGTGTATCAGTGTATGACAATTACAGTTAACGATTATAGTTCACTCGTTGACTTTTTCAAATTTCATGCTTATTACTAGTATGTTTATTCCGAAATTGAAGTTGTATTAATTTTCCACTAAGCCTATTGGGGAATGTGTCATTCTGAGTGATCTTTTATTTTCATTCTTCAATGTGATTGGTTAGTGTTGTCTAAGTGGCCCAACTTACAGTAGACACACTGTAAAATGTGCTAATACATCACTTACCATGTAAAGCATCCCCAAGGCAAATCTAAATTTAGGAGAGAGTTTTCTTGCTATGTTATTAAAATGTGTGTTTTAAAGTAGTAAACTAATGTAATTTATGGATAAAATCAAGTGGGGAGTGGTATGGTTATAGTTAAATTTTTGTAGGAATCAAAATCTACTTTTATTTTTTGGTCCATGTAGTTTCGTGTGCATTTACAACCTCCAGGATAGTAAGAACAGTGTAGCATATCTTACTAAATGCACCCAAGATGCAAAGATGTGAGTAATAATTGGAACAGTGTAGGCAAAGTCACTCTACCACCCAACCTTTAATTCAGGTTGGGCATATGCTATGCCAAATAAAAACTAATAGTTGGTTTTAGGTTTCTGATCAACTTGTTGAAAAGATGACCAACCATAAACATTTTATTGAAAATTCCTAATATTTTACACTAAAAACAGTTTAATAAAATTTAAATAATTATGTTTGAGGCAAAACCAGGATTATTCATATTAAGTTTGTAGACATTCTCTGATTAAAAATGTTTATTAATTACCAGCTTTCAACTGACAGACTGCAGTCATCGACACGTAGATGGTAATGAAAGTGCATTCATTACAGTGGTTTACAATTACATGTGAAAACAAATTGAAGGTGATAGTTCCCCCTATATGCAATATTGATATCTTAGAATGAACTTCTGTAAACACCCTTACCCCCCCCCCCCCAACCTCATTACATGCTCTGAATGATCAATGATGATGTAATTGTTTCCATACCATGGTACTCCTGCTTTAAGCTTTCATGACCTTGCCAGGTATCAGCATAAAGCGGGTGCTATTATGGAATTATGTCCAGTTATTCACTTTGTACTTATTCAGTATCTATTATTGTCAACAACACTTACACATGCTATACTTTTAAAACTCCAAACAAAGATTGTGTTACTATGACCAGTATTTGCACATGACCAATGTCATGGCAAAATAGCAACGCCATTTCGAGAACTACACTTACAAAGTAAATCTATTAAAACGGGAAACCATGTTTGAAAGAATTGTGTAATAAAATAGTGACCAAATCATTAGTTGCCTAATATCTGATAATTATGCACTGATCAATTTGGATTTCAACATCACTTCCATCCCCTTGCTTTTACAAAGCAGTGGACTGCAAAACTGAGATGCAGTATGGTGCATCTTCAGTATACTTTTCATGTTGGGTTCATTTACACAAGACATGGGATCATAAGTTTGATTGATAAATGTTTAATTTAACTATTTCTAGGCCTTTGCAAACAATCAATCAAGTTCTTTCTCCAAGTACACTGGTTTCCAACCACCTTCCTGTAATCAATGCATATAGGACATCAAGGTAGACAGGTTCAGTCTGGGTCACACTTTACTGTCCACCTATCACTGGTGTCAACGAAATATATAACATTTTTTGCTTTGAAAATATTTCCAAAATTTTATGCACCACTGGGGGAGGGTGTCAAAGTTTCTAAATGATCAGTGCATAAATAATTATGTACATTGTATTAATATATTCACACACTGATTAAATTAATATATTCCCTGAAATTATCATGCTTATTGCAGCACTGTACTAATATCAACACATGTGATGTATTAGTTACACCTAATCATTTTAAAGCAATGGGATTACTCTAAGAGAGTATTATGTCGGCTGAACAGCTAGTAGTAGGATGCATTACTGTATGATGGAAGATATCAGTGTGGTTGAGCTGTTGCTGTGGACACAGGCTCAAGACCATGTTGTTGTAACTGTGTTCTTAACATGGCATTTTCTTTTGTTGCTTCCTCATACTGTTGTCTCAACAAGTCAACATCAATCGACAATCGTTCATTTTCTTTCATTACATCTGCCATTCTTGCACTAGCTGCCCTCAAGTCATGAATATAGTCGACAGCTTTTCCAAGAACACCTCCTTTACTCTGAAAAAGAAATTAATTGAAAATGTTGTAGAAAGCATTGCAATAAGTCAGTTGACAGTAACATTTTGACATGCAACCGGGAATGTTATTTCAAGCTATTCTGCAAACCTAGAATTCTACACGTATCCACATTTAAATATTGACTGCATATTATAAAGGAAAATTAGATCACATATTTTAGTTGTGCAAATGAATATAAAGGGCATCTCAAAAAACGCAAACAATTGAAGTAACCTATTGTTACAATTTGAATACCTTGGCACTAAGACGAACACAAAAAGGCATAAAAAGTGAATATGGCTGATTAAAAATCTCTTCATATAGTGCACATTGTTGCATAATTATTATGTAATTATTATTATGTCAATCTTTTGTGAACTGGAGACTTCACCAAAGTGTTGAGGCTTCCCGAATTCTAACAGTGGTTCAATCGTCACCATTCAGCAGAATGTTTTGGTCATTGACAATTTTTTATCATATAATAATACCAATTGTAACCAAATACTAGATAGCACAATTGTGCCATCTAGCTGAATATTATATCCAGGGCATGTAGTATCATGCAATTAAAAATAAGGACCACTTGATCGTATGTGTTCAATTGTACTGAACCTGTCCTTGCTTGGTGTGATCTTGCTCACTTTCTGGTAGCATCTTCGCTAATTTGTCAATCCAGTTATTTATTTTGTCTCTTCTGCGTCTTTCAACTTCATTGTGAGTTGCTCTTCTTTTCTCATCACGGGGTGTTCGTTGACCATCAATTTTTCTGTGAATTACAAACATTTACCTAGTAAAGACATGACTTAAGGCATTTTGAATCTAAATTATTCGAAAAGGCCTCCAACTTGTTGACATATTTAACTGAAAACCAGCATGAACATCATCGAAGGACAAAAAATAAACACTACATGGGATGAGAATTTTTATAGTTCATATCGTTTTCATTTTGACGGTTGTGAAAATGCTTGGATACGACTTTGTGTGCACACGGTCGTAATGTTGGCATACTTGAAGCATAAAACCCAATGGGCAGATCAATGCTTAATGCACACAACTTCATTTCAACTCCACTGAACGTTTTGGTCTTAACAGATTTCTCATTTGATCGGGAAGGAAAATTGATAATGGATAATTGCTGATTACTGAGACAGATTATTTATAAGCTGATTATTGTAACTAATCAGCCAAGTAATCAGTACCAGCTGATTATTTTAAGAAGCAAGAAAAAATCACAGGATGACCAATGACAATAAAGTTGTAACTGTGGTTTAATTGTTTACAATACATACTAGCAATAAGTATGGACAATTAAAATCAGCATTTAGCTATAATTGTGCATGTCAATAGTCAAAGATTAAATTTGGCCAATTAGGATGTAAAAACAGCTGCATTTTTCTGTGGAAATGTTCACTGCCTCATAGAACACATGCTCCGAACATAAACTTGAACTCGCTTCTATTCAGCATATGCTTGGATGCTGCTGAAAGTCTTCTCATGGCAGATTATTTGCTGATAATCAGGCAATAATCAGCCAAATACTTGGCAAATGGCTGATTCATTGGTTTTGCCAATGATTCACCGATAATTGTCTTACCCCTGTTTACAATATTAAGCTCTTTTAATCAATCTCACAAATGTTCATATATACTGTTGCTTCTCCCCCACTACTAATGAACTGCATAATAAACATAAGATGCAACATCTATTTTAAACTTACTGGTTAGTCGGGTGTGATCTTGGTGCTATAGAACGTTGATTTCCACTTTGTAAAACATCTTGTGGCATCATAACATAAAATTGCCCTGATAATGTGTAAATAGTACAACTATTAATAATTAATAGATCCCAATATTATTACTATACTTTAGGTGTTGATAGCAAAAAACAATTTAATGTCTGCATCATTGCATCTTCATCTAGAAAGAAACCAAAGTCCTAACTTTTTGAGGTGCACAATGGCATACATGGAGGCCTTGACTCCCCAAGATGCACTTATTCGCCTATTTAGCTTCTTAGTATGAAATTGCGCACCTAAAAAATCCTTGCTGTTCAGAATTATTAAAGAAAAAACAAGTTAACTGGCCAAAGGTTTTGCTTTGTTCTACATAAATCTTTACCAGTTTTGCAAGCAATGTATTCTAGTCAGCATAGCCAATAAGTACCAGCAGCATTGCTGTTTGTAAACATGCACCAGATGTTTTATGGCATGATATACCACGTGCCTCTGCAAATACTTATGGCCAGGCTTGAACAGTTAATGCATTTTGGTCCATGCACACTTGATAGCTACACTACACATTTAGGAAGGCAAGATTCTACCAGTGTACACAATAACTGATCCACAAACTTGATTTTAAAGGCAAATCACATTACTAATTAAGAGATATGAAAAAAGAACAAAATAAGGATTCACTTGACATTTTGTTACCGGTTCTTTATAGACAATAAAGGTTGATCTGAAACTGGCACTTTCCTGAATGAGGCTAAGTGTGCACTACGCAGACATTCCAACCTTTAAACCTACAAAACCGGGACGGACAATTTTCCCTGGCAAAATCTCGTACTTAGGTCTTGGGCAACAACCTGCAAAAAGTGTACCTAGTTGAGTCTTTACATGATGTTACTCCATGCAACTCACAGAGTCTTTACACTCATGTTACTCCATGCAACTCACACTCCGTTTTTTGCCGAGATCTCGTGTGCAGAAAAGCTGTAAAATTGTGGGGTAGGGGTGCAAAAATGACCTGGGAGCAGCCAAAGGGCAGTAATTGCCCGAAATTATAAACAAATGGCGATTCTTGGAGCAAATCATGGCAGTCAAGGCTATTCAAAATTATTACATAATGCACCTTGGGGGCACCAAAAATTGTGACAAAGTAAACCTTGGGTGTGCCAAAGCCATACACTGCAGTCTGGTACATGAGGGGGGGGGGTCTTGAAAAAGATGATCAAAACCCAAATTTATCTAGTTTCTTCAACTAGACAAAAATATAAACTATGTTAAGTTTGGTACCTTGAGCACCCTGGGTGACTGGGATCACATTTGTTGCAGGTATGGGTGAAGATGGTTGACTGAGGCCACTAACTGGAACTGTTCGTACAATGTATGCTGTGTTTGAATCAATACTTTCTCCTTGACCAGTAGTTCCTTGTTCGCTACCTCCAGATGAATAATATGTAAATCGTCCTGAATCAGTATCTACTTGAGTTGGTGGGGACTCAGGGAAAGGACTTTGTATGACGGTCTGTTGAGTAACATGAGACGACGATACAAAGTTGTTTCCCGAAACGGCAACATCGACTCTTTCAACCGTTGGGTCGCCTTCATCGCCATGAACTTGTACAACACGTATATGAGGCCCAGTGTCATAAGTTGGCGAAGTATGAACATGGTTGTTTTCAAGGTTATTATCGGTACGATACTGGAATTGAATAGCGTTTGGATCAGCGTAACTTTGAGTGTGATTTGATTGTGAACCTAAGCAACTCGAACCTGCAACTGATGGGTCATCTCGAACTGTTGAAACAGTCACAGTCACACTCTCTGGCTCAGGGCTTGCATGTGCACCTTTACGTTCTTGCAAATCACTCGATTTCTCTGTGTCCAGAGCTCCTTCGAGCATGTCAAGCGCTGGAGAACTTGAACTGGTCATGGGATCAAACAAACTGGTCATGTGAGCAATTTGAGGAAAGAAGAAGAACGAAATAAACCACGGGAACAACACTTCGAATCACATGATACAAACACGAAGAACAAGCTTTCGATACAGCCTCGCTTTGGAATAAGCACGTGGCAGAATACTGGATATTCATTCGCTGGAGTATAGTCACGTGTTATTAGAAAAAATGCCACCTGCTGCAACCAATGGCTGCAACATACAGTAATCAAACATACATAATCAAACTATAATATGGATTGAGCCTATAAATTCACTGAGAAGATATTCAAATACCTGCAATAGTATATAATGTCATATGCGAATAAAAATATGCGGAAATAATTCCGTGTAGCCCCCTCCGTAGACATTCCATGGTATTGATATTTTGAATTAGACATACGAGTGAGTATTTCTTTTTATAGTTCTTTCTAGTTATTTCATTAATATTTCGTCAGTGTGTTTACACGGTGGGAGACTTTCTAAGCTTGATCTTATGCACCAGTTAATGTAACCTCTTTCTTACGCAGACTATAGCACTTTCGCGCAAGGCTCAGCGACTGCGATGGAGTCTACAGGCAATGTAAACCCAACCCCGGGACTATGCAGGGTGGGATTGGCCATGCATAAGCAATTTATATATTAACGCCTCTATCAGCGGGCCGTTTTCTTCATTTAGAACTTTGTTCAGAATCTCCGGAGGCTTGGGCGTGGATTTGCACCTTATCCGAACGTTGTATAACCATTGATATGTATAGCGCTGGATAGTGCATCGCAATGTAAAGCCCAAACAAAATCCAAGCCGGAAGCAATTTAAACTACGTTGCTAGCATGCGGTTGGTAACATAGTCTAGTGGTCGAGACGAAATTTATCAATCAATAAGGGGTATAAAGAATTACCAACGCGTTCCAAACTATGTTTATATCATACAGTCTGATACAGAAAACGTTTTATGTCCTTGTCAACCAGATTGCAAAAAAAATTTGCAAACGGAGAAAAAAACAGTTCTCATAAGTCACCGAATTACGCCATACCACTTATATTAGGGATATTGAGAAGTATCATATGAGATTACATGCTAGCGTAATCAATTTAAATTAGCAGGTTTCAATGTAGGTGTCATGAATTCTACAACCTTCGAAGGATCAGCCCGGGGATGATCAAAAAGAGAGCATGACGATGGTGAAGAGGACCAGGTATGTTTATAAAAGATGACACACGGATGGCTTCGTACATTTGGCTTCGACAACCAACCAAATGCGGTTGCCTTTCGACAACGACATCGAATCGGCTGCCTTCACCGTCTCTGTCTCATAACTCCACCACCTATGGTTCGAATTATAGGGGAGAGTAGAAGCAGCCCCCAGGCCATAAGTGCTAAAACCCTGTATCTTTGACCATCAAGACTATAGTGTCACCGATTTACCTACATATGCGGCATGCTCTGCTGTTACACTAATTGTGGTTGAATTACGACCAGGTAGGCACTATTGCGATGCACACACGCATCTGTATGTAGGCTGCTGTTATTAATGTGTTGTATAAGTTTTATCTTGAAGGTCAAAATATAGTTTGTCTGATCATTTTTGCAATCAGCGAACAACATTTCCATTACTACTTGTCGTCTCTATAGTGCCACAGCTAATGGTGTCCTTCGACATTAGATTTTAATAGTGATTTGTTTTGTTCAATGATATATATAAAACTTGAACGCCTAACTAGTTCATTAAATGTGGAATAAATTTGGAAATGTACGTTTGATCAGAATTTACAAGGTCTTCTAGAAACCTACTGTATGCTCAAGTTGTGATCTTACCCATTTTCGCTATCCGTGATATTGCAAACGACTTAATTGATTTATTTAAAAATAATAGTTTGATAAACAAAGCCGTTGAGCTAGGTATATTAGAAAAGTCGGGCACGGACACGCGGACCCGGACAGACGCACATGGACAGACGGACATGGACAGACGGATACGGACAGACGGACACGGACACGGACAGACGGACATGGACAGTTATGGAAAAGACGGGCACTTATGGAAAAGACGGGAATAAAGCTTTTAAAAGCGAGATTTTTGGTTTTAAAATACACTCGATTTTCAAAAATTATCTATTAATTTCGTGAGATATGAATGTTCGTTTTTTTATTCACATCTAACCGTGACAATTATACGCTACGTGAAGACATATTCTCTTCGACAGTCGTCAAAGATGATGTAGCAGTGTTCCGATTTTTAATACGGTGAGTAAAGCAAAATATTTTTAGTGAAAACTGTATCATAACCTCAACTTAATGTCGATTTTCTAATGTCGATTTTCTAATGTCGATTTTTTAACGCAACGATTGCAACTCAAACAATGATTCGTGATGAATAAATGGGTAAACTTTGTTTATGTTTTGACTTTTAAGATCAATGTTAATGAATAATGGAATGACTCATGACTTGGCTCTTGTATATGTAAGTATTTTTTTATCATCCATTGTGTAACTTGTGTATGTTCATGATCCAAATAAGTCCTACTTCGCTATTTAGTGTGATGCTGTCCTTATTTTTTGTATAAGCTTTTTCCATGGTTATTTGAATCATTTGTTGCAATGCAGTAAAAGTGGTCAATGCAAGTCATAAAGCTTTCAGTTCAATGGGTGCACTGGCATCGATCAAGAAGAAACACCTATAAATAACCATGTTGTCTATGCCAACATTTATACAAAATTCATTAGCAAAAATTTTTTTTGAATTTAAATTTATTTGAACAAAATGTAATCTCCGATACCTTCCTTACAAGATTCAGTTTAGGATCACTAGGGTTGGGTGTCAATTTCTTATGTGGAAATGATTGCATGCCGTAAAATTACTGACACCATGAATGTAAGGTGTTGTTTTCATGTTTTGTGACTTAGATGATCCTAAATATTTGAGCAAATAATTGTGCAGGCAGGTAATAACAGTTGTGCAAAATTCATGCATTACCATACGATACCATATCATGGACAGATTGTTAAGTTAGCTCCAAAAATTTCTCTTTGAATTAATCCTTGTGCAGCACACAGAAAACTATAAAATACACATATTTACATTTGGTTAAGAAAGTTTTAAGTTTGAAGCTGCTTTTCCAACTTACTGCCTACTTTTTTATATGCTCTAGCTATCTAAAATGTGCACAGTTTGTCAGCTAGAATTCTAATCGGTTGTGAGCAAAACTATATTAACAAATTCCAAAATTCTACCGGGAACGGTTGAGAGGAATTTATCAACTTTACAGGTCTTTCAGCTGGAATTGAAGTATCAAACCTGTGGCTGTGGGATGCTAGTGAACTGCTCTGTCCACCAAGCTATGGGTTTATGAGATATGGTGGTGCAGTGTGTATTAGGGGGTTGTAAGCTTGTAATGCGTGGGAAATTGTGAATTGGTATAGGTTGGCGTTTCTCTTGAGATTATGTTTGTATGTCGTCTTGTGCTTTGCATTTTTTTCAATATTGTTCTAAATCACCCACTCTTCTTTGCCTTAATTGCCTGCTGCCAAAAATGACGTAAAACATAAACAAAGTTTACCTGTTTATTCATCACGAATCGTTGTTTGAGTTGCAATCGTTGCGTTAGAAAATCGATATTAGAAAATCGACATTAAGTTGAGGTTATGATAAAGTTTTTCACTAAAAACAGTTTGCTTTACTCACCGTATTAAAAGCGGAACACTGCTGCATCATTTTTGACGACTGTCGAAGAGAATATGTCTTCACGTAGCGTATATTTTTTACGGTGAGATGTGAATAAAGAAACGAACATTCATATCTCACCATATTTCACGAAATTAATAGATAATTTTTGAAAATCGAGCGTATTTTAACATAAAAAATCTCGCTTTTAAATGCTTTATTTATTATTTTATTACTTTTATTTTTGTCTTTTCCATAAGTGCCCGTCTTTTCCATAAGTGCCCATCTTTTCCATGACTGCCCGTCTTTTCCATAACTGCACGTCTTTTCCATAACTGCCGTCTTTTCCATAACTGTCCGTCTTTCGTGTGCGTCAGTCTGTCCGTGTCCGTGTCCGTGTCCGCGTGTCCGTGCCCGTCTTTTCCAATATACCGTTGAGCTAAACGAGAGATAAACTTCTAATACAGACATACAGTTGACATAAAACATTTTGCATTGGCCACTACATTATGTTGGCTCTTGTCCCTTAGTTTGAATTGTCTATAAATGTTTTTTCTAGCCTATATAATTCTTAACCCTGACCAAAACCAAAACGATTCATGTCAACAGCGGTAAGTGATCCTAGCCTCGCTGACTCATACATCACGCTCTTGTGACCTGGTTTAAACTATCTAATCGTTTTTTTTCTAGGGTATTTAAGCATGACCAAAACCAAAAAGATTCATGGTAAGGGAAATTGCCTTAATTTTTCCCTAGACTATGTGGGCGATCACGCTCTTGCAATTTTGTTTAAACTGATTGGCTAAGCCTTTCTTTTCTAGCCTATAATTAATTCTTAACCCTAACCAAAACCAAAACGATTCATCAAGACCAGTAAGTGATTCTTATCTCGTTGGTTTTAGTCGCCCTAACATGGTTTATTACTTCACCATTTTTTCTAACCTTTAACTAATTCTTACCCTTGACCAAAACCTGTATTATCTTTCTTAATAGAAAGAAGAATTAAACAGTTTATGATTTAATTTACGCGCAATAGCGCGTTGAAATTGGTTGCGGGGTTTTTCGACATCATAAGCTTAAAATAAACAAACAATAAAAGGTTTTTTATTACAGAAATATGAAGATATGAGATTTTACATTTTTTCACGAAAAACTCATGAAAATGTCAACAATCCCATGGCAATAAATGTTTGCATAGTTTGTGTACAATGTTTGTATGCTTTTGTCGACCCGTATAACTATACAATTATAAGATCTGTGTCGGTATTAAAAGCATCAACCGATGACTAAGTGCACTACCACCACACTAAACGTGCATAACTTCAACAGACTAAATAGCTACGTTTACAGTTTAGGAAATAACAATCCTTTTCTAAAGCTATTGCTTTTTGTAAATCGCTTCTGTCATGGACTGCTCAGTATGCGTACCTGAATGTATACAGTTTGATGGAACTATACATTATTCTGGACGTCACATGGAACAGTCAACCCCATCACGTTACCCCTTATACAGTAAAATTTGAGACAATTCTCTTAAGAGGAAACGTGCGAATAACTAAAAGACGTATATCCAGCGAATAACAAAAAACGTATATGGTAACACGTCATACATGCAGTCACCATGCACAGCAAACGCTCGGTGAATTACTCCACAACAACGTGTCAATAATCTTTCATGTTATTATTGGATATATGTTTGGGAGGACGACCTTTCGGTTTCGTTGGTTTGCATGAAGGATCGATGTCTTGCAGTTCTTTCTTCCACTTCATTCGTTTGTTTTGATACCATGTTTTCACTACCACTGGGCTGAGACCAAGATCCTTTGCTAACAGAAATCTTTCACATCCATTGATATATTTTTTCTTTTTGAAATTCTCCTCCAGCTGACTGATTTGGTGTTCACTAAATCTGGTTCTTGTTCGGCAATAACCAAGTCCTGCGCGTTCTTTCTGTGTTGGTAATACAAAAAATGAGAACATGCTTGAAGGCATATTTTGAAGCTGTTCAGACTGTTCACACTTTTCGCCTGAAAAACAATGTAAACATGCGTGTCACATATATTCTAACCTCTTTCCTTTATACAGTGTATATACCTTCGATTGCAAGTCTGCTTTATTGCTGCGCCTCACTTTCAGAAGGCTTTTATTTACGTCATAACTGCATGGGCGCGACTAAGGAACAATATTGATAGGCAAATAATAATAATATAATAATATAATATTCAAAACTTATACTGTATAGCGCAAATTTATAACATGCTAAAATGATCAAATGCGCTTTACAACGATAGAAATCTAATTATTAAAATTAATCTAATTATATACATTAACTAATTACTGAGACATTAAAAGCTATTCTAAAAAGGTGAGTTTTTAACATATTTTTAAAACTAATAAAATTGTCCATGTTCCTTATGTTCAGTGGTAGTTTATTCCACAACGATGGAGCCGATGTGAATGACCTATCACCTAAGGTTTTATTTAATTTAGCACTAGGTTGATTAAGAATTAAACCACTATTTGATCTAAGGCTATACGTAGATCTTTCTTTTAAACAAGTCAAACTAGCAATATACTCAGGCGCAAGGCCATGAATTGCTTTAAACGTAAGAAGAAGTATTTTGAAGCAAATGCGGAATCGAATTGGCAGCCAATGTAGAAAATACAAGACTGGCGTTATAATACTGGCGTCAATACAAGACTGGCGTCTGAGTCTAATGAAAAGGTTCAATGAGGTTATTTAGATCTGATTATTCATCTGTTCAAACTCAATCATGGACATTACAAATCCAAACTTTTGCTACAAATCCAAATGAGTTTTACATAGATTTTTCGTAACTTACATTTTTCTTCACACTAATTTAGAGACGAAGACAAACTAAATTACCATAAACACATTGGTTTTTGTGAAAAGGGGTTGAGGAAAGGAGGGACTGCCGACACCACAAGAAGAAATTGGTCGAAATCGATGTGTCATGACAGTGAATCTAATCAGATACCTAATATGCAAGAAACTACTTTCCATTAGGGACTGCTCGCAGTTTATCCTTCATTGCATGAAAACTATTTAACTTTAGGCTGTACGCTTTAAAATTTTGTTTAAATTCAAAATTTAAATTTTAATCAGGACTTGGTCAGTAAAACGAAGGGCCACTGCATTCAGAACATATAGGAGACCTAGTTGCTGATGTATATCTAACGCACGTGACCCCAAATATAAGAATCCAAGATGGCGTCGCAACCAAGCAAAAACATTAGGAAAAGTATTACGAAAAACAGGTTTTCGTGCTTCTTTGATGGTTTAACTGCTGCGAATCACGTTCAAACTATTGCGAAGTTTTTGAACGTAAAATGAGAAGAGTGGGCTAGGTTCTTACAAAATTATCGTTCGATAAAATTTCAAGGAGTGTTTCAAGAAGATTAAAAAAAGGGTTGCTGATCAGTAGATCATTTTGCGAAATTCCGTTATCTCTGTAGATCACCCCAAAAACATCGCTTCCACAATTGCTATGAAACCAGGCTAAAACCAGTAATGTGGTTGAAAAATCACTATTGCGATATTCAAAGTGAACTAAGTAAACATGTTATTGCCATTATTGCAAGTCCATTATAAATAAAGATGAAAAAAATTGTATACTTATATTCTGCATATTTGTATTCTAACTTGTGTCACTTTGACATAGAAATATATCATTAGTTAAAATGAATCTCCCTTTACACAGTACCAAATTTACTGTATGTTCCAACTGAAAACCTCGCACTAATTTACATGAAAGTTAGTTACAGTGGATGATGGAATTCCCTTCCAATCCAGGTGCGGCGAGCTCATACATTATTTCAATTTAAGACGTGCTGCGGCATCTTTTTTCGATAATCTTAAATTTTTAAATTGTATATACATATATCACAGCACTCATGAAAATCAGGAGTAATATATGAATGTTTGCTTCGTTAGCATTGTTTATTTTTAGTTCGTAATATTGTCATTGTATATATGTGCTTATATATGTATTGTAGTCTATGTTAATCCTGAGTCTACCGTGTTTAAATAAAGTTCTGGGGCCGGTTGTATAAAACTCTTAATCACTTTTTTAATCACTGTTTTGTAGTTAAATAGTGATTAAGTACAAAATACGTTGCTCTGATTGGTTGACGTTTCCACTAATCATAGTTAACTTTAATCACATTTTTATACAACCGGCCCCAGTATTCAGCATTCCTTCAAAATAAGGAAGATTCCATCCTCTATCCAAGGCGTTCAGTTAATCGGTTACGCCGAGTCGATTGTGTCAAAAACATTTTCCCTTAACCTTTCTATAAATTCCACTGATTTCCCAGTGGCCGCCGATACCATATCCGGCATGCGCATCAATTTCACGTATAGGATCACGCACACTGCAATATATCCACAGTTGTTTCTCGATAACTTGTTCTCTTTAGTTATCATTTTTTCAAGGCATTTTTTCGAGTTATTGCGGTTACAACACGTACGAATGGGCATTGAAACGTAAGTAAGTAAAAACTTTATTTGACTACGCTGACCCCTGCAGCAGAAGCTGTTTTCCAAGAGGGACGTAGATAAAACATATTATTGCATTCACTACGATTATTACAATAGTTATATCTTATTTAATAAAATTTACACATAATTACTAGCCAGATGTCGCACACTTGAGTTCATGATTAACCTTAAGATATTGTATATTTTTCTGCTCGTCTGAGTGGCTATTCCACAATTTTGCTCCTTTGTAACTAAAACCTTTTTTAAAAAATATTCAGTCTTAGGTATAGGCAGATAGAGCTTTGTGGTAGAGCCTCTTAAATTATAATTCTGAGACGAAAGCGTCGTTTGAAAAACAGCGATTAATTTTTAAGCGCTTGATCATGAGTTATCTTATACATAAGACTTGCCACAAATTGAGTTCTACGTTCTCTTTGGAGTTTTAAAATTAAATTCATTTAAAGCAAGTCCAGATAAACCATGTTCATTTTTACGTCCAGTTATCACTCTAGCAGCCCTGTTTTGTAATTTCTGGAGACGATAAAAAAAACAAACACCAATGTAGTATCCCAGACTTTGCAACAATAATCAATGTGGTAAAATGAGTGCATTATAAGCACAAATTAACAAGTGCTTTTGTTTCTTTCACTCTTTTAATTTGCACGTCGCCAACACATGTGATTGGAATAGCAGATATTAAAGGCTTATTGACCGAGCGTGAGGTCTGTACCGTGAAATATCGGACTGAGGTTTTTCGTGCTAAAAAAACCGAACAAGCGAGGTCAATAAACTGTTTATTATATGGCTCGCAGTCATTCTCAGAGTTAGTGTGACATTTTGTATTTAAATGACGTCGATCGTGGTTTCGTTTTAGAATACAAAAAAGTTGAACATGAAAAAACATCAGTAAAACATCAATTTAATATTAATATATATATATATATATATATATATATATATATATATATATATATATATATATATATATATATATATATATATATATATATATATATATATATATATATATATATTGCAAGCAATACAAAGTGCGATTAAAAACACTGGGAAAACGCCCGGTCCGAATACGTTATTTACGTTATTTAAATATATGTTATTTACCGGATGGGAGGTCCGTACTGGAAAAACATTTTGTCGAGGTCTCAAAAACGGCCTGAGGCCGAACCGATCTAAACGGTAAATAACTTATTTATTTTTTTCGAAGCGATGCTCTAATCATAAGAATTCCAGTGTTGCGAACTAGTATTTGAGATCAGTAGTGTTTACTTTATTGCAAGAATGCAAGTACTAGTATGGCTGCCAAACAGCCAATTAGACGTGAAGACGACGCGATAATAGAGAGCTTAAGCAAGCGAAGTTTTTGTCAACACGGACGGCAGCCGGAAGTAAGTTGCGTCGTTACAGATGGCGAATGATGGCGTCAGCCGTTTTTGTTTGAAATCATGAACGTGAAAGTTGACTGACTGCCGTTGTCGATTTCAAACAAGAACGGCTGACGCCATCATTCGCCATCTATAACGACGGAACTTACTTCCGGCTGCCGTCCGTGTTGACAAAAACGTCGCTTGCTTAAGCTCTCTAATATGAAGAGATATTCCCTTCAAAATTGAACTATGAATTTTGTGCTAGAACAGTGCATTTTGATACACGATTTTTCTGTCAGAATGCTGTATTATGAACACTGTATTATGCAAGCTTGTATTACGAAACACTGTATTATGGAACACTGTATTATGCAAGCTTGTATCATGAAGCACTGTATTATGCAAGCTTGTATTATGAAACACTTTATTATGGAACACTGTACTGTGAAAAACTGTATTATGCAAGCTTGTATTATGAAACACTGTATTATGGAACACTGTATCGACTGTATTGTGAAAAACTGTATTATGCAAGCTTGTATTATGGCACACGCGATGCGCGGGATAACACCACGTGGCATTTTGCGCGGCAAAGACGGCGGATCACAGAATAAAGAAATAATTAACCTTCTCTACCACTCGATAGCAGGTCTAATACGTCAACTGGAAACATGCAATGTTGATTCAGATTCTCTCGATGCTATAGCGTATAGAATTGACTGGCTTTATGGATGTGCTTTACGGTATTCTGCTGTGTTTCCACTATGTCGATGGCCTTGACGATGTGCTTGTGTTACGGCTTGTTGTGGCATTAACATTGTTCGATGCACTAGAAAGAAAAGTTTCTGTTTCTTTTAATAAGCTAACTATTCGCGTAAAGTTTGGTTGTTGATTTCCCACATTCATATAAAAGTGCGCGGTTATTTATTATACTGAACACGCCTTGACCACGTTGTTGGAACGTAGCACGTGGTGTTGTCCCGCGCATCGCGTGTTCCATAATACAGTGTTGCATAATACAGTGTTGCATAATACAGTGTTGCATAACACAATGTTTCATAATACAGCATTCTCACAGAAAAATCGTGTATCAAAATACATTGTTGTAGCACAAAATTCGTTGTTTAATTTTGAAGGGAATATCACTTCATACGATAAAACGCCTTTTATTCAGTTTTAAAATTTCGCTTCACTCCTTGATTTGTTTCATAAAATAACACTTTTGGACGACGGTCAAGATTTGGTCAAGATATCGTAAAAAGCCGCCCGCAGCTGCAGCCAATCAGATTGCAGGAAATCAAAAATACATTAGGCATGCACAAATAAAAAAAATAAATTGTTAATATTTTGTCGGGATCCGATTAGTAGTTATTCAGTTTGGATCAGATTTGACGATAGTTTGTTTGCAGAGAGCCATCGCTAATTAACGTTAGCTTGGTCATAATTGATGGTCATTTGTAATTCAGAAACTGATTTACCAGATGCAGTTAATGGCGTATCGTCTGCAAACATTTTTGCTGACGAATATTCCAAACTGTTTGGCAAATCATTTATATAGATTGGGAACTAAAGCGGCCCACGAATCGAGCCTTGAGGGATTCCCAACTGCCCAAAACCATATTGATGATGGGGTAACAGGTTATCCTAAACAAAATAGCCATACAGTTGAATTATTTAACATATTGTGCAAGGGTGTGACTCTCGCTTTTTTCCATTCAGACGAAAAAGACTCGTTGCTAATTGCCCTATTAAAAATTTTCGTCAAGAATTTGCAATAACTGGACAAGCGATACGAATCATTTTTGGATTTTTGTCAATTCGAGTACATTTACGAGGATTTACGGAAAAGAGTAATTGATGAACTTTAGACTCAGACACAGCTAGAAAATTTAACTTGCTTGTTGCTGTAGTAATAAAGTCCATAAAATTTCTGTCACTCTTATCGATAGTTTTGGCAATATCTGGACCAACATTAATAAAATAATTGCTAAAGCATTCTGCTAATTCAGTTGGAACAGATATATCTCCATTCTGAGTTTTGACAGCTTTTATTTCCCGACACTTTTGTTTCGATTCAAGATTTGGTTTATAGTTTTCCAAGCTTTTTTCGGGTCATGCTTGACTTTTTCAAATTGTGCTTTATAATAAGATGCTTTAGCTTTACGCAATGCGCCAGTTACGCGATTTCATAGATAATTTGTACACTTTCCAGTGGTTTTCCGATTTATTTTTTGCTGCAAAAGTTTAAGGTGATCGCGCTCTCTAATTTGCTGCTTAATTATACCAGTTAACCAAGGGACACTTGGTTAAGGGACAGGATTCCTTATTTTCGTCGTCTATTTGTTTCACTAATTGTTCTATCACAGCAAGTCCAACTAGTACTACAGCAACCGAAGCACTTATAGCTAGGTGTATATATTGTTCCAACCAGGGTTCCAGCAACTTTTGCTGTTGGTCGCGCGACGCTCGTGTAATTAAACCGATAATACTACACGAACGTCGCGCGAGTCTGACCGATTATCGCACGCGAAAAACTAATTGCGCGAGTTTCTGAAAGCTTTAAAAGGAATATTTATGTACAAGATTGTTTTTTTAAAAGTTAAAAACCACCGATTTCTGGGCCACCTATGGTCGTATCAGTTCACTTGCATAGTCATAAGATAATCTGAATTCAAGTTCATATCACACTTTTAGCCAAATGTAATGATTGCTATATATTTTCAAATCATTGCATCAACTGTACTTATAAACTGATCAATAAAACGTCTATACAAATTGTAAGTAACTAGCGCATGTCGCTATATGCAGTTCTGGCCATTCAAGTGCATTTTATAGCCCAATAAAAACGCTGACCTGACTTTTCCGCCATTATTCTGGCCAGCCATTGCATAAAAATAGGGGGCATGTTACACTGCCGAGTGGCCATACACTGTTTATTCTCTTATGTGACTTGGTATGCATTTGCGTTTTCAGTCAAATTTTGTTTTATCTTGAAACTAATTCTTAGGGTGGACGACCCATTGTAATGAAAAATAAAGAACTTTTTTGCATAACGTTAAAGTGTTAAAATCATTAACGATACTTTGTACAATTGCGTGCACCCGTCTGATTGAAACAGGAAACAGGAGAATAGCGCAAGAAACTCCAAATGACATAATTGAGAACATCTGAAACCAATTACTGCATTAACTATGGAAAGCCCAACATCTTTTTATCTTGTCAAAATACTGTGAAACGCATTATCATCTTTCTGTTTAAACTACACACTGACTTTAAAGAGGCGGTCAAGTCCCTAGCGGAAGTGGGTTTTGTTTACATTTTGAACGAAACATATTCATAAAACATGAAAGATTGAGTTAATATCCAGTATTTTCAAGCTCACTATTGCTTTTAAATGAGTATAGATACAAGTTTAAATCCAAACAGAAAAACAAAAGGTCAAAACAATGCAAAATACGGGTTTGTTTACTTCTGAGGGCCCTCGCAGAGCACCTGCTCAGGACTGACTTGAGCGCCTCTTTAAAAAGACAAATTATAAAAGCAATGGTATCCTAGTCGCCTTATTTACTTCACTCGCAAACAATATAATAATAGCTAGTAAACTATTAGTTGTTATGGCAAAGATACAACTCGATGACCTTACCCTAAAAGGACATGTTTTTTGTATAAACTTTTACCAGGCTACCAGCTAGCAATCAGTTTGTATTCACTTTTCAAAAAATCCCAAATAATCTCTTTTTCATTTGGTTATGCAGGATGCCCTAAACTTTATTACTGTGAACATTTTCAAAAACGGAACAAACTAAAAAGGGGGTTTTTGACATCCAGCGAAGGTCAGCAACTTTCGTAGAAATAAATATCGTAATCATGGAAGATTTGCAACACAAGAAAATGACTGATGACATGAATTTTAGGATAAATTTTACGTGTTATGAAACCATGCCCAGAAATAACCCTGACGCATTCGATATACCGCATTACCAATGATATAAATGTGTTGTCTACTTATTGAGAAAAAAATCCGCGATATTGCTGTCGATATGTTCATTGTAATGTAAGCAATTCCATACTTATAGACTTTCTACTGCACGCATGCAAGTGCTCACAGTTGTAGGATAACAGAATACCCATGCATGCATGCACTTACATTATTCAAATTGCTTAGAGAAGAATTGGGGAATGGACATTGCACTTGCACATAAATAAAAAACTTGTGCGATTACTTAGAAGACGAGATATATTTTCGACTTACCTGTGGCCTGTGCAGTCGTATGCGAGCTAGCTAAATCAGTGGTGCCCAATATGTCTCTGATCATAAATGATTTGTTTGTTTGGTTTGGTGACACGGCAGGACTTGCCCAATGGAATACACCATGTTGCAATATTGGCGCCGTTACTGCAGGAATTGCGGGTGGAGAATAAAGTAAAGACTGATATGGAAATGTATTGGGACACAAACCCTGCAGGAAACAAGGAAAAGGTAATGCTTGTAGGCCTGTCGGCGCAGCAATTGCTCGCGGTAAAAAATTTGGTGTTGATATGTATGATGCCATAGTTATATGTCTCGCGTCACATAAATCAATTCTCTTCTTCCCAATTCAGCTGTGAAAGCTTTTTAATGTTCCTAAGATAAAAGCAGGCAATTTAAGTTTGTATAAACAATCTTTTGATCCTAATTTTTGACAGCTATCATTTCTTTTCTACGCACCTGAAATTGAAGTAGTAACTTCCCAAAGGGCTGATGATAAAATCTGAATTGATCACCCTGGTGGTCTGAAAGTAAATCTATAAACAACGAATTCTGCCTTAGTTGCAATTTTATATGTCAAATATAAAATGATCATCACATGATCAGCATTACATGATCACTGTGAGTGCCTAAAAATGCGTTTCTAATATAATGTTAGGCGTCAAAACAAAAACAAACTCACCTTTGAGCTTTGGCTTTGTGATAAAAATTCAATAATCAACTGAAAAGTACAATATATGTCTAGCTAAATCATTAAAACCTTCGTATCTCACATAAAGATTTCTATATAGGATATGATATGTGGGGCAGGAGTGTCGAGGTACTGTGAGGGTCACGCCCATCGATAATGGGCATATTTTTCTGCAACTAAAGACTAAAGTTGTGGTTACCAAAAGAAATATCGAAGGGAATGCTATTTATTGGCAATTTTTGTAAGGTGTTTGAAATAAGATTTCCTTCACTCAGGAGCAATCTTTCCTAAATAATTTTGTTTTTCCTATGCGGGATTAACTAAAAAAACAGTCTACGAACATCCTGTGACATGAAGTACATCAAGTTTTTAACAACCTCTTGCTAATTGGTGCCGTTTTTGTTGAAAGGACTTTTTCAATTATATATGTTCATATTGCATGTAATTTTACCAATTGCGGTTTAAGTATAAATGTGAACTATTTTGCGTTTTATTTATATCTTAAAGTAAGCATGACGTAATTTTAGTAATTGTTCACCTTCGGCAAACAAAAATGAGGGTCCTGAGTGAAGGAGTAAAATAGAAGCTGGTATGAAGGAGCTAAATAGAAGCTGCCTATTTTTGTTCTGGGAAAAGGGAGATTCCATGCACTGGCCTAAGATTCATTGGCCAAAAAAGCGATAGAAAATAGAGATGGGATAAATATTTGAATTTGAACAAGACAGCCTCTGGGACTATGAAATTTGTGCTTTTGAACAATGGGATTTAGTCACTATTTGGCTGGGAATGGGAATAGAACACCCCCCTCCCTCAGGACCCTGAAAAATATCCCATGTTCAAATCTATGAATAGACAAAAAATGCTAAGCGAAGCGTAAAATAACATGTTCTATGCTTCAAATGTGTACATTTAAATAATTTAATGCTTGTGGTATCTATTTCCAATCCTGCGTTGCTTTGGATTGGTTGTGAAATAGAATAGAATATTTCCTTAATTTTTATGTGCGCGTCAGCCACCCAGGGGGAACCATCGTCTGCTGAGCTCAAACGCAGTGGCTCAAACGTGTGACTCCTTTGTCCGAGTGCGTCATACTTGAACGGAAATTTTGGTAAGATGTTATCTTGTTTAAATGGTTTGTATGTTTAGCTTTAGCCAAGCAAGTGTAAAAAGCTTTTAAAAAATTAAGCATAGCCATCAGGATAAATGTCAGCGATACAAAGTTCACATTATTTGTCAGTATTGGCAACTGATTGCACTCAGGTTACATGTTCTGAAACATAATTCGAATATCTTCATTCTGAGTCAAAATCCAAACATAAATGAAGATACCGTCACTACTATACCACGCTTGCCTTCGATTTTAATTGGGTCAAAACACTGTGATAGGATCAAAATGAGATGGTTAGAAGCAAGGCTACATAGTTATTATTATGCAGCCACAAATCGTTAAAAAATTGCTGAAGGGCATCTTTCTCAGAAAGATCGCAGATTATAACAAATTAAACGATAGTCTCTCTACACCCTGGCTCAACGTGTACATCAATTAACATATATAGTTAATTATCACTTCAAAGTTTAGAGAAGTGATCTTTTGTATAAAAGGTTTACATAATCAACATAATGAAGTTAAGTTCGCTTTGCAATAAACTGAAGAGAAAGGAAAGAATTGCAAAAGTGATGAAACATTACACGTCGATAATTGCATGTCGATGGAGCGATGACAACATATACAGCTGCGAAAACATTACAGTTTCACACTAATTCTCATTATCCCTGATGACAGGATATTCTGTCTACGCCGTGATAAGATTATCAAACAATTAACAAATACTATAGTCGTCGTTGAAAAAACATGGGTGGCAAGGTAGCTATAGACAGATAGACGTATGACCTTAATAATGTCCCATTGCTTTGGAACAAAATTTTATCCAACGCAAAGATCGCGCAAAATGGCAATTAACCTTTTTTGTGGCATATAATATTCGTAACTTTCGTGCTTTAGATAAGCAGATAACACAACATGACATTACACTGACTAACGACGTTTCAAAAAGCATACAGTCATTGATTTGGTAGCATTATCAGAATATTCCATAGCTTAAGCTCTAGCTTAAGCTTTTACAGATGTGTTGTTCCTCTCCCCCAACTCTGCTCTCATTAGGTTCCTCTCCCCCAACTCTGCTCTCATCGATAAAATGGCCTAAAGGACTGGTCATCGTTAAATTATTACCATTATTATAAATTAATTTTAACCATTAAATCTCATTTTATTCAGATCTTATATAGTTATATTAGGGTGGACAACGCCCATATAGTGGGTAATGAGAAGCTCCCCTCCTCGCCCACCAGATCCGAACGTTATAACCAATTGCTGTCCAATAAATTATCACGGCGAAGGTTAGGGTTGGGGTTTAGGTTAATTTCATATGCATGAAATGGCAACTCCAGTAAGTACTGTCATTATCGAAGGTAGTATTGGGTTACAACGTTCGGATCGGCTGCCTCGCCCCGCTATTCAGCTGTTCACTGCCTGTCCAGTCACGCCACTGAGTTCGACAATAGACTTTTCTCACAGTGAAAATGGACTATTGTAAAAAATACATGTACAGGTTACCAAACGTGATAGAATATGCAACGAGAATAGCGTACATGCAGAAAATCAGATAGAGAATGTTAGTCTCTGTCAATGAAAATTGATATAACTCAAGACTACAAGCACAACCAGGTCCTCGGAAACAAGCATGAGCAACATAACACGTTATAACCTTTTCTCAGAGGTTTATGAAAACAAAGCAGAAAGAATTTTCTTTTAAATTTGAGATCACATCACTGCATTTCTTTGTTTTGTCTTTTGTTTTAGCTCGTGCTTGTGCTTTTGTCACTAGGGAAGATCAGGCTTACGCGACACTAGACAGATGAACCCATATCAACCGTATCGTAGCGAAACATTGTGTCCATATCATTTATTTTACCGGATTGTTCACGAAACAATGAAATCCGCAACGTTTCGCTACGATATACTTTTGAAGTAGAAAACTGGCTCTGGTAACCGTCATGTAACCTATTTAAGCATACTGAAATATGTACTACAAATAATAAACAAAATAATAAAACTGAGTATGTGCGAGACTATATTATGTTTAGACTACTCTACAATGCCGATCAATTTTCTTTTCCAAGTTATTGACTATTGTTAATAATTTAAATTTAATTACAGTACTTACAAAACATATTTACAAAATGTACCAGTTTCAAAATTCATTCGTCTGCATTCAAAGTGAAATATATTTTGAAGAGTGAGAACAAGGAAGACTGAATGGCAGCAAGCATTAAGCCATATCACACAGTCCAGTGGCGAATTCGAATTCTCTCTTACTGGTGATAATACTACTTTTTAATGAAACAGTAAACGTTGCTGAGTTGATTCTGATCCATCAAGTTGGTTGCATATCGTTTGAGTTCATGCAATGTGTAAAAAAATTATCACCAATACAAACTTCTCTAATACACCATTGTTTTAATTGCATCTGGTGTAGCTGGTGATGAGAAAACAGCCACAGAGCAGCTATAGCTAGTTTTGTCCAAGTAGTAAATAAAATAAAAATACAGTACATATACTACAATATGACATTTTACATATTAATTAACTGGTTCGATATAATGATGTCAAATGAATTATACAACGGTACCATGTCGTTCTCTGCCCTCAAACTCAGATTTAATTTTTAAATTGCTCAGTTCATACTCCTTAGCTTTAGTACGTAACGTCACAATACTGGTTATGCGTTCTTCTTCTCCTACATGGGATTCTTCTCGAGGGCCAGAGGATATCCTTTTTGAATCATACGGTAAAGAGGATAACTGTGGTGATAAGGTAGGATGTGATGCAATTACATGTTGTCTATGTACTTCATTACACGAGCAATGATATACTGGTCTACTAAAAGGTGCGAAACTGCCATTAGTTGTAGACATATACCCCCTGATATCCACACTGCTGTGTGCATCTGGATACAACGAAGAGTTAAAACAAGGCTCTTGCTGATGATAATAAGCTACAGCACCTCCAGGGTAGGGATATGCAGCTGCAGCGGGGGATGCGAAAGGATATCGGTCAAATCCAGCACAAAAAACATGAGGAGCGAAACCAAACGTTCTCATTTTTTCTCGTTTCCGCCACTTTGCTCTTCTGTTCTGGAACCAAACCTTAAGAAAATTTCGATATAGACAGAGATGGTTGGTGGGACTTTAAGATTCAGAGATCGAGTGTTATACATTCATATTTTGCCATGTGATTTATGAAATATTTTGTCAAGCATGCGAGACGGACAACACATGAACTGTGATACCTTAATTAGTAATTGCTTGAAATAAATAGTTATACCATATCAATGCATCACAGCTAAATATCATATAGTATCCATGATAGTATCCATGCATGCATATTAAAGAACTGATAAAGTTGTAATACCATGGAGAGTTTTAGATTTGACTTCCAATACCTTTATACCGTCACCTTAATCTTTTAGCTATTCAGATGCGACGGATCTATCAACCGATCCAATCAACCTATCAGGTTCTTTAGAAATCGATGGAAGTCAAGTCTGAACCTCTTTAACACGATATGATACCTGCACACAACTTTGTACCCAGGGCCAGGGTCTTTTTAGTATACAGGAGTATTTTATCATAATCGGACTAACTACTGTATTGTGCAACATGATACATAAATCAGAACTTGAATATTATTGATCAGTTGTAAACTATTTCCTCTGGTAATAACTCGTGAATGTTTTCAAACTGAAACATATTTTTTTTCGACTAATTTTTCGTACATAACTTTTTTACAAATCTGGTAGGTTTTGGAAGTAAAAATGAACTGTAACTGATGTATGTAACCAATCTATTACTGGTGCGTTTTGCTGGGTTAGGCTCATGCAGTAGCTGTGTTAAGAAAGCCTGGCTTCGTAACATTGTCTGAGATAATTTAAATCGATAAACATGCATTAACTCAGCAAGTGTCTCGATCTACTAATTATGAAAGAGGAACTTAATCTTTTTATATAAACAAATCTTGAATTTTTTTATCACGCCGGTAACTACATAAGAACGAGACAGAATATTACCAGACGAATTAGCGGCTCATTACAACTTAATTGATGTTAAATGAATGAAAGAATAAGCTGAATCCCCGTACAGTCTGGAAGACGGGCTTCCTCTATACAGATATACTTGAACTAATCGGATCAATCTTTTTCTACTGAACAATAGAAATGTCTTCCTGCGTGAAACGCCTCTTCAATTCTTCACTTGAAATTATATTCTTTCTATCACATATATCTTGCCGAGTACTAGGACAACGGTCCAGACCAAGAAGCATTAGTTAAAGTGTCAGGCTATATTTTAAAAGATGGTAAAGGCCTGCATATAATTTGTTACCAATATATAGTTACAAAAGGCGGACACAAAAAGCATTAATCATTGACATGCTTTGTAAAGGTCATTTTTTGCATGCGCAGAGTGCATGGTATGTAGTACGCATTAATACATTATCTTCTAGTTTCCCAAAATTAGAATTCACCTGCCCCTCCCACCTGTCCTTTCCAAAAATCGCTTTATCATATGGCACAGATTCAAAAGTAAGGTCTTAAAAAGGTGGTCATATCAACGGATACTTGACAGCCAATGACTTTAGAATGTTTGCTTGCTTTTAGGAGGAGGAACTCAACATAGCTATATTTGGTTTTGGTGACAAAAATTTAAACCAACTATTCTTAAATCGATTCGCCGCCATGTTATGTTCGATAGTCTTTCCGGCTTAGAATGCCGATTTGTAATGCGAAGACCAAGCAATTTCAGTGTTGAAGAGCTTTTTATCACAAGTGAAATTCTGACCAAAATTTTTGTTCCTTGGCCTATAACATAAACCTTTTTGGCCAACAAACTTATTACGTATTTCTCTATGTCCTAATTAATACATACGAGGAATTTTGAAGAAATTTAATTAGATAAGATTAGCTTTGATATTTTATTACTTATTAGCGTGGGGTGAACAGTTTAATTAAAATGATTTGATTTCAATGTTTTTTACATGCATTGTCTCGTCAGTTTGTCTCTGAGGCGAGTGTATTTGATACTATGGTGAATATATGGATACAAAAGTATATACTTCAAGATTCTTTTTTCTTATACAACTGGTTTATACACGAGTTTTCCTTAACTACGCCGTTAAGGAATATTAATTAAACTTTGATATTATTGAGAGTTATGTCTGTTCAACTAACGATGCCGACTTCCCATGGACTGGTATAAAGCACTGAGATTAGGAAAAGTGTTTATCACCGTAGTTTACAAGAGGCATTTATAATTGTACGATCAAGACAATAAAACGTTTCGCAAATTCATACGCATTCGCAGTTAACTATTAGAGAATCATTTTTCCAGCTGTACATGTACAAGTGCTTTTCTTCGTAAGAATAAACATACAACAATTTTGTTGCATTATTTAATGAAATATACAGTAAAAATCTGGAAGCAATCGGACAACATCCCATGAAATAACACAACGACCAGCCCCGCAAATGCAGGCGCTTGATACATTTTATATAAGACTGTAACTGTAAGTATATATGTTATATGACTTGACCAGAAGGCATAACGGTACAAATCAGTATAATTCAAATAAATAGCACTGAAAACATAAATCATATAGACGACTTTTGATGCTCTGTCCTGCATGCTGTAATTTTCATTAAATGAATGGATGGGATAGACTTGTAACCAAGTAGCCATATTTCAAAATGCTTTAAGCTGAGAAAGACACTTTTCGATCTTTCGACGACAGCAGTATAATATATATAAATATAGCTTACTTGCACTCTAGCCTCAGTAAGACTAATCTTTGCGGCTAAATCTTCTCTGGCAAACACATCAGGGTATGGTGCCTTATCAAACGCTTTTTCGAGTTCTTCTAATTGAAAAGAACTAAATGTTGTTCTGTATCGTGTTTTCTTCTTCTTTGAACTGTTCACACCATTCACACTTGTTGAAGAATCGTTAATAGATTCATTGTCTTCATTATTCTCGTTCTCGCTAGAAACTTCAAAATCTCTACTCATAGCTTCCTCCCCGTCAATGCTTGCCTTCTCATTGATATCTATAAAACCACAGAAAGAAGGTCTGGATTAGTTAAGGCCTTAACAGGCAAAATATATCCTCTGTTTAACTAAGTATAATTAGCAAAATTCATAATTGTTGCGGGAATGGAGAGTACTGAGTACAAATCTGCACGCATTGTAATTCCACCCAAAAATAACACACTAGCTGCTACCCTATACCGGCCAGGTGATCTATATTCCTTTATTCATTAATTTTTATGAAAATGATGAAAAATTTGTTTTTTTGTTTTTGCTTATGTAATTTATTTTTTATACATGCAAATTCCAATGAGCACATTCAGGGCAATCAATTTTTGTTGTTGTTGTTGCAAGAGGATAAAATGAGAGCTGGGAATTGCCTATTTTGTGCTGGGAAAGGGGAGATTCCATGCACTGAGGACTGGGATTCATTGGCAAAAAAACGATTGAAAATGGAAATAGGATTAAGATTTTAGCAATGTAGCCACTAGGACTGCGTGTTTGTGTATTTGGACAATGAGTCAAATTCGGGATGGTAAATGGACCCATTGTAAGCAGGTTTTGTAACCAATACTCGTTCCAATAGACCTTAGAAGTGCTTACGTCACGCGGTGTTCAATGCATATAAATACAAGGTAAATTTTCTTATTTGTTTTCCATATTGCATTGCAATCCATTGTTTAATTCTGGTGTGAAGCAAGGACCTCTAATGTCCATTATACACGAAGTCTTCAGTATATAATTCAGTATAGATTCATAATTGTTCATTTAGCTTTCTATTCATTTCTGTGTTATGTTAATAAACGCGATATTTTTTACTCGTACATGATTTGACACGGATTTCATGCATATTTTTGTTGGAAATCCTTCGCACTAGTTCGGTTAAACTGTCAGAATCTCCCGTTCGCTGGTTCAACAACAACAATGGGGACTGTATTTTGTTTTTTCTTATTTTCGTTTATTCAACACAGCATTTACAACCAATTCAATATAGCATTACAAACACAATCTGATACAATCTCTATCACGATCTAAAACATTCTAATCACATTCTCTATACGTTCCCTACACATCTCTTTTCTAACAATATTTTTCACACATATTTTAGCTAAGAAGTAAATACTTTACTTTACACGTCCTATTTTTACCACAGAAAGTTCCTTTCCTTAGTCATGTTTAAGGTGCATCGTTGTTTTTTTCCTACATTATTTGCGGTTTCTGCAACGCACTTTTTTCCCATGCTGTTTACGCGCAATTTATGCAACTCATGCTTATGTGGTTGCTGCGCCCACTTCGCGCCTTAGAAGTTCCTTAACACATATTATTGACTTGAAAATGAAGCTGTTTTTGCACGCTAAAACTCGTACGCAGAGTTAAAACATTTTTAGTGCCTGGTTCACACTTGTCGTAAGAATCGGGGATTTTGTCTTTCTCACGTAGGCAAATGAATATAATGTGAACGAACTAAAGTATAAGACAGCATTAGATTGTTTTTGCAAAGGCATAGAATTCACTCAGTCACATCGGCCAAAAGAAGTGATCCCCGATGCTATACCACAAGTGTGAACCAAGCTTTAGTTATAACGTCTTGGAAACTGCTAAAACTCGGAAAATTTGTAGCTACCCTGGCTGTTGCAAAAGCAAGGTTACTGATTCATGTCTCGCTAAATCTCGATGTTGCATCATTAATAACCTCAACTTTAGTAAACCGCTGACCAAAATTAAAAAACAACGAGACATGAATCTACATGAATCTATCTACATGAGACTACAGTGTATGTGTGCATGTTTCTCACACGGACATGCAATAGCGTATGTTTTTAGTATATTATATGCATGCATGCATGCATACAGCTGGGCATAACTAATATAATCCATGTAAGCTGTTGAGAATAATAGGATTTCTTATTCTCAACAACAAAATAACAAATAAGCTAAATATTCCATATCTTTATGGGATAAAATCTTACGTATAGTTAAGATGCTTATATATTGCTTAGAATTGCGCACGTGTTTTTAATCCGTTTTAAGAAACACAAAAAGGCGGTAGAAATCGTTTAGGTAAGGATGTATTTAATTTTCTATGACATATGGCTACCTCCCGTTTACACCTTTTATTACTTCAAACGAAATAATAGTTTATAGTTATAGTAGTCTTAAATATGGCCGCGAGCATTACGCGGTTGTTATCAATCCTCACAACATTCACGTAAAAGCCTTTAAATTAAGCCAAATTTCCGAAGTATGTAGGTATAAATGCAGACATTTTAGAGTAGTTTGATTTCTGTAACACTAAAACTGAATGGCATAACGCGCGAGTCTACAAAATCAGTGGAATAATTTATCATACAGTGGTTGGCTTTATATGACTGACTTCTTGGGAAACCTAAAAAATACATGACTGTTTTAAATTGTCGTTTTTTGTGCCAGTATGTGAGTAGAGGCTGTAGAGCCTTTTTTCTAGGGCTGGGGGAGCGAGAAAATATGGCTCTGCAGCATTTGGACGAAGTAAACAAGTTTAATCTGGTAAAAACGGTATTTGATGCGCGCGATTACTATTTGGCTGTTCCGTTGACTAAATGCGAGCCCTCATTTTAAACAAAACAGGGTTGGTAGCATTCATGAATAATCAGGCCAAATTTTAAAAATGCTCTTTGTATTTTTATTTTTTGGTCTATTGTTTCCTTAGTTTTCTTGATCTTGACCAAACTAATGATGGTCAGTATGGTTTGGCCTAATTATTCATGACCACTACCAACCCGGATTAACCAAATGAAATATCTTTAGATGAAAGTTGTGCATTTCGAGGAATAGAACATATATTTAGATGTATTGAGGGCTTGCATAATTGAGTTCTTGTAATTGATCCAAAAGACATTCACCAGTAAACACATTAACTTGACTTCGCACATTGACTTCGCACAAAACAATTGTACAAAATAAGTTGCACCGGAAGAGGAATTATGATTTAACCAAGCAACCAAATGTAGAGCATCAAAGCATGCGCAATGAAAGCGGATGCGAATACTGCAGTCTTGTTTTTCGCTGCCCTAGCGCTAGAAGATAAAAGAAAAAAGGCCCTGCTCACACGGTAGTGCCAGAAATGGTATTTTTACAGCAGTGTTACCACAAATGTGTTTCTTACATTTTATGATCTATAATTTTTGTGACAAATTATATTGATATGTAAAATGGACTTTTTTAATTTCTTTGCCTTAAAAATAGAAGATGGACAAGAGGATGCATCCGTTCCTGTTCGTATACGAAATGTTTGCCTGGGGTTATAACCCCCTGCCTACATCCAGTGCGTTAAAGTAGAGAATAAACCTATATTTTGTATGCATTTTCATATTTACGTTGTTATACGTCATTATTTTTTCAGCGTTTTATTAAATTACATTTAATGAAATAAATTAGAATAATATAGTGTGTGGACAAGTCGCAATTATGTGATTAAATGCTAATTAGAATTGTTGCACAGCATCTGGACGTAGCTTGTCAATGCTTATGAAAATAATTCAGCCAATTACTTCTTGCCAATATTGTGAGTGCCTCAAACACTTTCAGTATTTAATCCATTAATGCACGCAACTATTTTTTTATAATTTCGAGCGAAACGTCAGTGTCTTTTTAATGTAAAATTTTAAGTCGTATAGATGATTGTGGATGTAGGACAAAACAACTTCATGATGATTTTATGTTAGCCCATATCAAATCAATATTTGCCCACATTAAATAGTTACATTAGGCTAAGTGAGAACAAAGATGCGATATTATAATAGATAGTGCAAGAGATTATATACTTTATAATGAAAATTTTTAATTTCTCTGCAGACTATATATAGTGTCTATAGTAAACGACATGCAAGCATGTTCCGCTTTCACGAGTATTTGATTCATAAATTATCTTTTGGTCATATCCGTTTCTTCATGAGTAATTCACGATGTTAGAAAACTATCATGGCAAACGGTAAAAAAACATGGCCTAAGACTCATCAACATATAGTAGTAAGTTTTAACATCAACCAATCAGCATCACGTATTAACATTTAATCCGCGCCATGAGGCTTTTAAAGCCGAGGCAGAATTGTTTGTCAATTGCCGTTACGTCGAACATAGATTACCCCATGCATGTATATTCCAAAAAACGTATTCACTTTAATGTTAGAATCTTTCCTGACACCTGCGATTCTTAAAAGATTTATTAGGTTTAAAAGGGTGCATGCTTTTCATAGTTTACATAGACCATATAGTCGAAACAAAGATTTTGTTTTCGAGTGGATTCCTTTGTATTCAAAGCGAAAATCTTCCTGTTTTGTAGATTAAAATATTCCTGACAGACCAATTCCATCGCTTCGTTTTACACAGCTAAACACGTATAAGCTCGTTGGCAATAATTAGGTCAAGCCACCGAGGGACGAAAAGATCGAGTTCCTCATTCCGATTTTAGCTCTTTTCTCCGGAGCAAATTGAAACATGTTACATTTATACGCTTGACAAGTGACAATATATATATATATATATATATATATATATATATATATATATATATATATATATATATATATATATATATATATATATATATATATATATATATATATATATATATCCAAAGAACTTATTGCTCACTGGCTGTGTTCTTGACTTGAAATTTGCTTCCACCGTTCCGTTGCGTGTTTTTCGCCCTCTTTTCACACTCGTTTACAATTTTTTTCGGTAACTGATCATTTACTGATGATTTTGAGACTACGATTTGTGGCACTCCGTTCAATGTTGAACAATTTCTAAAGGGCTATAACTTCTTAATATAATTCCTCAGAGATATAAATAATACTGTTTAAAAGATTTGTTACTAATACAGTATTAAATATTTGTCATGAGACGATATAGCAAATGGTCGAAGAAAGGAATCATATACTGATCCTACACGCTGTTTTTACTCCAAATGTATAATGCCCAGCTTTACAGTAAGACGAATACTCGTCCGGTCCGGCTTGAACGGGGTCTGAATAGTTAAATTTGCGTTCATAGAGAACACAAATCTTACGAAATTGATCATGGCTGTTTGAATACTGCCGAAAAATACACCTCTAACAATATTTCTTTTGAACTGAGGTGCTTGGAAATTCGGTAAGAACGAAGACATATAGGAAATTCAAAAAGAGTGTTTAAAATTAATATTGAATTTGGAATATTCTTATCATTGCGTATGAATCAGCATAAAACAGCAGCAAGGATCCCAGATAAAACAAACTATTCCTGTAAAACCACAATCAGAAGTTGTAAAATTTGTGTAACATTGCTCAAAAACGTGTGATCTTCGAATATGATGATGACGCGTCTTCGACATTTTTTTGTCAACTTTCGTCAAAATGTTAAAATGTAGATATATGTTTTTATAGACTGGCTATAAATTAGAACCAATTTTCGTCTCATAATATTGATTTCTAATAAGCAAGTTGCATACTTATTAGAACTCGTGCGTTGCTGAAGAGTATGAGATTAGTAAATTATAGTCAGACACGTTAAATATGCCCGCGACGATCCAACATCTACAAACTTTCAATGTATATAGACTTATTTCAGTGCACCATTTCCACAATCCTGCTACAACAAATCTACAAGTCAAGCACAACGCGTTGCTTACCTTGCTTTTGTATGGATTCTGGATTTTCGTCAGTTGTCTCGGATTGTTGATCCTGGTCTACAACCTGCGGTGCTTCTAATTCCTGTTCTGTCAGGCCAGCTAGTCCTGGTTCATTTTCCAAACCTAGTATACCACATATACTGTGCGAGATTGGCGACTGAGTACCTTCCTGGGATGCCCTTTTGTTGCTCTTTGCTGTGTCTGTCATTGTGATATATTTTACAAAAATGAAAACTTTTGAAGATTGCGACAATTTATATGTAGTGAAAGACAATGATTTATCTGATGTTTAATCCAACGAGCTAAAGATTGAATATGAATATCATTAACAGCTCAGTTATCAGCTTTGCGAGTTATCTCTGACCGTATTCACAACAAATAACCAAAATGCTTCTTGTGTAAAACTTTAAAACCAATGAGGTTTGACAAGAATTGATAATAGTTCTACCTACAGACATTATCACAGGCGGAATGTAATTAGAAGTAAGTGTAAACAGCGTAAAGCTAAACTTAGGGCCGAATAGTTTACATAACAATTCCTAAAGATACCCAATAAACACGTAATTATATTGGAATTAAAGTTCCTTGATAGGATTTACGGTTACACGAGGGAAGAACAGTCACGATTTGCGAACTAAGGCGGTTTTAGCAAAGTCTAAATTATGATGTTCTTTTTAAGAATTTTTTTACTGCCTTGAAAACCATCTGTGAAGTAAAATTCCCTATTACTCTGGTTTGTTGTCCGCCGCGATGTCTTAACTATTAGAGCAAATATTGAAAGAAACATGCCCAAAATATAATAATAAAATTTACACATTTACGTTGCCTTTTAATTGAATTTAATTACCGCCGTCTAAGAGGTGTCACATCATTGAAATTTAATTAGCGCAGCAATAGTTTAGCAGTGACAAAATGACGAATTATATATTTCAAAACACACATAGTAAACTGCAGTGGTTTGTGCCGAGAAAATTTGATTAGCCATGTACAAAATGGTTAAATGAGGATTTAGAAATAAATAGAATTTCATCTCAAAATAAGTTGAACTACTTACGAAACATAAACATAAAGGCCATAGCGGAAAATATTGATTAAAATGAAATATTAAAAGAAGCTTTTGAATAATTTTATAGAGTTAAAAATCGAATTATTTTGCAGATAATTGGAACGGAAAGGTAAAAGATAGCGTAATATTTGCTTATTAAAAGCCCAAATTTTCGTGATTGCCGTTTGAAGTCTTTGTTGCGATATCTTCCCGCGTCTTAGTGGAAACATTCAGGAGGAAATTAATTACGAGGTCAATTGAACGTGAAAGAAGCCGGTAATTAAAAGTAAGCAGTCGGTCATTCATGAGAAAAGTAGTGAAGAATTAGGATGGCAACAGAGGTGGAGTCATGTATGTAAATACTTTTGTTTGGCAAGAACTTAGGCTCCAAAGTGCTTCCTAAAGCTCACTACCCAGTACCATTGAGACAATATCATGCAGGATAAAGCTAGACCATATGTTGGCGCCCAAATCTTGTAAATCAAATATTATACATGCATAAGGTTCTTTGTCTTTCATGAGAAGAATATTTTATATGATATCTTATATATTCAAGCAAACGCGTGTATCATTCTTCGCAAGCTAAAGATTTGTCCAGTGAATTGTTCCATAACGACTATATCTACTTAAACGATTGAAATAAATCGAAAATCAAACCTGTTTAGGCAATACGCGACACGTACAAGCTAACCAGCAAACTACGCGTGGTCGAATGAATAGTTTAAGCTCTCTTTTCATGTATTTGGTTAATCTTATTAATTTTAAAGACCTTTTACAGTCGCGGCGTGTCTGACAAATGTTTTGTTGGCGAGCAACCGTTTATTCGCGGCCGCCTTTAACTAATACGTTTATTTAATGTGAGATAATTCTTCAAAAGACACCGATGAATTGCTATGTTGGTACAGTATATACTGAAATCGAATTGAAAATGGACAAAATTTGTGCATTCGAAAACTCATTCGTCACCAGCTGAATGCCCTAACTATAGGCCTAAGCGTCACACCTTGCACAGGGGTGCCAATTAATTTTGTCGTAATCAATAGCTAATTTTGAAGCACGGAATGAAGGGTTTTCAGATATGATTTCGTGACGAAATGGCTAACGTTTGCCACATGCAACGAACTAATAAAGCAATAATCGACATTTTGTTTTACGATAATTGCCAATGAAGGCTGAAATCTCACTGTGTGATTTTTTAATGAAAGCAGGAATCTCTCGAATACTAGTGTCGTCAGCGGTGTCTTTTTAGTCTTGCCATGAGTAAACATTCAAACAATTGTAGATAATCCGAGTAATTATCAATAAACTTATCGGCGGCCATTCTAAAGGCTGTCGTCAAGACATTCTAATTGTTTAGAAATTCTCCATAAACTAAAAGATCTCATTCATTTCGACATTAAAATAGGAAATAAATCAGGGTGCTATTCTTTCGAAATAAAAATCCTTCAAAAAACCTATTTTGGCCCCGCATTTTATTCTTACTATTTAGCGTTTTACTTGCACTTAAAAATATTATCGCGTGCACACAGCTGGACAACATAGATGTATTTTTCTTGTTATCAACGTTCAAATATGGCGTGATATCAAAACGAACAGCCATTAAGTTGCTATATTAAAGAGCATGGAGGCGTACACATGATTTCCTTATCACTGCTCAATCTTATATAAATTTTATGCTCAAAGCCTATCATTAATTGTAGGTGCATAAAATTGATTTCTAATCTTTTCAAGCAATGTGGCAGGGCAAGAACACATTGCATAATTCAAGAACTTTGTATTATTCATCAGAGCCTTCGTTGCAGATTATACGATTAATATTAAAATGTGCAGGTTTTAATATTTTTGAAATGATAGTTATTAAAGATCATATTTTGGATCAAATTTTACAACAACACTTTGTCTTTTATAAGAAGCATATGCTCACGAGACCTAGTTGAAAACCTTTTCAAAGAAATCGTTCTATTTGATAAATTTCAGAGAAAGTTTAAAAATTGGAGATCAACGCAATGTAGCTAAATGTTAAAGAGACGCAAGTACATTTCGCAATTCTCGACAGTGCATTAAAATAATTCTTCACGGTCTTCGAACTGATAACCATGCAGTGGTAATTAGATATTGCAGAACTCAAACATGCTTGCAAGTAATGATATATCCATATTTTAGTTTGCCCCGTGTCCCACGCATACACGAAAGAAATAGAACTGAACTCTACACTTAACTAAACGCAAAGGCCTATATTATATTTGAAATTTTGTTTTAAAGGATGTGGACTTTATGAATGCTGATGTGCAACAATAACTCATACTTATTTCCCCATTCATTGGAAACGATTGAACTCAGTGGAAACGATTGAATTCAGTGCAAGGAAGAATACAAGCAACCAAAAACAGATTACTGATGATAACTGCTACATTGCTTCAATGGCAATAATCAACTAGAACTACTGACCGCGGGTAAAATAAGACCTGGAGTAGCTAACGAACAGAAATCCATCTTATTGTTCTTATTAAACACTTGTCGAGACTTGTTGCTTTATGACACTTGTTGAAACTTAGTATAAGCATGTAAGGTAAAGAAAATTATAACTACACTGGAAACTTGGAAACAAAGTAAATTATATTTCATGAGGGATTTAATAGTTTAGATTTACGTAGTTTTGGATTGCTATATGACAACTAGTGCGAGTGTTTTTCTGTGTTTTCAGATTACACCAATGTAGGACACTCGCTGCGTACAACCATAATGCAACCGTTGCAACTGCAACGCAGTTCTACTGTTGAGCGATGTAAAATTGGTGAATACGTGTCTTCATTACATTTTCCTGAGGTTTTCTCTAGATATCAACACTCTTGCACGGTTGCATACCTCAAGTGTTGAAAATTTCTACAATGGACGTATCTTAGAGCGATGCACAAAGCAAAAGCTACTAGCAGTGAAATTTAAAGAACATCTCGTATGGAATGAATACATAACCTCATTGATTGCTTCCTGCTATATAAAGAAGTTTCGTAATCTAGCACCATATCACGTGCGTACAATGCTAATGAAAACGCATATTTTATCCATGTTAGATTATTCCTGCACAGTATCCCATCCTTTAGCGTTATGTCAATTAAAACACCGGCTGCAACGAGTGCAAAACGTGTGTGCAGGTTTTGTCTATATACGGCCGGCACGCCAAAGAAATTGACTGTCTGAGTTTAGGATGGCTGCCTTTAAAAGAAAGACGAGACAACATCTACTTAATATTACATTCAAAGCTTTGTACTTCTAACAGTGGCCGACCTTTAAATAAACACGATCCTGGAAGAACTCTCAGATTGTCTTATGACGTAAAATTGGAAGTGCTGTTAGTACATGGTACCTTCCAAGATAGTGCTGCTGCTGTTTTGAATATTTTGTCAGCAGATATTAGAAACTGTAACAATTTTAATATTTTTAGACGGAAAGTAAGAACTCATCTAACCGCTTTAGCCAATACTAGATTATTAGTATAAAGTAAATAACATTATCATAAATATCTTTTTGTATATTTCCTTAGATTATTTTATAATTAACTAATAGAAATGTACGAGCCATACTGTGGAATTTTCATTAAATCTTTATTATTATTATTATTACAATTAACATATCTGAAGTAGTCAAGATTAGAATTGCGTTGGAAGTTGCAAGAAAATGCAGTGTGTGAAATTGCCTAAAATTCTCAGCCTATTAAAAACTCAGGTATAATACATACTATACGCCGAAAAATCATGTAAGCAAATTTCCGAAGAACAATCACGGCGTCATAAAAAAAATATATGAAAAAAAGTCAAGCGACTAAAAAGACAAATTCTTAAATCCAATACTGTGGTATTAACTAAAATCTCACAGATGGCATCATCACTCACTTTGATAAGGGGTTTGTTCAACATTTTCTCAAATTGTTGGCTTGCGGTGGCAATGCTTATGTAGTTACCCGATGTTAAAACCAGGAATGATGGACTAAAAACAATGCTTGGTCGTCCGATTTTGCAACCGGTGACCGGTTGTAAAATAGTAATTAAAAAGTGATTAAGAATTTTACATATTCTAGCCAGGTCTGCTGTGCCAAATCAATGTTTTGTTACCCAATGTTATTGTCAGGTGTATTTTTTGCGATGCCAAGTGAACATGCCTAGTTTCGTGCGATATTACAACCAGGTGTCCAGGTATGCAGTGCCAAACTTTGCTTAGTAACCCGAGATGTTACAACCAGTTACGCTGTGCCAAATCAATGCCCAGTTACCAGAACGTTACATTCACGTATGCTGTGCGAAATCAATGCTTAGTAACCAGACATTACAACCAGAAATGCTGCGCCAAATCAATGCTATGTAACCAGACGTTAACAACGAACGATTGCAGCGTTTTGTCGCCTCGTGTATTCCGGCGTTAATATGTTACACAGTTATTAAAATGCTAATTTTGAAATGGATTTTTAAGAATTATGTTTGCAGTTTTTTGAGACAACTTGTATAATGAAAATGTATAGGTACTATAAAGGATTTGATGAAAAAAAACATATAGCCATGACAAGGTTTTATAAATTTAATAAATATGTTAACTATTACAAACAAATACATATATATGTTAATAAATTATATATATGTACAATAAAATTTCTTGTAACCTTATACATCTTGCAGTTGTTCGCGGGGTGAATAAATTCTTAAATAACTTTTATATAAATTCTAGGTATAGTACATATTAAATATACTTGCGAATGACGAGAGAGCCAGCTGACAATGTTTCTATCTGCCCGCAGAGAAATAAGAAAGATTACATATATTTGTAATTATACAACCAGACACAATGATCTCTGTTTCATTGCTAATGATGATAAAATTTCTTGAATAAGACACCGTTAGATAGAAAAGTTAAAGGATACAAAGACTGGTGGCTATTTCACGCATTCGGTTTGTTACTGTTACCAGCAAATTTACAGCAACGTTACCAAGTTTCATGTTAGCCACTGAGAGCTCGCTCTGCGAGCCGAGAACATGACGCTGTTCATTTTCAAGTGGGAACTTGATCTCGTGAAGAAATTCCAAACCAATTTTCGATGTCCGTTATCTGATTTTATTGACCATACTAAGATTTGTGTTGGAGAACGATTTAACATGTCTACCAGTAGCAGATTTCTTCCTCAACTGACTTCGATCAAAACATTTCCATATTCTGAGTGTTTCATCAGCACCAGCTGAAGCTACACTTTCACCACTTGGTGACATACTCATACACAATACACGCGCAGTGTGATCTACCAAATCAGCAACTCGGGTCATCGACGGATATTTCCATATGGTCAGTTGATTCATAGAAAAGCCATGACCAGTAATGAGTTCCTTGAAACTTTTTGACCACAAAATACTCGATATCTGGGAAAATGCATGCTTGTTGGAACAAGTACTGTATTTTTAATAATTCATGTAGATCACTGAAGTCAGACTGTAACAAATGATCTTGAAGTTTCGAGCTATTACATTAGTTGGAGTGACGTTAGCACGGCCACAGAATATTTCCATTTCGCACGATCATCTAGATCACATTGACCGCACCGACAACCCAACTTATTTGAAAATCAACTTATTTGAAAATCAACTTATTTACAACCCAACTTATTTAAATTCATGTTTTATAACAGCGGTAAAAAGCTAGCTTGGTGAAATATTTTGCATGGCGAACAATTGCTTCACCACCTCCCTCCCCCCAACCAGGTGGTCCAGATTTAGGCTCTGAGAACGAGTCGTTTTATCTGGAATGAAACAATAGTCAGAAAAGAAGGCAGGGTCATACGGGTGGCGTCAGTTCTAAGTACCAGTGTTCCTACCTGTGACTTGGTATCAATACTGTTGAGACATGCTCCAGTAGTTACATTCCAAAATCGTATACAACGATCTGCTGTGCCTCCACCACTTGCTAACACGCTATTTTGCCATGGACACCAGGACACTGCCTAGACGATGACAGAAGATCAAGTAAATTACCATGTACACATTTTACATCAATGCGATTTCACAAGTGTTTCGCAAATGTCTTACGTTTCTCTTCTGTTAGCAGTGAGTGGAACATGGTTAGAGAAGTGGGAGATTCGTTTTTTCTGAACTACGTCCTACATGTTGCCCGATATTTTAGCTCAAGACGCAATAGACACCATCTCAAAAATCAAACACTCAAGAGTAAAATCGTTGCGGTTAAAAACTAAAAATGCCCTCCTGAAACATTTCTGAAATGATTACACAAAGAAATATAAAATGCAGATATTAACATACAATGTTATGCTTTCATTTGGGAAACCGAGGCATTGCACTCAGTCCTTGGCCTAACTATGTAAGTTACCGAGCAATTTAACCACAAGAAAACACTGGACGCAAATTTGTTTGCATGTACTTAACTATGATGCAATGCATACAGTAGCCACAGCAAGCTCTGAAATCCTATAACCCCCAAACATTCTTAATAACGTCGATCGTGATTATTGCGTCTGATAAAAAATACTTTCTCCTCCCCTATCTTCCTGGAAAGTAAATTAGTTGCAAAAAGAACAACATGAACCATGAAAAAATGAAGACACATACTCAAGTGAGCATTCTGTATATTTTTATTTTTGTGATGGCACGTTCGCCGTTATTAGGATCTGCATATATGCCATCTTTGAGGATATACTATTTAGCCAATCCATATATCACAAAACAATACATGCTAAAATGTATTATTGCCATAAACTGGTTTTGCAAACTTGTTTTTCATGCTGCAAACCTAGGCAAGTAAGATCAAGTTTGCTTCGATTACTAACCTTGACTGCAGCTTGATGATGAGTGAGGGAATGCAAAGGAGTTTGACCAGCAACCAAAGGTGACCAAATATTTAATAGGTTATCATTTCCACCACTTGCCAACATACGACCATCTGGTGACCACGCTAGACCACAGACATCTTGTGTATGTTCGTTAAGTGTTGACACAACATGTTGTGCAATTCTTACATCATGATTAATTATTTCACCAGCCCGACCACCACTATACCAGAGAAACACATAGCAAACAGAATATTACACCTAAGAATGATTATTTAACACATTTGATTAATAATACTGACTGTACTATTAGCTTAGAGGTTTTGATAACAATGCTAAAAGGCCAGTGATTGACCACATTTTTGAAAATGGCTACAATGGTTGCAAAATCACCCTGTTCCACTAATTTAGTCTTATGAGGACAGAAAATAGAAAGAGACAAAAACAGTTATTTTTCTTTACAAAATTTTTTAGAAAAGTTACCTGTCCTAAATTTCACAACAAAAAAAAAGGGACTGTTCACAAGTCTTTTACTTGCTATCTATAAGTCAGTCTTTGTCGATAAATATTTTCTCTTGTGAAACACACTCCACCCCAACAACATGTATACAAATCTCAAAAAAATTTTTTTCTAAAGATTACCTGGAGAGGATACAAGAATTCCATGATAATGATCCCACTCTGCTAGAATGACCTGACAGAGTTCGTAGGCATTTTTCTGTTCCAACATCCCAGAGCTAAATGCAAATTAACATCACCATCAACAACTACAAACCTGAATGTGTTTCTCATCAAATCAAAGTTCTGACTTAATCTTAACTTAAACAAATTTTGTAGCAACTGTCACGACCAGGTCATTTTTAAACACATGAAATATTCTGAAATTATAGTAGTAACAGTATGAAGCTTGTTTGTTTATCACAACTAGGTGCAATAATCATGTTTTGCTCATGATGCACTGTAAGTTTCAATACTATAGTCTGTGTCTTCATCAGGGGCAAACTGCTGTTGCCGTGCTGCTCCTATTACACTCAAGGGATGAAGTTACATGTTAAGACAATGGAGGGGTTTTTTGAAGATAGCTTAAGCTACATGGCTCTAAATAGTCTAGACAACATAATGAAATGAAAAAGTATTTTACTAAAGATTGAGCTAATCCCATTTGATAGAAATTCAAAATTTCCTTCACACTCAGATTTTTCACATTTCACCAGTATCATGAAGTGGGCCATCTTAAATTTACCAATATATAATTTATGTTAATTAATTTCAGTGATTTTAATGACATCACAAGATATGTTAATCACATAATTAAACTAATTGCCAAGTGTTCAAATATCAATAAGTGGATGCTTGAGTATTTTAATAACTTTCCACTGTCTTTACTCATATTAGATACATGTATGTAACCTACGTAGTGCACACTCTTAGCTTTACACTGTTACCCAAACACCCTTCAGTGTTATTATAGTATTAATTGATTATTAAATATATATATATATATATATATATATATATATATATATATATATATATATATATATATTAACTATAATATTGAAGAAATTAAATTACAAATTACTATACTCACTTGAACAAACCTATTGCTGCTACCCATTGCTAGGACATTGCCATCTTTCACCCAAGATACACTTGACACATAATCATTGTTTGGAATTTGTAACAGGCATTTTGTTGCCAGATCTTCATAATTTAAAACATATATACCAGCTCCTAAAGCAATTGCTATGCAATTATTGGAACCCCAATCAATCAAATTCAAATCTAGAAATGCAAGGAACAAATAAAACAGCATCATTAACAAGTACAGAAGATTCTACTCATTTTAAAAGAGGACAAAAGCTTCTCTTGATTCTTATAACTATCTAATTATACTTAGTATTGTTTCTTGCAGTAATACAAGTATCATAATTCATAATAGCAGTGTTTTCAAGATTTTAAACAATTGGTTACAATGAAACTGACAACAATTTTTTCCAGTTTGAATTGAATCTGATCAATATGTCTTTTGTAAGTTTAGGTTGGATTTAGATTAACCATTACCGATGGTATTAGAAAAATTTACCAATTGTTGGAATTGGAGACTTCAAATCCTATTCACACCTTTAATGTAGAATAATAAATAACCCAAAATGACATCACCAGAGCATACACTGTATGTCCTCTTACTGGTGGACTTGGAAATTAAATTAAACTTGCAAGTGACAGAAGTCACTTGACTTATTTTTCATGTTGCATGCAATAAGTTGAGCAGCTTGTTACGAGACTATCGTGTGCTTACAAAAGTCATTCAACAGATCAGGTGCATCCAAGATCTTCTCAGGTTCCTTAGGGATATACCGACTGTCTTTTGCTTTTGATGATCCACGGTTTTGACAATAAACAACACGAAGACTGTTCTGATAACCTGAAAGTTTCAACAATTCAATACCAGCAAGTACTTAGTTAACAAAGAATAAGAACACTAATCAAGATAGCTAGCAGATAGGACATGCTATGTAAATATCTTAATAATTACAAATCATGAAAACAATTCATTTCTAATCACATGAATAATTATCATGATGATTTAAAAATTAGCGGAGTATGAGCTAGACTGCATATTCCATGCGCTCAACGCCAAAGATCTTCGCCATGGATGAAGCAAATCACAATAGTAAACATTGGCATATCCTTGGCATGTTTTTTACATGGAATGCACCCTGTAGTATGAGCAAAACATTAGGGTGATTAGGCAAGCCTAGCAACAGCGGAACAGCCCACACAGTAAATAATTTACATCCCTCCTTGTACGATACCTACCCTCTCTAGCAGCTGGAGCTCTTTGTTTGAAGTGAAGAATTTTTGAATCAGATTCTTCTTCTAGATTATCTATCACTGCTTTTTCATATCGAATTTTCCCGAGCGCCTCAGGGCTAAGTTCGTTTTCGTTTATTTCTGCATCTACTTCATTCACTATTTGGAAATAGTTTTTATCATTGTCCATTACAGTTCTGTTTGGTATGAAGCGATCGACATTCGGTGTTGTTTTACCAGGCGTTTTACGAGGTGTCTTCCTTGACTTAGGTGTTTTTAAGGGCGTCTTAACCTTTCTCCTCGGGGTTTTACACGGAGTTTTGAACGATCCGTTACCATTGTAGGGGGATAACGGCACACTAGATGTACTGTTGTCCCTTTTTCTTTGCCAACGTGGTGTTGTTACTCTAGTTAGCGGAGCACTGAATTTTTCCAGACAGTCTTCAATGGTCGACTCAAAATGATACATAGCTTTGATTCCTGTTGACAAATAAATGTAAAAATTTTATGAATATTCGCACTTGTTAACAGCTAAAACGAAATCACCCTCACTTAGTAAAATGAACAAACCTTATTACAGCTTTTGAAGGTCAGTATTTTTCTCAATTTCGACCAGCTTTGCAGCAAAAGAGCAAAAAATGAAGTAACAGCAAAGAAGTCGCCATATTTAAAGTTTCTCTTTCTGCGATCCGATTGGCCAATTTGGAAATAAACATGCAGCAGCCTAGTTCCAGTCCACTGTTCCATTCACTGGCCGAGAGGAATTCGCGCAAAAGAGCGGGAAAATCTTACAGCATGACATCCACATCGAGTTCCAGATGTTCCAGAGAGGACAGTGAAGAGGAGTCCCAGCAGACAATCGATATCAAGTACTCTCAAATATTGAGTGTAAATGAAATTAATTCTGCCTGCTTGTTGTATGAAGACCGCTCTATAAGAACTTGGGGCAAGTAAGGCAATATTGTTCTATGAATGACGTCACAAGTTCCTTTTCTCCGCAAGTTCCCACAGTAATTGCAGGTTTAATAGTTAATAATAGGATATGATTGGTTTGCATTCATTTGAAAAATTTTTGTTTGTTCTTTAAAAATGTGCCGCAACACTAACCATAAAGTGTGCTATTTACATTGCGATGCCCTACATGACTACACAGCCAAAAATCAGTTGCAAATAAGATGCAACAATGTTGTTGGGGCAACATTGTTCCTGCCTTCCTGGTTGTCAACAATATTGTTCAGCATTGTTATGCCTGACAACACTTATTTACTGGGCATGAGGGAAACATACTGCTTTCCCGAGGGCCCAGTAAATAAGTGTTTTATTAATATATTAAATGTCAAAGTGAACAAAGACAAAAACTGTTTTTATTGAACTAAAAAGGCAAAAACTGTTTTTATTGAACAAAATTATTCAAAATAATTTGATTTAAAAACACGAAAAACAACTTTTAGCTTCATAGGGACAAAAGTCGCATTTTTACGTCACACATGCTTGACTTCCGGTTTTATCGCCGCCGGGCATTCATACATGAGCATTAATACTTTTAATGCCCTCACAGACCTCATGCGGTCAACAGTTGGATTTCGTGACTTTCATGTGACCCTCTTTTAACCAATAAGATGCTAGAATGAATGGACTTTGACACTTGATATGTAATAATATTGTTTGATATTGTTTTAATGAGGAACCATGAGTTGAGAAACAACAATGTTGCCCAACAGCATTGTTGCATCCTGTTTTCAACAACCTGTAAGTCTGTCACAACTTACAATTTCTGGCTGTGTAAGTATTGTTAGGTAATAATAACCTCTCAGTGGGAGACCCAGTCCCACCCCAAGCTAATCTCCCACTTACCCCAAGCTAATCTCCCACCCATGCACTGCTGCTGGTTCTAGGCAGGTTGTAGGATTGCTTCATAGGTTGACTATATCTTACAAGACTATAAAAGCCATTGATTAATATTCATTTTGACTGAGTATAATAAATTATTCCACAAAACTGTGAGAGGTATATTTTTGGTCTGTGAGAGGTATATATATTTCCGTGACTATTTTTGGTCAAGGGCATTTTGTAAGCCAATGGTTTGGTAGGAATCAAACCCCCTGTTAGATATAAAAGCAATGCATGCAAAAAGATGAAAGCATGTTTTGTGCACCAAATAATGTATTTACAATGCTAAGAGAACATGAAATTCGGGTGGGGGGGGGGGGGGGTTGTTACCACAGTAGTGATATCATAATGAGGCCTAAGAAATTATGATATAAAAATGATAATTTGTCTGAGACATGCTCTATTTTTTATGAAAATGTTGATGCATGTTGGCTCTTTTTTGAAACAAATTAAAATCAATGTGCTCCATGATAGAAATATTTTGATAGAGAACCTAGTATATAAGTTACAAAATATTTAAGTGCAGAATTTAGACAAATATGTAAGTATTAGTCTTGGGGCATAACTAGTGGAGGGGGTCTAACTTCCTAAAGTTAAAAAATGGCCAATTTTGTCAGGCAAATATTGATAACTGATTGGGCAAAAAGTGCAGGAAAACCTATAAATAGAAAGGTCATGAGGGCCCTGAAAATGGCATCTTTAGCAATCTAAGGCACAAAATTTTTCTCACTAGGCACCAACTATAGTGACACCTTGTGTGCAAGGATGTCCTCCATTATTTTCAAAGCAATCTAGATCACATGCTACAAATTTTTACCCACTCCATCATCCAGCATAACAATGCACCACTATTAGGTATTTGTGAATACATGTTTTTTAAACCATGATTTTCAACAAGAATAATAAATTTCTTATAATTTTTTATTCTAACTTTTTGTTGCAAAACTAGCATTACTAATTATTTTTATATTTCTAGGGTGATTTCCCATGATATACATGCACAACAAGCTACTATTATGGGTAATACTGGAGAGAAACTTTTGGTCGGTACTTCGAAGATTGAGCCATATGGCTTCACTTTAGGAGTTTATTATAATTTTATTGGAGATATGGTAAAAAATGATGAATCTCTTATGTTTCAAGCACGAACAGTAACATGCATACATGAACTGGATATTGATTTGTTTGTGAAGGCATTGAAACTAAGACGGAACTTCCTTAATGAAAATGTTTTCTGAAAAAAAGAGGAAAGAATACAAATATATTAGATAAACGTTTTTTTGCAGGGTTGATTGTTGTATCTACTTTATTTCTCCAGTATTCTAACAGAGAACCAATGTTCTGACATTTCATCTAAAACTGTAAAAAGAACTGACTTTTAATAATGAAGAATTGAAAGAAAATAATTCTCTGCTTATATCACAACTTGCGCTGGGATGCCTGTGCTTATGTGAAGACTAATGTAATATTATATTTGAATCAGTCTAGTTTGTCATTTAGCGTTGGTCATGTAGCGTATGCTCATAGTCTTAGAGAAATAAGAGAATGTAATAACCTGCAATTTAAAAAAGTAGAATGGATAGCAAATTTTGAAAAAAAACATCTTGACAACTAATCTTGAGAATGCAAGGTATGCTTCAAAACAAGACGCAGCTTAAAGTTAAACTGTAAATTTTCGTCTTTATTTCAAAGTCATCATCAGACAGAATGACAAACAGACATCATGCTTTCTGATGATGACTTTGAAATACAGTCGAAAATTTACAGTTTCAACCTGCGTCTTGTTTCGAAGCATACCTTGCATTTTCAAGATGTCTTTTTTTCGGAATTTGATTTTCACTGTAATAGCCTACCCCCCCCCCCCCCATGATTTTTCTTGTTCACCAAAAACGTCAAAGAAAGACGAGCAAACTTTGACTACAAAAGGAAAATTAGAATAGTGCAATAACATTGCTGATCAAAAGTGTGATGAATTCTCCCCCACCCGAAAAGCCGCAAGTTAGCTTGTCCTCACGCGTGAAAGCCCAGACCACGGACGATGGCCAGTTAGTAGCGAGGCCAGCCTGACAATCTGGTCATGCAACGCAAATATTTCTGTTTCTACCACCACGGACACGATTAATATCTAAAGAAATGAATAATGATATGACCACATACCATGACCGTGATCGTGACCAATTTGTCTGGCTATGGTGAATACAGGGTGTATAAAAAAAGTAGACAAATCTGAAATCGCTCTCTGTTTGGCGAAGCGCCTCAATGTACGATGCTTTTTATTAATATAGATTGTTTTGGTACTTGTAATCTAGAATTAACCGAAAAAAATGAGAAACTTCAGTACCCGGGGGGTTGTGTCTTTTACGATAATTAAACATGCCTTGCGCGCAAAACTTAAATGCTTAAATTAAAAGTAATTTTGACTTGGTAGATAGAAAATTTGTCGATTGTTGTACCAAATTTCAGAAAATTTGCTCGAGTCTGAGCGGTTCAAAACGTCGCGCGATGACGCGATCTTCCATATTTTTAGCAAAATTAGCTTTGTGCATGTTTAATTTATGCATTTACCTAATTTGCACACAAAAATTTAATTAAAATTGGAACATTTCTTCAGAAAAAGATTCTTATTGAGAAAAATATACGTTCACACGAACACACCTAACAAAAACACCTACATATTTTCTACCTACCAACTCAAGATTACTTTTACGCGCAAGCCATTTTTAATGTGTTTCAAAATACGCACACCTCTGGGTTTGAAACATCTGAATTTCAGAACATTTTTATTTATTCTACACCGTAAGTACCCAATCAATGTATATTAATAAAAAACTTCATACTTCAAGCCGCTTCGCGAGTTTGAGAGCCGTTTCAAATTGTCTACTTTTTTTATACACCCTGTATAACCTGTTACACACGCATACACACATACGTACACCGACATACACATGTACATAAATAATTTATTTTACGACGCAGTTTTAAAAAACCAGGAAGACTATTAATGCGATCGAGATTTCTGAAGAAGTATATCCAAACGCTATACCTCCGCTCCCCTTCTATTGTTACAAACACAAGACAAACGCACAATACACGCTTTGGCCAGAACTGCCTGTTTTATTATCTTTTTGGTCTTTATATACATGCTTTACGCGGGTGGTCTATATCTACATTATTATCTACATATGTAATCCTAAGGTGCGGTTCTTATCAGCTGATTACACTCTCGCCTTGTCTATCTAATTTCCTTTCGTTATCTATGTTACACTATACCCAAGATTTTTCTAGCAGTTACCATGGTGTAAAATGGGAGCTGGAAATGAGTAAGGATGTATCCTAAAACGTAGGTGATCATTATACCTCTTCTGCTCTACCCTTTCAAGACTAGTTTTTTCAGTTGTTTCCTATGGTCAACTGTCCTCGTAAGAGGGTCCTAAAGGGGTAAAATGGGAGCTGAAATTGGAATGAGAAAATGGGATTCATTTGCCAAAACTCCCCAATAGTAATTAGGATTCGATTTGGATTTGAGCAAGACAGCCACTGGGACTACAGGATTTGTGCACTTGGACAATGTGATTTCGGGTGGAAATGGGTTTAGGACCCCGCTTCAGGACTCTGACATGGGGAGACGGGTTAGCAAAAAGAGAGAAGCAACACCATAATCTGCAATGGATGATCTTTAAGCTAATGCTTACACCATCATGGCAAAGAAAAACCACATACTGAATAATTGTTCAATACACGACTCAAAGAATTTTTAGCCTAAATGGGCCCTAAATGGAAGATATGTCAGGTCTTTGTAACCTTGACCATGGTTTTAAAAAACGAACAATGCAAAAGCATGGAGTCATGATTCGATAGCACACGTTCATTTTTCCATATTACAGCTTGTTATATTTTTTGTTCGACTTGTTATCAGTAAAATGCTTGCGACCCAAGCCCTTGCAGCTGACCGACCATAAAGTCAATTTCAAAATCCTACAAGCGGAAGCACAGTGAAATGATGTCAGCAACAGAGCTGTCAAAGAAAACATTCAGGAGTTAAAAAACACGCTGAAGAGAAGAGAATCTAGAGATACATACGTGTAAAACTCTGCCATTTCGTTGGCGTTATGCCTTCTAAGAAAGCTCCAGCACCAAATGGGTTTTTCTATTTTATGCAGTCTTTACGACCTGAGCTAAAGCGCGAAGGAGTTCTGGTTCAAAACAACCGAGAGTTAGCTGAACTCGCTGGACCACGATGGGCTGTAAGTTCTTTAATTAATCTCTCTGTGTATTTGTATGTCTGTACAAAACGTTGAAGTAAGCATAAGGAAAGCTTGATATACAAGGTATACTTGAGCAGAGAATATTGAGATATATAGGGGAATATATCGAAGATAAAAGAAAGAGAAACTACTTTTGAAATTTCAGTGTGTATGATGTCATTTTAGTTTGGTTAAATTGGTGGGAAAACGCACAATATTAATGGTACTTTAAAGATGTTGTAATGCTCTAGTTAATTAACGTCCTGACCCCTAGGCATATCCTGGTATTTAATGGTATTTCCAAGGGAAATATTGCATTTTAAAATATTATGTCTAAAAATGTATGGAAATTTCGTGTACCGCAAGTGTGTATGCTTGAAATGAACTCAGTTTTGACACAGAGTGTACAGAGGTTCGACTTTTGTTAATTTTGCACACCCCTTGCTTAGCCAGTGTGCTAAGAAGAGGCATTCTCCCCCCTGAAAATAGTCATCATGGGTATTTAAAATGGCTAGGGGGGAGAATGCCTCTTCTTACCGCACTGGCTAAGCTATGAGAAGTTGAACCTCTGTATTCTCTGTAGTTTTGATCATTTTAAACAGTAACAATTAAATGGTAAACTTCATGTTTCAAACGGCACATGGCAAAACCTTAAAAATGTTTGCGCTTAGTAATTGGACGCAAATTGCTGTAAAAATGTTAATATAAAAAGGTAATCAGACCTACCCTACCAATGTTTTTTGCAACAAGAAATTTTGGCCTAGCAAAGATTTAATTTTTGTACGTAAGTATTAAAATTATAACATATACCAGCGTGTTGTTAAAGTTGTGTTCCTTTCCTGTGTAACTATGAATCAAATATTTTGTGCAACAACCAGTAGGTGGTGCCAGACTGCACTGTATGTTATGGTGCCGGTGCCAGGCTTTAGTCACACCAAATGAATAATAAAATGTATTGCAGGCAACAGTGATTGATTTCTATATGATATTAAATTGTTAATGATTAATGAAATTATACATAAAAACAACATGCCAATCAAAAAGGCTAATCAGGGTTACATGTATGGTCTTTTATGCTGAAATAAACACCTATTGATAGAAATAACCATTGCAGTGAATTTAATTAGTATTTGTGGGCTTTGATACAGGTCTACTGAACATCATTTATAATATTGATTTTTTTCTGATCTTTTTCTGGCATTTACAATGGCCTGCACTCATTGTAGATGTCCCTAAAGATCATGCAGCTGCTCATGTTTTGAATCGCATGGTCCTTGGACTATAAATACTGTAGAAAATGTACTTATTTTACTTGTACTAATTTTTTCCTTTAAATCTTTCATGCTGCTTTATGCCACACAGGGCCATACCATTTTGAATATTGCTAGGAAAGTGACTTAATTTATCTAGCCACTTGCTGGGTACAGGTATGATGAATAGCACGTTATATGTATGCAGGGTTCGAATTAACGGTGTGCAATGTGCAATTTGCACATTGTTTAGACCTAAATAGTAGAAATTTCTCATCATTTTTCCAAACAATGTGCAAATTTTTTTTTTCAACTGTAGCAGTTAAGGTCTAGGCATAATTTTTTATGTGCAATAAGAAGATCTAGGCATGCTTTTTTATGTGTAAAAAGGTAGAATGTCTTCAGAAATATTCACAAAATTTACAATGAAACGGCTGTCGTTTTGTCAGTGTTTCCACTTTTTAAAACAAAATTTTCCTCGACATTTTCATAAAGAAAATTTGCACATCAATTTTTCCTCTTCTTCCTCCAATAATGATGACTTTCTGTGCACCTGTTTTTCCACTTTTAATTCAAAATGTTGTTAATCTGCTAATGTATCAATGTTGACCTAACCTTGCCGTCCTGAGATTCTTACAAAAATAGCCAATTTATACTTTGTAAATGATATGTGTCTGAGCATCGTTGTTCTGATTTAAATTTAAGGTAATAAAAGTAATCAAATAAGATTCAAGAAATTTGTATCCTGTGGCATAGCAGGTAGTGGACCACACCTGTTGCTGACCTGTTTTTGTTTTAGGTTGCAATTTTTTTCCAATCTCTTAGCAAAGTATATGCTGTACAAGACAAAATGAGACAAAAAAGTGTTTTTTAATTAAAAGTTTTTTCTGAAGTTTATTAACACAACATATTTATGCATCTCCCCTGAGCATTTGACAGTGTAGAAATATAAGAAGCCAATAGACAATTCCTATAACTAGGCTAAATTTTCATTGAACAATGTGAACAAAACCTTTCACTACAGCTAAAACGAGCATCTTGAAATTAGTAAAATTGCAAAGGTTGGTGAGGAAATGTTGTAAAATACGAAAAATATAGCCCTGCAAAGTTTCTATGTTAGATATGTAAATCTTGTATCACGCATGGATACCATTTTTTTGCAGAGATTGCTGTGAAAATGGTAACTTTTTTCTCTCCTAAAATTTTACTAATGTCAGGATGCTCTTTTTAGTTGTAGTGAAATATTTTCGTATTGCCTTGATCAAAGCTTAGTCTAACGTCTACAGTATTCCCAACCATATGGGCGAAAAGATCCTTATCAATCCTTATCCCTACCCTGAAGACAAAAAATAGCTCGAAGAAGTAAAAAGGCATTGAAACCATATTACTACGCAGACTACACACATGGGGAAATCTGAAGAAAAAATAATAAATATATTTATAATTGTGCTTTTGAGAAGGTCAGCAAATCATTACATTATCCTCACCCTCGGACATATCACTTGTAAAATTGAAAAAAATCTAACAAATAGACAATGTATGCGTTCAATAACATTTTGTTCAACCATAACAAACAGGATAGTCTATGCCCTATCCACGGGATATACCTACTAGTCTAAAGCCCAGGTAGGGGGAGAGTGGCATTGGTCGTAGTCATGAGAATAAACATGCTTCCAGGCCAGTTGTGTACATGTAATCTAACCTCTAATTTAATCTCGACGATTTAGTCCCGCTATGCAGGTATTTTCGTGTTCCCATATTGACTTAAAAACAATCGTTTCTAAATGAAAAAAAATGATAAAGTTTTCATAATAGGACTAAACTGTCGGGTTGATTAAAACCTGATTCAACATTGAGTTTTGGGGAGAACATTGAAGAAATTATGATTATGTTCGTGTTATGTTGCGTTCTCGGGTGAAAATGATGTTTGTGGTGTTACTGTGAGATTATATCCGCACCGGGCAAGCTAAAAAACATGCTGACCACGGTCGGAATCGAACTTACGACCTTTGGAAATACCACATACTCAAACCGAACTGACCACGTAGCCTAGTTCGCATTCCAAAGGTCGTAGGTTTGATTACAGCCATGGTCACGCATGTTTTTCTGCTTGCCCATTGTAGTCCGGTCGCTTAGCGGCAAAAATTGGCAAGATCTGTACAAAGCGGACAAAGTCAGTATTTCTTTCCCCGCGACTCCTAAGTCAAATTGAAATGTTTTTGGGGGTGTAATGAAGATATTCACAAAATTTATCATCCCGGGGGGGAGTTCCGTTTTTGAAATAACGGTTCGGGATGCTTGTTCATGTTTTACTCAATCATTGTATTTAATAATAAGGTGTTGGGATATTGTTCAAGGACATGGACTTGACAACAGATAAATGGGCATATAAAATTTCCTGTTTGATGTTCTCACATTAAATATCATTGACTGGCAGAGAAACATTGCCAACCGTTAACGTACCACCTCACTGTGGTAACACCCCCCTAACTTGAAAATTTTAGGCACCCGTTCTTAAATTGATTAGGAGGCATAGTTAATCAATTGTAGAGGGGGTGCCCAAGTTTGTACTCGCCAGTACAGATCGTTTGATTAAGCGACTTCACTATTGTGGATATAAAGTCAAAGTAACGACACAAACATTGGGAAAGGTAGCGATGGTATATAGATTTTTTGTTTTCAAATGCAAATTTCTAAACGTTCGTATAAATGTTTGTTTTCACTTTTCACAAAAATGAAATACAATAGACGATTTGCATGTTAGACTAACTTTCAATCTAGGCAAGACGAACAAAATCTTTTACTATAGTTAAAAAGAGCATCCTATAATTAGTAGAATTGCCAAGTTTGGTGGCGTTTGGTTTGTAAAACATGGAAAATATGGCGTCACAAAGTTTGCAAATTTGTATACATTTGTATTACGAGAGGAAAAAGTTACCACTTTTGATACAATTTTAGCTGAAATGTGGTAACTTTTTCCTCGCGTAATACAAATGTATACAAATTTGCAAACTTTGCGACGCCATATTTTCCATGTTTTACTACATTTCGCCACCAAACTTGGCAATTCTACTAATTTTAGGATGCTCTTTTTAACTGTGGTAAAAGATTTTGTTCGTCTTGGCTAGACTGAAAGTTAGTCTAACATGCAAATTGTCCATTCCCACGTTAGTAATAGTTGTATACAAACTGTGAAATAATCACAATAGAGAGAACTGTCATGATGAGTATATTTGATGTATAAAAATACTAGGGTATTTGATGTTGTGTGTTCAGGGACTGTCACAGGAAGAAAGAGAGCCATTTAATGCCCAGGCAAAGAAGGCGAAACACGATAGGAAATATGGACCTCAACCTGACAAAATGGATTGTACAGGACAGTACGTTTCAGTACGTATCATTATATGTTTGTGAAGTCCATATCAGTACCAAACAAAAGAATCAAGATTAATAGGACTTACGTACTTATATATACACATAACTTTCGAAATTTGCCCCGTCGCTCGGAAATTGCCGAAGCCAATGACGTGGCAAACTACGATTTTCATATTTTGCCGAACGAGATTATGGTGATTTCACTGTGTAGGTGAATAAAAATTACATTGTCGAGGCAAAACAGAAAATTATCGGAGGACTTTTTTGGCAATTATTTGCCATTGAATTTCCAAGGTTGCACTTAACCATCACTATTTAGTAATACACTGCAACAAATATACGGATGAAACACACATGTAATATTACGGTAATTCAAGTTCACTTGTCCCTATCTAAAATTGACGGCATATTGGTCATCGTTGCTTAGTGTTTGCTTGCTTAGAATTGTTTAATTTTGTTTTTATAACTCAATAGCAACGCGTCGACACTGTACATTTAAATGAACAACGGAGAAAAAAAGAACGAAAACAAGTGACAGAATCATGGATCGGCAAAGGTAATAGAAATTTAGGGCATTTTCGTTTTGGTGGCTCTGGTCCAAAAAACCCTAGTTTTTGTCCTTCAAAGGTTTTGGTGCACGCTCTTCCAAAAGTCATAGATCATGCATGCGCATTGACTTTGCCCAGTAGACTCAGTATTAGTGCAGGTAATTGAACTAAACCGCCAGGTGCTGGGGTGTTTGGCTGTTTCTCGTTAGGCATAAACCCCCTATGTATTGTACTTTTTGTGCGGTGAGAACAATCACTGAATTTCTGCAACAGTTGTGCATAAACAAGAAAAGCTTTGTAGTTGCAAATTGTCAAAACAAAAATTTGCATAATAGGAAAAAGAGAACTCTGTCAATGGAGTGGCAGCCTCTGCTCCTGGAACAGACAATGACAGAGAAGAAAATAGTTAACACGAATCTTAGCTTTCAACGAAAGACGCTAACTGCATGGTTAACATGCGTTTCTTTCTTTAACATGTTTTTTTCATATTCAGATGTGACGAATGAACGATTCTTTATAATTGGTTTTATGAGCTTGTGTGATATGCCTGATGACAAATTTATGCCGTGTGAAATGGGAATTGCAGAATATTCACTAAGAGATGGAATTGTTCGATGCCTACACAAATATATAGATCCTGGTAAATTTTTCTTTTTATTTCTGAATGCATAGTGGGTTAATAAAATACACAAGCCTTGCGGAGCCCATAGTATTTTTGATCAAGGTCGAAACATATTACATACGGTATAAGTGGTATGTTTCTTTCTACGTATATAAGTAGAAACAAAAATACCACTCCTATGTAATATGCACCTGAAGAACAAAATATAAAGGAAACTTTAGTGTGAAAACAAATGTAAATGAGTGGTTATTTCTTCTGTCGTCAAGTAAAAACTTTTTCCTACAAATTTACTTTTATTTATATATATTAACATAATGTGATGAATAGAATTTTCTATTTGTAGGCACAATCCCACTTGGCTATCGGTATGAGGCAATGCGACAGAGTAAGATTTTTAACTGAGTTTTTAGTAAATTTTTATCACGCATTATCAAGAGAGCATGTTAAAAATGCAGTTGTAATTGTTATTCATTTCTCTCGAATTTTAGGCGAGGCGACACATAAAATTCCTCCTGAAGGCCTTTCCACACAGTCGTACCAACAAATCTATGAAGACACCTTGGCATTTGTTAATCCAAGAAAACTCAATGCTTTTCCGCCTGTGTATTGCAAAGTTAGTGTACTTTATATAATCCATTATGCATTTTTACGCATGTACGTGATTATGTAGGGAATAATATAATACATGGGTTCGCGGAAATACCAGATTTATTTCGAGTGTTGAACATGATATACTCAAGACGAGAAATAAATCTGGTATTTCCAAGCACCCATGTATTTCTCTGTTTGTTATATAAAGTAGAGTGTTTTTTAGCATTATAAGGAATCCATCAGTTATTATTGTTGATAGCGTGAAAAGAGATTTTCAATGTGAAATTATCATAAATAATCACACGTGTGAGATAATCGCTTTTATCAGTACCCGAAATCCCTCTGTAAAGCACTGGGGCCTGTTATATCAAAGGCGTTTTAGCTTAAGCGTTTAGCTTAGTTTCAAAAACACTTTTTCATAGTACGTTTTATGGAATATATGTTCAGTTTTATGCATAATTGCTCTTTTAAGGTTGAAAAAATTTAGATGGTTTTTTCATGCAATGTACAAATTTGTTTTGTATTTTTAACTTATCCACTGTTTAAGCTAAACGGCTTTCATACAATATAATACACGTTTGATGCCGTGAATTACTTCCGCAAAATCTTCTCGCCCAAATTTATTCAAACGTTTTTGTTTCTGCTTCTGTATTGTGATAGATCGCAGAAGACTTCATTACGTGCGTCATCGCGGCATTCGACTTCGTCTCCTGCGCCACCTTTTGTTCTTCACACACCATGACATCATCTGTTATGTATTAGCGTACATGTGTGAAGTGTGAATTTTGATTAAATTTCAAATTGTTTCCACGAATTTGCCAGTTTGCCAAAGCTGGCGACGAAACCAGAAGTGAAAAACCCGGCATTTTTGTAAAAACATGCAGCAGTATTTGTAAAATTTCATAGCTTGTTTATGTGGATGGAGAGTCTAGAACATTGTTGACTAGTTCATAATTCATTCGCATAATGATAACTGACTTTGCAATAGTGCATGGATGAAATACAGTAGCCACTGCATCAGTGTATGTTGTGTCAAGTTTTTGTTTGGTAGATTGAATGTGCACAAAGATAATATCTATGCTATGCTTATATAGGCATCTGAGACGAAATTAATCGAGTTTTCACTTGATTGGCTTGCATCACGTGCAGGTTTGTTACAATTGCTTTGATATTTGAGTGGAGAATTTATATTTACACGAAGCACGTTAAGAACGGTTTTCTCTACCTACTATACCGTTTCAAAAAATGTTTAAACTCTCTATTATCTATGTCTTACAAGAGATTGTGATACAAAAATTCTTTGTTCGCTCTTCCATAGACAAGTATCCTTAAAATCAGAATAATTTTGATATGTCTGCTTGAATTGGGAGGGGAATATGAGAAAAAAACATACTCCGAAGAACAACATCTTGTAAACTCAAAATATGAGCTATTAACAACAAGACAACAGTTTTGCGGTGATATTTCGACTTTATTTCAAAGTCATTGTCAAACCAGTCATTGTTTCATTGTTGTCTTGTTGTTAATAGCTCATATCTTAAGAGTACAAAATGTTGTTTTTTGCAGTATGTGTTTTTCTTGTATCAAATTGTCTGCTGGTAAAGGTTTTTGTGAGGGGAATATTTCAGGAAAGACAGGAGAACAGGATGGAAATGAGTTGAGATTATTCTGTACTTTTAGAAGTCATACACATTATTAAAGGAACAAGAATAATACCGTAAAAGTATTTGTTATATTTTCAGTCGTCGAAAGCTTTTACGTGGTGTATCCACAGAATAAAGAGTTACAAAATTTTCCAACATGCACATATGCAACAGAATGTGATCATGTTTTACGTGATAACATCGAGTGTCTATTAATCTCTTCTGCTAGCTTATTTCTATATATTGCGTTTTTTATTAGGAAGTTCAAATAGAATAAAAAAGGTTTATGAACTTGAAGGTTTAATTTGTGATATTTATGCTGAATCAAGAGATGCTGAGTCCAAAATGGTTCTTTCCAAACATCAGGCTACGAAGCTCCTATCCACCAATATTTTTGACTACGAACCAGGAATAAAGTTTGTGTATTCAGCGTTGTCGCCTTAATTGCTACTCAATTAGTTTCCTCCAAAGCAATTTACAGACAACTAAAGCTTATAGATTCGTGTCTCGTTCTTTTTCAATTTTAGTCAGCGGTTTATTAATGTTCATATAACTGTTAAGCGTCAAGGGCTCAACATTGTGCGATACATGAATCAATAACCCAACTAACATTTTTTTGTGCGCATGTTTTGCGCATTTGGCATGTAGATTACAAGCACACGTTATAATAACTAACGAATGACTATATAAACGATGTGGCTGTGCATCATTACAAATAGTGACCCGCAAATAACCCCCACACCAAGCAATAATATTATTTGACATATTTTAGATGCAAGTGGCATGAAGAACAAGAAGTACGGCACTGTGCCTCTAGTACGGTTAAACGATACTGGTTAGTATCGCCCTTCCAAGGGTGCCCCCGCTCGCTGTTAAGAACAGATGTATTTGCTGCATTAAGTGGTTGCCTTTTTCGCCTTTAAAATATATGTTTTCACTTGTTCTATGCCACGTAACTGATAGTGCTTCACTGTCGAAAGTCCATTTTCCGTCGCTGGGTGATCGCCAGCTAACATTTTCTGCTGTGTTTGTATCAATTTCTCCAAGCTCAAATGCTTTCCATTTAAGTTTGTTCTTATTTAAGTAGAAATTTTCGTAAAAAGCGTTTAGAGAAAAGCGTTGAAAAATTCGTATTAAATCAGAGCAACAAAGCACACGTCCGACCTTCACGAAAGCACATGTCCACACTAACAAATAACACGTCCTAACAAATTAAAGACACCATTGATCCTTCATACGGCACTGCCTACCCAGGGCCCTAATTTTTTTCCTAATCACGTCAATTTAGGATTAACATGACTTACATGAGCAACATTTGTAGTATAGTGTAGCAAAATGAATATGATGGGTATGTGAAACATTTTGAAATCAAATGAAGGGATGTGTCCCATAACGTCTCTGTGCAGTCGCAACATTGTCATATTGGAATAGTTATTCAGAGCTAAGAATTGCTCCAACGAGCTTTTCCTACGATGATTACAGTGATTGAGGCAGATAACATTAGTTTAGCTGCACTAATTAACGTGATCAGTTGGCATAACATTTTCCGCATTTTCATGACCTTTATAATTTCTAGGCATTCGAAACGATAAATTTAAAATGCTAACAAATCCTAGTTTATTTTCCGAATAATGACCATTTCAGAAATTGTATTCATTTAGAATTGAGTAATCTGGAAATAAGCTTAATTTTAATTATTTTAGCTATTGTCTATCAGACTTTCTATGCGAAGCATTTGGAATTGAACAAACGTCTAATCACTTACCCGAAAGGCCCAAAGAAGACTCGTGCACAGTGATAGCCCCTGCTAGCAATCGCGTAAGCAGCGCACGATCGCAAACAGGAAGGCAAGATGAGAGAAACACGGAATACCGTAGTTCTGGAAACAATAACAATTATCAATCAGGTATGATACTTACTTCTGCTTTTATTCACAGTATTTAGATGAAAGCAATGTCACTTGCTCAGCAAAGTTGAAGGCAAAGTAAGAAAGTATAGAAGCATGAACAAAAATCTAATATGACCTTTTATAAGTAGTCGTGCAATCTATTCAAGATGGATCGGTTAGCAGTTCTACGTACGTCTATACATCCTAATGACTCGTAAAGGACTAGCGAAAAACTATGTTGCGTTATAGGAGCAAGAAAGAAGCAGTATGCTCGACGTGGACCAACGTACGATGAAGACAGTCTCAAGTCAACTGACGTCGTTCCAGCTCCAAGCAACCCAGCAAGCCAATTCCCTACTGGAATGACAGCAATTGGAAGGGGACGTGGGCGTGGCAGGGCAATTTCTACACAGCCTTTAAGAAGACCAGCCATGCCTGCTGTTGTAGTAGAAGAACAGAAGAAAGATGATCCTCAACAGTCAAGTCAAAATGAATCACCATGGTCGGGATCGCTCAGTGTAGGGCGTGGTCGAGGGGTACGCCCACCTAACACTGCACCAACGGGCTGGGCTGGTCCATCGTCGGCACCAGACCCCTCTACTGCACCTCTCCCACCTACAGCTTGGCAACAAGATCGTGGTATGTCATGGGAACCAACAAATACAAACGTTGCGCGTATGCCTTTTTCTGCCTGGCCTTCTCTTGGTGCAAGTTCAAATCAACCAGGCGCTAAACTGTTCAATGACTTCGAACGTTTCTCGCTTTTTGACAAAGACGAATACGACAAGTAAGCCCGTAACTGTGCAGTATGGAGCTTAGATCTTGTTACCAAGTGCGATTTTGGAGTAACTTGAAACGTAATTTCTCAGAGATATCTTATCGAAAAAACAACTCGCATAAAAGAAGTTAATAACACATTTGCTTGCTATGCCTTTCAATTTGTCATGCTCACAATTTTCCAGCCGCTACTTTTTCGTGATTAATAATAATTATTGATTATTTGTTTGATCGTTTTTGCTCTGTTCCGGAATTGCGTTGCAAGTTGCTGCAGGCATACCTGTATGTTTGGTAAATAAACTTGAAATTGTTTTTTGTTCAGTTAAGGTTTGACCTACACAAAAGCAAGTAGGATGCAGTGGAAATGAGGTCCATTCTAATGTCACTTTTAAACAAACGCCCCAGAAGTTAACGTTCGTATAGTTTAAATTTGTCCTGGATTCCTTCAGAATTTTCTTTCTTATTGACTTGTTACTGGATGGGGATCATATTTATATTGGGATAATTTATTTCGTTAACGACAAAACATAGGGAAAAACTGACTATTGACTTATTGTAAACTATTCCTATATCATAAAAGTAATATAGTTTTGCCAATTGCACGTACAATACAAGAAAGAGGTTTTCCCCCTGATTAGTTTTCCGTTGGAGGACTTGCAGTGTCCACAGTTTGAAGTTGTGGTGTGACATTGATATCATGTTGTCAGGTCGTCGAGTTGAATTGATTTATTAATGCGTGCGTGACGAAAAAATCTGTTCATATTCGTAAAAACATTAATAATTCATGAGTCACAAAATACTGTGTTTATCGTGTTTGATGGGATAAAAGTGCGCAACTGGAATGGTAAGGTATATATTTCTAGTGACGTATTAGACCCATTAAAAAAGGAGAGCAACTGCATGCCGAACTCTGGGCGGAATGGCTCCGGGTCGGGATTGGTTTAAGGACTGGCCACTGCCACTGCTTTGAGTTCATTGTAACTGCGCAGAGAGAAATATGCTCTGCTGATTGAATGGGGTGTGCAGATTGAACGAAGTTCGCTGAATATAAAATTAGAAATTTTTCATCACCTGGTCATATATGCAGATGCTTGTATACATCCACGTAGTTCCGATCGCGAGGCGTGTGGTAAATCAGTTGTTTTTTCTTAACTTACAAAAATTCGTATGATGATTATTAATGATGAATAGGTATCGAGTCACAAATGTACCGACTTTGGTCTCAATACGAATGTGGGACTGGAACAGAACATTCGTGATCGTAATATGGAAGAACAATCGGCCATCTGCTGCAAGCACTGATCAGTGGTTGAAAGTATGGCGCCATGTTTGCTACCAATTTCAAATGAGTTAAATGTGAGATAAATTTCCGACTTCCTGAAAAAAGTTTTCAATTTTCAGTGATTCGCCAAAATATTTGCAAACTAGAACATTTTGAAAATTTGGCTTTAGTTGAGGAAGATTAGCATCTCGTTTTTAGTATAAACATGTGGATGTGCATGCTGTAGCCACGTGGAATGTAAACGCTGAATGAGCAGTATTATGGCTAGAATCAGCCAATCACAGCTCGACGCGTCCAGACAAATGCCGGTAACAATAAGTGCCGTCAATCGTTAATGAATAGTGTCAAATAAACTATAACTTTATACATTGAGAGAACTGAATTTTATACTGATTTGGAAGGATCTTATTCCTTCAAGGTGAGAAATATTTCCAGCGTATATTGTGGATTGTGTCAATATAAATTTACAAATTATGATCGCTTCTGTTTCACGAGATTCGTATTTAATGAATTAGAAGTTTAGTTGAGATGAATTACAATGACTTAAAGATATCTAGATGGGAAAATAGTATTAAGAAGTTAAATTCCCTGTTATGAAAAGATCTTAAGTAAAGCTACTCATAGGATTTGTCAACTGAATGTGATTATGGTGTCATGTATGTAGTGTTTAATATATTAGTATAGCACCACTAGTGACTGGACTGGAGCATGTAGTCCCAAACATAAAACAAAAATAAACTTACTATCATACTTTTTTATTAATTGATTGAATTATGTGCATACTTTTTACACATTTTCCCCTAAAACATTTGAATTTCTCTAACAACTGCTGATTAACAAAAACATTTAATTGTAGGGTACATGACAACTTGATGAGGTGTTTTTGCAGTACAGTATATTAATTAGTATGTCTGAGCATCAAGTCAGTGAGGGTCTTAATTAGTTCATTTAAAATTGGACTCTGAGACAATGTAAACCCTGACCCCCCCCCCCCTTCTTATTTCAGGCCAAGATAGGGGTTACTAAGGGGCTGGTTGGGTTTAGGGTCAGAACACACTCCCAAGATGGTGGGAAATTTGAAGCTTTCACCAAGGTATAGGAATTTGTTGGAGATTAATAATGAGCCAGTTGTTGATTTTTCATTCTTCCATCGTGGCACTTTAGTTAACTGTGCAGCTCAACGCTTTTAATATGTGTTTTTTTAGTAACAGTATTGTTTGTAGTAGACAGTTTGAAAATAATTTTTTACAATTGATAGTTGTAGTTTAAATTACTGTGCACTCATGAAGAATGGGTGATGTTGCATGTTGATATTTGACTGCATGTGTTTCATACTTGAGAGCTGATTTGTACTCCTACTTGTTACTTGTATGCAACATACATTACAAACAACTTTTTACTAGTGGTAAATTTAAACCTTAGTTTTTGGCACCCCAGGTGAGGGGCATGTTTTGCCTTTACTAGTCCTCACAATTTGAGTCATTTGCAAATATGAAAACAAGTTCAAATTTAACTCCCCACCCAGGCCTGGGGTGGGGTAGTCAGGGTTTGCATTGACTTATGCCTAAAATTCCTCCCCCCCCCCCCCCCCCCTTAGCAGTTACTTTTAAAATCATTTTTCATACTTTATCTTTGGCTTAATTTACCTTCTAACCAAATTATTCAGAGCTTGTATCACATCTAGGATTTTTATTGTTAACAATGCATTTACTAGGCTCCAAGTCATTCAGGTAGATTTTATTATCAAGTACTTAACCATTAGTTATAAATCTTCCCAATCATGGCTCTGAGACAAGTGAGGACACTTGGGCTACAATCTTGGCCAAACATTGATGACACTTTTGGTCATGTCATCATTTTCTTGGCTGATGTTCATTGTTAATATGTAGAGCAAGCCTTCCCCATTTCAGATTCAACTTGGGGGCAAGGGGCTAAATTATGGGGAGTATATCATTTGATGCTTTTTGGTTACAAGGTTTGCATGTGTTGGGTGATGAATTTTTAGAATGTAGTCAATAGTTCTGCCCACTCAGAAAATATAGATCAATCTATGTTAAAGGTGGTTGAAAGTCTATTTGAAGAACAAGCTTTGTTTGCAATTCCCATATCAATGAGCACTTTGACATTTAATACACAGGGAGACAATTCTCACTCCGACTTCTCCTGGCTTTTATTTCAATGAAACTGAGCTTGTTATTGCAAATGGATGACACCTCATTCCATTTAAAGTCATGGTTCACTAGGTATGTGCCAGACACTGTTTTACCAAATATCAGATGGAACGGGATGGTAGTGAAAATCAGTCCACTCAACAGCGCCGCCTGGCGCATGGACCTAAAGTAGTTTTCCGCCTGACACTTAAAAAGCTTTTTGAATACTCAGCACAATTGACCAAAATAAATAATATCATAATGGTAAATGTATATACATATTACTAGAATGCATTGCAGTCAGAAATCATTTCAAAAACAAATTGATGTCTGTGGATGAACAAGCATATGAGAGGAAGTTATTTTCTTTGTGTTGTTAGTTTTTTTTATCCTTAACTGTTCTTCTTGGCATTTTCTTTTTCAGTCATTTTGCATGATGCCTGCAATGCATTCAGGTAGAATGTACATGCTGCCATCTTTTTTGTGATGATGGTCAATTAATTAAGAGCAACCAAGGAATCATGAGAAAGAGCAGTTCAGATCAGTGAGATCAATGTGGCTCAGCATGTGCATCACAAGACAAGTGATTGAGCATTTTTCACTCTATGTCAAGTTCTCATAGCAGCCACCTAAGGCCAGTTAATATCCAATAAATTTTTACCATATTACAACTAGTACTTAAAACAAAATAGCTATATTTTACTAGACACCAGGATCTTATATACCGGTAATTGCAAAATTTTGGTACCGGTATGTGGTTTTTGCTTTTTTACCTAAATGTTAGTTATTGTAACTTGTAAGTTATCTGTAATATTATTTACATTTTAAATGAAATAGTGGTTTTATTTGATGTTTTTTTAGGATATATTGAGCTTTTGATGATGGGGAGCTCACTAAGGTGTTGTAGTGGTGTTATATTATTGGCAATCCTAACCCTATATTCAATACCATGTTATACAGGTACTGTATATATTATTTAATAACTTAAAATGTAGATTATGCCTTAGTTTTTTTGTCAATAACCTGCACAGGATCAATAGTATGAAATGAAAACATTCTCACTATGACAAACGTGATGACTGAATCAACAATTCTACTGTTATGAAACAAACATCTGGCTGACTTTGGTTTTTCAATAAATAATTGCTGCCAACATGTAAATATTCAACATAGTATATATGTGTACTTGTTGTCATATATTAAACAAGTAATTTACCTTTGGCCAATTCAATAATCCATTGTGTGCATGCAGCAAGGGGTATTGTATATGCGTGGAAATGTCCTGGTTAGATTCAATGGATTTGGGCCTAATATGATGTGTTGAATTGAAATGGCCACAATGTACCTACATAATGTTAAATTTATGCAAACCAATTTACATTAATATGACCAAAATTTGATTGAACTAGTCTGAGTTGCTATATATATTTCAACAAAAAAAACACCATATTATAATGGTATCCATGCTTGTGAAATTTTGCATCAGTATATTCCTTTTAAATAAAGAAACAGTATTTGAGTGAATGTTAACTGGTCAGTTTCTCCCATTTTTTGTTATCTTTCCTACTTATGAAATATGGTGCTGTTACTGCCCATATGTCTGTTCTGTGCTTGAATGATTCTCAGGTTCTGCTCCTGAAAATGACTGTGGTTCTGCAATCAAAAACGTAGTCTTCTGGTATCTTTCTTTTAAGTGAAATTCTGGTACCAAAATCAGTTAGCTAAATGTAATTTTCAATGGTTAGTATTTGTTTCTCAGCTCAGTAATGCTGTGCAAACTATGTGTTTTTCATCCTTGCCAAAAAACTTCAGCTCTGGAAAAAATCTGTGGCTCTGGAAAAACAACTCTGGCTCGGGCAAAATAGGTCTAAACTCCGGCTCCGGTCATCCGGCTCCGATGCGTAGCACTATCAGGTCCACCAATCAGGTGCTATTTCATTGACAGAATTGCTTCAGTGTATTTACTTACCACTCGGCATACAGTCTCTAGTATTCATTTGCTTCTTAGGAAATTTGATTACTTTGCACAAGTGATTCATCTCTTCAGTTTTTTGTTGCCTGGTATTATCCCATTTTCGTCACCAGTGCATTAAGGACAGATCAAACAGGCAATTTTTGCTGGGATTTCAGGCGCAGTTTCAGACGAGCATGTACATACCTAACAAATCCACTGGTTCAACTGGTGCAAAAGAGAAAATCACGGCAAAAATCGCCCACGTGACTGGCATCAATAAGTCTCGGAAGTGCTAACGCGTCACTGTTTTCTATCTGTTACAAGCTGAGATTTATTTTGTCTCGCATGTTCCCATATTAAATTGCAATTCATTGTTGAACTTTGGCGTGACGAAAGCATTTTAAGGGTCTGTTGCAACAAGTCTGTTTATACTGTGTACTAAAATTTCTTCCGCGCGTCGAAGATCCATAGTCACACAATCCGTGCGATCTTCAGTCCCTAAACCATACAGAACTTCGACCTTTCAAGCGAAAGCTCTTCTTCGGGAAGTTAGTTGTGGAAGTGAATGATAGTTTCGCGTAAGGACCTTCCCTTGAAACCTCGAATTTATTTTTGCGCTGTTGAAAAAAAGAGCAGCCATATTTTGTGCGTGTGTTTTTGTGCTTTTACACCAGCAAGGTTGCTTCGAGAAATTATGTTAGTAATATATTACTTTAGTAGAATCATACTAGCATACTAATGCAATGTTATAATTTGATTGGCTGGTAGAATCTTGGAAAGTGAGTAGCAAAACAACAATTTTTCTGGTGTATTTTTCTCAATCCAAAGACAATTTGTAATAGTTTTTGTTATCAAAATGACTTAAGAATAATTATGTAAGAGTCTACTAAAGCAATGAGATTACTCGCCCTCATCAATTATCACTGCATAGAAATCTCGAGCTTGTAATCTAATTGTTAAATATTGGGCAAAGGTTCGTACTTCGTACATTTAAATAGTTTGACACTGTTGTAACAATTACACTTGGTCGGGAAATCAGTCAGGAACGCAAAAGAATTTGCAAAAAGACTTTTGTTTCTTTCAGATGGCCTGGCTGTCATGTCGGTTGATCTAGGAAGCGAATTTATGAAAATTGCGATCGTTAAGGTAACGACAGTTAGTGCGTGTGATCAAATTATAATTCAAATATAGCTTAGGTTTTTATAGTATACAAATAATGAATGTTTATGAGTGCAATTGTAAGAATATTTTCATGAGGTGACCGTGAAGACCGTGCGAAGAGCTTTTTGACGCAGGGCAATTGCGAGAGTGCAATGGAAAAAACTATTGCACTCCACTCCTAGGAGTGCAATGGAACGTTTTCCATTGCACTCTTGGAAAATGGAACTTTTTATTTAATATCACGTGACCATAATCAACCAATTAAACGACCAGAATTTAATGAGGTATTATACATATAAAAGGTATTACACGGTGGCTCACTCGCTGCGCTCGTTCGTAAAATATTGTTTTCACCACTCAAAAATAATATTCATATCTTCAAGCTATCGTGTGATGTTCTTTTTATTATATTATGATTAAAATCCTATTTAGTATCCTTATTTCACCACAATTGTTTCTTTTAAAATATGTTTTAGCCTGGTGTACCGATGGAGATAGCTCTAAATGTGTAAGTTGTTTTCTCTCAGCCTTTCAATGACATTTATCTGCTTGTGTAATGTTTGACGAAATGTCAAAGTGCTTTACATCATGAAGTGGAGCAAGTGGATACTGCGAATGATTTGAAAGTCTTCAGTGTGTCACTGATAAGACACTTGAACAGACATGAAAATTTACAGTGAAAGTACTATATTATATATTATAGCGCAGTAATATATGTATTATATATATTTGTAACATGCAAATATGAACAAGTTTGTCGTGAGTTTGAAAAAAAAACAGAAGAAACGTCGTTGCTTATCAAATAATTTATCTTCATAAATGTAGTGAATCAAGAAGAAAAACTCCTCTCGTTGTTTCAATGACCGTTGATGAGAGATTATTCAGTGATCCTGCTATGGGTGTGGTAGGTATCTCTCATATTAGTAGACCATTCATATCGTACTGCAATCTTTTCATGTTGGAGAACCTCCCTTAGTTTGTAAATTTTTTATTCAGGCAGTAAAAAATCCAAAGTCAGCTTACCGTTATCTTCATGATCTTATTGGAAAAAAGATCGGCAATCCTCTAGTTGAAATGTATAAAAAAAGGTACGTGCATGAATTTCAGTAATATTGTAAACTTTTTCAAGTGCCCAAAACGCGAATATTTGTTGCAAAATTTGTATGCAAGGTATACACTCTTCTAATCTCTAATGATTGTGTACATTGATCTACTTAAACAGATTTCCGTTTTATGATATAATAAAAGATGATAGAGATTCCATACTTTTCCAGCATGACAGGTAATATAAAGTTTCTGTGGCTAGTATTAAAGTTGGAAGTTGTTAATGCATATTTGATTAAAGTAGACATGTGTTTTCGATACTTATCATCACTTGAAATAAAACTGTTGTAATGTTTCTTAGAATATAGGCTTGCATGACAGTTCAATTTCTCTAAAATCAAATCTGTCATAAAAATTCTAGTATTAACAGTAAAAGACATACGTGCACAATACATTTTCCTGTGTTTTACTGGTAGTTATACTTCATATCAAACTTTCATCTTGTATTTTAAAATAGTGCAACGACGTTTTCTGTTGAAGAACTGCTTGGAATGATATTAAACAACTCGCGGGAAATTGCTGAAAGGTTTGCCGGTAATATTACGACGGGGTATTTTATTCGTGCACGAGTCTCTATATCGTGATGGCAAAGAGTATTGTCACAGTAACATTTATATCAGAACATGCTGTGAACCAACAAAAGGAATGTACTACACAATCCTGATAAAATATATCACATGCACTAGTCACGTTTGCACGTCAGTAGAGAAATATGTATTGGGCAGCACAGGGATGCTAGGTTAATGGTAAAAAAGGTAACTAAAGTAGACAATACAAGGCGAAATAAATAACAAAACCGGTTTTAGCAACTATCTTAAAACTTTAAAAACTCTTGCATGGGAAGGCTCCTCTTAGAACTGCAGAAATAAGTATACAATCATGTATTTTTTTATAGTACTGTACATCTGAACTTAAACGTGTAAAAACATTAGGGTTGTGTAGTAACATCTCAGTCTGGCTATAATTTAATATTTTAAAACACCTTATATTGTCTGGGTATATATTATGATTTATATAGACCAACCGATAAAAGACATCATCATAACCGTACCACCATTTTTCACACAAGCTGAAAGACGAGCAGTTCAAAGGTAATACAATCAATGGCGATTAAATTGGCAACGTTAAATATACTGTGGCGTATGCATCAAAATTAGTCACCTTTAAAAAATCCAATACAGAAACAATTATGATTTGAAAAACGAACAGGGATTTTCATATTTAGAAAGCAGTTGCAAGTACAAATTATCTTATTTTCTAACTCGACAATTTTTAGCGTTTGTGGTCTTTACCCATTCAAGAAATGAAAGAGGTATATGTGTACTAAAGTAATTTTTTCATTTTATGTCGAAAAATTATTTAGAGCAGCCTCAATGGTCGGACTTAATGTGCTTCAGTTGATGAATGACAACACTGCTGGTAGGATGTTTTTTCAAGTACCAGAAATGTAGAATCTAAAATTTTGGACTTCGAAAAGTTTTAAAATTAGTGTATTCCAAGAACATTTGCAATATATTTTGTTATTGGAAATTTTTAATCTTGATTTATTTTTTAGCTGTTAAATTTTACCGAATAGCAAATTAGTTTTATCTTGTTTCTTATACACTATAATAACTTTAACAGCTAAAAAACCCGGGTATGTATTTTTTACGACTAAAAATTCAGTAACAAAATGTGCAAATTTTCTTAAAATACGCAAGCTTTCGAAGCCTAATATAGACACTTTTAACAACTATTTCTCATCATTTATTTTTAGCTGCTTTAAATTTTGGAGTCTTTCGATATAATGCATTTAATACCACTGAAAAAGTAAGTTGTCACAGAATTTATCAAACATTTAAAAAAATTATCTCGATTACTTGTACAACCATAATTATTATGATTGTGTATTTTGTAGATATATATGTTCTACGACATGGGTGCCACGAGCACTACTGCAACCATTGTTGGTATGTTCTACTCATGATTACTAGGAACAGCTCTTTATGTTGCATACATTGGAGCTTTGGTGGCGTAATTCCCAAAAAAGAGCCTCTGGAATTTCGTCGCGTGTTCGATTTTTCCCTTTGTGCTAATGACTCCTACTTGTTTAAGGAGGAGGTTAGGCAAAGCTTTACTTAAAGTTGCAGCTTTTTTCTGGGTACTCCACTTTCGTCCTACCGTGAACGGCAGACGTTTTGACAAACACCTGACTCTTTCCGCGTTTTTGTATGATCATATATCATATATAAGATTGCTGCTATTGTGGCGCCGTTAGAAAGCCTTCATCGTCATCGAGCTTAGCACTTGACCTATGATGTTAGCATGAGCTCATTCGTTTTTCATCAAATTCACCACATCCAAGCTTTAGGGGCTGTAACTTATTGTAAAATTTCATTTCTATAACTAGGTTACAGTACTACTAAAATCAAGGACAGAGGCATTGTCGAATCAGCTCCACAGCTTTTTGTGAAAGGAGTTGGGTAAGTTCCTTGTTAGTTTGGTTTGCACTTGCAATTATGGAAAAAGCATCTCCCTTTGTCAAAGAAAACCACAAGATACAAGGCGGAGCATAGCCATAACCGTTTGTCACGCACGTTAATGAGTTGGAATACACTTAAGAATGCACTAGATATGAAATATTGTTAACATTCTGCCAATGTAGAGTCAGCCACTTCAGCCAGCACAATGTAGTTATATAAGATTTGACCAGATATTACCGCATGTAGCAAAAGCTTATATCAATGATCATCCTTGTATGTGAGATTCTTAAAGAGAATGTCAAAAAATACCCGCTCTGCGCAACAGTTCTAGAAATCTTACAACACTCCATGTTTGTTTTTCAGATTTGATCGTTCGTTAGGAGGGCGAGAATTTGACTTTCGGATCAGGGATCATTTAGTCAAATTATTCATGGTAGGATATTTTCTGACATTTATGCAGCTTTTCCCCAAGCCTTACTTGATGTTAGGAAACGTGTTGGGTCAGTGTGAAGCTTAGTAGTGAAGACACTAACCTTAGCAAAAGCCGCATGACTGCTAGTTGCAATGTTAAATTATTAGCCATTTCCTAACTGAGACCGCAAAAAACATGCATGGATTGTTTGGAGGAACAGTGTGACAGACAACACCAGTCATGGAACATGGAACAAGCAGTGCAAACCACCTTGAACACTTTTTCTTAGAGATAATGAGGCATCTTTTATGTTTTCTTGCTCCAATGTTAGTGTGTCATTGCTGCTCTTTAGCTGCCCAGTGTAAAGATCCCTTGATATTTCACTGTTATTCCAAAGATGATTTATGCGTGTGTTACAGCAAACAGAGCTAAAAACTACGTATATATTTACGACTCGATTATTAAGGCAAAATATATAACAAGTAACCGCATGCAAATCATGTACTGCGAAGGTCGTTCCCCTATAGCGTAACTAAGAACTATTTACATGGCTTCAGGAAGAAAAGACAGTCACTGTGGCTATTTACTTGTTTTAGGAGAAACACAAAGATCTCGATCCCACAACATCGCCTCGTGCAATGAGTAAATTTCTCAAAGAAGCTAAACGTGTAAAACAAGTTCTCAGTGCTAATACTGAAACTTTCTCACAGGTTTGTGCAGCAGCATTTGTTAAAGTCAGCGTTTACATTGCCGCCCAAGGGGAGGGGGGGGGGTTGCGCATGCCCTCCCCGTTTTAAAATAAAAGGACTGCAGAAATTGTAATCTACTGTAAATGTCTTGTCCAATTGTAACCTGCCCCAGGGGACACTGTAAAATTTTGGCAAGACCCTTCTTACTCGCTATGCACTTGTTGTCAGACAAGTGAAGATTGTTATGTTTATGTTGTCGATTACGTGAATTCTGCGTAGCAAATTAGCGCTATATTTAGAATTCAGAGAAGGAGTACTGAAATATCTTGCAATAAGTTGAATATTTAATCTTGTTATAGATCGAGGGAGCTTTTAATGATCAAGATTTCCGTGCTAAAATAACAAGAGCCGAGTTTGAAGAAATGAGTAAAGATCTTTTTGATCGAGTTGCAGATCCTGTTACCCAAGCCTTGAAATCTTCTTCAGTGACATTGGTATAAAAAATTACTTTGATTTTGCAAAATTCAGTTTAGTTTTCTGTGGACATTTGCTCAACATTATTTAACAATCATGATTGACCAGAAAAAACACAAGTCATATACGAGCTTTTACATTACACGTCTGACTCAAAGTCGATTGATTATGCTGTTTTAACAACATATTCCAAGAGTAAATCTAGTGCACCTTGCAGTGAGGTCAATTTATCACTGACTCATTCATTGACACCTGCGACAACCTTATGAACAACCTTATTTGCATTAGACATAAGTAAGAACTTAGAGCATTGCACTTCTCACGCTCCGTAACTGAGATAAGAAGTGATGTTTTTATTTCTTATGTTAATGTGATTCTACATATACAGGATGAAATTGAAAGTGTGCTTGTCCTTGGTGGTGGGTTCAGGATTCCTAAAGTGCAAGATATTCTGTTAAATGCTGTCAAAAAGTAAGAAATTAGTTGCACTGATATCCGGATATCTATTCTTCAAAACTTATTATCTCATCACCTAAATCATGTACATTTTAGGTCTGAACTCAGTAAAAATATTAATGCAGATGAAGCAGCAGCTTTAGGTTGGTTATTTCACATAATCTTGTCATTTTTATCTCTTACTAAAATTCTACAGACATGTTTTAAAAATCCCAGACGTGTTTAAAAAATTATGATCATATAAATTTCACTTTAAATGCATCGAAATGAAAGTATTTATATCATGAAAAAGTAGTTAATAAGATACTTCATACACATCTTCGTGACAAAAGCTGACTTTATGAAATACTTCATGTAATATAGGTGCCGTTTACCAAGCTGCTCGACTGAGTACAGGATTCCGAGTAAAAAACTTTGTCGTTAAAGATGCTAATGTGTATCCAGTAGAAGTAAGAAATTATGCATTATGTATAGCATGAAGTGATGTCATTATAACATACTTTAGTAAAATACTCCTGTAGAATACTGTAGGAGTATTTTAGTACAGTATTTTATATAAATGATGTCAAGATTTTCAGTGTTTCGCTATTTGCACAGGGTGGTTTAAATGTGTTTGCATGGTCATGAAAATCACACCCGTGATTCAGTTGTGCGGGTATAATTCTTACCGTAATAATATCTAAGGGCCTGTTTATATGATCCCGGCTAGACGGGTCGGGACAGTTGCCGAGATCCCGCCAGTAATGTAAATTCTATTGAGTGTTTATATGGTCCTGCTTCTATCCCGTCTAAGCGAGATAAAAACGTCCTCTCCCGGCTAGGCGGGACATATAAACAGGCCCTACAAAACATCATATTCACCTAAATCCATAACATACACATGTAACAAAAAGTAACAAAAATACATCACTGGCCTTACTATATTTTTGCAAGAATATGCATCTAGCCTACAGTATCCAATCAGCTGAATTACAAAATTTAATAATTAAGATTGAGCAAATGCTGTTATCTATTAGGTAACATTTGACAGACCACTGAGAAACAGTAAAGGCGAAGAAACGGGAGAAATGAAGACAGTTAGAAGAACAGTATTTCATCGTAACAATGTGGTACCCCAAAAGAAAGTCATGACGTTCAATAAAAATACAGATGACTTCAAGTTTGCTGTCAGTTATGGTGATGTGACATTCCTGAATGACATGCAGCAAAGGTATATATTGTCACGTGTGCGTACATTCTTTCGGTCTGGCAACTTAACCATGGACGCAAATAGAATTATGATCGTTGTTGAATTTAACACGTGCAATTTTAAATTTAATGTGCAATTAAGTAATTAGGTAATACAATATGAAGGGTTAGCTGAGTGTTCTTGAAATAGCAAAATTTACTTCGTAGTGTTTAATCATGATGACGCCAACGACAAATTCTGACATCATACTACCATGTGCAATCTACCGTTAACCGTGACCAATATCAACACTTTGTTTTACGTTTATTTCCGTTAACGTTTGGGCGCGCAAACGTCATGTTTTGTTATAATAATTGTTGACGTTTGCTCACTCAAATAGTTGAAGTTTACTGCACTAGGATATTGCGATTTACAAGAATAATTCGATTTAGTAAGACAGGTGTATGACAAAATTCATTTAAAAAGACATAAAGAGTTAAGATAAGCGAGAAAACGTGTAATTGCAAAACTTGACGTTTACACACCCAAACGTCATGGAAATAAACATAAAACAAAACATTTGATTGGTCACGGTTAACGGTAGATTGCAAATGGTAGTATACAATTATTTAGATAATTTGAAAGGTAATTTTTTCGCGTGTTTTTGCGAAGTATGTTTTTCAAGGATATAATATTTTGTGGTTTGTCCTATTTTTATCGTTAACGTGAAGTGAGTATAAAACTGTATGTTAAGTATTTATGAACTGTAGTGATTTAATTAATTTCCTTTCAATTTCGTAGTATGATTGGCAGCTCTCATCTCTTGGACGTTCAAGTAAAAGGCGTCGCTGAAACTTTCACGAAGCATGAATTAGACAAAACAGATTCGAAAGGAATTAAAGCTTACTTTACATTGGATGAAGCAGGAATTCTTTCGTTAGAAAAAGTAAGGATATTCTATCAACTTTTAATTTTAACTTAGTAATTTTCTTGCGAGCTTCAAGCCTGATCGATTAGCAAATACTGTATAGCTGAGTTTTACCTTCATTGCATGTATATAGAAAATCTTAAAGTAGAGAATGTAGTATATTTAAAAAACCCTAGCTGTCGCTAATTAATAATTCATATTAGCAACGTAGATTACGATGAAACACAGGACCTTTTCTTCCGTCCTGAAATTCAGCCCCACAGTACGAGTGGAGACGAACTCAATACCAGCATACATAATACATAATGAATAGCATAGAACGATCTTTGCGTTGTTAACATTTCCGTAGATTGAGTTCGTCTTTGAAAAAATCCCGGAACCAGAAAAAGAAGAACCGTCCACATTTGCCAGTGAGTATAATTTTCTCGTGCTCATAGGAGGTTGCATGATGATAAAATCAGCAGGCGTGGTTAACTGTTGTAGCAGTTACTACACGACATATTCTTTTCGCTGTCTCGTCGTAACGACTGATCCACCATCATCTAAAAACCCACAAGTATCGGTAGACCACAATTAGAGTTTTCGGCATCGGTTTCTTTTAGAACTCGGAAGTAAAATATCTAGTTTCTTTACTGGTTCATCAGACACAGAAGAATCAACAGAAGAACAGGCAAAGGTACGTCATTAACCGAAGATAACCGGCGAACCAAAAACCAATACATTGTTGAAGTAAAACAGAATTAGTGAAGTGTTCATAGGCAAATGTCGAAAATGTCTAACTGATGTCTTTCGTTTTCAGTCTGATGAAACAAAGGCTAATGACAAAGAAGATAAAAAGCCCGAGGCTGGGTCCAAGGATGATAAAAAAGAAAATAGTGGAAGCACAGAGGGTGGTGACAAACAGGTACAAAACGGTAACACGTATTGAAAGATTTAATTAGATTCCTCACTCGTAGATGAATGGATTTTCCTAACAGGCTGTTGCTCAGTTATAGGGCATCCAAGGTACCTACTAGTTTAAAGTTCTCTGAGAAGCAAAGAAATTCGTACTAATTATGATGCCAATGTAAAACAGTATTTCCTTCACATTTATTTTAAGACTTTGATGAGTAGAGATGGGACTAGGATTTGAACCGAGGTTTTCAGTTTGGAAGACAAATGTGGCGATCACAAAAAGCACACATGCTTGTTAAATTTTCATATTTGTCATAAATTTAAATGTCAGCAAAACTGTGCTATACAAACTTACGTCTTTTGTCTATTCATAATATTCTCAGTCGCTAATCTGTCTTTAAATTTTATTATTGAAAGAATTCTGAAGAAAAAGAAAGTAAAAAGACGAGTGAGGAAAGCGAAGATGGGGAAAAGAAGAATGAAGAAGACAAAAACAAAGAAAACACGAATGAGGGAAACAAGAAGGAGGAAAAGAAAGATGAAAAGCCAGGAAAACAAGAAGAGGAAACAAAGGATGAAAAGAAGAAAGAAGATAAAAAAGAAGAAGGAAAATCAGACGAGAAAAAAGAAACAAAAGATGAAAAAGTTAAAAATGAAAGTGAAAAGAACAAGACTGACGAGAAAGTTGTGAAACCAGCTCCCCCCAAACCAGTTACTATTCGTGAACCTCTTGAAGTTCAGTCTGAAATTGTTGATCTACAAGAAATGTCGTCTGATAGATTTGAGGTGGCTGTAAATAGGTAAGAAATGTAGATGTCGCGTACAGTGAACGTCACATCTATTCTCAACATATTTTAGTTTTATGACTCTTGGCTTCAAACATTGTACAAAAAAATTAAGAATACCATGTTTATATACAGACTATGTGCACACGTGGTCGTTTTCAAGCGTTTGCAGCGAGCAAAAGTGAAGACGATATTAACTGTACAAATTCTCATTTTATTGTTATTTTTTTAAAAATATGCCGAAAACGACACATTGTGAACGTGTAGGCACAGTCGTTTGGCGTGCATGCGTGTCATGAATTGCAAGTCTTTAAAGAAACTGTCCCTGCTCCACTTGATTGAGAAGAATATTGATCTTTCTTTATGAGACTTATAGTAACCAGCAGTGGCGACAATAACCCTGTTCTTATTTCTATTTAGACTCAGAAACTTGAAAGCTCGTGATGATGCTAAAATTGCAAACGCCCAAGCAAAGAATTCAGTGGAAAGTTTCTTATTTGAAACACGAGATAAATTGTCTGACGAGGAAGGGGAAACGTTAATGACTGAAGAAGAACGAGAAAAAGTGGAAACAGTTTTGTCTGAAGTATCTGAATGGTTAGATGATGAAGGATGGGATACCACAGAAGATGTGAGTGTTACTGGGTGAATAATCTCTGTACTCTAAGATTATTCTGCATCACTGCTAAGATTATTCGGCTTTACTGCATCAATTGCTATCGCAGACGTATATAACTGTAACCTTTCGTGCGAGGCATGCAATGCCATCATGGCATCGCGAAATATTGCCCGTGTTCCTAATTAGGCTGACAGAATAATGGTGCCCTAAATTCGTTTCATCACTGTGTAAAATATCGATACGTTGAGGGACTAGGTGTTAAGATGAATAAAAACAATCTGTACTTTTATTAGAGCTGCTCCCATTGGTTAATTTTCGTAACAACCATCGATTAATATCGATTAATTGTCTTGATAATTAATTTAAATGTGACTGGCCCATGATGGTTTGAAAGGTTTGTGAATAGAAATTAAATTTCGAAGTAAATTTTTTGGACTTTTAACTTGGATTATCCGATTAAGCATAATTGACTGTGGGAAAATAATCGATTAATTGGGAGCAGCTCTTTAACTTTCAAATATTCTCATTATTTTTCACATTTTTGAAAATTGCACATGTCAAAATGGTGAGCAAACTCTGAAAACCCTCCTCTATTCCAAGACTACAACTATCAACATTTCTTTTGAGAAGAACCTGGAGAAAACCCACGACTTTCGACAGAGCTTTGACGAACTTTATTCGCGCAAGTGTCAGAAGTCCGACAAAGGATCGAACCCACGACCTTAAAGGCGCTTGCTGCATCGATTGAAAGCTTGACGTGGCTTCGAGCTGTTCGACGTGGAACAATGGGATCAAATTTGCACGCAATAATCCCTATGGGAGGTTGCTAGATGGTGTACACTGGGGCTAACAAATTACAAGAGACGAAACTAGCAAATTATATTTCAACCAGAGACGAAGCTAACAAATGACTTCAACCAGACTGAACTAAAAATCACTTCCACAAGACACAACAAACAAGTTATTCCCATTAGACATCATTGAGCTTCATCGTGCCGTTATTTACAAAACCAATATTGAGTGTTTTCATGTTTACAAAATTTAACAGTATAAATGCTTTTTGTGAACGAGATGATGATATCTGCTAGAAGAAATTTCTTAGTCCCAGACTTCTTTTCCGCCTTGTTATGGCTTTACGATGTAAGTGATGATTTAACAAACACACGTACGTTTTAGGTTTACAAAGAAAAATTGAAGAAATTAAAGGAGGCTTCAAAAGATTTTTATTTAAGAATATCAGAATTAAAGAACCGTCCTGGAGCTCTGGAGAATTTACGTCGTAGTTTAAATTTAACTGTGACGTTCTTAAATCAAGTTGCTGAAATGAAAGAAAAGGATGAAATTTTTACCAACAAAGATTTAGAAGATGTCTGGAAAGTCCTCAATGAAACAGTTGTAAGTACTTTAGCAGCTACATATTATTCGCGAATTTTGTTATATTTCCATTGTTCAGTTGAACTTTGAGTGCACTTTTGTAACATTCCTGGTGTAAAACTTCCACATACGGGCAAAAAATCTTTTTGTGTTTGTGTCATAATAATGTTCTATTTTTCATTCCTGAAATAGTTGTGGCTTTATACAACAGAGAAGAAGCAAAATGAGACAAAAGCTTCAGACAATCCAGTTCTATTGGTCAAAGATATTTTACAAAAAACTGGCAAACTGGATCGAGAGTTGATGTATTTATTAAACAAAGCTAAATATTATGTTCCCAAGACTAAACCAACAGGTAATAGTTTCGTTTGAAACTAAAGAATGGTGGTATGTGGGAGCTGAGAAGGGAAAGACGACTTTAATAAATCTTTACACGTCTTGAAAAAAGGCTAGCTTACAAGAACAAGTATGCAAGTCTTTCAAAACAAGAACAACTAAAAAATTACCTCTTTTAGACGGATAGCAAACACATACCAGATAGCAATCCGGTGTATAACGAGGGCTGGCAAAATTTTCAGTTGGTTCCACTCCCCAAACATAAAGGTTCTCGCTTTTTATTTCTATCGTGCTTTTGCCCCTCCCTTAATCTGGGGCCAGGGCAAATTGCCCATTTCGCCCCCCCCCCCCCCCGTGAACGCTTCTGAAGCTATCCGACCTTATTACTAAAGATTATATAAATTAATCTAGTCTATTTGCTCTTTAGAAACTAACAGTACGAGGAGCAACGCAACAGATAGTGAAACAAAGGAAAAAACAAAAGAGAAGAAAACTAAGGAAGATCCAACTAAGAAAGACGACTCTAAGGGAGATACATCTGACAAAGACAAAACTACGGATAGTAGTGAGGAAACTAAAAAGAGAGATGATAAAGAACAAAAGCAAAGTGAAAGCAAGGAAGAAACAATATCAAGCGACGAGAAAAGTGAAAGTAGCCAGAAAACGGAGAATGAAGCTAGCCAAGAAACGCAAAATAAAGATAAGGCCAAGGAACCAGAAGAAACTGGTGATAAAAAAGAAGATCCTACGAGTAAATCTGAATCATCAGACGAACATAAAGAATTATAGATAGTGATATTTCATAACATGTAGTGTGAACTATGTGTGCAAAATGCGTCAGAGAACTGTATTGAGCAAGAATAATGACTGTCGCGTTAATTGCAAGCGCTCACTTGTTTAGATGAGCCCGTTTGGACTTACTAGGACATAACATGCGGGTTGTTAGTGTCCCTGTTATAAACTTACTAAAAAAATGATTTCAATGAGTGTTAATGAAACACACGCACACATCTTAACCCAACATTACGTCATTAGGGAACGTTCGTAACCATTTTTAGTTAACATGCACTGGAATCAACTTTTTTTAGATAAGTCGCCGCAATTTTGCCGCTTGTGACACTGGCAATTTTGCTGCTTTTTAGATAAGTCGCTGCAATTTTGCTGCTTGTGACACTCGCGACCATTTCATTTAGGAATAAATAACAAGTACTGCACGTATAAAGCCTGCTCCTCAGTGTCGACACAAGCATAGGCAGCAGTTCGGCAAAGGATAGCTTTTCCTCTGCCTTCCTCAGAGGTTTACGAAGACAGAGTAGAAAGAATTTATTTTGAATTTGCTTTTGTTGTACCGCAGCTTACCATTCGTCTTTTGTTTTCGCTTGTGCTTGTGTCGCAGTGAGGACCAGGCTTAAAGCAGAAACATTGGCTGGCTTTGTGTGCAAAAATAAACCCCCGCATTATTAGGATAAAATTTGCCATGACCTTGTTTGCTGGAGTTCTCTCGGAGTTCTCTATAGCATTTAAATAAACAGTTATAGGGAAATACTTTATTTATAAATACTGTTTTTTAACTTCTTTATGTAAGTCGTTAGTTATTAAAATTGTAAAATAATTTTCTTGCCGAAATCTCTAAACCCACGGTAATATAAACTTTACCGTCGTCAAGGTTGTCCTGTGAATTAAAAACCACAAACTTTGACCTCTTAGCACGGCAGTTAAGATATGAGGACATATAATTAGGATATTCCTCCGCACATTCACAGAAGATTCAATCTCGCCGAAACGTGTCCGCTTTTCATATGGAGCTGCAGTTCACTACTTTTTTGCATCATTTAAACGGGCGTAATGTCATTTTTAAAGAACGAAGATCCTATGAATTAGATTCTAAATTGTCTCTAATCGTAATAATATAATAATTTTAACCCTAGATGAAGCAGCTACCTGTACCAATTCTTCTCGTAACGTCAGTGTGGTGGACGGAAAATAACAATGTACTTGTTTTAGAGTACTGAAACGAGCGCGCCAAACTTGAACCTTCTGGTAATTCCTCTTTTGTGCTTGTACCGGGTGTCTCAAAAAAAGTATCGGTGTTTGATTTAATATAATGTAAAAACTATATCGGCTGTGACTTTCAAACAAGTTTTATAGCATTAAGAAAAGGCTAAATTAAATTTTGGTGCACGGTGCTTGATATTTTATTCAATACTGGAAGCGATATAAACGTTTACTTTGAAAATTAGTGAAATAATCGACTAAAATGGCCGATTAAATTTCGTTGAAAAGATTTGCTATTTTTTCACCACTTTTGAGAATGTTTAGCTTTTATGTTAAACCTCGTTTTATTTATAATATTAATAAATATATTTTAGTCTTTGTGCACCTTAAGAATTACACAAAGTCCGCAACATTTATTGCCGAACGTTGTTCGAAGCTAGACTAAGCATATTTCATGTCCCTTATGGGACCTCTTAATAAGGATAACGTTCCTTTATATCAAATTAAATATGCCTCAGCTAACAAAAAATCAAAATATGAATATGGAATGGTGAATAATTTCGCAGAAGTTAGAAGGCGATGGGTAGGACGTTGGTTAAATGATCGTGCTCCGACTAGGGCAGCAATTAAAAGAACGTTCGACAAATTTTTAAGAGAAGGCACGTGCTTTAATCTTAATAAAGGACGGAGTGGAAGAATGAGAACTGGAAAAACGATGGAAGGCATTGAATTAGTTCGACAATCTCTTGAAGAAAATGGTCAAAGTTCTTCTCGAAGAAACGGCCTTGGATTTAGCAGATTACGTTCAATCGTATTGTGAAAATCGACCTGAAATTTCATCCGTATGTGCTAATACGCAGACAGGTATTAAAACAAGGCGACCCAGAACAACGGCTTGCATTTTGCAATCGATTCATTAACGCATTCGAGAGAAATCCTGGTTTTTTGATCAATTAATAGTTTCTGATGGAGCGATTTTTAACTCTCGCAATGTGGTTAAATACGCGGAATACGGTAACCGTCACCCTCGAGGACATTACGTCGAATTCCTCCAAGGTACCGAACGAGTGGTGGTTTGGGTTAGGTAGGCTAAACAAGAACTAGTGCTGTCCTTGGTCCATATTTTGTTGAAAGAAATCTCGTCAGCAGAGAGTGTTTACGGATTATTCGCTATGCTGTAATTCAGAGAGATTTTTATACAATATTGACCGTCGTGTTATGTGGTGGCAGCAAGACGAACCACATTGTCACGCCAGTAATGTAACCAGGCGATATCTCCGTGGACAGGTTCCTGGCAAGGTTACAAACCTTGGCAAGAAACGAAAGGGTGATGCTAAAGGTCATGGCACTCATTTAAATATGAATGCCAAAAAGTCATTATCGAATTCACAACAGAAGAGCCAAGAACAAAAGTAGGATGTAGATAATGAGGGAAATTCAGTTGAAAATAAGAAGAAACAAAGGCTAAGAAAAACAAGAAAACAAAGGAAACTCACAAACCGGATTACCGGATGAAGAATTACCATCAGAAAGACATCATGGCAGGAAAACTATGGTTGTTGCCGAGGATGTCCAATGCTGAGCGCAATGTTTCAGTTAAATCCTTTTCTGGAGCTACTTTAAACGACATGTCTGACTTCTTGAAACCTACTGGTCGAAAACAGCCTGACAAATTAGTTATACAAGCTGGTCAAACGATTTACGGCGTTAAATTCCAAATGAAGTAGCTGACAGAATCGTTAAATTAGCTGAAAATTTTAAAAAGGATTGCATACATTCTGAAGTCGTGATTTCGTCTCTAGTGACCAGATGCGACTGAGAAGATGCTGCTGAGAAGGTAAGCGAAGTTAATACTATCTTGAAATCAAACTGTGTGAAAAGCAATCTTGCGTTCTTAGATAACAGCAATATAAATCGGTCACATTTGAACAGTAGAGAACTTCACTTGAATTGAAATGGCACTTCTCAAGCAAACATTTTAAATTTTTAAATTCGCATAATTGAATCGAGGTGGGGTCGAGGAGAAATGAAAGTTGTACATGTGTAGATATGGCTAAAACAAGGGGCTTTAAAATGGCCATGCACAATATAGCTAGTCTAGTAGAACACCTTGATGAAATACAATTAATACTTCTTGATAAGAAATTAGATATTTTATCCATTAACGAGACTCGATTTGATTCGACCATTTCTGACCGGCTCGTAAGTATTGATGGTTATAATGTGTTACGTGCCGATCCAGATAGAAATGGGAGTGGTGTGTGTATTTACATAAGACGTCACGTAAATTATACTCCACGTCCTGATCTGGTTCCAACTGACCTTGCAGCTGTTTGTGTGGAAATAAATCAGCCCAATTCTCAATCTATTATCTCTAGTATTTACAGATCGCCTAGTTCCACAAATGAAGCCACAAATTGAAGAACTAATCAAATTAACTGATGATGAAAGGAAAGAGCTTTACAATTTTGGAGATTTAAATTGTTTAATATGCTGCAGCTAAATTTGTCCACCACTAAAAAGCTTCAAGAAATCATGGAACTATATCAGCTTACACAATTGATTGATAGTCCAACACGTATCACTAATTCTAGCCAATCATTGTTGGACGTAGCTATTACGTCAACACCTGAGAAGATTGTCTCTTCAGGCGTAGTTCATCTGGGAATAAGTGATCATGGTCTCATTCATGCTATTCGCAAATTCAATACAAAAGTAAATACTAAAGCGCGAGGTCATAATTTTCTCGAGTTTAGAAATTTTAAAAATTTTGATGCTGCAAGATGTCCTGGATGATTTACATGATGTAGCTTGGGAAGATATAAGATATGACGAAACATAGATAATGTGTGGAAATTATGGGAAACTTATTTTTGGGGGTCCTTGATAAGCATGTGCCTAGAAAGTAAAAAGAGTAAGGGAAAAAGCCAATATTCCTTGGGTAGACGCTGACTTAAAGGCAAAATTATTCAAAAGAGATTTTTTGAAACGTAAAGCAATTAAAACTAATAAAGAGGAAGACTGGTTGATTTTTAAGTCATCCAGAAATGCAACAAACATTGCCTTGCGTCATAGTTAAAAAGGAGTATTATATGTGATTATACTAAGAAATTTAGTAACAATAAACAGAATCCAAAAAAAGCCTGAGGAACTATAAATCATTTACTAGGCCGAAATAGGAAACATTCGACGATTAATGAAATCAAGCTTCCAGGGAAAACAGTAACATCGACTGATGAATTAATCGAGGTTTTTAATGATTATTTTACCAGTATAGGCCTAAGACTTGTTGATTCTGTGCCTAATGAGAATGACGTCAGTTTTCGACAATTCGTTGCTCAGCAACCGAATGATAACTTTTCATTCCGGCCTGTAAGCGTAACGTTGTTTACAATCTTTTAGTTAAATTATCTTCTACCTCTAAGGCGACTGGAATGGATAATATTGGGGCTAAAGTAAAGTTCTGCAAATGGCCGCTCCTGCTGTTGCATCATCTCTTACTGAGATTTTAACATGTCAATTGACACCCAACAATTTCCCTCCGAATGGAAAACTGCAAAAGTAATCCCATTGTTTATGAAAGGTCAGCGGTCTCTGTTGGACAACTATAGGCCAATTTAAATTCTTCCAGTAGTGAGCAAACTTATGGGAAAGGATTTTGCACGATCAAATATATGAGTATTTTGACCAACAGAATCTTTTTTCAAAACATCAATTTGGTTTCAGGCCTTATCATTCTACTACTACAACACTATTGGATAGTACGAACGAATGGTATGCCAACATGGACCGTGGCCTTTATAACCTAGTTGTATTTCTAGACTTAAAAAAAGCATTTGATACAGTTAATCGCAGAATATTGATAAGTAAACTTGAAATGTATTGTTTCAATTCGAAAGCCATAAATCTATTGAGTTGCTTCTGTCTCACCGAGCACAAATTTGTCAATTGACAAATGTTTACTCAGGGGAGAGAAATTATTTGTGGCATTCCTCAAGGAAGCATTCTGGGCCCTCTCTTATTTCCCATCTATATTGATGATTTGCCAAACTGTCTTGAATGCACAACTCCTAGGATGTTTGCTGACGATACAAACTTAACTGCAGTTGGTGAAACCTTGGAAGAGGTAAAGGAGAGAACAGGTGTTGATATGGGGAATGTGCAGAAATGGCTGCGTGCAAACAAATTCAGTCTAAAATATTGGAAAAAACTGACTGTCTTAATTGGGTCACGACATAAAACAAAGACGCAGATACCCAATTACAACTCGAAAGTGAAAATGAAATGGTAAAAAAAGTAAAAAAATACCAAAGTTCTTGGAGTTTAATTGGACGAAAACTAGAATTGGGAAAAGCACATTGACTATATCAGTAGTGAAGTTTCATCAGGTATAGGCGCAATTAAAAGGTTAAGGGAATTTGTTGATCAAAGCACCTTGGTTAACGTATACCTGTATAATGCTCCAATTCAACCTTACTTCGACAATTGCAGCGAAATATGGGATTGTTTCAATAAAGGACTGAGGGACCGTTTGCAGAAACTTCAAAATAGACCGGCTAGATTGATCATGGGTCTAAAAAATGAACATGGTCAATCTGCCACTGCTCTAAAATCACTAGGCTGGATGACACTTGAAGAGCGGAGGGCTCAACTGAAAGCCGAACTGTTTAAAACAGTAAACGGTTTAGCTCCTCAAAGACTATGCGATATTTTTAAAAATGTCGATGAAATTCATAATTATAATTTGAGAGGTTCCGCGACAAAGCTTTATATTCCAAAACCAAAAACTGAGTTCCTAAAAAATAGTTTTGGTTATAGTGGGGCTAAGCTATGGAACCATATACCCGAAGAAATACGCAATTCGGGATCGTTCAAATTATTTTGTAATAAGCTTTCTTCCTCGACCTCGATCCTTGTTTCAACTTAATATATTCGACTTTGTACTTGACTTAGTATTTAGTATTTGTACAATATTTAATAAGTTAGTTTGTAAATATTTAATTAATTAGTTATTTTCGTAATTTTTACCACACAACCCTTTTGGAAATCAGCTCTAAATAGTTGAAAAGGTTATTGTGTTTCAATAAAGTTTTATCTATCTATCTAAGGTTATGGGGAAACGCGGTGATTGGTCTTGGCCCCCTCGATCTCCCGATCTGGCGATTTACGACTTCTTCTTTTGGGCGTACTTGAAGCAGCAAATCTAGAGAGTGCCACATGAGCAACAGCCATGAAATTTGAGACACCTTCGACAGGCAGTTTTCTTAGCGTGCCAAAGTTTGAATGCATAAATGATCCAAAGGTATCGTTAACAGAGCACGTTGTAAAGATGTTTTAAGGGCAAGCTTTTTCAGACGAATAAGTCATCTCATGTGTAAATACTTTTTATCGTGCAGCGTTGTGTTGACAAGAATAAAATTAAATTAGATGTTAATTTGATCATAGATATTAGAAAAAGGGATGGATTGGCAACTCTTTTGTTATCTATATTTTATCTTCAGTTGAGCACACCGGAAGCAAACATTGCCCAACTTGTATGGTAATTATGCTCATGAACTCAATTTCGTTTATGCGCATAATTACCATAGCGAGTTGTACAATGTTTGCAATGTTTGTTTCCGGTTTATTCAAAATAACTGAACCGAAGATCGTGTAGAGTATTAAATAGTCCATTCCCGTTTCTAATATCTATGATTTGATAGGCTGCTTTATAGCAATCTTAAGCATTTTCAAAGTGGTTTCTTCGAAATTAAATTGTAATATCAAATATCTTTACGTCGTATATCAAAATGTAAGTTAGGCCTTTCTGCATTAAGTGAAGTCTATTTGACTGAAACTGCTTGTCCAGTTTTAACGGTATAACAAATCAAACACCGATACTTCCGGTACTTTACACTAAGAGACGTCTGGCTACGAAGCTGGTAGTTGACAAAACAGGCCTTTAGCAATAGACCTTTCTAGTGTTTACCTCACGCCATTGTCAATCAATAAAGTGCAATGCAATCTGGGAAATATTTGAAAACTGTGTGACGTAAGCACTTCTAAGTCTATTATACAAGCATATTATTAGAAAGAAATATATAAAATATTTTTTAACATTTTGCTTTACGTCGTCGATTTTGCGAAAACATAAATTTGAATGATAGCGCATTATATCACACAGCCAGAAATGGATTGGACTTGATGCAAGTTGAGCCTGTTAACAAATTACAGCAGACTTGTAATCATCAAGCGGAGAAAACAATGCGAACGTATCCTGATATTGGCTTGATAACTGCAACTAACAAGACTAAAAAAGATTTAGTGTAAGTTGCCCGTTTTTAGCTGTGCTCGAACTAGTTTATACTTTGTAGTCTTTACGGTGCGCAAATAATACTCAATGACAACGCTCAGACTAAAAGCAACAAAACATTTATTACTAAAGACAAAATAGGTGGCAAGACAACAAAACAAATTGTATATACATTTACCAAGCATACAGCAAAAACTTAAAATATACGCAAACTGATCACTTGACAATTTTAATAAAAAGACAACAGGATTCTTTTGTTCTCCTAGCACGAACATGGCCATATGTTTGCAAATAGTTGCAAGTCAAGAATATACATGGTCTCTTTCCTACAGTTACATATGCAATTTATTTCAGTTTACAGAAGCCCAAAGCCTTTGCTGTAAGTTATAGCTTTCACAAGTCGTTCTTCCAACTGGCTTTTCTTCGAATAATCCGGGATAAGCAGTACATTGAAACAGGTATGTGCTGTCGGTAGGCTAAAAATTGATACATTTCATTTAGACAGTCACTGCATCACAATAATCCTAAATATATATTGAATCCTCATTCAGAACTGTGCTGCCACGAATTAACAAAGAACCCATATAAAATAAATGTACATTTGGCCAAATATTCAACGCAAGTTGTCTGAAATTTTAATTTATGTTAAAACATAAAGATTTCCAGGAGTAGATGGGCAGGCCAAGAATAGTAATAGATATGCATACATACCTGTTTGAATCAGGGCCTTGCCTTGCAATGACCAGTTTAAGTTTTGCTAAACCACCAATGGGCACACGATCACTTCCTGTGATGAACATTAATAGTTGCCTCTTCTGTTCCATTGAGAAATTATGCACAATATCCCAGAACCATCTAAAATTGAAAATGTTTTGAAATTAGCATCCAAAGTTTGTCTCAACATAGCTATTTTAATACAAGCGCGAACGGGTATATGTATAGATAATGATGTTGGTGGGAGGAGACAAATAAGTCGACGATAAATGAGCTTTAAATAAAACTTGTCAAGGAAAATTGTAGCGTACCAAATTCTACTCATGATTTTATTGAATTATTCTTCTTTGCCAATAACAAGTCAGAACGGACAAATTACGACAATACAGTGTTGGTAAATTACGATAATGTGGTCACCAATAAAATATAGACATGCGAAAGAAAGATAAGTTCAGATTACCTTATCACTGGTGTTGTTTCAGTAAAGCCACCTTCGTACTCAGTGGCGCTTTCCAGAGCCACAAAATCGAAATCCTGTTTAAGTGAAAGAATTTTTTTACAAATATGCGTTATTAAACATAAACTGACAAGGTGAATCTCCGTGGTACGGAATAGCACATAACACACCTACGGAGGACTTATATATATATAATATTAAATAGTTCTTTTATAGTTAATAAACCTGTTTGAAACGTACATGCTATCGATATATCATGCATATTGATAGATATAGCTACATTCCCAACATGTGTACAGCTATTTTAGGTACGACTAAGCTTGTCCCAAATACAAACGCGAAAGGGATACTGGGAATCGTTAATGTCATCAATTTAGTGGCGATCCCCAGCAAGCCTTTTGCGCTTATATTCGACTTTTCCGCTTTGCTCTGGGACAAGCTTAACTGAATAGCTGTATATAGAATAACACAACGAAACGGACGCATATAAATAATCATGTAACACGGAAAGTTAGAGCTAATCTTACAGCAGTTTGTCTGTTGTGAGCCTCTGGGTGTTCTGCTTGTAACTTGTAAGACGCTACAAACGAGAGGGGGGGGGGGGGGGGCTGGGTCAATTCATACCTTGCTGCCACAAACTAGAAGTTCTACTTCCTCTGGTCGAAAGAGTTGCTTCAAGGGAGATTCTTTAGTAACCATATCAAAACCTTGTTTGAATGGTCGAAACTAAAATAACAAGATCTTATATATATAGCTATAGCACAAAAAATATCAAATTAAAATAATATAGCACAAAAAATATAAAATTACTTCAAAAAAATAGCAACGGGATATTTTCCGTGTTGAAACACGGCTTTCGGCCAATGAGCATACAGGATTTACAAATACTATATTATAATCATCATTAATATGATTGGCAAAGGAATGGTTCATGAATCAGATGTGTATTTCTCGGAAGGGTACATTGGGAGATATATTTATTGGTACAATAAAATTCTATTATAAAAAAATTCTAATAAGAACGTAATCACAATACCTGGTCTTCGATAGATTTGTTGAGAATGTAATCGACATACAGGTCGACATATTTCTAAAACATAAGTCAATGATGAAGAATTCTTGTATTGTCGGAAGAATCAGTATAAAACGTACAAAGGCAAAAATAGTAAATCTTATAGTTCCAAAACTTTTGTACTCAACGTTTTAGAAAAAAATTACTCGAAATGTGATCCTACACACCTACATAGATGTAAACGTTAGGAGATATTACTGAATGTATCTTAAAAACGTGTTTTAAGCGAGCGCGTGCACCGAGGACAGTCCAACCTAACGTCATAACTTTTCCGATAATATTTTGTAAAAAAAATTGGACTTTTCAACATTGTTTGGAAATTTACCAACAAAATTGAGTTAAATAATCATAAATTACCTTTCGATTTTCGTTCGTAACTGGTATATCTTTACCATTTTCCATTAATTCGTAAGTTAACACGCTTCCAAAAACATCCGTGTAACTGATAGCAAACGAACAAAGAAACGTATTTTCAACATCACCTTCATAATCAAGAATATTCTGCAAACTGTTGGCGATAACCTGCAGGTCCAAACAAACTTTATCAGCGATAGTTCGTGATTAATCAGGAGGAATGTGTTGCTTGGTGTTCACCATGCATGGCGTGCGATTGCTCTGGCAAAAAGGTGACAAACACCAAAGGACAACGTCCTTACAAACACAAAGCATTTACATGTTAAGTAATTTAAACAAACAAAAATTTCGAAGAGAACAATAACTAAAACAATGTCCACTCACAGGATGAGAATCTTTGAGATCAAACAAACTACCATTTCTACCGAACAATTTCCTGTACACTACCATTGGAAAATGAACATCCAAAATAACACTGTTATAGATTGCCAGACCCAACAACAGACCAATCAATGTGAACTGATCATGGCTCTCAAATGATGTTTGATTAAACCAACATTGTCTTGTGTCTACGTCGTATGTAAACATACCTAAAGTAAAATTTAGAAAATAATTCACTCTTTATTTTCTAATTGCTAAAGCTTTTTATCTTTTTTCAACTTTATTTACTCAAGCGAGATTCCAAGCCGTCGGCGCGAGAGTGATTTCAAAAAATTCTCAAAAATCACAAGCAGTATTAATTATTAATTGGTTTCGATCTCTTGTGATTACTTGTTTCTTCTATCAAGGCAAAATTACTGATAACCACCACACGTGTAATTAATGAAATATTGCACCCCTCTCGACATGTAGATGCACAAAATATTTTGCCCCACTGCCACATCTCTTCCCACGACGTGTTTTTCTTATCATGGGGGGGGGGGAGGTTACGCCGTAGATTAAGCCACTATATATGTGAAGATATACATTACGAGTATTTATGAGTTCAGTACAAAAATGAGGATTAATTTTAATCTAACCATACCATAATCAGGATTGAAAAGATGTTCAACAATCAACTGGAAAAACTCCTTGGATACACCACCCTCATCTTGACCTTCTTCACCAGCAAACTCAACAAACAACTGTTTCTTGAGGTCGAGAGGATTGTCCTGGTAGATCATTTCAAGCTGGAAAAAAGAAGCTGATCAAGTAAGAAGGTATAAAAAACCCTTACAGAAAGAATAACTTACAACCTATTAGCAGAAAAAATCATTTTTATACGATGCTACACAACACACCACACTGTACCACACTACACTATATATACTATACTACACCACACCACACTCCACCACCATCTTACTACACTGCACCACACGACACGACACGCTAACTACAACACACTATACTACCCACACCACACCACACCACACCGCACCGCACCGCACCGCACCGCGCCAGACAACAGATTCATTCGTATTACATTGTGGATCCTGAGGACTTCACCATGCTTTAAACGCTTTCGATCTTTCACTAAGGCAGCAAAAGATGATATATATATATAGTTTTGTGTAACTCGTTCTAACCTTGTATTTACAATTCTTTTTTTGAAGAGCTAGATTTCATACATCGTTATAACATATCCTTGTGTTGTTCGATTTTAAAAAGGTCATAGAACTTAAGAGCGGTACTAATATAAACTTACATTGACTAAAGCATCCTGGATCAAATTATCTCTGCGCACTGTTAACTTGAGATAGGGTGTTGGTACCTGACCTCGTAGTAAGCTATAAAGGTGGGTGAGACGTCTTTCTTGCAACATATGAACACGATTGTCGTAAAACATACAAATACTCTTTGTATGGGTTGTCAAGATAAAATTACATTCCATAAAAGAAAAACCTTTCTTTCTTTTATACGAAGTAAAATCACGATCTATAGCTATTTCTTCGTTTAATGGCTCGTTAATAAACGCATCAAATGGCAAGAGAGCTTCCCGACAATCTAAGACATCCAATCCAAGTTGCTTCGTCATCGTCTCCCCGTCAGTAGCAGCCTCATCAGTATCCATGGGTTCTTCCTCCATGTTGTCAAACTTTCCACCCAGAAGTGAAGCATAATGAAATAGTTTCATACATTTTGTCGCATGAACTATGACTGGATCATCGTTTACTGTCATAGACTGAGAACTGGACGAAGGTCCATTTAGCACACGGAGTGTTATAAGAAGTTGAAGTGTTTCCACTTTCTTTCTTATGGAATCCACCGAGTGTTTGCTCCACTCATGAACAAGTGGTAATTGAATATTAACAGGAAGTAAGGATACTGCTTTGCAGAAACACGGTAGAGCATTCTCTAAATATTCTGATTGATTTAAATAGGGATTTTCAAAGATGATTAGAAACTGTTTGAAAAAGTTTGTATCGTTAACAACATACGATCTCCGTTTCAATTCAACTTCAATACCGGTCGACAATGTTCCCAGGGAGTTTATTAACGTATTTTCAACGGCAGAGTTTTGCAGATTGAACAATACTTCATACATTTTCCTTACAGACTCGAGCTCAATACCATCGTTGTTTGACTGATGAGGAAAACTGTTATTTAGTGACGAGGATCGGGTGAAGACATCTCCCAGTAGACGAACTAAAGGTTTAAAATCGTTTTCTTTTTGACACGAAGTTATGACGTCGTCAAGCTTTTCTTCAGTCAAAAATGTATTCTCCTGCACTGTATAAAGAAATACATCAAAGTACAGATAAGTATACCAGTACGTTCAAAAATACTTGCTGTTTGATTGTATATTCAATATACTGATTGCAATTTATTCATAACAAAAAAAATTACAGTTAATATTTAAACAATTAAATTACGAGCTCCAGATTTCTATGAAGTAATATTTGAAGAGGGCGAAGTGCGACTCAACTATCATTTCATAGAAATGGAGAGCGAGCAATCTGATTGTTTTAGTAGAATCAGAAATCCGACACAACATATTCGACAAGAATATGTAACAAAAAGATTGAATTACAAAAATATTCACAATTATCACGTGATTCCCATGTTGGGTTTTTGAGAGATTCTTGGCTGACAGCCTAAGTCTGAGCAAAAGATGATAGTTAAAAGGGTGTACGTAATCAATTTTCTTCCACTTTTGCAGAAATATAATTTCGAAAAAAAAGGTGACTGGTAGGACCCTAAGCGTGAAAGCTAGAGACCACCGACGAAACTAATCCGCACTGAGTACACACCAGACAAATGTAATCTTCATACACCCAGAAATGGTAGCTTGCTACTTGCCATTGACAGTTGAATTTTAAAATAGACTTCTTGTAATGCTATATAAGCTACCATTACTTTTACTATCAATTGGCATGTACCAATAAGATATATTCGATAAAACAGCCAAATCAATGAAATGCTTTCTTAGACAGGTGGTAAATTAATGCATCTATGATGGTATAAAGTCGCCTAGTTCATTTGATGATCAACAGATACGAAATGACTTTGTAGAACGTTACTAAATATATTAGATTATTTGTTAATTTTAGTATTTACCTGGAACTTTTGGAAGTTCAATAACACAAAGGCTTGCTCTTTCCTTGACCAACTGTAAAGCAATAGCTGCCCCTTCATCATTGCTAACAGGAATAGGTCTGTTTTGAGCACAAGATTTGTTCTTACACTTTGCATTGCCACAACCAAGGGTAACTTGATGATAATATTTCCGAAGAAGGTTTTCAAATGCTAATTTTCTAAAAAATAATAGCACACTTATGAATTTAATGAAATATTTATCACAACTACGTGTCAACATGCTCATAAATAAAATCAGGAGAGTTTAGTTTCAGAGTTAAGATCACAGTATAGCGAATAAACAGTAAGGCCACTCAGCAGTACAACATGTCTCCCCCTATTTTTATGCAATTGACTGGCCAGAGTAATGGCGGAACAGCCAGTTCAACGTTTGTATTGGCCAGAAAATGCAATTGACTGGCCAGAACTTTCGGTGGTGTAGTAGTCACACCACTCGCCTTTCACCTCTAAGGTTCCGAGTTCGATCCCCAGTAAGGTGGACTTGAACCCAGTCCTCATGTGAAAAGAGTATCGTCAACGCTCTGCCGAAAGTCGTGGGTTTTCTCCGGGTACTCCGGTTTCCTCCCACAGGGAAATTTGACAGGGTGGGATAGGTAATACGGGCCCAGTAATTGGCTCACGCTGTTGTGGTGACCCTGCCCCTGTGGCTAAGCTAAATAAAATAAAATAAAAAAACCCTGCATAATGAAGATGCGTAATGCGACATGCGTCGGGACACAGTCCGACTCGAGAAGCCCTTCTGGTTATTTTCTATTTTCTGGTTAAGATGCTACGGACAGATCTACAGTCTCAACGATAATCACCTCGCATTGGTTCGATGTAACAGACAATCATAATACTGGAAGAAATGGCGTCCATGCAGGTTATGTACTTGGACTTTCTAACAGAATTTGGCTTTTGTGGACTTTGTTGATAAAATTAAGAAATGAATGCGCCTAGTGCTTTATGGTCATCAGTTAAGAGTTGTCTTGCAGGCAAAGTTAAACAGTCTCACGTGTTCAAGCAGTCTCACGTGCTCAAGTGCAATCAGCCCAGCTGGAGTTCCACAAGTCCCTCCAACCTTGTTTAGCATATGCGTCAATGATCTGGATGTCCCAACAAATGGTGTAAATTTAAAACCAGAATTTTTTTCAACGTCACACCTTCTGTCCACATGTAACCAAGCGAAACGCCTACTTAAACCCTGTTAACTTGAAAACGACAGCCAGAGCGTGAAAATGTTGTGACGGGTTATCACGTGTTGCGGCGAATTGGAGGTGCATAGTGGCTCGTGAAAGTGCTGTTTTCCTTAAGAACGAAGTATATCTGATTTCATTTTTTGGTTTTTGCATTCCACAATCGCTTGGGGTTTGCAAGCTCACAGTTGTGTATTTGGATAAAAAAAGATTTCGAACGATTCTTTACGAGCAGAATACAATTACTTCACTGTGTTTGCTGTCTATGGGAATTTGCATACTTTATCAGCCTATGATTGCGTTCTCATGTCAACTCTACCAGCAGTCTTTTGTTTGAACGTTGTTTGTTGAGACGAAGAGGTGTAAGCGACCATGTCTTTATTATGCAAATTAGGCAGTATCATTCATCTGTCACTCATCTAATTGGTGTTTAAATTCTTGCAGGAAATTGAAATATAAAACCTATTGTCTCTGAGGGGATGAGTTGAGTTTTACGGCGAAATAAAACAAGTTAATTAAGATCAATCTTAATAAAGATCCATCACTTTGTCCTTGTGGTAAGAGATTTGATATCGACCATGCTATGTCTTGCATGAAAGGTGGATTCATTTACAAGCGGCGCGATGATGTACGAGACCCTTTGGCAAATCTGCTAAAGGAAGTATGTCATGATGTTCAGGTTGAGCCTTATCTCCAGACCTTGATGGGGGGAGTTCTTAATGGTGGTGCCAACTCATCTGATGAAGCTCGTTTAGATGTCAGTGTGCGCAGTTTTTGGTAAAGGCAACGCCCCTTTTACGATATGAGCGTATTTAACCCTTTCGCAAAGAGCCAACCTGAACCAGTGTATATAGAGTACTGTCATTTAATCTGCTGAGATCTGCAGTACTATGTTTACGAGGATCTGGGACAATGAAGAAACAAGTGGGCTGTGACATTGGTAACATTGAGATTTTGAATGCAATTGGGAGAATTGAGTGAATAAATTACGCTTAATAATTATTTTAACCTAATACTGGGTCGTGTGATCGCCAAACTTTTAAAATTTTGTTTAATTTTAATGTAGTATAGTATGTGATAATAAAATTTTTTTATTTTTATAATTAAGATCAATTGCTTGCCGGCTATTCGCAATGCTGAATACCAGTTGTCCTTTATTCAACGCTCGCTCTGATAGTGACTTGACTCGCTCAAGTTGATATGACTGTTATTACTGAGACATGGCTTAACCCGAATGATGATGCTGTAAAAGCGGAGTGTGTCCTTTTGGGATTAGGCTCTCAGGGGCTGAGAGCTCTCATGATCCCGCTTACCCGGGATTACGTGAAGCGTAACATGATTTTGAGGTATTGAAATAAGTGATAGTTTACGTTGTAAAAAATGCTTAATCCTTGCTTGCTTGAGATTTTCGTTTTGCCGAAATATGAAGTAAACAAAATGGCGTATATCGCATTAATTTCTGTTAAATCTACCTTCGTATTGATCAATGCTGAAAGCATTCGAACTTTGGTCGTTTTGTTGCATAAAATGACATTTTTCAATACCTCAAGATCATTTTACGCTTCACTTAATCACGGGTAAGCGGGACCATATAGTCAGCCCCTTAGATCAGCCACGAACTGGTCGGCGCGGGGTCGACTTTCACTCAGGGGTGGTTTTCCTACTGTCAAGAATGGTGGAGGTGAAAAGGAATCTTTTGAATATTCGGATTGGTGTGTGTTGTCACAATCAGCACACAAACTTCGTGTAGTGATTGTTTATACATTCTGAAAATAATAAAATATCCACAAATACATTCTTTCATGAATTCGCTGATTTTCTTGAATCAATTGTTATGACCACGGAGCAACTGTTTATTGTTGGTGACTCGAATATTCACACTGATATGTTGGATAATGAAATTATCTGACTTGCTGGAGCCTTCATCAGCATGTGTCAGGCCCAATCCATATTCATGAACATGCTCTTCATTTGATCATAACCTGTCACACTGACAGGACAATCAAAACGCCACTTTTGATAGCAACCTCGTTCCCAGGACATTGCCTTTGCTTAGAGAAATAGCTCTGGGTAGGTCGGTCACGTGATCCCCAAATACCCAGATTTCGTGGTTATTTCAAATTTACAGAAATTATCATTAAGTTTAATAATTTTCAAAGTGGCGTCTTTACTTTCCATCCTTAAATGTGAATCCACTTCAGAAAGAGCTTAGAGAACATTTTAAAGGGTAATGACATGATTGGAGTTTTACTACATGATTTGAGAAATTACTTATTTTTCATCTCTTTCCACGTTCTACCTACCAAGAGAGCTAAAAATATTGTGCTAGTTGTTAGTCTTCTTATTTTAAACTCTATAATTGAAAACCATTTAACAGTTTTGAACAGTAGAACTATTTCAGCCAATATACTCAGAAGAAGGATGAATGAATAAACTCCAGTAACCAATCAGAATCAAGAACGCGCGGTTGATCCCATGGCTATTTCCCCAATCCCCAACCTAGGGAAATGCCATGTGAACGAGGTTGCTTTGATAGGTCGATATATATATCTGACCATGCTTTTGTCTCGTGTACGATTAATTCAGATAAGCCAGAACAATTGAAAGTATCCCCACAGAAAATGGAAATTGGTGGACGTAAATAGTGACTTTTTGATGAAAATGGATAAGCAACATGTTTTGCTTTTGGACACGAGTGTGTTGATCATCGTATTTTGCTGGGGAGTTTGGCATCCAAATTTGGTTTTACTGGAGATGTGTTTAACTGGTTTGGTTCTTATTTATCTCAGAGATCTTGACGCATAGTGATTCGCGGAAATGCTTCTGAGAAGTCTGATGTTCCTCAAGGTTCTTGCTTGGGACCTTCACGGTTCACAATGTATGCTCGCAAACTGTTTGACGTTATTGAGAAACACCTACCACTACCAGTATCGCATAATGCAGATGACACGCAATTGTATATTGCATTTAGTCCACCTGAAGAAACTGGTCAGTCAGATGCATCGAAGACATAAGAATGTGCATGTCTGAAGACAATGTTATGAATGCTGACAAAACTGAGTTTCTTCTTATTGCTACTTGGCAGCAACGTACGAAGATCAATCTGTCATCACGGCTGCAGGGGCCGGGTGTATAAAACTCTTAATCAATTTTTTAATCACTGTTTTGTAGTTAAATAGTGATTAAGCAGAAAATACGTTGTTCTGATTGGTTGGCATTTCCACTAATCATAGTTAACTTTAATCACTTTTTTATACAACCGGTTACCGGCCCCAGGTGCTGCAGAGATTGTCCCCCAACCCTAGTGCTAAGAATTTAGGAGTACTATGGTTTGATTCTAACCTTACCATGAGCATTCACATTTTGAAGACCTGCTCCTCTGAATTTTACTTTCTCTATAATATCAGACGTTTTAGGAAATACATTGCTAAAGAAACGACTGAGAAACTGATATATGCCTTTACTGCCATTTACGTTCAAGCATGATGCACGACCTATTTTATGCGTTTGTTCACGTTTGAAACGTAAATTTTCATCATCAAATCGAACACTTTGCCAGGTGAAATTAACACGTTTGTTTTGGCTTGATAACTTTTGCTAGTTGTTGCTATTTTACTAGGCTGATGTGTTACAAAAGCTCTGTGAGTTTTGCCAATTTAAATTTGCAAATTCTACATTAAGCAAACTACAAAGAGTGCAAAATACTGCTGCATATCATGTGTTTGAAAATTCAAAGTTGGAACGAATCACACCGTTATTGCAAAGCCCTGTTGCAAAGCGAGATTTCAAGACATGGAAACTGAGGGCGCTTGAGTAACATAATTGTTTTAGGAGAATCTGAGATAAATAATTAACTTTTTGGTCATTTTTCTAAAAAACTACTACAAACTGTCTTTACATTGAAAAAATACATCAAAAAATTATTGTTTTTCTACTTGCTATCTATCACGAGTATCGAGCAACAGATAGCAAGTAGAGTAGCCACGCAATCAAATACAGCATTCATTAGTATGCTAGTATGATCTACTAATTATTATTAAGGTTTTCACTCAGCAATCCACATAAACATAAAAATAGTGACGTCAAATTGTGAACCAAACCACCATTAAGCACATGTTGGCCAAGTTTATTTTTGAACACATTTTTAGTCCAGGGTATGTGTGGGATATGCTTTAAAGTGTGTAGCAAGAAAAAGACTGAACAAAATATCAATATATTGGCAATATATACATATAATTACATAATGTAATATATATAATTATAATAATACAATATACATTGCCAATACCTCAAAAACTTACCACTATAGTCTGTTTATCCAGAAGGAATCTTCAGGTGGTAGACTACCACCTGAAGATTACTATACATTTTGCACTATCCATATGTCATTTAGCATCTTTTGTATTTTGCAAACCAAATTAGTTTAACATGTAAATTTTCTCTTGTCTTGTGTATTTTGATGAGTCAATTGCCAACAGATAATTGTGGCAATCAATTTTAAAGCCAGTGTTAGCACTAATTACAATTAACAAAAACAACAACTTCAAAGTGACAACAGGCACTATTTTTAAACGTGTTTCACCAATTAAGCACATATCTCAACAAACATATTCAAATTTTAACAGGTGAATGACAGTTACATTTTCTGTTTAATGAAGATGTTGCAATGCATACATTAGTAAAGCTTGTTTACATAATTTGATACAATTTGCCTCTACCAAAAGTGAATTGCCTCTTGATATGATAAATCACTATAGATTGATATCTACATGTCTGAGACTATAATCTTTATAATACAGAATGAACAATAAAATATTCATTTCATAGTGAATTTATAATATTTATTGGTGCAATAAAAGCATGAGGTGTACACAGCCATTAAAGGTAGAAATCTTATCTGACATCACAAGAATCTCTGCCATGCAAAACCAAAAATCACTTAATAAAAAACTTTGTTTACAGCATGCACATTTGCTTTGAGGTAACGTGACTCGCATAAAGGACAGTTGACATAGTAATGAATAATAATGACACAACTTTCTGTATCAAACAAGTGTAAAATAAACAAGAGTCAAAAGTTTATTTCCAAAAAATACACCACCTGTTAGAGGTGCCTGCATCATCTGAGCATTCGGCAATATCAGGTCTTGCTTCGCTATCGCAACTTCCATCAGCTTTTCTTGAAAACATAGTCCGTCTAAATTCCGCTTTTACGACCAGATTTCTCAAAAAATAACATTCTTTCTATTTACATAGTTTACACATGAATCAAATGACAATGAAGCATGTATTACCGGAAGAAGAAGATGGATAAAATAGGAATATTAGGGATTTCTACCATAAGTGGGTTGATTGGTTGATATCTTGATATATATAGAGTTCAATGGTTGATACGAAGAGGATATAGTGGGATAAATTGGAAATTTTGATGCATCGTTGTGGAAACATATTTTCATTTTGACATGTCTAATTCGATCTCCAGCTGATAAAGTGAAGACAGCAAGCCAAGCAGAATGTTTACCAGGTATACTTTGGATTCAAAACCGTTTAGTTTTCAAATTTTTCGCTATCCTAACATGAAAATTTGTTTGAACGGTCTTTGACGTCGGTGGTAAACAATGGCTTCAATGAAAAAAGACATTGCTCATGAAGACCGAAAGGTATTTTATGATTCTTTCTACGTTTACTGCTTAAATTTGCGATTAATACATTGCAATGCAGCTGTTTTACTCTACATTACTGACTACACTACAAAATGCTTTATGTGTATTTTTGCGATGTGGGTTGGTGTCTGTAGAAATATTTTAAAGGTTTATAATATGGTACGAAATTTATACATGAAGAGCGAAAAAGGTGAGCTTTATTGTGTGCGTTTTTGACAGCGATCGGCATTACTACCGTCGCTAAAATTGGTCATAAGTTTTTTTACCATATTTATGACTTTGGTTTTAAACCTGTAACTGCGGGAGATATTGCTAATAGCGTATTTATATAAATATAGCTAGGTAAGCCTCTTTTACCTAACAAAGCATTTGTACAGTGTGAGGAGATTCTTGGGCCTCTCTGATGCTGTCAAGTGTAGTATTACAAGGTAAATCGTGTTTTACCACATTAATATTTGATCAAAATGGGAGTGAATCTGTCAGTTTTTCAAATTTGATGAATATTTGTAATATTTTTCACATGCATGTGCGACGGTAGATTTTTACTGCGGGAAGTCGACCTAAAGCAACGTGGTTGGCAAAGCAAACAGACGTATCAGTTGTGTAAAACATATGATCCGGAATGATCGTTGTTTCATGTAGTATGTGATGTTGAGTGGCAATTCCCGTGCTTTCCGTTGCAGACTTAATTGCGCTATTGTTTTGACTGAATTTATTCTTGATATTTTAAAAGTCCATATTGTGCAAACTGCACAAAAATATGAACTGTTTAGCAGTTCAGTGTGAAATTCCAGCCGCCAGATTGGCGCTCATGTGTTTGATCAAAGATGACAAAACCAATGCTTTTATTTTGAGTAGGCTTTATAAGTGATATGAACCATTGTGTGTTTTAATTAAATCGTTTTAACTAAACAGGATCAATATAAGAGAGTAATGATTGCAGAGTAATATTCACTGGTTTTGTGCTATTTAATACTGAGCAACATATTAAAATGTATTTTGTTAAAGCCCAAATGTAAAGAAATGAGGCAAGATATTTTTGAAACCTGATGATTAATGAATCTTCCGTCATTTCAATCAATCATCTGTACTTGCCCTTTTTATCTTATGCAAATTATAATCTTGCAGATATGTTACATGTTGGTTTTGAAATGACCCAGTAGATCTTCATAATTACTTATTTATTGCTTATCAATTTCTCATCAGATCAAAATACCATATTCCTAAATGATCCTGACCCCAACTTTACTTTGATAATCTTTTATCTGTCAATCATTGATTATACAGATTGGAATACATTTTTCCATGGAACCCTACATGGATGTTTAAAATTTTATAGTTTCTGCTCTTTAGTTCACAGCAGGCAAATGACCCTGCATTTATCTTTCAATGTCATTTTACCTGTTATTTTACCATATTGTTTAAAAGCTCTCTGTTAATGGCTGTATTCATATAAAGTTGACTTTTAATTCACTGTTGCTGGTTGATTAATTTTGGTTTGTGTAAATAAATAGGTGCTCTGGATCTTATGTAGAAAACATCTGCCATTAAACAACATATTTCACTATTGCAAGAATTATAAGAACATATTTTAACCTGTGAAATTAGTATGGATAGCTAGTTTGCAAAACAAGATGAACATTTTGGGAACTAAAACAATAATACAAGATGTGATAATTGTTCAGGATGCCTGTTTTATGAATCAAGTATATGAATGGCTCTATGCATGATGACTGGATAGTAAGCTTTCTGCATTGGACTTACAAATGATTTTTATTAGGTATCATTTTGAATTTGAATTTTTCATATCAAAATTAAACAAAATTGAAATGTTTTTGACTCCAGCTTATTATGTTTTGAAAAGAAGGATTGAAATTCATCCACCTGTTAACCACCCCACCCCCCCCCCCCCCTTCCTAAGCCATTAGAAAATGTTGTGAAAACCACAAAACTTATGTACATAGGGTTATCACAACGGGAACCTCACACCAAAAATGGCTTATGCAGCACATTATGACCACAATTACATTTGAGTAAAAGTTGCATTTTGTACTTGCATGAGTAGTTGTGTGTACAATAATTTATACTAAATTCAAAATGACAGTTATGAACCAAAATTTGTCAATGTTGTTGAATTATTTCTTTGTTTTGATTAATATCTGTCTTCTTTGGACCTCTCAATCTGTACATATTTCTACAAACCACTAGCTAGTTTGTTTCTATAACTGACAAATTTGGTTCAAGAGGGCCATTTTGTATTGAGTTTGAAAACTGAATCAATGTATCTGTTATACAATTATGTGACTGAGGATTATAATTATTGCATGTACTTGCTTTTTATCTGTTTAAGTACCATATAAGGCTGGATCGTTAAAGAATTCTTTTTAATCATCACATTCACATAACTTTTCGGAATTGCTTCCCTGACAAGCAAATAATTCACACACTCACAGATAGTTCTATAAATTTAATGGTTGTTACTGTATTTCGTTTACAATATCCCAAAGTGAAAATCTTGCCCTTCTTTGTACCAAATCAACTTTCTCCCCCCCCCGCAAGCGTTCTCGCGTGGAAAACCATGCGTGCGAACCAAATAACGTTAACAAACTGATTTTAGTACTATGAAGTACCATTTCCTTCGTCCGGAAGAACACACGATTCTCCTGTTGTCATCAGGTTTAGGGTGAGGACTGACAACTCAACGTCATTTTCCACATAAGTGAGAGGTCTATTATTCAAGCAGATTCCCACGTCCAATACGACCTCCGTGAGTTCCACCTGAGATTCGACCTTCCTATCACCTTGTATAACGATTGCTTAACGATGCCAATAAGTCTTTTATAATGGCCGCCCCGCCACGGCGCCTTCCTCAGATTGAACTGCCACGTAATATTATTCTTCGCTCACTCTTGGAAATCTTTTGACTTCTCTTGGCCACTTCAACGAACGTCTTGGCGTTAGCAGAGTATATGTTCTCTGGTTTTCCTCTTTTTGCAATGACTTGCTTCAAACTTCGCATAAATTCGTCGGTCGACAGGTTGGGTAGAAGTTCTAGATGAACCGCTTTAGTGAGACTACAGGCGAATAATAAGAGATAAGCGTTCGATTGAGTTTCTTGTCGGTTCCTGTACAGTATTGGGCCAGCGCAGTCGACTCCAATCACTTGGAATGGTCTTGATCCGTTCGTTCGGTCCTTTAATAGGTTGCCTGTGGGTGGTTTTGGAAATAGGGTTACTTAAAATCTCTTACAGCCGTTGCAATTCCTTCGTGTTTTCCTCGTTTGTTGACGCAACCTCGGGATCCAATAGGACTTTCTCACACTAGCCATGGTCAAACCCACTCCCCCATGCAAGGTTTGGACATGTTAATGCATCACGATCTTCTCTGCAAGCTTCGATGTGGGAGGGATGTATATTCTCCTTGAATTCTCCCCTTGCATTCCAACAAGCCTGACTCGTTCTCTTGCAGGTTGAGGCGTAGTTTGTCTTCTTGTAGTCGCCATGGTAGTTATTTCAGGTGGCCAATCTCTCGGATCGGATAGCCATTATTATTATTATTATTATTATTATTATTATTATTATTATTATTATTATTATTATTATTAAGTCTTTATAATCAAGAGTCACAACAGACGTGCGACTTTACAAATGTCAATTCCAATTATTACAGTTAAAAGATAATTTATCCTAATTAATTATATAAAAGTTAAAAATAGTTAAAAAGACATCCATTTATAAAGGATCGTTTAAATCGTTCCGTTTTAATTTGAGGTAAAATAAAGTTATGTTCTCTTTGTCTTAAGATCCTTTGTTTACACATAGGAAGCAATTCATGTAGAACATGTTCTGGATTCGATACAATTTTTTGAATAATTTTCTATCCCTCTCCTCGATTACTTCAGATATCTTAATGTTCTTTGTCGTATATCCATAACGATGAGCCCGCCGGAAAAACCTGTCTATACGATCCAAATCCTTTTTTTGGAATGCAGAGCCCCACACTTCAATACTATTGTAAAAGAGTGAAATAATTAGCGATTCGAATAATTTGTTTAGCTGATCTGCTGAGTAACCATAGCATCTGCACACTCTCAATATGTACATACGCCCACTGGCCTTCGACAGAAGATCATCGATGTGAAGATCCCAGCAACGTGGGTTTTCCTGAAATGTGACACCTAATAATTTCAACCAGCTCTTTCGATTAATGCCTGCAATCGGTGCTGGTAACGGTTTCATAGATCCACAGTGCACGACTATTTCCCACGTTTTAGAGAGATTTAATGTCATCTGATTTGCTTCCGACCAATTCTGGATACTTTCCGTCTCAGCCTTAGCAGAATCCGACCCTGATTTAACCGGAGCACTAGTCGTTATATCGTCAGCAAATTTAACCAATAGGTTATTTTGCGTATCTATGGGTTTTATGTCATTAACCATCAACGAAAATCTGGCCAAGGTGGTCCATTCAGCCATTCCTCAGGAATATGAACTCCACTGCAACCCCTACTTCCGATATCGGCTGGATTGTCCTTTGTTCCACAATGTCTCCACTTTATTATGTAACTCTTCTCCTTTATCATTCTTCTCCTGCTTAACCCGATTCCAAACGAACTGTTTGTAATTCCCATCGCCATTGACCCAGTGCAGAGTTACCGTACTATCCAGCCAACCATAACAATCTTGTGCTGCGGATCTCTTCAAGACCTTCTTCACGTTATGCAGTAGACTAGCAGCCATTTGTCCCGAAGCAAGTTCCAGTCTAGTTATACTTAGTTCCTTTTTCGCCAGGCGTGCTTTTGCGGTTACCAAACCTTGTGCAACTCCTTGTGTCTGGTGTACAGCGTAGACTGCCGCAGCCGTTGCTTGCCCGCTAGTGTCTCCAAAGGCCTATTGAAAGGATATCTTCTCGATGCATCGTAAGACTACTGGGCACCTCGATCTGGTCTGGAAGCCTAGAGTTCCATGCATGCCATTGCTTGATTAAGGTTCTGGCAGTTCCTGGTCCCAGGTTACGCGGGAATCAAACACATCTCGATATACGAACTTGCCTGATAATGTTACTGGTGCGACCTATGCTGATGGATCAAAAATACTTGCGAGCTGGCTTAGGACTGTTCGTTTCGTGTCAACTTCGGGCTTCGTAGGGAATGTCACAACTAGCTGGTCAGTTGACTTATTCCATTTCATCCCCAACAACTTGGTCTCCTCTTTCTTTACTTTCAGTTGCTGTTTAGCGAAGCTTTGTTCAGACTGAGCACCACCACTCTCCAAGGGTTCTTCTTGTGCAACTAGAAATGTGCTCTCCTGAAAGTCTCGATTGCAGTCTCTTTCAATACTTCCACTTCATTCACAGTAGGACCTTCGCTTATGATGTCCTCAACATATAAGCTCTCCTTTATCTCAACGACCTCATCAGGAAATTCTTCTTCTAAGCTTGCAAGATGATAATCAAGTGTTCCACCAAGAGGGAATGGTGACTGGCTCAAACCAAAAAGTGCTCGAGTAAATCGATAGACTGCAATTTTACTTGGGCTTTCTTCATTGATCCCGTGGAATTGAAGCCATCGTATCTTCCTCCCTGATCCATGCTTGAAGGAAATGCTTGCTTCAAGTCTCCTGACAAAGCGATTGGTTTAAACCTATTCCTCACGAGAATATCCCAAATAAGATATTGCAGAGCCGGCCCTGTCTCAAGGCAATCGTTTATCGCCAACAAAGAAGGAACAGACAAGGGACAAAATTTAGCTTTAAAATCCTCCACTCCCTGCCCTTTTCTCATACGTCGTGGTCGGTGCCTGAAGGGTAACCGGTGAGATTTTAAGCATCCCAAACCATCTAAAGCACCAAAAAATAACATACCATGTCCCTTTCTACAAAAAAGGCTACTGTTTGAAGATGAATAGGTGTGATTTTTCCCACAAAAGCTTGACACCCAGAAATACATCTCCTAATCCCTGCTTAGATAATTATACGCATCATAATCCTTTTTTATCTCACCATCGTGTCAATCCCAATCCTTTCCAGTCTTCTCGGAGTTATTATCTGGACCCAGGGAGATTTTCAGCTGTTTCAGTTCCCTGATGGATATTCCGGTTCCAGCATGGTTACACCAACCAACCTACACTTCTCACCCACGCCAGTCAGTTTATTAAACCACGACAATTTCCCTTTATTCACCCTTGATGCACGAAGGAGCGATGCAATTGACAAACAAGTTCATGTAAAATCTTTTTTGTTCCCAAAATTATGATTACTAACGTTAGGTCACTCACAACTAAAATAGATGAAGTGCAGGAATTTTTAAATCGCAACGATATATCCATAGCATTTATTACCGAAACTTAGCTAAGGCCAGCTATCGTGGATTCTGTTATAGATATACCAGGATATACTGTTCTAAGGAAAGACCGAATATCAGACAATCATGGCGGGGTATGTCTTTACCTCAGGAATGATTATTCGATGTGTACAGAATTGCAAAACCTGGCATGTTGTAGCAACCACGAAATTCTATGGTTGAAATTACGACCAAAACATCTACCTAGAGATTATTCTGGCCTTATAATTGCTGTTGTATACCATCCTCATTTGTTTGAGTTTAAAAATAGTCTTATGCGCGACCATTTGTTTCAATCGCTGAGAATTGCTGAATCAAATTACCCAAATTGTGCCTTAATATTAGCAGGTGATCTTAATCGTTTAGATGTTACTTCAATAAAAAGACATTTCAATTTGTATCAAGTTGTTAAAAAGGCAAAAAGAAAAGACGTAATCGGTTTAGTTCTTACTGACGTGAACAAATATTACAAAAAACCAAGAATTCCCCCCCCCCCCCCTTCGGGTTGTCTGATCATAACACCATCGTTGTTGAAGGCCAGCTGAGAGATAGAGGTTGGTCTACGAAAATCTTACTTAAACGTGATATACATGCCAGCCGTAAAGCTGAGTTGGATGGATATCTGGCAGTACTGGAATGAGAGAAACTTTTTTCATCTATTGATACCTGCGAAGAATTAGTGAATATGTTCAACAATGTGATTACGACTGTCCTCGACATATTAATGCCTATTAAAAAGATTCGTATAAACTTAGCTGACGCTCCATGGATGACCCAACATCTGAAATCACTAATTTTAAAACGACAAAAGGAATTCAATGATCATGGTGCAGCATCATCCCACTATGAATTTTACAAAAATATCGTTAACCGTGAACGAAAGTTAAGCAAAGCAAATTATTATAAGTCTAAAATTGAGCACTCTAAAAATGACAACCCAAGACTATGGTGGAATGAAATCAAAAGATTATGCGGCGAAATACTGTTAAATAAATAAAGAGAAATACTGTTACATTGACCGACCACATTCAAGATGAAGTAGTAAATGATTTATCTGAGAAAGAGATAGCAGATGCCATAAATAAGGCATTGTTAGAACCATTAGAAGAATATCGTCTGCCAGAAACACTGGATAAAATGCCATTAGAAAGCGAAGATGTTGAATTTCCTGAAGTGCCGGAATGGCGTGTTTGAAGTACACTTTCAAGGCTAAATTCATCGAAAGCAGGAGGTCCTGACGGAATTCCAAATTGGATTTTGAAAGACTACGCAGAATTACTTGCTACAAGAATTATTAATGCTTCCTTTAAAGAACAACGACTACCTTTTATTTGGAAAGTTGCAGACGTATCACCATTGCCTAAAATTAAGCCTGTGACTGATCTAAGGAAAGACCTAAGACCCATTTCATTAACAGCGTATCTGACGAAGTTCGCGGAAGAATTTATTGTATGTAACTATGTGAGTTCTTAATATTCTTTATTCATGCCAATATGGTTGCAATACCCATGTCTCGATCGTCTCGTTAACTGATAAAATTGCAAGTTTCGTTTAAATGATTGCGTTGTGTGATAGAATACTACGACGATAGCAGAGAACTTTAGCGTAGGTTCGCCATGAATGATTTACACCAACACATAAGTTTATAACATTCTGATTAATATAATCATAAAACAAATATGTCTGAGACAGAGTAAATGTCTTGTAAGACAGATAGAGAGAGAATTATTAGTGTTAAATTACATATACAGCATGCAGTTGTCAATTGTCAAATGATCTGTTAATATGATGTCCAATCAAGTGCAATGTGCTAATCATCTTTAGTTCCTATGGTGCTGTGCTAAACCTACTAAGTTATTATAAAGTTGATGTCAATTCTCGACAACCCAAATCGTCTACTACTTATGCCCTGATACACATGGTTCATAATTGGGTGACAGGAACAGACGGTAATGGTGCTACAGTAAGAACTACTCTGCTTGACTATCTAAAGGCCTTTGATTTTATCGATCATAGCATTCTATGTGATAAACTTTATAAATTGGATTTGCCTGGATAATCGATTTTCAATCAGATCGCTTACAGCGAATAAAACTCGCCGACGGATGTTTTTCAGAATGGGGCTGTGTTCTTTCCGGGGTCCCTCAGGGGACAAAGTTAAGACCATGGTTATACCTTGTGTTAATTAAAGACTTAAACCTATGTGATATCAAAAATGCCTGACAGGTGGAAATATGTCGATAATACAACAATCTCGGAGGTCATAACGAAAGGAGAAAAAAGTAACGCTCAGGCTATGGTTGACAAAGTAATTCATTGGTCTACGGTAAATAGAGTAAAGTTAAATAGTGAGAAATGTAAAGAACTGAGGATTTCCTTTTCGAAAGATCAACCAGTTTTCGAGCCTATGTTTTGAATAGACAGCCTTTAGAAGTCGTGAAGAGTGTGAAGTTACTTGGTGTAAAGCTTACAAATAACCTTTTGTGGAACGAAGACATTAATGACACAATTAAAAGGGCTTCGAAACGACTTTTTTCTAATTTATTAATTGAAAAGAGCAAATGTTTCATGGAAAGACTTGGTTCTCTTTTATATAACGTGTATCAGACTTGTACTGACTTATGCCGTTCCGGTGTTTTTTGATGGGCTGCCAAATTACATGAAAATCGAACTTGAACGCGTCCAGAAAAGGGCTTTCTCAATTATTTGTCCAAACATCCCCTACATCCAAGCCTTGCAGGAAGCGACTATTCCGACGATAGTCGACTATTGTGAACACGTGTGTCATAAAACATTTAACTCCATCGTTAATGATAGCGAAAATAAACTTTTTAAGTTGCTTCCAACTTTAAATAACATTTCGTACGATTTACGAAAAAATAAACGTTTTATAATTGCAGAATGGAAAACTAATCGTTGTAGGAACTCTTTTATCATGGCTAATTGCATTAAAACTAATTATTCTTCGTCGTTGTAAATATACTTAGTTTTACGTAGAGTTTGATAATTGACTGTTTGACTTGATTCAAGCATGAAATCTGTAAATTTATTCTCTGCCCCGTTCATTACTTGGTTGATGATCCACTCTTGGTTTCCAGAGAAGGCCCGTTTCGTTCCACCCTTCTTCGCTCTGATTCAACTGCTCCTTATAATCCTCATGCACTGATTGCTGTTCGTTAAGAGGTTCCTTGATACCGAGGACATCAAGATCACATAGCTTCTGATAATCATGCATCGATGACTGTGTGAACAGCATCTTAGTGAGGTCATCATTTTATCCAGGCGACATTATTCACCCAAACTTCGTCAACTCTCTCACTGGTTCACCAGTGCTACCTGCACGAGGTTTTGATCTTCGCATAGTCGCTCGCTCCTATAATCAAGTGAATCGGGAGTTCTTCTTTTTCATCCGTATCATCCATTGTTACTCCTTTCAGGTGTTTAAACTGTCCGATTGTTTCCTTGTACTTAGGATTTGGTAAACTCAGCAGATGACTGCGGTCCACTTTAGTGACTTCGGTCTTCAAGACAAATGTTTCATTCACGTCAGTCACTTGCGGCTTATGTACATCAATCATCTTCTTAGAGGTTTGCATCATCATTTTAATTTTCCTGAATTCACGCCGGTCTGGTTTGCTGCTAAGACGCCTAAGCAGGCCAGCTGAGGCACAGGAGCTTCCAGTCCTTCTGTCCAACAGTGCTGTCTACACTTAATGCTACATGCTTTCACCACCACCACAGGATAGATCACCTTGCTTTCACCTTTTGCTACCATCATTTGTTGTGTCGGTTGAGTATCACATATCGATGTGTGATGTCTCTTCTTGCATCGTAGACATACAGTTTGACTGCGACATTCAGCTGCCTTATGCCGTGCTCCTCTGCAGTTGAGACAGCGTTGTTTTCTTCCCAGAATCTTCTTTTGATCTGCCACTGTAACCACCTTTTTGCAATCAGTTGACCTGTGACTCGAATCATTACAGTATATGCAGGATCTTTGCTTTTGTTCTTGCTGTCTTGTCTGAAATTTCCTTGACCTGTTCGGCGATCTCTGATTTTGTTTCTCTACTCCCTGATTTTGTTTATCTACTCCCTGATCTTGTTTAAGTGGATTTTGCTCTGTCCATTTCCGTAGGGCTTCAATCAGTGGGGGAACTTCCATTCCTGCCAGCTGTCGTCCGTCCTAACTAAGTCGCTTCTGATACCCTCAAGTTTGTCTAGAGTCATTCTCGCTAGTGCTGTGCACCGGAGCCGGAGGGCCGGAGCCGGAGGGCCGGAGCCGGAGCCGGAGCCGGAGTTTTGCCCTATTTTGCCGGAGCCGGAGCTGGAGCCGGAGTTTGTTCACCTCCGGCAAAACTCCGGCAGCACTTATTTGTGCTGCAAACTTCTATCATAGATCAACGAAAAACTTACTCCATCGAAGAAAAAGTAAATACAGCCCAATGCAGCTTGACACCAACATACAAATTATAATTATGGTATTTTATGTTATTTTTGTATAACTGTGACGTCCGCAAGACGGTAAAGCATGTGAAAATTTTACCTAAAAATTTCATCGAACGCTGCAACGCTATGCTTGCAATATTGACATTATTGTCAACATGAAAGGTCGAATATGTGTTTTAAAGAATAACTGAAACATTACCCTCATCAGTAAGGTCTGAGAGCAGAGTCTTTCCTTTGGCGGGTAGCATTGTAACAGGAAACATTGGTAAACTTGCTTTCATTAAGTTTGATAATAAACAGTTTTAACCACATTGACCTTGCGTCTTGTTTTTGCAAATACAATACCGTGCATCATGCATATTACAAAATGTTAATGCGAAGAATGCGAAGTGTTCACAAAGATGGCGTTTCCAATTTAAACTGCAAAAATTTCCAATTTTGACAAATTTGCACAAGCCTAAAATTTTCTACCGGAGCCGGAGTTTTTTTTGCCGGAGCCGGAGCCGGAGGTGACAAAACCGGAGTTTGCACAGCACTAATTCTCGCATAGCCAGAGACTTCAGTCAGTTTCCCTAAGGTTTCCAAAGATTGCACGCTTGTTAACAGTGTCTCAGAATGCATGGATCTCTATATGGTTGACTACCCGGAGTGGTTGGCAACCCGATGATATTTTGCACATATCCATCAATCACTTGGCTATCTTTCCCGTACTTGGACTCCAGAATGTTCTTTGCTCTTTCATAGCCCTCCAACGTGAAGGGTAACTCATCTACACAAACACGAACTTTAGAGTAAAGGAGTTCCTTTAGGTATGAAAACTTGGTCACTTGGGGAATGTTGGTTTCATCTATTCCCGATACAAACTGATTCCAGAATCTTAACCAATCAGTTTGTATGCCTTTAAACCTTGTGATAACAAGCTTGGGAAGTTTTGTATGTTGCTTGGTCTCTTTTTCCGGCTTTTTTGAACTTTCTACTTTCTTCTCAAAATCCAGCCTCTGTGTCAACTTTGCTTCTTGAAATTTCATCTCCTCTTCGAATTTCTGATGACGTAGTTTAGGTGCCTAGTCCTCTTCCTCACATCTTACTTGCTCGCCCTCAGCTTTCTGATTCAACTCTAACACACTAGCCTCGTACCTCCTTACACCACCTTCTATCTTTTTGCTCCATTCTCTAATGTTCTGAATTTCTTTTCAATCTTTACTTCTTGTACCTTCGTTTGTAGCTCGTGTATCTCGTCAATATTATCTTGTAATGTTTTTACTCTCCGTTCCATCGTGGGTACATGTTTTTCCTGTACAATCTGTTTTACATCCTCATTGGTAAACTCCAACATTTTTAGTTTAGTTTCCACTAATTTCAATAATATTTCCAAAGTTGCCATATTTGTATGTTTGGTGTGTTAGGCTATAGGCAGTCCAGTGTTTCCCAGATCACAAGGTTCACTGTTCTCAACACAGTAAATAATAAACCACTGATTAGTATAAACCAAACCAATCCGATGAGATTGTTATGGGACTACTGTTATCCCATTTCAGAATAAAATTCCCAATTTAGTTATTGATCGATCACTCCAGTTATATTAAGATCCTCTGATTAGGTATAATTTGCCCAAGCTCACTGTCTGATAAATAAAATACATCTCTAATATTCCACTAACTAGAATCTCTAGTATTCCACTATTCTCCAATTCTGTCGCATCAGGGTGTGCCACTTTTCGGGAATTTTTTTCCCCGACAAGCAAAATAAATCACACTCTTACAGATAAATTGTTGTTACTGTATTTCGTTTACAACATCCCAAAGTGAAAATCTCGCCCTTCTTTATACCAAATCAACTCCCCCCCGCCCTTCCCCTTGAGCGTCCTCGCGTGGAAAACCACGCGCGCGAACCAAATAACGTTAAAAAACTAAATTACTGATTTTATTACTATAAAGTACGTAAAAGTCTCCGACATTTATTGCAATTTTCGTCATTACCTGAATTACAAAGATTATGCAAGAACTGGATATAAATTTATGTACAAAATTATCCTAATTGTAAATAAATAGATTAAACATTGCGCTAAGTTTAAGTTTATCCTCGTACTTATAATACTGACTCAAATAAATTTTGTTATGTAAAGAAAGTTTAGATAACGCATACATGGAAATGTTTGGTTGCTTTTAGCTCTAAGATGTAGTGTGGATGTTTCTAAAAACCATGAAACAGGACATAACGTGTAGTTTTTATAGTATAGGCGAGAAATTTCCATTTACACAGACATGTGTGCGCTTGTGCACCCACTTCGCTACATTTAACTTTGCGTTAATTTACATTTAAAAAATGGTTTGGTAGATTTAAAAAATATGCAAAACAGACACTTTATAATTTTTACAGGAAGCCATAAAATCCCAATTGCGCGATTAGATGATGATGTGCGCCCGTTTTTAGGTAGACACTAAAATTGTGTGTTTTGTGTAGTACGTTGTGGCTCATGAGAGGCATGCTGGTTCTCCTTGTCTGAAGTGTGGTCCTGAAGTTTGCGTGGGAGGTCTAGATTTACATTTCTGGAGGTGAGGATTCTTGTTTTAAGATTTTTGTGATGTTCTCCTTTTCGTGACTGTGTTGAACTTTGCTTTTTCCCAAAACAATATACAGATATATTTATATGTACGAAGAGAAGAGAGAAATTTCTGCATCACTTCTGTATGATAATATATAGCCAAAACTACTGTCCCGAAAGGTTGTTCTACACGTCGTTAGAGTTGTTCTCCGGCAATATTTATCTCCGATTCAATTTAAAACATTCTATGTGTGTAGTTTTATGACAGCAAATATTGAATCGTTAAAAGGTGAAATAAAGTCTGGATATAAAGTTTAAATAAATTAGGCTTTTTTGCGTCCTTGCAAGATTAATTTTAGTTAAATATTTTTAACTTGAGTATTTTTGTTTCCTTTGTAGAAAAATTTGCAAAACATGTAAGTGTGGTGCCGCAGATCACGATATCAAAAGTGACGAAGAGTTTACTCATCAGCTAATTTTACGTGACATACAAGAGTTAGTTACAGGTCCTGATGGATGTGGTATTGTTAAAGATAACATCAGAAAGTTCCGTTTGGCAAGTACAGGTTCAGAGCCTGAGGTTGTCCCCAAAGGAAACTTTTTATGGGTTCCATCTGGAGTAACAAAGGCAGTGGTACGTAGAAGTTCCTACATTACACATTGTTAATGGCCATATGGTTTCATATTTACTTGGCTAAAGCGAGGTTCTTTCGCTTATTCTCTCACGCGCACTTATTCTCCCACGCGCACACTCTCAATTTTGACCAATCCTGACATGTCTTACAGGCTTAAGCTATCTCATTGGCAGCTCTTCAGTCATTAGTTTCTCAATTCATTTGACTTCCTGTCTTTGGTCACAATGGTTCTGGCATGCGACGACATGCATGCTTTTTATCCAAACAAAACGGCTAACGCTTTCTATGCGTACTCGATCCGGTTCGATTGCAGAATAACCGTCCACTAGTCTCTAGCACTGCGTAGCTACTCTTCCGGTTATCGAGTTTTCCACTAAAGTGGAAAATGCGTACATGTAAGAAATTTACTTATTCTTTTTACGCATTTTCTGAGCATCTAATTTCTGAGTATGTACATGTAAGAATTTTCGTATTTGCGTGTCCGCAGTCCGCATGTCCGCGTTTTCCAGCTAACCCAAAATGGCTGTATATACGCTTTCAAACGCCGATCAGAACTAAGCTTAGAAAGCGTCTTGTGTTATCAATTGTATGACCTCGTTTCCAGGCTTAATGTAGTAAAGTAGCGACATGTATGTCTACTGTTACCTTTAGCCTTGTCCACACTCTCTCTCGTGTTTTTGTTGGCGATGTTTATCCTGGTGGGATGTCATTGAGCGAGATATGCAAAAGCTGTGTGCTAAAATTCGGTAGTTTTGTATTAAAATTTCTACAATTTTAATGGATCTAGCGAAATGAATTTTTAGTAAATGTTTCTGTGAGAAGAATGACCCTGATGTTGTTGACCATTCCCCCCTGTCGCCGAACGTGGTAGAGCAACCTTTTTGTGAATGTGGTTGACTAATCTTTTGTGCCAGTCTTTTTTTTTTGCTGCGTTGCATTATCAAGCAAGAAATGGATTTAGCCTATTTCATTTGGCCTAGAGACCGCGAGATTGAATATCGTAAAACTATATGCCTTACTCGTTAGTTTTTTTTCACTATCGTATTTGATTAAATGATTTAATCTAGGCGGACAAGTACATGGCATCTCTCCCAGAGGACAAGGCACCAATAAAAGAATCTGACGGTGAAGTATATCGCCGTAAACAAATGATGACACAACTTCCTGCTCATGACAATGATGAAAGATTCTGTGACGCACTCACAGATGAAGAGAAAGAACGTATGAGGGACTTTCTACAACATAGAAATGAAAAAGCGGTGGGTATTGGGGAAGTTGGAGAGCTGGCCGATACAAAGGAGACAAGTAAATTTGTAAGTACCGTTATCACATTAAAAGACACATAAGTTTACCCAGAGGTTTCAAAATTATTTCAAGTAGGTAGCTGTTTTCAAAAGTTAGCTGTCTATGATCACAAGTGTAGAAATTAAGCTAACTGAATGCTAACTGGCTTTGTTAATAGATTGAATTACATACATATTATTGATCTTTGAAACTAAACGTAGTTTTTTAGATACATCAATTTTATTGGAAATCCTGTAACTTTTCATATCACCAGATGAACTTGAGAAGCCGGCAAAAGTCCAGGAAGCGCCGTCTAGTTTTAAAACGAAATCAAAATCAAAATTCGAAATTCAAATTTTTTGCCAACTTTTTTTGTTGTTTTAATCCCCGAGTACGAGTGAAAGCGCTGTATTATTGTTTTATTTCAGAAATGTGACAAGTGTGCTGAGCCACTTGTTCCGGGTGATGTGGCTGTATTTGCTGCCCGTGCTGGCTCAGATATATGTTGGCATCCTCAGTGTTTTGTCTGCAAGACATGTGACGAGCTGTTAGTTGATCTAGTTTATTTCTTCAAAGATAATGATATCTTTTGTGGTCGTCATTATGCTGATTTCTTTCGACCTCGTTGCCGTGCTTGTGATGAGGTAAAGTACTTGTGTATACACGGCAAAAAATTGCTAGTTGTTGAAAACAGGATTAATCAATGTTGTGCTGCCCATATTGTTCAATGTTGTCAACAATATTGTTCAGTATTGTTACGCCCGATTGCGGGCCGGATTCAGGCTCAATAACTTGTTCAATGTTGTTGACAACATTGAACAATGTGGGCAGCACAACATTGCCCACATAGCCTACACACATGTTAGTGTAGTTTTAGTTATTTTCCACTATTATATGCTACAAAATAAGCAATCTAACAGTCGCTCATTATGCAGTATGACGTCACTGGTTAGGTAATTTTCAGATCAAATAAAATTGAATATCTCGAAAAGTAAGGCAGTTACAAAAATTCTATCAAAGAAGTTATACAGTGATTTTAACTGATCTTTCCAATGCAATACGAAAATTGTTGGAGAAAATTTCGTTTCATAAGCACTTTAAGTAAATTTGTGTTTAAAGGTTCGAGGTTCCAGCCTTCCTGGGGAATTTTTCAAAATTCTATTCGAATTTGATATTTTGTGATGTGAACTCCTGCATTTTTATACTGTAATAATTGTATTTCATTTTCGTCATTTGCATCCAAGTTTAGCTCCACAAACATTGCGCTCATGATAGAGTCTTTAGTTTGTTAATATATTGTTACGCATGCACATCACATGCACACATTAGATATGTGAGTGTTGCTGACTGTATATGGCGATACATCATGAACCTTAAATCAGGCAGAGGATGGGGTCCAAACTACTGCATCTCTCAGGGAGAGGATGGGACCTAAACTAATAAGTCTTCCATGGAGAGAATGGGGTCTAAACTGCTACATCTCCCAGGGAGAGGCTGGGGCCCAAACTACTGCATCTCCCATGTAGAGGATGGGACCCAAAATTCTACGTCCTCCAGGGAGAGGATGGGACCCAAACTTCTATGTCTTCCAGGTAGAGGATGGGGCCCGAACTTCTACGTCTTCCAGGTAGAGGATAGGACCCAAAATCCTACGTCTTCCAGGGAGTGGATGGGGCCCAACTACTACGTCTTTCACGGAGAGGATGGGGCCCAAACTTCTACGTCTTCCAGATAGAGGATGGGGTCCAAACTTCTACGTCTTCCAGGGAGAGGATGGGACCCAAACTTCTACGTCTTCCAGGGAGAGGATGGGACCCAAACTTCTACGTCTTCCAGGGAGAGGATGGGACCCAAACTTCTACGTCTTCCAGGGAGAGGATGGGACCCAAACTTCTACGTCTTCCAGGGAGAGGATGGGACCCAAACTTCTACGTCTTCCAGGGAGAGGATGGGACCCAAACTTCTACGTCTTCCAGGGAGAGAATGGGGGTCCAAATTACTGCATCTTGCAGGGAGAGGAGGCTCGAGTTCAAACTACTGCATCTCCAGTAAACTCTACGAAAATCCGCTCTCGTTTTCAGTTTCTTGAAGTCATATTACTAAAATCACGTTTTCCCTCTCAGCTCATTTTCAGCAAGTCTTATACCCAAGCAGAGGGTTGTAACTGGCATCTCAAACACTTTTGCTGTTTTGAATGCGACAAGAAACTTGGTGGAGAGCAGTACGTTGTGCGAGAAAATCCATACTGTCTTGCTTGTTATAAAATTCTCTTCGCGAAGAAATGTGGCACATGTGGCAAAGTGATAGCAGCTGATGACAAGAGGCTTTGTTACAAAGAAAATTTCTGGCACGCAACTGACGAGTGTTTCCACTGCAGCAATTGTTCGCTTTCACTTGTTGGGAAGGAATTTCTTCCAAAAGGATCAAACGCGTATTGTTCTGCGAAATGTTATAAGCAACACAGAGGACAGTGAAATACGCGTGCAGTAGCTAGGTTGTAAAACAAGCTCTATCTCCTGAGTAAAACAAGACGACAATTTTAAACATTATTTAATTTTATTTGGTATTGTATTTAGTTTAACTTACACGTCACCTTCGTACTCATTTTCCTAAGGAAAATCCTGTTTGAAATATATGGAGTCGTATTTCGCTACAGTATTTACGGACTCTTTCATTATTCTCTCCTAAATCATTAAGACATTACGTCTGAGCGTTCAGCACCGAATAGTGAATATTTATATTTATTTGTTTTCCAAATAATGATTATTTTGACTTTATTTCTCCTATTGTGGTTTGCTTTTACCATGTGAAACAAGAACTACATATATTTATGTTAAATAGATTGTCGTTTTGTTTTTTTCTGTGCACTTCATTTGCAGTTTAATGCTTTTATTCACAAATGATCTTCAATGAAACTATATAGGCATTTTTCATGAAAGGCGATGAGGTCAAAGTTTAGTTGTTGGCGGATTATATGGTGTAACAAATGTTGTCAGCTTTATGCGGATTCAGTCTGCTGCGTTTTTCAGTTGATATGCCTCGTGCACTGAGCCCGCGCTCTGCATGTATCCATTGAACTTGGTACGATGGTACTTCAGTGTGATGTTGAAAATATTCGGGTGATACCCAGCCTGATCACACCTACGTTTCGCCGCCTGAAAATTTTTGGGCGGGGTAATAAACGTAGTTCTGTGATCAGACTGGGTAACACCCCTTACGAGAATGTTTGACCACTTCGCATGTTTTGCAACAAAATGTGAAAATTTAATTTAATTAAATAAAGAATTTTAGCGTCAGTGCTCGGTATAGGCAGAAGGTCTTCATAGCCAATTATCAGGCAATAATCGGCCGATTGGCGATTATTTAGAAAATAGCCGATTAATTTTGCAGATTATTTACCGATTGATTGGCTTATCTCTAACGAGCACGGCGTGGGCCGGTCGTCACCAACCCATACCGACAAGCGTGCGAGTGGTTGATTATAACAACGAAAGACACTAAACTATAGAAATTGGTTTTCTAAAGAACGAACCACAAATAATGATTAGTTTGTTCATCACAAAACCTGATTATTTAAGTTGTATTTGGCTCTAGGGCCAAAGGTATTTAGCTGTGAAAAAAGTGTATAAGTCATCGACGTTTTACTTGTTTTTGTTAGTGTTCCAAAGTACACCGTTACATTCTTGTTTTCATGCCAGCCATAGACACAAACTACAATAATAGGCAACGACTTACAGTCTATTATTTTTATGCATGGAATATTTCTGCACTGCAAAAGACGATAGCTGTATTTTTAACTGTTTAGTTTGATTTTTGAAATTATTTATAACACTATATATCATTTAGCTGTAATACGTGATTGAACTTGTCTACCATTTACAACAACTTGATTATCGTAGAATGAATATCTGCTGTATATTTTCACATCTATGTATAATAAAGATGTCTTAGTAACAACTTCACATCCCAAATTGCTTTTCCTTCTATCGGCAAGGTACCTCATACAATATTCATTGCTAACAAGACGCCTGCTAAGGCGTTCACTCTGCCTGCCAAAACGAAAATGGGCACAAGGCACTAAAGCGTTCATTGGGCGGGTGGGGGGGGGGGGGTATATTCACTTATTTCTGTTCTGCCCAACGAACTCCTTTTTAAATCAGTTATTATAATAACTTTAGCGAGCATTGTGACGTATTTTGCGGGCTAAAATAAATTTTAGCCCTATTCTTTTGTCATAATACAACCAACATATGGCTGTTTTATTTTTGGGTAGTTGCAAGTAAAGAAAATTTTACTAAAAGTGTATACAAATACAATACATAAATATATTAACCTGATAGCATCATTTAAATCAATTCTGTAGCACACTGTCTGAAGTGTCCACGATATAATTTGTTGGGAACTGTAGACTAACATATGTATTTCTGGAATTGGAATGTTAAATGTCTCTTACCTTTTATAAATGTATGAGATCCCACCAGCAAATAAATCATTTTGCACGAAATATTATTAGCATCTCACTATAGGTATAGAAAACCAAGGAAAGAAATCACAACGAATACTTCGTGATTAGGATTAGGAACACATTTCCTAGATTCACTGCTTGATCATGGAATGATAGAGTCTATCAAAATTTGAAACATTTCAATATTAAAACATTTCTGGAGCAATGTTTTGATAAAGAACCTTCCTTTCTCTTTTTGTTCACTATTACATGTTAAAAATTGTGTTTTGTATATGGATATTTTAGTAGAATTTGCGTTTGATTCTTGTGTAGAAATTTGTAAATTTCTTATAAAGTGGAAACACAGCAGAAAATGACGGAAACACGCTCTCAAAACTTCACCGCGATACATCGCTCCTCGGTAAAGTTTCGCGGTGGAATTTGTCGTTTTAAAACATTTTGCATGATAATCTTTCCACGTAAAACCTTCTGATAGTCTAGATGTGCTAGCATACATGTTAAAATGCGTGTTTTGTTGACATACTCCGCTGGAAATTGAGTTTAAACGCCGTGTTTACACAGCAAAAAACGCACAACCTGTTCTGGCCTGATGAAAACAGCATTGAACAATGTTGTGCTGCCCACATTGTTCAAGGTTGTCAACAATATTGTTCAACATTGTTACACCTGATTGCAGGCTAATTCAGGCTCATCAATTTGTTCAGTATTGTTGACAGCCTTGAACAATGTGGGCAGCACAACATTGTTCAATGCTGTTTTCATCAGGCCAGAACAGGTTATGCGTTTTTTGCTGTGTAGGTCGGCTCACGCGGCTTGTGCCCAGCGGTATCACCCATGACCGCTGGGTAGATACTTTAAGTGACCCCTCATTATAATGTATCATTATAGTTTATATACTAGCATATACTTACACATACACAGATATCTTTAGTACTCCCTAGACTTCCTTAGCTATACTTATCTTTGTAATCATTGTAATATTTGTTATCTTTGTAATCATTGTAATATGTGTGATCCCGTAACTCTTGTAATCTTGGTTATCTTTGTTACCTATGTAATCATTGTAATATTTCTTGTCTTTGTAATCATTGTAATATCTGTTATCTCTGTGATCCCCGTAACTCTTGTAATCTTGGTAATCTTTGTAATCATTGTAATATCTGTTATCTTTGTAATCATTCTAATATCTGTTATCTCTGTGATCCCCATAACTCTTGTAATCTTGGTTATTTTTGTAATCTTTGTAATCATTGTAATATTTGTGACTATATCGCAACCAGGTATACAATCCGACATAATAAGTGCTACTCTGGTTTTTGTTAAATGAATGAAATCACCGAACAAAGATTACATTCACGACCCAACGTTTCGACACTCCGGTCTAGTGTCTTCATCAGGGGTGGTCTGATGTTGAAACTCACGACCTTATATGCTGTCAAGGTGACGTCATTTACCAACAAGATGTAAATACTCTTGTGGTAAATGACTTCCGTCATCCCTATTTAAGGCACAAGGGCTCGCATTGATATGCCAGGCTTCCAAACAAAGCCTTTGACCATAACGATTGTTAGTGGTAATGACTTTAGAATCTTCCCACGCAATGTTATGGCTTGTTTCACACACGTGTTCAGCCAAAGCTGATTTTGAGCTGTTAAAATTAGAACAGCCCTTTGATGTTCTTTCAGACTTGTGCAAAACTGGCGTTTTGTTTGACCCAGATATACTTTCTCGCAATCACCGCATGGTATAGAGTATACAGCATGTGTTTTCTGATCAGTCGGAACGCGATCCTTGGGTTTCGCAAAAATATGTCCCAATGTCTGAAAGGGTTTCAGGGAAACCTTAATACCACAATTATTAAGAACTCTCCTGATTGGTTCCGCAATTCCTTGAATGTACGGGACTATTGCAAAACCTTTCACAGCGGAATCACCCTCTGGAGAGTTGCAATGAGTCAAGGTTGGACGCCTTAAACAATCGTAGAGAAAGCTCTTAGGATAATTGTTTTCTTTCAGAATATTGGTTACATATTGACACTCATTTTCCCTAGCATCGTTGTTCGATGTTAAATTCTCCGCTCTCTGAAACAAAGTTGCAACAACAGACCTTTTATGGCTTCTCGGGTGATGCGAGTTAAATGACAGATATTTATCAGTATGAGTTGGTTTACGATAAACCATATCTGGTTTCAATATGTAACCAATATTCTGAAAGAAAACAATTATCCTAAGAGCTTTCTCTACGATTGTTTAAGGCGTCCAACCTTGACTCATTGCAACTCTCCAGAGGGTGATTCCGCTGTGAAAGGTTTTGCAATAGTCCCGTACATTCAAGGAATTGCGGAACCAATCAGGAGAGTTCTTAATAATTGTGGTATTAAGGTTTCCCTGAAACCCTTTCAGACATTGGGACATATTTTTGCGAAACCCAAGGATCGCGTTCCGACTGATCAGAAAACTCATGCTGTATACTCTATACCATGCGGTGATTGCGAGAAAGTATATCTGGGTCAAACAAAACGCCAGTTTTGCACACGTCTGAAAGAACATCAAAGGGCTGTTTCTAATTTTAACAGCTCAAAATCAGCTTTGGCTGAACACGTGTGTGAAACAAGCCATAACATTGCGTGGGAAGATTCTAAAGTCATTACCACTAACAATCGTTATGGTCAAAGGCTTTGTTTGGAAGCCTGGCATATCAATGCGAGCCCTTGTGCCTTAAATAGGGATGACGGAAGTCATTTACCACAAGAGTATTTACATCTTGTTGGTAAATGACGTCACCTTGACAGCATAAGATCGTGAGTTTCAACATCAGACCACCCCTGATGAAGACACCAGACCGGAGTGTCGAAACGTTGGGTCGTGAATGTAATCTTTGTTCGGTGATTTCATTCATTTAACAAAAACCAGAGTAGCACTTATTATGTCGCATTGTAATATTTGTTATCTTTGTAATCATTGTAATATTTGTTATCTCTGTTATCTCTGTGATCCCCGTAACTCTTGTAAGCTTGGGTATCTTTGAAATCTTTGTAATCATTGTAATATCTGTTATCTCTGTGATCTCCGTAACTCTTGTAATCTTTGTAATCATTGTAATATCTGTTATCTCTGTAATCTCTATGATCACCGTAACTCTTGTAATCTTGGTTATCTTTGTAATCATTGTAATATCCGTTATTCTGTTATCTCTATGATTACCGTAACTGTAATCTTGGTTATCTTTTTAATCATTGTAATATCTGTAATCTCAGTGATCACCGTAACTCTTGTAATCTTTGTAATCATTGTAATATCTGTTATCTCTGTAATTTCTGTGAGCTCCGTAACTCTTGTAATCTTGGTATCTTTGTAATCATTGTAATCATTGTAATATCTTTGATCTCTGTGATCACCGTAACTCTTGTAATCTTTGTAATCATTGTAATATCTGTTAGCCCTGTAATCAATGTAATATCTGTTGTCTCTGTAATTTCTGTGATCCCCGTAACTCTTGTAATCTTGGTTATCTTTGCAATCTTTGTAATCTCTGTAATCATTGTAATATTTGTTATCTGTGTTATGTCTGTGATCCCGTAACGTCTGTAATCTTGGTTATCTTTATTATGATATTACCAGTAGTCTGTATTTTCGTAATGTTTGTAGTCTTTGCAAACATTGTAGTTTCTGTAATCTCTGTAACCTTTGTAGTCCCTGTAGCTGTTGCAAAATTGGTAATCATGAAGGCCTTGTAACCATACAATCTCGTAATTTTAATCCATGTATTATGTGTAATCATTGTAATCTTTATAATACCTGTATAACACCTATAATCTCTCCTTTTTTAGTCGGTGTAAAAACAGTAATATCTGTAATCATTGTAACATTTGTAATATGAGTCTTTGTATGATATCTGTAATAATTGTTATTTGCAGATATCTTTATAATATCTGTGCAATTTCTGACATCTTTTTTGTCTGCGTAGCCTATCATTTGTTCTGCACCTTTATTTCATAACATGAATACCACTCAGTGTATGGAGGTCCCTCTTGATAGATAGATATTGATACTAAATAGATACTTACTTAAAAAGTTGAAATAATTCAAGCAATATCAAATATCTGAAGAAACAAAACGGTACTCAAAATAATATGCAAAAGTTTTCCTAGCCGACCTATGACTATTTTTCATTACTGACCAACTCATAATCATGTTATTTACAAGAAAATATAGTGCTGTTGAAGCAGCAGAAGTAGGAATGAGGTGTATAGATTATATCAGTGCAGGGTCTTGGACGATACGACAATTATATTGCTGGAAAGTTGATCATGAGTCATCAGTCTAACACTAACCGTGATATTTTCAAGGCCTCGTGATTCAGACTTCTCGTGCATTGTCTAGTTAGTGGGAGATGTCGCTGAAATTTCGTTCTCTTCATTTAACGCTGCAACAAACGTTTTAGTAGCATAATACAGTGACGATATAAGAACGACCAGTTAATAAATTATTTCATGACTGTATTAGTGCGTGTCATGGGTAGTAATAATGAGTAGAACTAAACCTTGTTTCTACTATTTTAAACCTGGATAAACATTTGAAACAAATTAATTAAAACTCATTTATTCACAAAGCGAAAGTAAATCAACATGTAAAATAAAAGACGGTAACTGATGATTCAACGTAGTGTAAAAGTTTTTAGTTGCTGGTGAAATATCCGACCATGTATATTTTTCAAAATAGAAATCAATGCCGGTAAAAAGTTTTACTGCGCAAACGTTTATTTGTTAAACTGTATTGGTACTTTAACATCGCTGCCCAAAATTCTAATGTTAATGATGCTAAACAATATTAACTTCCACTTTATAAAATGATAATAGTAACACCTAGTATTTAAAAAGTTATTCGTTGAAGGCGAGGTGATTATCGGGGAATATTCACCGAGAAGGAGTCGAGGTGAATATTCCCCGAAAATCCACGAGCTTAAGACGAATAATTGTTTTAGTATTTTTACACAAGTGAATTTACAGAACAAATGGCTTTAACAAAAAACGGCTTTGTATAAAACGGCTAGTCGCCATTTTGTAAACTTGTTTTTACTGTTATATTCACCTGTAGGTAAATATAAGGAATGTCACGTCAAATTTTACCAATCACAACGTCAAATTTCTTATATTCACTTGTGTAAAACTACTAAATATAATCATTTGATCATCTAAATATAAAAACCATTAAACAGTATAGTTTGGTATTATCATATACAACACCTGCTACATGACTATGATCACCCCACTATATAAATGGGAATTTGTACTACATCAACCCTAATCGTCCATTTTTTACTGCAGAGAAACTGTAGCTTAGTAAATGACAAAATAATAAAATGGATCGTTTTTTAAGCTATTTAATATACTTGCAATTTGTGCCTTATAAGATATCTGATAAAGCACGAGTCTTGCTCGTGTTTTAAAAGATATAACTTATAATTTTTAAAGCGCGTCTGTCATGTATGCAGAATTTTTATACTTAATTTTTTTTTCGGTCTAGTTCCTTAGATATCAACGTAATCTTAAATGTAAGCATCATTGTTATGTCTCTTGGTGCTATGCAGAGAGCAGATTTTATAATCAAATAATATGTGTTTAAGTTCAGTCTGCAATTAAAGTTGCCAAAACATTGCTAGCCAGTAATAATTCAAGACCATTTAAAAGACATTAATTATCCAACATTGTGATTAACTAAATGTTAACTGGCATATCTACACAAAATTTAGCCCCCTCCGTGAATAAAACACGTTTTTATCACAGAGATTACAATTATTGGAATAAAATACAATCATTGCAAAGATTACAAAGATTACAAACGTTACAGAGATAAAAGAGATAACAAATATTACAATGATTACAAAGATCACAAAGATTGAAAGATAACCAAGATTACGAGAGCTACGGGGATCACAGAGATAACAGATATTAATCACAATGATTACAAAGATAACCAAGATTACAGTCCCAGTGATCACAGAGATTACAGATATTACAATGATTACAAAGATTACAGGGATTACACAGATCACACAGGTAACTGATATTACAATGATCACATAGATAACAAAGGTTACAAGAGTTGCGGGGATCATAGAGATTACAGAGATAACAGATATTACAATGACTACTAAGATTGCAAAATTAACCAAGATTACAAGAGTTATGGGGATAACAGAGATCACAGATAATACAATGATTACAGAGATAACAGATATTACAATGATTACAAAGACTACAAGAGTTACGGTGATCACAGAGATCACAGATATTACAATGATTACAAAGATAAACAAGATTAGAAGAGTTACGGAGATCACAGAAATTACAGATATTACAATGGTTACAAAGATTGTAAAGATGACCAAGATTACAAGAGTTACAGGGATCACAGAAATTACAGAGACAACAGATATTACAATGATTACAGAGATTACAGATATTACAATGATTAAAAAGATTACAGGGATTACAGAGATCACACAGGTTATTGATATTACAATGATCACATAGATAACAAACGTTACAAGAGTTGCGGAGATCATAGAAATTACAGAGATAACAGACATTACAATGACCACTAAGATTGTAAAGATAACCAAGATTACAAGAGTTATGGGGATAACAGAGATAACGGATATTACAATGATTACATATTACAATAATTACAAAGATTACAAGAGTTACGGGGATCACAGAGATCACAGATATTACAATGATTACAAAGATAAACAAGATTAGAAGAGTTACGGAGATCACAGAAATTACAGATATTACAATGGTTACAAAGATTGTAAAGATGACCAAGATTACAAGAGTTACGGGGATCACAGAGATTACAAAGATAACAGATATCACAATGATTACAAAGATTGCAAAGATGACCAAGATTACAAGAGTTACTGGGATCACAGAAATTACAGAGACAACAGATATTACAATGATTACAGAGGTCAAAGATATTACAATGATTACAAACATTACTGGGATTACAGAGATCACAGATATTACAATGATTACAAAGATAACAAAAATGACCAAGTTTACAAGAGTTACAGAGATTACAGAGATCACAGATATTACAATGATTACAAAGATAACCAAGATTACAAGAGTTACGGGGATCACAGAGATAACAGATATTACAATGATTACAAAGATTACAGAGTCACAGGGATTACAGAGATCACAGATATTACAATGATTACTAAGATCACAAAGATAACCAAGATTACAAGAGTTACAGGGATCACAGATATTACAATGATTACAAAGATTTCAAAGATAACCAAGCTTACAAGAGTTACGAGGGTCACAGAGATAACAGAGATAACAAATATTACAATGATTATAAAGATAACAAATATTACAATGATTACAAAGATCACAGGGATTACAGAGATCACAGATATTACAATGATTACAAAGATTTCAAAGATAACCAAGCTTACAAGAGTTATGGGGATCACAGAGATAACAGAGATAACAAATGATTACAAAGATAACAGATATTACAATGATTACAAAGATTACAAAGATAACTAAGATTACAAGAGTTACGGGGATCACAGAGATAACAGATATTACAATGATTACAAAGATAAGAAATATTACAAAGATTGCAAAGATAACCAAGATTACAAGAGTTACGGGGATCACAGATATTACAATGATTACAAAGATAACAAATATTACAATGATTACAAAGATAAGTATAGCTAAGGAAGTCTAAGGAGTACTAAGGATATCTATGTATGTGTAAGTATATGTTAGTATATAAACTATAATGATACATTATAATGCGGGGTCACTTAAAGTACCTACCGAGCGCTGCACCGACTTCTGACACCGAAAAAAATTATAAAAAAACATAAACGGGGCGAATTTAAAACTCCGCCTCGCCTACGTCAGGCAGAGTAATTATCTTGGCTAGAGATTTGCCAGGCGGGAAATCTCTTCCCAAGATTATCAAGACAGGCGGGAAATGATCTAGCCAATGAATATGATACTTTAACAAAGTCATAAAAACAGTAAAAATATAAATAGTAACGTTTCGTCTTCAACTTAAGCCATTGTCAGACTAAATGGTATAGAATTGGTATAGAATTACAAGACTAGAGTATATAAGCTGAATTATTTACAAGGTGTTGTGCTACAAGGGTTTTGCTGTGTAGATATGGGATAGGAAGTTGTAGGAAGGTTGCTAATCACAAATTGAAGTCCGCTTCAAATCGCTAACATGTACTTTGGCAAAGGATTCCGTTATTGCCCTGTAATACTTGATTATACTTGTAGCTCCGACACTTCGTCAGGCTGTTATAATTCGAATGGCATTCCATTTAATATCCGTATTCCGTGATTCCATATGGCGCTGAAACGATTTGCCATTCAGGTGATACATCACATATCAAACGGATTATACGGTTTTTAACCAACAGAGATTAGTCCTGAGCAAAAAAATGTTTTAAAAGTGATAAACATTGAGCCTTTTCTCATGTGAAACATTGGGTTTCGGTGGGTTGCGGTCATAGAGTGGCGCATGCCTTTGGAAGATACCCTTAGAACTGCTTCCTCTCGAATCTGTCCCCCTTCCCCACTTTTTGACTACGGATTGTCGTCCTATGGTTTCAACTCTTCACCAAAATTTTAAACGCTAAAATTCATCATAATATTTCACCAACAAAACAACCTAGTTGTTCTCCAGATTCTGAGATTTGGGATTATATTCTGGAAAGTGTCAAAGATGACAACGCTTACTAAATCAAAGCCGTGGGTAATCATGTTTCGAATTGTTTAGCTATGTTTGACAATCTTTTATGGCAAGGAAAATCGAAGTTTGCAAGATTATAACTGTTTTCTTTTTTGACTTTCCGTGGGCCGTTTTCTTCTTGATTGTGCTTGATATGCCATTACGTTCAGTGTCCTTGATATAGGAGTCATTTATATATGGCCTTGGGTTTAATTCCCAAACACTGAATGGCAGTTTTTAGTTATTTCAAGTCACGAGATGACATTGCCACTAATGTACTGTAACTGTCTGACGTTAAAAAATAAAATTTTATTTCAATTCATGGTTAATTCGAAGTTAATTAACTATGAATTGAGAGAATTTTTGAGTTTTTCACGCAAACTGTGGCAGTGTATTATGAACTGTTATCAGCACAAATATTGCCTGGGCGGGTACCTTAACGTTCACGGTTTGCATATAACCGTGCATTTTATACATCACAAGTAAACTGTGCCTCGCAGTTGTCTTAAAAGCTGTTAAGGCTTACAGCATACACTGTGTTTGTCAAATTGGTTACAGGCGTGAGATAGTGTCGGCAGTGATAAAACAGTGCCATCCGTGTTTTGTAATTACTCTGTTAGCTCGTCTAAGTTACCTCTGCGATTCAGTTTGTATAAAGTATGAACATTGTGTTTCTCTGTCGTTGTTTAGCGTGTTGGAAAGATGGTTACTGGCGTGAAATAGCGCAAAGTGATAACGCAGTGCCTCTTGTTGCAATCTTATCTCATTAGTTGAAAGAGCTAAAGACTGCCATTCAGTGTTTGGGAATTAAACCCAAGGCCATATATAAATGACTCCTATATCAAGGACACTAAACGTAATGGCATATCGAGCTCGACCAAGAAGAAAACGGTCCACGGAATGTCAACAGCAGTTATTAATTTTGCGCTTTTTCCCGACATTCCTTGTTGCAAAGACTTCTTCATAAATATCGTTAAACAATAGCTAAACAACTTGAAAAATGACCAGAAAGCTTTGGTTTAGTTAACGTTGTCGTCTTTGACTCATTCCCGAAAGAAAACGCTTGTTTTAAGGCTTTAAGGTGTTTGCGCAACTTTGCCATCCATGCTTGTACCGTAAGCTTTGGGAAGACGTCCGCCATATATATTTGGCACAGTGTAGTGGTTTCGTCAGCTAAACCACTACACTGTAGTTTCACAGTGTGGTGGTTTAGTGGTGCCTTGAAGTCTTCTTGTCGTTGTTTCTCATCGAAGACAACTTGTCCTCTCGAACGAAGGGAAATAACGGCGAGCAGTCTTCAATACACCAACCCTACAGGTCTGTCCCCAACAGTCAAGAGAAAGAAATTTGCTTAAATATTAGTTAAAACTCTAGGCAAATAACGTTTGCCTCCTTGGCCTCGCGGTACTGCCTAGTGTTTTCCTGCACTCCACGCCCAGCTTTGATTTCAGTTTTGGGTGGATCGGGGACCGATCAAGTCCAACCTCAATTGCATGAGCTTGAACGGTTCCCGATCCGCCCAAAATCAAAGTCAAACGATGCGTGAAATTCGGAAGAGGTTACCTTTACCTCTCGGCCACGAAGGGAAAGATGTTTGCCAATGAAATAACGAACGGGTCTTTCCTTGCTCATCAGCATGCAATTTTTTTTTTCAAAAACGTCCCGTACGGGCGTTTTTTGAGCGAATTAAGTAAGTAAACTAAAAGTAAAGAAGTAGAAGAAACGACTGAGTTAGAAATAATGGCAAAAACACCTCATTCGGGCAATAAAAACTTATTTTCACCTTCGTACATAGATGATCAAACATGATACATACGGGTATTTTCTGGCATACAATGGTCATCTGACGTCATGACGTGCTGCTAGTTCCTCTAACACGAAGCTTCGTTGAAAATCTCTCCTCTTGCACCAAATATTTAGACACCAAAAGTCTTCAAAGTTCCACAGAAATGGCTCAGAATTCCAAATAAATGGCGACGAAGACACAAAGAAGACATCTTGGGCAAATTTGAGCTAAAATCTCGAAGAAATGGGGGAAAAATTGAGATCGAACATATGTCGTCGTAGAGAAAATTCAAAATCAAAATGGCGTCAGTCTTCTCCTTCGAGCTAAAGATGCAACGAAAATTGCTTCAGTGTAGTTGGACATCAACAATATTGAATTTTTATCACACATGTAAGTATTCTCTAACCAATCAGCGTATGTATTAGTTGTTAAATGTTCTCTTGCTTGGCGAAAATTCGGTCAATTTATTTCATAAATTTTATAAATTTCAGTCAAGTGTACTGGTATATAAGATTGAGCTTCTATTTCTCTCTCTAGCTAAGCCGTCAGGGAATTGTTTGAAATGGAACAACGATGACTTGATTAAAACAGGACCTTTTCAAGGTAAAATAATTTTTATCTTAATTCTGGGTCATTTACCTTCACAACTTATTCAGGCTAAAATTTTTAGGCATCAATTTTGTTTGAGGTTTTTATTCCTAACCGGCATATTTTGTTTTACATTTTAGATATTTCAGAGGTATTGCGAGACTACCACGTGACAAATTCGATGCAAGAAGTCATACCAAATGCAATGACGTACGTTCAAGAGGATTTAGTGGTAAGAATATTAAATATTAGAATCACTTACTGTCATTGTAAATTCTCTATTCTAGTCTCTCGGTTCTCCTTCCGCTTAACTATCTTTTCATATACGATCAAAATTACTTTGGCAATGCAATTAATGAATTAATCGTGCTCTTGTTTCAAACCTTCCTGCCCACCACACCCACTGTATGGGAAATTAATAGAGAATTTATCATGATTACTATGATGTATCGAACGTTGTATCGATAGTTTCTAGATTATTTTTGTAAACTTTATTGTAACTTACTTTTCTTCTTCTTTCGTTGTTATTTTTCTTCAAAACCTCTTGTGTCCACTCATACACGGCAATCTCTACAAGAAACAGGAAATTCAGATTTCCAGTTCAAATTCTAAGGGAATTCCGAGTTAGGGTCAAGTGAGAACTCGTTAAGTGCGAATATTGTTAACTAGCTTTAATTCTTCCTGCCTTCATTCCAATTCCGTCCTTTACATCCTTCTTTCCTTCCTTCCTTCCTTCCTCCTTCGTGGTTGCTGGAATTATCCATTCAGTTTGAGAATGATATTTACATGATAACTTCAGTGCAACACTTAGTTTTATTCATTTATTTTAACGTTACCTCATCGTCATCTAGCAATAGGAGCCTTGGCTAGTTAACCGAGTCCGGTTGATTACCGATATTTTACAATTCTAACCACCCTTTCAACATTCCCCAACCGGTGTACCGTAGCCCTACGACTGTCGACAGAGCGTAAGTGCCACGAATCTGAAGTGGGAATTGAACTCACGATCTCAGAGAGAACAGGCGCTTGCTTTGACGACTGCACCACTTGGTGATTACTGCGTAGGATCAAACAATCCTGGACGAGAAATTTAAATTCTATCGCGGTGCATTGTGTTTCACTGTAATTTCTTTACAAAACAATTACGAAATAGTTTTCGGCCAGGAAAGCGTTATTCATGTATTTGGTATTAGATTGACCACGCGCTTGCATGTCGTTATTCTGAACAGAAAACCATGATATTTTATTAATTTCTTAAGGTATACAAAAATGTAACCCAAATTGCGGACATTCCTAGGCGTTCTTCTTCTAACGTCCGCTGTCAAACGTCCGTTTTGCGTTTTCTTTTGTCATGCCCAGGTTCTGTCCCGGTATCTCGAAGTGTTGTCCATTGACTATCCTCTGTGATATGCCACACCTACTATATAATTACTTAATCCTCCTCAATGCTTGTTAAAGTAGTTATCTTTGCTTATTCTGGAATGAGTTTTTTAAACATTGTAATTATTTATTTTATCAAAAGACGTCAAGTGAAAGAGCGAATACGCCAGTCAATTATTGAACAAAATGGGAAGAACTAATATTGATCCAAGACGTGAATCACTAGCCGTGTCCATCAGAAAATGTCAAGATGAAAATACCATCGCAATGTACGGTTTGTCAAAGTGATTTACAATCATATTTCCGCAGTTTTGTTTTCAACATTCTAAAATATTGTTTTGTAACGTTACGAATTTTCTCCTTATTTTATGATGGTTGACTAGATATGAAAGAGCTTATTAACCAACTGGACCGGCGTGATGTTCTTTGAAGAGAGAATGCCAACCAGATGAAACTATGAACAGCATATGATGAAACAACACCAATCGAAACCACGACGATCCAAGGCAGAGTGAAAGTAAGTGATTACATTTTGCTCCTTTCAGTTCTTTGCTTCGTAAACCTATCGCAAGTTTGCCATTAAAGGGATATGGCAATAGGCATAAAAATCTCGAACTGATGTTTCCAGCGTCAGTAGTGGAATCAAAGGCACATAAAATGCTCGGTTCTTTGATTATCTGAAACAATATAAACAGAATTCGACGTTTCAAGCGAAGGTTCTCGTCGAGAAGACAGTAGTCACCACCATGTTTGTCTCATTTTCAAATAATTTAATTTGGCTTATCGATAGGAACCTTAAATTTTTGATAACGTGCTTAGGTTCTGAAATATTGAAAGGAAAGACACTAGTTATCCGCCATCTTAGATATTCGAACAGGGTAAAAAAGCAATTAGCAAACATGTTTAACATCCATATTTGTATGTATATAATTCTTTCTTAAATTGCGAATGGTCAATAAAATTTCATTAAGATTTAACGCCTTGACGGCAAGTTTTATAAAGTCTACGCTGTAGTGACGTCGTTCAAATAGAGCTAATTATAAAACAAGATGGCGGACGGTGTGTTTTTCTTTCAATATTTCAGAAACTAAGCAGTGTTGTAGTCCGGTAACTACAAGTCTCGTGCATTTAAATCTGAATCCAAGGCCTGCATTATCTAGTATAGTATTCATTCTCAAGTCAAGTATAAACTAGGCTACGTGCACACGGTGTCGTTTCTGAGCGTTTCTATTCCGAATTAATTATTTCAAAAAGCTCCCGACTTGCTGACATAATTTAATGAAAACCAGCATAAACTTAGTCTAAGGACAAAAACTAAAAACTTTATACAACGAGAACTCTTATAGTTTATATCGCTCTCATTTTGACTGCTGTGAAAACGTCCGGAAACGTTACCTCGTGTGCGTATAGTCTAAGTACGGTATTCCACCCTAGACATCAACACATACCCACAAGTGACACCCTACAATACACACTGTTGCCCAACGGCACAGCTATTTGATGCAATGTTCACTTCCTACAGCGTTTTCGCCATAGACATTCGAAAACAGAGACTATTAAAATTCTCATACTCTTTATATTTATATATAAAAAATTCCGTCAAAATTGTATTTGCTAAAAGTTTAATTGATTTTTTTCCAAGAAAAGGAATTTTCCTTCACTACATTGTATTGCAAGTGCGAGTTCTTTAATATCAAGTAAACTCCGATTTGTTAAAAGTAAGCATACTAGGAAAAAATTAACACAGGATATTCCAATTGCTTTAAGAAATATATTGCCATATCCCTTTAAAAATTATCTCTCTTTCACATTTTTACGTCGCTTATTTCCTAAAATATTTTGTGAATAAGTTGAGTTACCCGCCATCAATGAACTCATTGATTAAGGTTGACTTTTGTGATGTCACAATTAGAGCTAGCCAAGTAAAACAACTCTCAAACAACAAGATTTCTCAAATATTGCCAATGAACTAGTCACGAACCCCTTTTTGTTGCGTACAATATCACACTACCTTCATCATAAAGCAAAAATCACGGCCTGTTTGTAAACTTTATTCGGAAATGATTGAGTCATAGCAAAAAGTTACCATGAATACTTCAGAAAATTGTTACCGTGAGATTTTGCTACATCTGTTTTGGTGCAAAAATCAGTCAAATTTAGAACTTCGTGTTTCTTTTTTGCAGTAAAGTGATTTACAATTTAATTGTAATAAACTAACGGATACGATTCTTTAATTTCGAAAGGTGATGGGGTGTGAAAAAACGCAAAAGAAAATAAACGCAAAGCAAATAAACGATGCTGGATGAGATGGACCCACAAATCAACAACAATACGCAAGACAGACAAGACACGACATTATAATACAAAGTAGTGGTAATTTACAAGTTAGTGGAAACAAGATACTAATTATTTAGAGATCAAAGAGGATTCGAGTAAATATTATTGTTTCTGGTCAGACAAAATCATTGTTTCTCGTTGTGAAAAAAGCAATGAATTTAAGATTGAATTAACACTGAAAAAAATATATCGCACGAAATTTCGAAGTCTTGAAGTAACGACACTTTTCTTTTGTTTCATATTTCAAGTTTACAACTGTAAAAAATAATAGCATTTAAATTGTGGTTATTTCTAAAAGCAAAGCGAAATAATATTGGATTGGTTTATTATTATTGTATTCTATTACCGTCATTAACATATAATTTAAAAAAAAAACGAGGAAATAAGACTCGACTTTTGATTCTAATTCCCAGGGGAATATACTGGTTTTATATTTCTTAGTTAATTTGATCCATGCGTATACATTAAAACAATAGGATTTATTATTTTTTGACTTTTTTTAATTCGCAAGGGAATAGAGCAAGCTTTGTTTTCATGGTGATATGTTGATTCATGGTAGAGACGTGACTGTACAGGGTGTCCCAAAAAACCCCAAAAACTATTGAAATCATCTATTGTTAACATTTGAATGCCCTAGCACTTGTTAAAAAATTAAAATATCTGTGTAAAGTACGTTTGTTTTGCTCATGGGAATATTGATAAAAACCAAATTGAATAGGCTAAAATAACCATGCATATAAAATTTGATTGCATTTTTAATATGCACTCGTAGGCTTAGTTTTTTTGTCTGGCATAAAAATGGTTAACACTGAGTATTACTATTAATTATGACGGTTATGTCAATAGTTTATCCACTCGTGGGTTCAATTTAATGCTAGGCATTGAAATTCTAACTATAGATCATTTTAAATAGTTTTTGGGGGTTTTTTGGGACACCCTGTATAATGTAATCTTCTTTGATTATAAATATAAGTATCTTGGTTCCTTGCAGTTTGTTTTGGCAAGCATAAACAATGGAACAATAAATCCATTGTTTATGTGCACAAGAGCAAATTACGGAAGTGGTTTGAGAGCAGCTGCGACGTACCATGCAAATGAAGGCGTTTCGGTTAAATAAGTATGAGAATAGCGGTGAAGCTTTAAAATGTTCCGCTCATTAATTTGAACTATATACAGTAATAGCTATAGGGTATCTAAATTGCATGGTAACTACGGTGCAGGATTTAAATCTCTAAGCTAGCCGTTAAGGAAAAAAGGTTTAAACTCTTTGCATCCTCATGCTTATTTGACCCAGCCTTAGACTTAGGTAAGTATCAGATTTATATTTACTCCGGATCAGTTTACAGTAACGAAAAGCCCATGCCCTTTCAGCTAAGGTTTTACGTTTGAAAACTCAGTCTAAGTGGGTTTAAGTAGCTAGAGATAACGTAATTTATCTTTTTATTTTGGTTTTTTGTTTATAACGTAATTTTTTAGTTAAATGTGTGGACTGCGAGGGTGTGAGCAGTGTGTAAGTGCATGGGGTTAGGCTTATTAAAGGTATTTAAATTTTTTTGAAAGTATGCTTGAAAACCAAAATCTACCATCACTTCTCACAAACAGTTTGGAGCAAGTTCTCTACATCGACTAAATTAGTCTAGTATTGTTATTTAAACTAGTATTGTCTGCGATGGTAAGATATTAGAGACAAAAGTTCGGGTCAAGTTTTGCATACTTTGTCAGCTCACCTGTTTTTATATTCGACCTTTGGTATTTTTACATTAGACGTTTTGGCCTAAAACATCAAACAAAACCAAAATAAGCAGGCATACTTTACCAAAATTTTAATTTCTTTAATTTTCGGTTTTGGTTGGTAGTCGGGGTGGTGGTGGTGCATGTGGGTTTATCAGCTGTGAGTGACTGTGCGATGGTGAGGAAAGTGAAAGTAACGAATGGAATGCAGGAGCTTAGGACCGAGGAAGACAGCTTAGAACTGAGGCAGGTAGGCAGTTGGTAGGGTCAGAGGGGGGCACTTGTCATTTTGGCCTTGGGAGTCAAATTTGCATGCTAAGTCACTAACATTTGTTGTTTTAATTTGTTAGGTATGCGCGGCTGCTCTCCAGAGAAGATCAACTTAGCAACTTGTATTAGCATTTGCAAGGTTGATCTTCTCTTCGCCTCGCTACCCCGGCCAGCTTTTCGAGTGCTACTTCCACCGTAAATAAGTAGAAGTACTTGTACTATATGTATAGGTACTTCTACTTAGGTGGAAGTAGCACTTGGAGAGCTGGCCGGGGTAGGGGGATTTTTTTTATTCAATTTCTTAATTCCCATGGGAATTGAATTTTTAATTAAAAAGGATCACATGTAAATTTTGTAAACAATTTATTGAAAAGAATTTGTAAAGATTACAATTTGAATGACAATAAAAAGACTTTAACTACCGCAAACTGGTACGTATGAAAATAACAATTGAAGAAAACAGAATATGGCATTGCGTTTAACACAAGTGAATAAACACCAGTGAAAATGCAATGTTAAATGGAAATTGGTCTTTTTAAGACAAATGTTTATACTCCAAGATAAATTACTTACAAAACAACTAGTAATGGATTCATTTTGCGAGTTTGACAGAGAAATGCAAAACGTACCACCAAGCTGTTTCATAATAATACTAAGAAATATATGGCTCAAAGATTTAAAGAACTAAATAAAAATGCTACTTGTTTCGGATAAAAATAAGAAGAGTAGTTTGTTTTTCTCATGAATTAGAGTCCTTTATTTTGATGGCAGTTTTTACTCAAGTATTGAAAGCAATGGACTAGTTGAAATACAAGAATACATATATACAAAGTGTTTTGAGCTAAGTAAGAAATGGCCTGAAATAACCTCTAAATTGCCTCGACATATTGCTAATGTATTCTTTTGAGTATTTTAGAAAACTTATCGAAAAAAAGTACACTAAAAATTCTACGAGAAGCATCCCAGTTTTTGTCTATAGTTACAAAAGAGTTTTGAAAACAAATATTTCCATCTTATAAGCCATATATCTACGTTACTTTTTTAACCTGACAAGACGTAATGTCTCGAATGTTTCTTTATGTCTTTTTTAATACTTTCGTTACATTTCATAAACTTAAATCAAAGTCAATGTATTTTCCAACACAATTTCGACATACTTGTTTTGCTTAGAAAAATTTTCTTTTACATGTTTAACATAAAGAACTGTTTCAGCAGAAAGGAAAGTTCTGCAATGTTAATTTCAAAATTCTGATTTGTCAACAACTCAGACATTTCTGAAAAAGCTTCGGCAAAGGCAGGCAAATTTACTCAATCGACCAATACACCATATGCAGTATGCAACACCAAAGCTATCAATTTTAGCTTAATTCTTAGAATTTCCTTTCAATTCCCTGAGTTTTACTAACTATAGTCGACATCAAGAAATTTAGTAACGACACAGTTCAGATAGAACGTTTGTGTGTAAAGCAAGAATGTCCAAAAAAACTAAATTTTGTTAATAGTGGCAATTGAAACACCACGCGGAAAACGTAATCTGAATATGAATATCAATGCCCAGCAAGTAATTCTAAATGCATACATATCAAACAATTCAAGTTTATATTAAATTTAATTTGCTAATGTTTCGTCGCTACATCGCAACATCATCAGAGCTATATATATATAAGGAATAAACATAAGTTGTATTTATATATACATGATCACTAAGTATTATATTACAAACGTTAAAAATTCAAAAAGAAGGGACGAATAGTAAAAGAGTTAGAAAAACAATATGTCAAAGTAAGAATTGAGTGATTGGATATTACCGGTATATCAAAATACCAGGTCAAGTTCGAGTGGGATTAGTGATTAAGATAGATTAAGTGGCATGGAGGAAATATTGTTATTAAGGATAGGTTTTAATTTGGAAATGAGGAGACTTTCATGCATTTCAAGATCAAACTTAGAGTTGCCTGACGTCAGTATAGTAAAGTCAGAGATTTCATGTCCAGAGAGACGATCGTGAGCCAGAACAGCCGACAGGACTCTTTACCAACTTTAACAGCTTCATCCCAATGACATATAAGAAAGGTCTACTCCTTTCTTTGATCTCACGCTACTTTAGTATCTGCTCCTCTTATCAGTCTTTTCACTGTGAACTTCAGAACCTAAAATAAGTATTTTCTCGCAACGGTTATCCAATCTCTCTTATTGATAACTGCATTAGGAGTTTTCTCAACAAAACATTGTCGCCTAAACCGCCTGTTCATTCCTGCTCTAAAAAGATTCTTTTCTTTTGCATTCCATATACTGGTCAACATGGTTTCAAATATGCACACAACTCTACAGATTACTCTCATCTGCTTACCCACATATATCTATTCGCTTTGTCTTTCGTCCTACGTGCAGACTGTCTGACTTTTTCCATTCAAGGACCGAATTCCTTTTGCAATGAGATCGCACGTTGTGTATAAATATAAGTGTCAATGCTGTGGCGCATTGTATGTTGGTCAAACACGCCGACATATACACACACGAATCTCAGAACATATGGGAGTTTCGTCCAAAACTGGAAATAAGCTTTCAGTCTGGCAAATGTCGGCTGTTCTGACTCACCATCGTCTCTCTGGACATAACATCTCTGACTCTGACTTTACTATACTGACGTCAGGCAACTCTAAGTTTGATCTTGAAATGCGTGAAAGTCTGCTCATTTCCAAATTAAAACCTATCCTTAATAATAATATTTCCTCCATGCCACTTAATCTATCTTAATCACTAATCCCACTCGAACTTGACCTGGTATTTTGATATACCCGTAATATCCAATCACTCAATTCTTACTTTGAATATTGTTTTTCTAACTCTTTTACTATTCGTCCCTTCTTTTTAAATTTTTACCGTTTGTAATATAATACTTAGTGATCATGTATATATAAATACAAGTTATGTTTATTCCTTATATATATAGCTCTGATGATGTTGCGATGTAGCGACGAAACGTTAGCAAATTAAATTTAATATAAACTTGAATTGTTTGATATGTATGCATTTAGAATTACTTGCTGGGCATTAATATTCATATTCAAATTATGTTAATGTTCTTGTCAGGTTAAAAAGCTGGTCTCTTTGAAGTATGAACTTATCTTTACTTACTTGTTGAATTAAAAAGACCTTGTTCAAAAAGCCATATAAACTTGTTTTCTCATATTATTATTACAATCACAAAGTAGAACTACTTGAATATAGATTTGAACTGAAGCCAAGCAAATGAAACAGATAAACTTCACAAAGTTAATTTCAATTTCAGAATCCTTTTCTGGTTGATAATTTCAGCAAATATAAAATGAATGTAATTCCGAATAAGGAGTGCATATTAATTACACACAAGTTTGAATTAAACCATATATTTCGAATCAAATCAGATTCATCTTCAGCAGATTTTTAAGATATCTTAATCGATAGATTAAGATATCTTAGATGAATCTGATTTGATTCGAAATATACAGTTTAATTCAAAACTTGTGCATAATTAATATCCACTCCTTATTCGGAATTACGTTCATTTTATGTTAATTTCAATTGCCAAACAAGAATGAACAAGCCAAAAAAGAATGAAAAATGGGCAAAAGGACATCTTGTAATTGTTGCATTTAATCAGATTCAGTAATAACGTATTTTTCAAGCCTAAAATATGGATAAAATCTGAAGACAATTGCCTGAGTGGTTCAGATAAGTAAACAACTGACATGCCACAAATTTGATTCAGACTTAATAATTTTGTAAAAAACATTTTTGCATGCCACAGCAAGAACCAACTTAACTGAGATGACAGCTATCATTAAAATTTTGAAAAAACTATTGATTATTTATTTCTAAATCTTTTATTGAGCATAAATTTCAGAAATGCTACATGCGCAAGGCAACATATACTTAATGGACAATTCATAAATTTTCAAGGGTTTTTCTTATAGTTTCATTAAGAATAATCTTGTTATCTGTACGTTGTGGTTGGAGTTCTGTTTATATTATAATATTTTAATAAAAATTGCTTCAGTTCATTTGCATTCAAACCAGTTCCACTTTGCAATGCAGCAAAGCTTAGTTCATGAATTATGTTGCTGGATTATTTGACCATAATTGTTTGTTCTAAAGTTGAATACATTACTATTGAAAATCACAAAGACTGAAAAATTAAAGATTAAAATGCATAATAACAGTTCAATTTTTACTTTCTGTGGCATAATGGACAATTCCCCTCGTGGACAAACATATGAATTAGGAATATTTATTAGCACAGCTGCAAAGAGCATCCTAAATTTAGTAAAATTGTGAAGTTTGGTTGCAAAATATTGTAAAATGTGGAAAACATAGTCCTTTGAAATTTTGAAATTCTGTATACTCTTCTGTATTATGCACAGAAAAGTGTACTCAGAACTCGAAATGTGATTACACTTTTCCACTCAATACAATATTTACTATATAAAATTTGCAAACTTCACTGGGCTATATTTTCCATAAAATACACAACAACGGTAACTCCAAATAAAGACAGCATTATGATTCAACATTTCGACTTTATTTAGTCATTCCTGATGATGACTAAATAAAGTCGAAACATTGAATCATAATGTTGTCTTTATTCAGAGTTGCTGTTGTTGTGTATTCTATGAAAATACTCAGTGGTTCCAGCAAATATATTTTCCACATTTTACAATTTTTTGCAACCAAACTTCACCATTTTACTAAAATTCAGAATGCTCTTTTTTCAGATGTGCTAATGAACATAAACGGTTGTCTAAAAGGGGAATGGTCCATTGTTTAAAGCTGCTGTATGTAACCTCTCAGTTTTTGTGGGTTTTTGGATACTCTAACTTTGAGATGCTAAAAGAGGATAAACAAAATATGTCAAACTAAAATAGTTTAGTTTTTGAGGCAGCAAGTGCTTGCAAAATCATCTGCCTGAGATCCATGGGCAACTAAAAACTTGTGTTGGATAACTTAAATCTGCTGACTAATCAACCATATTTTGTGTTTTGATTTCTGATCACATACTGGTTTTGTTGTTGTGTTCTATTAGTTAATTCACATATTATATAATATCAATATAAATTTGCCTGTTAAATATGGACGTAAGTGAGAACCATTTTTCAAGATTTTGCAACACCTGAGGTTTTCTATTAACAGGTAATTGGAATTCTATTAACAGAATAGCTTGTACAAGGTGTTTACAATTGTAAAAAATCACTAACAGCAGCCATGGTCAATTTGTTTTTTGTGGCAAATGCATTAGCTAGACTAAGACTAGAATTCATAATCATCTTTGTGATTTTTAAATTAATGTTTCAAACTTTTAAACAAACATTGAAAGTCAATTTGAGCACAATTAAGAAGTATGAGACCTTTTTCCATACTTTCCATTCAAGGCAATGGTTACTTTTTCAAGATCACGAGGATATCAGTTGGGAATTCAAATGAAGCATTCTTAAAACTTGCAACAAATGTCTAGGAAAATATAAAAAAATTGAATGTTTATGATGTTTCTCAAACTATGTTTAGAGATTAATTATCTATCTAGGTCAAAAGAAGAAAAATGATATCTTAACTTTTTATAATCTATCAGTTACTGAGGGTTGGGGCATTTTGTTGATCTACAAACAAATTTCAGAGAATTCTTTAATTGAGTCATGATATGAACAAATGAGATTGTAAACAAAAAATACAAAAGGTAGTTAAGCAAGTGGTTGTGTGAATTAAATAATAATAAATATGTCACTTAAAGATATCAAAAAACATCCATAACCCCACACACTCTTAATAAGGGAAGAGGTTATATGCTCCTGGATAATAAACCTTACACCCTCTTTTAACTAGGGCTGTGATCCGCAACTCATTGTACACAGAATGCACTCTATATTGAAGTCAATACTTAAATCTTCCCTAAATGGCCTTGCCTTCCTTCCGCTTATATAAAAACAAGAAATTTTCACACTAGTTGGGTTAGTAGCCATTAACAAATGGGTCCTGTACTGAAACTGAGTCACCCCCCCCCCCCCGCCCCACCAATCTCAGGTCACAGGCACAACTGGTTGACAAACTGTGAGATTTTTTTTGTGTAAATTACAATATTGTAATTAATTTTGACTAAAATCAGAACCAACCAGCACTTTGTATTTTCAACTTTACCAAGCTGTGCACATAATTTTTTTTATTTTACCTACCCACAGGGGCAAGGTTACCACAACAGAATGAGCCAATTACTGTTGCCCATATTACCAATCCCACCCTGTCAACTTTCACTGTGGGAGGAAACTGGAGTACCAGGAGAAAAATCACGACTTTCAACTCTTTTCACATGAGGACTGGGTTCATATCCACCTTACTTTAAGGGATCAAACTCGGAACCTTAGAGGTAAAAGGCAAGTGGTCTGACCACTACACCACAGAAATCCCATATTATTTCCTGTGGGAACCCATGACTTTTGGCAGAGCATTGACTAGATGAGAAAAGGGTTCCTATCAGATTACGTTAACCCTATTGAGCATTGATTCTGTCACCATCGAAGTGCAAGGCAAGTGGTTTAAACAATTCACTACCAAAGCCCCTCTCTTGCTGGAGCGGCAACAGGGAGAAAGGGGGGGGGATAGATTTACTTGATCTCGGCAGACTACAATAGTTCACTACTAAAGTCTCATACATCAGCTCATGCATGAACAGCAACGGGGGGGATAGATTCATTTGATCTGGGCAGACCACAATGGTTGTCAAGTTAAAGTCAAGACAAAGTCGAGGTGAATATTTACGGATAATCACTTCACCTTTGGCGAATAATTGTTAAATACTATTTAGTTCTTTGAAACAACTATAACTTTAAATGGCTGGAGCCTAGAAATAGGGAATATTCACACTTAATTTTTTGTAACATAACATCACATCCGAAAAATACATAAACTTTACTGGAATTTATGTATGCTTTGTTTATCAATAAAACCTTATTAGTTTCCAATTACCAAACATGAAAGGTAATGGTATATTTCATCTAAAGTATAACTATAAGTGCAAGTACAAGCACAAGAAAACAAATTTTCCTTTTCTATGTGCTTATGTAACATGGATAGTTAAAGAAATGGATAGGACACTAGCTGACATCCGTGTTGAAACCTAGTTGCAATTTGTGATGACACGAGTGATTGCAAATGTTGTAACAGTTTTCAGAATTTTTTTATTTTGCCACAAATTTTCTGATTTCAAACAGTAATTTTGAAGCTTAAGGTGGCTCCCTATGGGTTTATTCAGTTATAACCAGATTTATATAGATCAGACGCTGTCCACACGAACACGCATGGAATGTTCGTGGCCAGCTATAATAAAATTTTTCACATTCAAAGTTGAAAACATTGTTTTTGCCGATATTTTTGTGTTTCTACACACAAAAAAGATGACAGTTCTTCCTTACAATCATTTGTGTTTCCATGTTCAAGTATTAGGGGCTTTAAATCAGTTTTAAAACAATTTTTAGGTGCTTTTTTATGTCCAGTAATGTAATTTTTGTTGCTCGAAATATTGCAAAAGTGTGTGGACTCCGACTGAACCATTTTGCATTGTCTTTATCGACTTCATAGCTCTTCTGAAATGTGACTGAAGCTTATGTAAGTTTTCTTGTTTAATTAAGGTCGGATGTCTGTCGTGTTGTAATAACATAGTGTTATAACTATCGTGCATACAGTCATAAGTTTTGAAAATATTTTCGTACATCGGTTTTTAATGACAAGAATAAATTCAAGAAGCAGTGGTTTGATTTGAAGCCTTATTATGTCTTGCTTTTACTTTTTGGCAAAATGAATGTCTTTTAATCTCTTCTTAAATAAGGTTAAACCAGAAATTTCAAATGAAAAATACTACGGCTATTATCAAAAACACACATTTCTCGCAGTTCTGGTTGTTGTCCACGAAATGTGCTGGACTCCACGTGTGAAAAACTGGTTTCAAAAATTTTATGACATCAAAGCAAAAAAATATACTGAAATTAAACTGTAAATTTTGCCCGTTTCCTTCCATGAATTTTTTTAAAATTTTGCTCATCAATTACCATCGCTCGAGTGCTTGAAATGTCATTACTTTGAAAAATTTTATCAAAGGCATTTTTTTTTATATTGATTTCTGACATTTTGTAAGATAATAAAAAACCTACTGATAGAATTTTTTTAAAGTGTGTAAGTGAAACCCTTACGTCAGTACCATACAACATGTTCAATTAAAAAATAATTCACCGAAGGAAATCTCGAAAATTGCGGAATGAAGACGAAACGCAAGCCATGTTCTTATCCATTTGTTGCCATGGCAACAATCTTCTAGCACAAAATCGCCACTTTAAAATCTTCAGCAAGACTTCAATAACACTTGTACTGAATTTCATAGTTTTATAATGAAAGATGTGGAAATGAGACGGTCTTAACGGCTACAATGCACTTTTTAACTAAAACCGTAGGGAGCCACCATTTTATTCTTTTACAAACATGCCCATGCCACGACAAAGTATTTGAGGTAAACATTTCCTGTCTTTGTTTTTTGGTTGAAACCCCATTGATTGAACTGAAATTTGGAGTACAGTTTTAACAGTTTTTGAAATATTTGCCAAAATTAATTAGGAATACTTAGATATTTCATAATAGAATGGCATAGTCAAATTTATTTGCTTCTAATATAAAATATTCAGCTGTATTATTTGCAAAAGTGCAGTCATAATTAAATTAGTGATGTCATAATTTGCAACCAGGTTATAATGCCATCAGCATGCGGAAAACATCACATGTGACCATGAGTGTCCTATCCATTTCTTTAAATCCATGGTGTCAACCAAGCTTAATTGAAGATGATTTATGGTCATTTCGTCCCCCATCTGTTTTGTCTGCTACCATTAACAATTTGTCTCATAAGCGTTTCGTCGACTTACTCATTTTAAAAATATTAAATGATGAAGTAATAAAATAATGAAATCTAGATTACATCAGAAATCCTAGAAACAGTGTCTAGTATCCGGTGTTCACTTCGCTGAACCAAATTTGACTTGGGTGCAAACTTTTGTATCAGTTGCAACTTGCAAGTTGGCAGGGTTTTTTACTTTTTTGCACATATTGCAACCCTCGATAATATGTGGATTGGATAAATATTCTGCAAACTGTTTTTCAGAAGGTTTGAGCAACAACAATTCAAAGAACAAATTACTATAGGGCATAGTGGTTACGGGACGGAACGGACGGGAGACGAAACGACTAGATACCACAGAAGACCAAGGTTTTACATGTGCAAAATTCAAACTTTATATGTTCAATATTTTGCTAAATACGGCCTGATTGTCCGCAAAACTTATCTATATATGAGATCTAGATGCTCGTTTACAAATAATGACAGAAAATAAAGCACATTACCTTGAAATAAAGGCAGGATTGCTTGAAATATCTTGAAGGTTTCAGAACTTCGTTCATGTTTAGAAGAAAGGTTTAGAGATTTCCGACTGCCAACGAAGGAGCCCGACACTGCACGCAAACAAGTGGATGAATCTGGAGCAACTAGAAAGACCTGGAAAAAAAAGCCGAGGGGATTGATTTCCAGTCAAAAGACAAAAGGTCTTCGCGCTAAATGTAGATCAAATTTGTGATCCCACGACTTTGTGCCTTCTTATATTCCTTGGAATAAATATAACGAACATTGTATCCCACTAAACACTTTAATATAAGAAAATTGAGAAGATTGAAAAGACAGAATTGAGATTTCTGAAATGCTGGGAATTGCCTGTTTTCGGCTGGGGGAAATGGTACTCACTGCACAGGAACTACCAATTGATAAGAAAAATCAACATAAAATGGGAATAAAATTTGAGCAAGACGACCACTGGAATGATAGGATTTGTGCACTGAAATAATGAGATTTAGTCAAATTTTTTGTTGGAAAACTAGAAATAGGATCCTCCCAATTCAGGACTCTCAAAATTGTCAGTATAAACAGGCAATACTTAACAGAAATGTCCACTTCATTAAGTTGAAACTGATGACAGCAAGTTTCATAAAATTATACCTGCATCTAATTCTCTAACAAGATTCCGAAAAACGCTAATTGTTTTACCAGAACCTGGCGTTGTTAGAGACGTGTTAAGCAATTTACTTTCATGTGGTCCGTTTTTTAATGACATCATGTGTAATGTTTGCGTATTCTCGTTGAACATGAGGAATACAAGTCGTTTCTTCCAGGTGATCTGAAAACACGGAAAAGTACTGGCACTAGAAATCCATTTTTCGAGCCAAACTAGCAAATTTTCATCAAGTATAATTTACTTTGGGTTCAAATTTCTGGTGGACTTATACTTTTCTTAACTGAACATGATTACAAAGTTTCAAAAAGTTTCATTCAGGAAAATTAAAGATATAACTGATTAAAAACAGCAAAATGGATTTTTATTAGATAGCTAGTTTCAGGCCTTGTACTCACGGTCAGATCAGTTGGTTTGTAACGTGTAATCAACAAGGCAAAACATAAAAACTTTTAAATTTCTTCTGCATAGATTCATTACATATACGCATATACAGCGTGTCCCAAAAAAAGCGGAGTTCTGCATTCAAGTTTAAATTTTGAAAAGATTCCTGAGCAGTGAAACTAGTGTTTGCTCTCGTTTAAAAGTGTATTTAATCAGCTTTCTTTAGATATGTTGTCTATGAAATTTGAGCGAATGAGTCACAGTTTTGGTACATTAATCGTTCGCGATTGGAAGTTTTCAAAATTGAGATAGCGCTTTAATTACATCACATGTTCACAATCTGTATTCAGAGTGGCTGTCTGGATTTCATATCTGGAAGATGAACATTCGTCGCTTTTTTATTATTTTTCGTGATTTGTTGATCTTCTGTAATAAAAGTGTGTTTGGGGCATCGTGTAGTAAATTTTGTCTTAAGAAAGCTCAAAAGAAAGTACTAATCACTGTCTCATGCATTAAGTCATAAAGATCAAGGGAATCTCAATTAAAAAAACATTTATATTCTTTATAGATATTTTGTGTAATTCTGGTAATTAGTATAAAATAATTTTCAACAAGGAGAATTACTTTTCCTGTAGAACATTAGTCAGTCTCAAACTATCTACGTGGCTCCAAAGTATGTGCTTTTTTGGAGCATCTCACATTGACCGCTCGCGCCAAAATTGTTCCTGTGGTTTTATTGCTTGCTTCAAGTAGACAAGGAACAACTTGTTCGAAAGGCAAATGAACAAGCCATATAAAACTAAAAAGTAGTCGCTCCATATGATCAATTAGTTTTCATTTAGCAATCAATTTTAGAAGTTTTTCTCCGTTTTTTTTTGGGACAACCTGTAAACATGCAGCTACTTTGGGAGTGCAAAAAGTCGACAATATGATCAGTGAATATCAACTGAAAAACTCGAATGAAACGATATTAATACACGCGGCGGTACTTTTTTGTGGAAGAAATTTTCGTGCGGGTGTGTTCGTCGTTTTTCTCTTCGTTTGCGCTATTTTTTGTTGGCCCAATTTAAAAAGTCGACGTAGAAAACGTTCAAGAAAACATCGCACATTAATTAAGATTCATGGAGTGAGCTTGGTTTCGACCTCTAAACGTATTGCCGCAGCATGGGATGGAGAACAATTATGGGAACATGTTCCACACCATAAAACCCCGTTTCTTTTCAAATCTTATTTGATCTTGTCACACCATCGCCAGGACACGTAATAAGATGTGATGAAAAGCTGATAACCAAAAATTAAAATTTCTTTTCGGTACACAAAGAATGAAATAGCCATTTAGTTAACTAATGCATCTCTTTTTTCTAGCTTAGTAAATACACTGTATATTTATTAGGTCACAAATGCAAATAATTAAGCTACCTTTTAGAAGCAATGTTGATGGTTTTTGTGATTGAATATATAATCTAAAAATACATGGAAGAATGATGACACTCCTCCGCAAGTTTTCATGTAGCTAATATGTAAACATGCTTTCGCAGCTAATCTGGGCTGTCATTTCACGAAAGTGATGCTTGTTATATTATAAAGGATTTTGAAGAGTTATTAACTGGTTTGTAAAATATGTTTAAAGTCCTATCGACGGTATCGTTGTTAAAGAAGAAGTGAAGAAAATAAATATGAGGCCCTGTTAGGGGTTTTAGGTATAAGGTATATTTACCCAAAGTATTTTAGTTATTATAAGTATAAATAACGATAGACTTTTGGGTATAAAGTATGAATGATCACTGGCGTTATACTTTTAGGTATAACAAAAACTGACCACAAGACATTTTGTGTCAGCTATTCGAGGCATTTGGGAGGATTTATTTGTCAATAGTTACCAATACTGATCGCTTTTAATATCTCGACAGCCTCAACCTGAATTTGCAGAGTTGAAGCTCCACGGCGGTATTTGTGAGAATATAAAATCTGCTAAAAGTAAGTGTTACTGCTACACGCTTTTCGGATTATAGTTGCACTTAAACTGTCACATTCTGGCTTCTACACTGGAAACTTCGAGCAAAATGACTCTCTAAATTCACAGGTGTCACAGGTGATGTCCAAAGAATGAAAACAGCCCGGTAAATGCTTTTGCAAGGGGTGAAATAGTGTACAACGCAACTAAAAGAAAACAAGAGTTGCTGGGGTACTTTTGGGTATAAATGTGTCTGCCATTTTAGGTATAAGGTATAAATGACCTCTTAATAATAGGTATAAGGTATATTCAAGACCCTCCTAACAGAGCCTCAAATATGGGATACCTCACTGCAATTATTTTTGTGTTCCGATTTCTTGCTGTTAAATATTTGAAGCAACATAGCACAAAAAAATAAAATTTGACATAGTGACATTATCGTAAGCTTAGACCCATGTGAATGGACCTAAGATAGATTATATATTTCAGAAAACCAAAAAATACACACAAGCCTGATACGAGTACAACACAAATTACTTATAAGAATCGTACGACGAGCACTCATGGTGGTGTTAGTCTTTACATCAAGAACTCTATTAATTTCAAATCTTTAGCGCATCTTCAAGTTGATAATATAGAAGTTTTATGGGCATGGCTTAGGCCAAAGAGGCTTCCTCGTGGGGTCCCTTGCGTAATTATTGGAACAATATATCACCCTCCCAACGCTGATGATAACGAAATGCTAACCTATTTGTCAACCACTCTTACTACCATTGAAAGCCAGTATCCTGGTTGTGGTATCCTCCTTGCCGGAGATTTTAATCGTTTGAATGTTAGTCGACTATTGACCCAATTCAAAATGAAACAACTTGTTCGTTCCCCAACTAGAGGAGATCGGATTTTAGATCTAGTTCTGACAAATCTACATCAAATGTACGACAAGAATGGTGTGGAAATCTTACCCCCGTTTGGCCTGTCTGACCATAACGTTGTCCTGTTGCACCCAAAGGTCAGACCTCGTCAAGAAGGTCCAAGCAGAAAAGTGATAACTAAACGGGACACACGAATCAGCAGAAAACGTGAACTAGGACGCTACCTTAATTCAATCAATTGGTCTATCTTTGATTCACTCGAAAGTTGTGATGACAAGCTGGATCTGTTGACAAACCTTTTTATCAACGGTTTGAACCACATAATGCCAATTGAGCGTGTAAAAGTCCATGTGAACGACTGTCCGTGGATCACCCCAAATTTTAAAAAGATTTTACGTCACCGTCAAAATGTTTTTATCTCTGGTGATATCGTCCGCTTTCGCAAGCTTCGAAATTTAATCAATGGCGAACGGAAGATTCTGCGGAAAAAATTCTTCACTTCTAAGGTCAGTCAACTAAAACAAGTCAATCCTATTCAGTGGTGGGGCGCAGTTAAAAGAATTTCAGGTATGAGTTCACAATCTGGATCTCAGGATTTAACTTACCAATTGAACATTCAGGATTTCGTAGACTTGTCACCACAGGTTATTGCAAATAAGATCAATGAAGCTTTTTGGAGCCTATGCAACCGTTCAGACCTTTAGAGTGTCCACCTGTAACTAATGAAGTACCATCAGTGTTTGTGACCGAACCTTACGTTTTGAATGAATTGCGACGTCTTACATGTAACAAGGCTACCGGTTCAGATGGAATCCCAAATTGGCTTTTAAAGGAATATGCTGACATCCTTTCTTACCCAATCACCTCTGTCCTAAACCGCAGTTTTGCAGAGCAGCGCTTGCCGACACGTTGGAAGAATGCTGATGTAATTCCAGTCCCAAAAACGAAACCAGTTAATGACATCAAAAACCAGTTACGTCCAATATCTTTAACTCCCTCTATCTCCAAAATTGCTGAGAATTTCGTGGTTAAATTCCATATTGGTCCAGCTGTCTTGAAAGTGATTGATCCTGACCAATTTGGTGCAATACCTAAATCTTCCACTGAACAAGCCCTTATCTCAATCCTACATTACCTGTCGCGAGAAACAGATGGAACATCTGCTGCTGTCAGACTTGTCCTTTTCGATTATAGGAAGGTATTTGATCTGATAGATCATTACCTTCTTGTTCAAAAACTCTCAAGTTTGGATATCCCCTGCTGGGTCAAAAATTGGGTCACTGACTTTCTTACAGACCGAAACCAGCGCGTAAAACTTTCCAGATGTTGCTTCTCTGATTGGGGGTCTGTCCCCTCCGGAGTTCCCCAAGGAACTAAACTGGGACCTTGGCTCTTCTTGTTGATGATTAATGACCTCAAAGCTCCAAACGTTCCCATCTGGAAGTACGTAGATGACACGTCAATAGCCGAAACAGTACCTAAAGGAGCCTTCAGTAATGCCCAAGCTGCTGTAACATCGGTCGAAAACTGGTCGCGCGAAAATCGTATGAATCTTCATTCTAGTAAATGCAAAGAACTTATTGTTGATTTTAGTAAGAACAAGCAAGTTTTTGATCCGATTACGGTTGATGGAGTCCATATTCCGGTTGTGTCCAAAGCAAATGTACTAGGTCTTACGATTTCCAACAACTTATTGTGGAACCATCACGTCACAGAGACCATTAAGAAGGCAAATAAGCGTTTGTATTCTCTTGTCCTCCTTAAACGGGCAGGAGTCCCATTGATGGACATTAAAAACTTTTATTGTGCTACAATTAGACCTGTCCTGGAATACTGTTCACCAGTTTTTCACCATGCACTGCCTCAGTATCTTAGTGCTGAAATTGAGAGGGTCCAAAAAAGAGCACTATCGATCATGAACCCGAAACACACATACGAAGCTAATCTAGCTCAGTTCGGTTTAGCTACTTTATATAAGAGACGTCAAGATCTTTGCGATAATCAGTTTGAAAGAATTTCAACAAATTCGCATAAACTCTCTTATCTTCTACCACCAACCCATTGTCCTAACCGCCATCTTCGTAAGTGTCATGAATATGATCTTCCACAAATCCATACGGACAGATTTAAACACTCCTTTATCCCTGCGATGTGTGCAAAGAAGTTCTTATAAATTTAATATATTTCAATATTTCTAGACTTTAGTTACGCATATTTTAATCTGTAAGTTTCTAAACTTTATTTAATGTAATATTAATCTTATTTACGTTTGTAAATTCAAATTACGCAATCAACTATCTGGCTGCTATGTAATTCTGCTTTTAATAAACTATCTATCTAACTATCTATCTATCTATCTATCTATCTATCTAAGCGTATAAAACTCTATTTTTCTTGCCGAATATTATCAAGTTTATAATGATGGCAAGTTTATAACAAGGTTTTATTTTTCTAACAATTTTTATGTACCAGTCAGTGGGTCGAATATTCGACGAATTCCTTCACAAGAAACTGTCTTGCAAAATACGGAGATGCGACAGGGGCAGGATTCAAGAGGATTTCTGGGGCTGCAGCATGTCCTCTTGACAAATACAGCAACGTCAACTGGCTTAGAAAATTAGTTTTCAATTTTGAGTTTGTACTGAGTTTTAAGCTAATTTGCTAACTTGCTCCCTCAAGGGACAGCGTTCTCAGAGTTTAACCCCGAGATTAAACACTACCGTTCGCAAGCCAAGGTCCCATGAAATTTTTTTATGTCAAAACAAGAAAACGAGCGAGCAATTATCAACGCCGAATGAAACAGTATTCTCTGACAAGTTTTTAGTGATTTTTAATAGCGTGCCTTTGAGCACGAAGAGACAAGTAAATTACAATATGCACTAGTAAGACGAATGGTCCCGGAGTTTTTTCAAAGTACTGTCCAAATGGAAAGTCTAGTGAAATTTCAAGCGCACTGAATTTAACAATGAAAATTTCGATTATGGAATTCTAATAAGCATGAAGACGAAAAAAATCGGTAAGCTTTGTTCAACTTTGTTGAAAGGAATTGGATTTGTCCAAACAAACTTGAAAATGATCTGATTTCAAAATGAATCGGAATTTAATATTTGGTGTAAAAAATTTAGCCCGAAGGCTAACCATCGACAAAACAAAGTAATCATAAATTATGGAATTTAATGCATGATACTTTTTATCTATATTTCTCGGTAGAGGTGGATTTCTCCGCCTAGACTTTGACTCCTACATTTTAGCATACAAGTAAGTTAAAAAAAAAAACTGGTGACTTTGATTTGACATACAATGACGTAAAAACCAATTTTAAAAGTTCGGGGTAATTTCTGAGAAACCGATTTACAAACAGTATTAGATTCATTCCTAACACGGCCGCTGTTTTTTTTTGTTCTTTGTCACATAAGGTTCAATATATATTTAGCAATGGTTTACAAGTTTGTCTCGTTTTTAAGTTACAAAGTACGACTCCTCTTACTTTTATCTAACACTGCTATATAGGAGTAATTTTACATTACAAAGATGTACGTATCACCCGAAGGCTTCACGGAACATCTTGTATTACGGATTTATTATTCCAAATAAATTTATGTTACAAACATGGATATACTGTATTTCTACACAAATGAATTACTTTAAAATTAATAAATACTACAATAATCGCCCCCCCCCCCCCATTTACAAACATACCTAGTTGGTATTGCACCTAAATTCTTATCTCTACCTTCCGACTTTATGCATATCCATTTTGTAGTCAACTTTTATTTCTAACTGTTAGTCGGGGAGGCAGAGGTACAAAAATATGTTTACTTACCATAGCGAGGGACAATTTCATTTTATGTTTATATTGTACCTTTAGAGGTCTAATAAATATATTTCTGCATGTTGAACGCGATAAAATTTCTTGTGGGCTCCAGCCAACACGTTTTCCCCGAAATTTTCTATAAAACTATATTATTGTCAAGAAAGGCGAGATTTCAGATTTATTTCTAGGAAAAACCACTTACGTTATCAAAAAAGTGATAAAAAATTACATATAACACATTATTATGGTTACTTTTATTTTTCACATTTTTGTCGAGTTATGAGCGTTTGTTATTTTCCGACTAGTGCCCAGGAAATTAGCGCCATTTTAGGACACTTTCCCATTTTGAAGCAGCAATAACTCAAAAACGGCTTGAAAAACAAGGGTGCCCGTATTGATGTCTTATATGTTTTTTATAAGCTTTCTTATGATACAAGTTATTTTTCAAATGAGCGAATTTGAAAGTTTACTATTTTTCACCACGTAATAGTTTTATAATAAAACTGAAGAAAAACGTGTTGACCGAAGCCAACAAGATAAATCGGGCCAAACAACATTCAGAATTGTGATATTAGGCATCCAACAGACAATTTAAAAGCGAAATTGATTTGTCCCTCGAGAAGGTAGGTAAAATTACCTCTGCCTCCCTGACTACGTTAATTCGCCATATTGTTAATAAAATAACCGCCATACCGTCATAAATTATTTCGCCATATTGCTGACGCGAATTAACGGCTTACCTATAATTCCTAACCGCAGGGTACCCCCTCTGTCAAACCGCAGCCTCAGCCTTCCGCCCATTGTACTATTGAATTTATCAACAAATTAAATATAAAAAATACTGTATTTTTACACGAATGAACTACTTTAAAATTATAATCAATTACTTCGAAATGAAATAACTACAATAATTGGGACCCCCATTCACAGAAAAACCTAATATTGCGCCTAAATATGCCTTATCCTAGCTTACAATTCTATTCATGTAGATTTGTTAACTTACTTATCTATCAAACTTTATTTTGAATTGTTATCAATTCGTCATATTGTTAGAATTATTTTGCAATATTGCTTCGCCAATATTGCTTTGCCATGTTATTACCACTCATGAAAGGCTTGCCCAAATACTAACCCGCAGGGCAACCCCCATTTTAAACCGAAGGGACCCGGCTTATTACAACAAAGAAATTATGTTACAAGACCTTATCTTAAATATACTGTATTTTTACACAAATGAATTGCTTTTAAGTTATAATAAATTACTTTAAATTACACAAGTAATGAATGCAATAATTGGACATCTATTTAGAGAAAAACCTAATATTTACCTCCTAGCTTACTGTATTTTACACAAATGAATTACTTTAAAATTATGATAAATTGCTTAAAATTATATAAATGATTCAATAATTGAGCCTCCATTTACACACCTAATATTTACCTTAGCCATACTAGATAACAATTTTATGCATGTTATAATTTTTCAACTTATGTAATCAAAAGCCACACGCTGCCCAACTGCCAAACAATGGACAATTTGCATGTTAGACTAACTTTCAGTCTAGCCAAGACAAACAAAATCTTTTACCACAGTTAAAAAGAGCATCCTAAATTAGTAGAATTGCCAAGTTTGGTGGCGAAATGTTGTAAAACATGGAAAATATGGCCTCGCAAAGTTTGCAAATTTGTATACTTTTGTATTACGTGAGGAAAAAGTTACCACTTTTGATACAATTTTAGCTGAAAAGTGGTAACTTTTTCCTCGCGTAATACAAATGTATACAAATTTGCAAACTTTGCGACGCCATATTTTCCATGCTTTACAACATTTCGCCACCAAACTTGGCAATTCTACTAATTTTAGGAAGCTTTTTTTAACTATAGTAAAAGATTTTGTTTGTCTTGGCTAGACTGAAAGTTAGTCTAACATGCAAATCGTCTATTCCATTTAGTGAACATATGCCCAGGATATCCACCAAACAACCATTGAAGTAATGCAACATTTGCCCAGGATATCCACACCACAGCGTCGTGGGAACGTGGGAGAATTTCAGAATTGTTACAAAAAAAAATTTAGGGTCCGTCTGAGGGCCTGATGCGAGGATTTCACGCCTGGTGCATTAACCTAAGCTGACGTGAGTTTTCTCACTTGTGCTCGCCTCAACTAGGGCCTAAGAGACCTAATCAATGCAGACTAAAGAAATGCAATCCTACTGCAACATTCCATTTACAAGGCACCATTCTGACATACCAGCATGCAACTCCCGATTATACATTGCATTTAAAAATTGCTGTGTAACTGCTCACCTAATTTTGCCTTGCAGATAATTCTTGCCAAATTTGAAGAAGCTGGAAATTTCAGCTAGCTGCCTTTATAGAAACAGCATTGAAAATGGCATTGCAGCTTTATTAGATATTCCAAGATACCTACAACACTTCAGCCACCTGACACGGACAAACAGTACACCCAAAAACTGGCGCCTTCTTTTACATGTACTGCTTGCTTATGTCGAATGAACGAACGCTTTGCAGAGACCTTGGGGAAAAAATTAAAGTCGCAATTCCACTGCCCACGTGACCTGTCCAATGAACGCACTACGTACCAATTTTTTACGTACGTGAATATTAGGACCACTATATATAAGTTAGGCCCTCAATGCAATAATTGCCTACAATACAAACGGAATCTGACAATTGGAAGGTATGCAATTGAGTGGGGCTCCCAACTTCTTGGGGCCTTAAGGTCATGTGTCATGGATGTATGTGAAAATAAAATTTCAAAAACGGGCAATCAAAACAAAAATTGTGCAGGTGTAAAAAGCGTGACTGCCTACTGCAGTATGGGAGCGGAGGTTTTCTTTCGGCGATAGATATATTCAATCACACACAATTAATCTGAAAATAAAAAATAGAAAAATTATTATAGATAAATGAAATAGGCAGCGAAGACACAGATGAGGTATATAACCAGATGTCTCACTTCCGATCTATTCCTAATATTTTCGTGTCCGCGATTTTTCGGCTGATCACGAATTGCACACGCGAGATGACGCAACTAGAGAGCACGAATTTCACACGTAATGGCACTTGCCCAGTGAACTCAAATAACACTTGAACGCTACGTGGAGCTGAAATTTTGAAGCCAAGATGGCGGAAATTGAAGCCTGGCTTGTAGGTATAATCCAGGCCCTTGCGTGGAAATATTACTGAATTCCGTATGAAAAATCGGCATCATCTCATGTGAAAATTTCATATTTTTTTTAGTACGGCTTTCCCATGGCTCTAGAAATTATAGCAAGTGGTCTTTCATAATAACCATATTTTAGAAACAGTTCATCATAAAAAGCAAAGTTATTTGGCGAATGAAATTCAAGTTCAGAAAAAACCCTGTGGAGAAACACAAGTAAACTTTTGTTTTTTTTTACCACCTATGAGGCATTTGAACAAAACACAGAATAATGTGGATTGCAGTTGGATTAATCTTACCTTTTCGTTTAGTTTTTGGCTTTTAGGTAGGGTATTTACCGTTAAAGTCAGCATTTAGGTGCAAAAATTGAAAAACATCGACCGGAAAACTTTAGTCATTTTTCAGCTCCCGCGAAGCCCACGCAGAAAACACGCGTGTTTTATACCTACAAGACGGCCTTCAATTTCCGCCATCTTGGCTTCACCATAGAAATAATAGATATAGAATGCGTGCTTGGTAACCTAGCCTGTGCCTAAAATTTAAAATAATTTGCCCTTATAAATCCGCCATATTGAATTTGGCCTGGAGTTAAACGTCAGAGTCTGTAAAACAAAGCAGTTCCTGATAAAAAATTGTTTTTTGTCGAATTTACTGTTTAATTACAGTTCTCTTGAAACAATGAAATAAAGACAGTGACACACTGATGGTAAATAATAGTTGTGTATTATAATACAAAGACGGTTTTAGTTCTGCGTAAACATGATTTACTTTGAAAATGCTTTGCATGCATATAACTAAACATTTCGTTAAAAAAGTGACCAAATTGTCGCTTTTTTCACTGACTTTTGAAGCTAAATCAGAAGACATTAAGATAACAGAAGTTATGTAAACTACAATATTTAACAGTGCACGAACAAGGTGATTGTTTATAAATATCGATTGCTTAATATTCTCAAAAACTGCCTTTCAAAACTAAGGTCAGTAAGGAACTTCGAATAAAACAACAAAGGTACCATTTGAGCTTTTAGAATAGTGTTAAATATTACATAATTATGTGTATTTTCAAACGCTAAAAGTCTAAAACATACCTGTGAGTTTTTATCATTTTTTTAGTCTTGTCACAGCAAACTTGAAAACTCCGCAAACAATTTCTTGTATTTTCTGCTCTTATCATTTGCATTATCGCACTCTCCTGTTTCTTTGTGCCATCTTTCACGTTAAAAGTCTCAGAAAATCTGTTCTCCTTTATTCGAAACGTTTTATAAACCTTTTTTTTCCATTCAAAGCATAGGCGGCCCAAAAATACGGGGTGTTTTTCCGTGAATACTTCAATTCTCCATAGCTTGCAGCAATGGTAATGATCTGAAATTTCGCTCGCGCGACGTCGCAATTATATATTAGCGAGGTTTAGCAAACACGACGCGACGTCAAAGACGACGTGAGAATGGCGTCAAAATGGCGTTGCAATATCCTTAAATGGTCATATCACGCCATTTTGACGCCATTCTCACGTCGTCTTTGACGTCGCGTCGTGTTTGCTAAACCTCGCTATTAAACCAATAAGACGTCACAATTGACACGCGAGAACAGCGACGTCGCGCGAGCGAAATTTCAGATCATTACCATTGCTGCAAGCTATGGAGAATTGAAGTATTCACGGAAAAACACCCCGTATTTTTGGGCCGCCTATGTTCAAAGTCTGGAATTTATGTCTTTTTTGTAAACTCTGGTTGACAAAAACAAATCGCACTCCTTGCGACCGCGCGAAATTCTCTCTTGCAGGAGTCTGGAACTAGTCAAATGCCCTTATAAATCCGCCATTTTGTGGCGACAAGTTTTTCACCATAGATATAGGAGACCTAGATTGCTGACGTATACCTAGCGCGCGTGACCCCCAATAGAAGAATCCAAGATGGCGTCGCAACCGGGCAAAAACATTAGGAATTGTATTACAAAAAACAGGTTTTTGAGCTTTTTTGACGGTTTAACTGCTGCGAATCACCTTCAACTGGACTTTTTTGAAAATAGACCACTATTGCGGAGGTTTTGAACGCAAAATGAGAAGAGTGGGCTAGATTCTTACAAAATTATCGTTCGATAAAGATTTCAAGGAGTGGACGTTTTGACCGGTTTCGTTTGTTTGCGTGCATTATTGGGCTTTTAACACTTCGAATCACGACCGATCGCATATATTTAGAAAACGATGTTTATCATATATCAAATATCGTTCGTTAAAGACTTCTGGAGTAGACAACTGGTTGTTTAGTATGTTCTTGTAGTAAATCTAACTTTTTTGCAAATTATTAATTCTAGTGATTTTGATTTTGAGTGTTATTTTGATTTTTGCTTAGTATTAAATCTGAAATTGAACATCTGCGTAAAGTCCTTCAGTACAGGTACACTATAAGTTTTGCAGGAGGCATGATTGACTTTAAGTTGGGATAAGCTAATAATGGACATGCAAAGTTCTGCTTTGGGCTTGCATAGATGTCATATTTATTACAAATGAAAATTGATACCTATAGGCAGAAGTCAATATTACTTAATTATCTCTGTAGCAAGTTATATTGCTTAATTATCTCTGTAGCAATCCTAAAGAATCTCTGATTTTATAATAAACTGTTTTGCAAAAACTGTGTTTACATTCCCACACATTTACAAGCATTTATAAATGTCTTGTTAACATGCTTAGAGGAGCTTTATAAAATTACAGCATTTCACAACTTGTTTTCATCTTTGCAACACATTTGTCACAGGCACAGCTCGTTGACAAATGGTGAGATTTTCATGTGCAGATTTCAATATTGAAATTGATTTCAGTGAGCAAAATCAGAATCACATTGGCAACCAGCAATATGTATTTTGAACTTTATTATACTGTACATCTATAATTTATAATACCAGACACTTTATGAGTTTTGATGAAACAAAACCTGGTCATTTAACATTTTAACAGATCTTTGCATCAAGTATATTAAATGTTAATTTGATTCATGCATGTTATCAAGCCCCATGCATGTTCACGTACACTTTAATAATATCATGAGTCTCTAAAACTATGCTTAGCTTCTCAGATTTACACAAATTATATGTATTGATATCAATAATCATAAATCAATAGAAACCAATTGGAAACATGGGTTTCTTTCATACTTATTTAAATCATTTGTTTTTACATTTGTGCTACTTTGTCAGCAGATTCTACACAAACAATCATTTCCCATAAACTCATAAAAACCATAATGAACAAACAGACAAACAAACAAACAAACAAAATTCTACCTTCCAGGTGGAGGTGGATGTGCAGTCATAATAGCCGGCGTATAGCTGCTGATACTGAGGAAATTAACCCACGATATTTTTTCATAAAATTCGGCAAATGCTTTCCTTTTCACAATTAAAACATAGATAATAAACATCGTTTTCTAAATATACGCGATCGATCGTGATTCGAAGTGTTAAAAGTGCAATAATCCACGCAAACTAACGGAACCGGTCAAAACGTCCACTCCTTGGAATCTTCAGCGAACGATAATTTTGTAAGAATCTAGCCCACTCGTTTCATTTCAGGTTCAAAACCTCCGCAATAGTGATTTATTTTCAAAAAAGTCCAGTTGAACGTGATTCGCAGCAGTTAAACGATCAAAAAAGCCCAAAAACCTGTTTTTCGTAATACTATTCCTAGTTTTTTTGCCCGGTTGCGACGCCATCTTGGATTCTTCTATTGGGGGTCACGCGCGCTAGGTATACGTCAGCAATCTAGGTCTACTATATCTATGTTTTTCACAGAGAAAAGATAGGAGTACGCATTCTATATCTATTATTTCTATGGGCTTCACCCAAAGCTCAGGCTATTTACCTGAAGGTATCGTTCCAGTCTTATTTGAGTTCACTGCACTTGCCACGCTGACGTTAACTGCTTACTTGAGAGCACGAATTGCACACGCAATATGCAGATTTTTTATTAGAAAAAAGATAGGGAAATGCAGAATTTTGGCAGTTAAACGGCGATTTTAGGCGCAACTACCCATTGACCTTTATTTTCTTGACGAATTTTACTGATAAATGATACGCTGCTTCTTTTTAGCAAGAAAGAATTTAACGAATACCATATTTAACGGCGAAATGAGAAAAGACTTCAGGAGTGAGAATTTCTGGCAATCTGATGATTCGAACTGAATTGCAGCTGAAATTTGGCACCTTGTATGTGAGTTGTTGTTTTTGAACTGCCTCATATTTATCAAATTAGCAATATATCTTTGTGTAGTGAATTCTTGTATGAAAGGGTTCTGTGTTCTTCTTCACCTAAACACTTTATTTATGAATCAACAATGTCGCAGAAAACAAAGTGAATATAGCAACTTGAACAAACAGTGTCATGAGGCAAGGGTACTCAAAAATACAAATAGCCTCTATTTGAATGAATATTCACAAACTACTTCAGCAATATCTCAATAGCTAAATGCACTGTTGTTGATGTTGTGGTCAGGATTTAAAATAATAACAATAACAACAACAATAACATACCTGACCACAACATCAACAACAGTGCATTTAGCTATTGAGATATTGCTGAAGTAGTTTGTGAATACTCATTTAAATAGAGCCTATTTGCATTTTTGAGTACCCTTGCTTTATGACACTGTTTGTTCAAGTTGCTATATTCACTTTGTTTTCTGCGACATTCTTGATTCATATATAAAGTTTTTAGGTGAAGAAGAATACAGAACCCTTTCATACAAGAATTCACAACACAAAGATATATTGCTAATTTGATAAATATGAGGTAGTTCAAAAACAACAACTCACATACAAGGTGCCAAATTCCAGCTGCAATTCAGTTCGAATCATCAGATTGCCAGAAATTCTCACTCCTGAAGTCTTTTCTCATTTTCGCTGTTAAATATGGTATTCGTTGAATTCTTTCTTGCTAAAAAGAAGCAGCGTATCATTTATCAGTAAAATTCGTCAGGAAAATAAAGATCAATAGGTAGTTGTGCCTACAATCGCCGTTTAACTGGCAAAATTCTGCATTTCCATATCTTTTTTCTAATAAAAAATGTGCATTACACTTGCCAGAGGTTCGAGCATGCGCATTAATTGTCACACCACGCGAGAAATTGACGCGAGCAAATCTGACGCGAGCAAATCTGACACGAGCAAAACTGACGCGAGCAATCTGAAGAAGGCTGACGCGAGCATCTTGAAACTTGCAGAGATAAATTTTGCTTAGTGAGACATCTGGTTAGATATCTAATTTGTGGCAAAGATGCTAAAGAACAGTACATCAGGGGGGGTGTTCCTGCTGAGTGGAGGTGAGGGCCCATTATCTAGTACATGCAGTACTCTGCCAAACAGATGTCCATACAGACGTCTATTCACGCATTTTGTGCATTAACTTCAAAAAATAAAAATGTTCCATAAGATGTTTTAAGAAACATCTGTAGAAATTTTTGAAATTGCCATAATAATTATAAAATTTGACAGAGACTAAAGATATTTTATTTGCCTTGTATGTTGTCTCCCCTCCTCCCCCTCCTGCATTTCTACCTGATTTTGAACAAATTATAAATCTTGCTCTGAACAAAGAGGGGGGGGGGGGGTACAATTATACTATTTTAGAATACCTGGTCACACAAGGTTTGGATTAGGGAAGTGTTTCGGGTGAGAGTGAGAGTTTTGGGTTTTGGGTGAGAGTTTATGTCAAGGTTATAAACTGGAGGTCCAGACACCCCACCTTTCCTGTGAAAAGGTATACATTTTTTTGCAAAGTAGAAAAATACACACCTTCGAGTCTTCTTTTGCGGAGAATCAACGTTCTTGTTGAATTTGTTTCAAATACGAGCTCAAAAGCGGTTATTTGCTTGCAGAGGTCCAACCAAGGTTGCCAGCCACGAAGTTATAAACAGAATTTACTGTGTCTTCAGCCTAGAATGACAAATTTTAAATCAAATTTAGTATAACTGCATTCACACAAGCTCAAAACTCATTTCTCTAGTAATTCAAAACAACGATTAAACATGACAAGTATGTGCCGTCATTTCTCGGTTGGCTTTCGCTCAATTCGCAACTCGTGGAATAGCGCAAGTAAATTATTTTACTGTGTAAAAAATGGCGTATTTTCGCACCATTCGTGGAAAACAAGCTTTTACTCGTTCATTGTGTATCAAAACAACCTTTGGTCTTGATTCCTGATGGATTACCGTGTGTTGAACGTGAACTCGAATGTCGTGAAGTTCATGTTAGCTTTATGGATAGTTTGAACGTCAGGAGAATTGCCCTTTTCCCATCGATGGTTAACGGCGTGAATATTGACGAAATGTTCGTTGATTGCGATTGCCCTGCACTAGTAGAAGTGCATTCTAGTTGTGTTTTTTAAGGTAAATAATTTTATAGGTTCAATTGTACTGATGGGTTGCATATTATATTGAAACTAGATATTATATGTAGTGTTAGAAGTTGAGTGGATCTTTGTATTCATATTGTCATAATTGTATATTTATATATTGTACACACACTGTACACATGTTTTATTTAATATTATGTAGTTCTTTGACCATAATGACCAGCGAGATGGAGGTGAAAAACTATTCGGTAACGTTATTTTGTGGGAGTTTGATATTTTATCATCAGCAACAACCCAAGCAATCCCACCATGTGACCCAGATAGTGAAGATGATGAACTGGATAATGTACTTCCCCCAGTTGACTTACATCAGGCAACTGACTGTAACTGTTTTAATTTGCCAACAAATCCAGCTTGCCTGGTGGACATCCATACACATCGAATGTTAGAGGATGAAGAGGTGGAGCATGTTGATATTAGTGCTGTTAATGGAGAAACTGAACAAGGTGCAGGGGATGTAAATGAGATGGAAGAAATCCAACAGTTGACTGAAATTTTGGACATGGATAACAATGAAGATGATGAAGATATAGATGATCAGCTGGAAGGTGAGCAGAACAGGAATGGCAATAATGCAATTGATGTTATGTATCCCGAGAAGTTTGTTGTTGTTGGATCTTGGCAAGAAGGAAGATATCAAAGTGCTCTTGCTATATGCATGTGGAGAAGGTCTGCAAACAAAGAACTGGTATTTAAAGTAGAACATGAACCAGACAATATTCGAGATACAATGGTGTTTCACAATGAAAAGTGGCACATAATTGGTTATTGTGGACTCAACAAGATTCCTAAACTGAAACATGCTCTGCATAGAAATGAGGTACATTCAATCTCCTTGGACAGTTTGAAAAGAACATATGCATACAGAGAGAAAAAATTATTGTACAGTGCATCATTAGTAATTGTTAAACGTGGACTGTGGGACAAAGATGATCCAAGAAACCATTATAGTCGTATAGACTGCTGAGTGTTTTATACTAGTCAGGTAGTAACATTGGTCTTAGTGATATTTTGGCAGCTATGAGGCTGGATGCTCTATGTATGTTTCAACCTGCACAACAACTGTATGATGTGTTTTATTTAGAGCCTTCAAGATGCCAGTGTTGAGGATCCAAAATATTTTTGCTTTTAACTTTAAAATGGTGAGTGCATTTCATGTCTTCACAGTTGTAATGTGCTTGTCTGTTTCAACTCAACTCGCACTATAACTTGCTTCATATTGTGTCCAGCATCATCTTTAGACCCTTTAAAAGCAGCAGCACTCTCACAATGAAAAGTAAAATCATTTGATATAGTGAAATACAAAAGTAAAGAACACCAGCATGCACTGCTGCTCAACCTTTTTAGGTAGCAATACACCCTTCACCAGAAAATTTAACCTGTTGAAGAGAGTGCTGATGCTGAATAGGTTAACTAAAACCATTAATGCTGATGTAACCAGTTGACCAAATTTATATTAACTGCAGTATTTGCTGTACTGGCAATCCACTTATTAGTTTTGCCAGTATACAATGAGCATGTGCTTAATGCCACAATGGACCAGATTCTGCTTTTCTTTTTTGTTTTTTTCAGAGATGTGGTGGATATGCATAGTATGGACACAAGGAGCAACTGGATAAGGTATCATATGCAGGAATTTGGTCTGGTATGAAGACCAGGACAATGTGGACATACGGTTAACATTGAGAAGTTTTAAACATGTGTGGACATGACAAAAATTTAGATGTGGTGCACTATAGACATAAGGAACATCTAACAACTGTTGGGTTTTTTGTGTATTTATATTATTTACACACACTGTATTGAATAACACTAAATACCAGTGCTGACTGCCAGTATCATGCAGTGGTGGACTGCATAAACCATTTACAAATGTTGTATTATTTCTATGGTGATGTACAGGCCTCAAAATAGATAAGGTTCACCAGTCATGACTGATAAATTATTAAATTTACTTGTCTTGCCATCTTTTCCTCTCTCATGTGTGACTATTTGTATTTGTATGTAAAAATATAGGAAGAAATTCTTCCATAAACAGGAAAAATAAGGTAACCTTTGAAAGGCAAACAAGAATTTCCACTTAAGTGGTACTCTTATCAGTCAATGACATGTGACAAGCTCATATTTAATTTGGGGGCTGACAATGTTAAAACAAAACATTAACAATTTAATGTCTATCATGATACTGGCAATGATGTAACAGAAGCATAAGCAGCATGTGAAATATGCGGGGAACTGTTTCATGGTGGTATTTGTTTCCTGAACCAGGTTTACTTGTACTGACTGTTCTTTCCATATCCTTAATTCTGTAATCATTGTTGGACATTTTTGATCATTTACTGTACTAATTGATTTAGAAACCATGAGGCAATGAATTTAATAATAATAAAATATCTTTTTAAATAAATGCAAAGGTATTGAAACATTTTCAAAGTGTTGCATCACAGTCATTCCACCACTCCACATGAATGGTGTATGATGACATATATGAAAGATGATGCTTTTGCTCTTTATGATGTGTTATCTCCCATACTCCAACTATTTACAAGACGTGGCACACTTGAGATGATGACAGCACAACTCAGTATCTAAAAAGAATAAATTATGAAAACAAACTCAACATGTATATTTTACTGGTACCACTATTTTTTACTTACTGTACACTAAAAATAAGAATGTGATAAAATTTAAAGTATGCACTTCAAGTAAAGTATTTTTCTACATGTACAATTCAAAACTCTAATGGAATTAATATGTAGCTGTTACCTGTTACAAGAAAAAAATAACAACAGCAAAGTATGAAAACAAACTCAACATATGTACAAAGTATTTACATCATCACAGGGGACCTCTTTGCAGGAGTCTGCCTAATTTTTCTGCTGGGAAACTAGAGAAAACCCTTAACAAGTAGGTTTGTCTAACATTAGGTTTGCAGAATTGCTTAAAAATTTTTATGCCGTACCTTCGGCTTTGGTGATGTGGCAGGACTTTGGAAAAGTGCTCGGCTTGACGATGGGTTTTCCACAAGAGGAATCCTACTGATCTTTTTATTAGGCTTTCCCGGTGTATCACCTTTTGACAAATACAAACGCTTAGAAGTAGTGTCATTTTCGTCAACAATAAGATCATCATCGCTAGGTATATATTCCATTTTTGTCCAAAACACTTGAATTCTAATAAAAAACGGCAAAGTACTGTAAACAACATATCCACGCATATACTGTTTAACGTTAAATCGTGGACAATAAAAAATGGATCAAAACATTAAATATATTCATCAAAATATGATCAAAATCGTTATTGCCTGTAGTTATTTCTTCGCGCCAAATGGTCCCAAATTCCCGCGACCTCGCCCATCCGCGGCAGAATACAGCAAAATTACCCCATTTTCAAACCGCGATTATTCGTAATTTTGAGGAGGTTATTTTGGTTCTAAATAATCATAAAGTCGGACAACCCTTCCTGAATACGATGCTTGAATTTATTTTGACATAGCGCATCGTTAAATAATTTAACCTCCGGCACTTCTGAATTGGACTTTCGCACATAGTGCAGTGACCCGAAGCAAAGGTAAATTGAAAGGGTGATTAACGAAACGGAAACCTGATATACAAATTAAACAAAACCAAAATCATCAAATTCTACATATAAATAACACAATTACAACAATTTACTTTCAAAAATGCAAATTTTTCGTAGAGAAAAATCCGATTAAAAGTATACAATATTTCAGCGTGCGTGGGCGTAAATTTCAACTTTAGAATACTAATGAGAGCGATGCATTGTGGGAAGACGCTCATTCCTCCTCTGATTGTCTGATTTCCCGAACCCATCTTATGTCGTCACAAATGTATGCAAGCATAAATTAGCATACGCGCATTTTTTCAAAATGGCGGACGACTGTTGAACATTTTCACAATTATTTGCAAGATCTAAACGCGACAAACGCACAAAAACTAAAAATTAAGTATTCCGTAGGTAAGTTTAATGGATATAAGAAATAAAAATTTTCGTTGCCAATGTCCTTTAAGCAAACCGGTTTTTTCTGGTAATTTTCCGGTTGGGTCGTTGTGTGTTTTTCTATACGGAATTACCAGAATCTTTGTGTCAATGGTAAACAACCCTTGTCACAAGAGGTCTGTATATGTACAGTTTTTAGGAGAACCTTGTAACAAACCTGATATTGCCGTCATGTTTGTTAAAAGTTGTCAACAAGTTGATACCAACATGACAACTTGGAACAAGCAGCGCGAAACAACTTCTTGACGGCTTGCTGATAGTGGTGAAAACGTTCATCTTCCCGAGTAGATATTTGCAACAACCGCGATTGCTTTACAGCAAAGTTTGTATATAGGCCTACTTGTGTATAAAATAAACGTTTTTCCAAACCTTTCAAGCGTTCGTCGATGCTCATTCTATATTAATATCAACCAACACGGTAGCACTGTCATGGAATGATGAGTTATCTATAATCCCGATCTCAATCATCACACAAATGCCCTGGCTGTCATTACTCACGCGTACTATGTAAATACTAGAAAGATTTTATATACAAAACGGCCCCTCACAAAGTGTAATAAACAGAAATTGTTCAAAGTTTGCACGAGTATAGGCATGGACAGCATAGTAATGTATAACATACATGTGTAGGGCTGGTTCCTTTCCGGCAAATATTGCCCATGTTTTGCTGTCATTTTCAGAGATATAATTCATCTAGTATATTATATTTAGGATGCACGATATAGATGGTATCATAATAACATTAACTTGAATATCTCAAGAACAAAACAAGATATGGAAAAACAGAAAGCGTCTTCAGCTCGTGAAATCAGTGAAATCCCAAGGTTTTAAAAGAAATCTGCCATTGCTTCCTCCAAGAAACGTTTGTAAACACTCATGAACTTGGCAACAAATGCTTCCAAGTGATAGATGACTTTATTACCACGTTGCAACCTATGTTCGTAAAATGCTGCCATGTTAGCAACTTCTGCTTTCAATGATCCATCACAGTTTGATAACAGCTGTTGAACAAGACCCTTGAAAAAAAAATGTAATTACTACAATGGTAATGTCTTGGGCTTCTTTTCTTCTCTTCAGGCTCTTTTCCACTCATCGCAAATACCAGATCACTAGCTCACAGCGAGCTTGCGAGTTGGTACATATATACGTGACGCATGCGTAGCTTACCACTTTAGGAAAATCTTCAATAGCTTTGACAAGTGATTCTCAAATTCATTAATAATTCATGAGCAATTTAGCCAAAGACAAACGCCCATTTCATCACGAGATGCGCCTTGGATAACCCGGTCAAACACCATCAAACAGAGCACAACAATAGCTCATTGTTACATACGTAATTAAGATATTTGATGAAAACACTAGTGATCTTCCTCAAATATCTTAATTACGCATGCAAAATCAAGTCGTCTACAACAAATCTAATGCGATAATTACGATATGCTTGGTTAGAAATGCTATTCAAATCAGCAAACCAAAACATCCTGTTACGTTTCGACTCATTTGAGAAGCCATATGAACAACGAGAGCGAGTGTTTCACTGGGATATCCAAACACTCGAAAATAATGAACAAAAACACCCGCGCTTCGCGCTCGTGTATTTACCATTATTTCCTCGTGTTTGGATATCCCAGTGAAACACTCGCTCTCGTTGTTCATATATTACATCAATATCGGTAGGGATGGTTGTCAAGGGAATTGTTGCTTTATAAGAAATACTTCATGTTGATATATCTTTTACAGATTCTTTCAACTTTTTGAATTGTGCTCCAATGCCCACACTGAACACTTTCGCTTTCACACCAGCATCAACTTTAATCTCCAAATTTTTCTTATCTTTCTCGTTTTTTGCTGTGAATTTCATACCTCTCATCCGGAACAAAACACTATCTGAATACCGGTTATACGTGCACGTGTTATCCTTATGTTACCTGTTACGTGCGATTTCGGCCAAATTAAAGGCATGTAGCTCTCTCTCTCTCTATAACAATGCAATCCTTCAAAGCAATGTGCAACCGCGCATCCCGTGCCCAAGTTCAGAAGTGGTCATAAAGCCATTATGGTAATTATTGTGTTTCACGTGACGTCATAAATTTCACTGGGGGTCAACTCCAAATCAATACACTGTCATCAGACTGAAAAAAAATTTTCACTGTATGTGTTGACCTTGTGTTTGGCAGCAAATGTGGGCAATTTCGTGAGATTTGCTGGCTCCAGTGCAGTACAATCATCAATACATTTTGGGTTGACCCCCACTCAGAATTACTGAAAAAGGTTCCAGTGAAACCCAAGAATAACCAGGAGGGCACATTGTCATACATTTTGTGTATATAAATATTTTATACTAGGATATACTAGGATATTAGTTTTTGTCCAAAAACGGGGTTTGGGTTAGGTTAAGTCGTGAATTTAAAATGGACGCTCGGAAACAATACCGTATATGCACATAGTCCAAGAAAACTATAATCTTTCACCCATGTTTACTATAATCTTGAAAACATGAAAACTATAATCTTTCACCCATGTCAATAATAAGACATACCCCAGTTAGAACCAGCTGCATGATAATAAGAGGATGCTCTTTCCAGGTAATAACTAATAAATTTTCAGTGCTAATAAATTTTCCCAATTCAAACGTTTGTCTTATAGGGAAATAATCTATTCCAGTACTTCACAAATCGTTTTACGAGACCGTTATACTTACTTTCATTATAACATCAGCAGGAATACAATGAGACAATAATTCATATAACCGTCCTCGAACTTCCAGAAGTCTAATTTGACAAATAGAACAATTAACAAGTATAAATTTGTATTCATGAGAATCGAGCAAGGATTAACTACCTTTTAGGAGTTTGCACTTCCACAATCAGTTGTGCCGTTTCCTTCAGATAAACTTCCCAGTCAGCTTCTTGTATCAATTGATCTTCGCTGAACGGATATCTGTATATAAAATACCGAGGTCAAACTGATTGTGCTATATTGTCCTGCATAAATACATGTAGTTTGTTAACAGCTACCGCATATAACCCTTATTGTAACCCTGTCCTAAAAAACCATCATTTTGTGTGTCCCTGTGTTCTCCCTAAATAAAATCAACAAAAATTTCTATTTCCACCCTTGATATTAATCTTTTGGATGGCTCCACAGTCATAAATCTAAGAAGTACATTAATGAGGAACACAGTTAGTGCCGGGGAATGAGCTGTCATTATTCTCCGCTTAGCTATCATGAACTTTGCAGCGCGCAATGCACCAACACCAAAAATCTTTCTTACTTCTGAAACATAGTTATAAAACCTTGTTACATGAGATACAGTACTTACTGTTGAACTCTACAAGCCTCACACATAAGCAAAGCTTTTCGAAGGTTTCTTCCTGATTTTTCTGCAATCCGTCGAGCCAGTTCATCTGGTAATGTTAATCCTTCCTTTCTGCACACATAACTCAAGATCTGGCAAATCTATAAGTCATAAATGAAGGCGTTTTACTTGTTGGATGTGGAAACAAAACCCGAAATGACACGTCAGTTTTCTTCTAGCACGAGGCTTTCTAATGTGTGTCGACGCCGTTCCGCATCGTATGTGAGTCAAACCACGCGCAATCTGCACACTAGGATATCAGAACATCTGGGTATCTCTCCAATCACGGGAAAACAGTCAACCAACCCTGCTATCTCTAGTATTCTCTCTCATATTAACGCCTTTGGGCACCTAGCTAACTCTGACGACTTCCAAATTCTTTCTTCCTCTTCTGACTCATACGAGTTAATGATACACGAGAGTCTTCTCATTAATAAATATAACCTAATCTTAATGTTCAAGGAAGGTCTATTCTTCTCAAGCTCTTCTAAATCGTCGTTCATGTTATACGTGTTTGTAACGTCCTATCCATTATCATACTTCCATATCTTTCATTAGTTATACGTAATTGTCCCTTGTAATTTTACAACTTGTAAAAAACCGCTATTCGCCTATACATTTAAATTTTGTATGTAAATTCAATATTATCCACTTTTCTGAAGATGTCTTAAGTTAAGAAGAAACGTCACATAAAAATATTTTCTTTACTCAAAGCATTATGTTGCATGGGCATTGATCCTCATTTTTAGAATTCGTTTTGCGCCTGGCAGATTTCTGGCTACAGTACTAAACCATGTGTATAATTAAAACGAAAGTAAGAGAAGAACTCGTATAGTATAGAATCTAATATAGAATCGAGATTCCCGTGAAGAAGTTTCACAGTCTCAAAACGTCAATGCGTCGAAAGGTTAAACGAAGCTTGAAAATAGACGGCAGTTCTGACGAAAAAGACGGGCAGGGACTACAGTAGTCCTATTGATATACGCTCAAAAAACTCCATTGCACATTTCGCCATTTCAGTGGCGCCTGCAAAGCAATGAAAATTGCAGGACTTGAGAATTCGCGTTAGGATTCGAGTAGATATTCGAGTAGGGATTCGAATTGGGATTCCAGTAGGAATTTGCGTTCTAGATAACCCATGTACACTAATGAGAAAGTAGAACACTTGTTACTTGAATGCGCGCAAGTACTTTATTCTGGTCTTGGCCAGGTTATCCAATTGCAAGTGCGTTCAAGCTCACGCGCTCCGTCGCGTTCTCCCCAAGTACCCCCGCGCACCCCCTTATACCCCTTATACTTCATAATTACGAAGGCGCCATGGTACGAGCATGCACCTGCGTCGTAACCAAAGGGCAATCTGTGACAAAAATTAAATATGAAAAGACAATAAACACAAAGGACAATGTGTCATTAGGCTTTCAGAAATGTCGCAATGAAAGGCAGTTTGTCAATGAAAAGCGCGCAATCCGATAGTTGAGTCATCGACAACCGTAGCTTTCACAATCTATGTGGGGAACGTCATCAAGTCAGAAGGGAGAATCAAGCCGACGATATTGAAAGTGAACTCCCTTTTTCCCTTCTGTTCTCAATAGTAATAATAATTTCTTTCTATACATACCTCGACATGAGAAGGAGCCGAGACCCGTATTCCAAGACATCGACTTCTAATTGCAGGAATCACTTTGCTGGTTGAATTACAGTAAAGTATTAAACGACATGTAGCTGTGTATTTCTCCATTGTTCGTCTTAAGGCGTGCTGCGCATCTTTTGTGAGTCTATCAACCTCCGTAAGGAGAACCACTAAACAAAGAAACAGGAAAATATCATGAAAAAGACTTACATAGTAAACTATTTGTGCAGCATGCATGTTTTCCATCGACCATCTTAATTCTGTGATATTGTTATTTCTATTTTTCTGATCGACTATATTCATTGCATTGTCTGTATTTTTGACATGTCACTGCGTAAAATTTTTCCAGCTATTTCTACTGCAATTTTCCCATTTTGATGGGATAAACAGCACCATCATTTAGGAAAAGCACGTTCATTGCAAAGTTGATGGCGATGTCTGTTTAACAGAAATACAGATCAGTTACATATATGAAATTATATTGTTCACCTTTAAATTCTTTCTGTGTTCCAGAATCCAATTGATGAGACTGCGCTACTGTCTTTATAAGATCTTGAATCACAACTCGATCATATATCCCAGCATCACTACATTGTATAGCATTGTATAGCACGGTACACATTGTACATTAAGCACTGGTATATACTAAACCAGAAAAGGCATTGCGTTCTGAGGAGCCCTGGAAATTCGTGCCTGTTCTGAGTACAAACTTTTGTTTCAAATACCAAGGCCCCAAGCTGCATCTGTACTAGATTGTAGAGGTATAACTCAAAGCCTTTTTTAAGAAATTGCCCGTGGGGGGGGGGGGGGCGGTGTACATAAGGGACCTTTTGGTAATGACCGAAGGGACCAGCAAATTGTGGGATATGCTGACATAATTTCTATATTTATTATTGAATGAAAAATATTTTTAAAATGTTACGATCAGTTATTATTAGTTAACATTTTCGCTCATCAACGCACTGTTTTTTTGTGTAATATATCGTTAACAGCGAGGAGCTGACAACATTAAAGTAACAACATGACAACTTAGTGGGGGGCCAAAATCCATCAGTGGGGGGCCAAAGGAGGGGGTGGGGGGTCCTTGGCCCCCCCCCCACGTATATAGTTAAAAAAGGCCCTGGTATAATTAGTTTGATGTGAAAAGGCTAGCTTCAAATACGCAAGAAAGATATATGTTCCTAAATGTAAAACTTTACCTTGGATTTACTTCAATATGGTAGTTACTAGCAATTGTTGATATTTCAACCTTTTTCTTAGAAGGTGTCTAAAAATATAAACAATTACAGTTAGAAATCCTTTTTTTGTGAGCAAGCTGTGGAATTTTGGAATTTGTTTTAAACTGTGTACAGATTTTTGGGATTTTCATAAGATTTTTTGATCTTTCGATAAGAGTTTCATATGGGATTTCTGCGAAAGTGTACGGGATTTTCCCCTCGTGATACGCCCCTTGGATACAGTAGTTACGTACAGTAAAGGTTTGTTGCTGAATTTTTAGTTTCTCAGCACCAGGACCATAGAGCTCTCTTAAAACACACATTATCCTTGTTTTCTTGCCAGATCCAGAAGGTCCATAAAACATAAGGTGAGGAAAATCTTTACTATGAGCCTAAAATATACCATTGCGTGATTATTAAATGAAATACATTGCAAAACTTTATAGTTTTATATACCGGTATTATAGTTATTGAAAATTGCTGAAAAAGTACGGACAAGGTGCTTACTATCAATGTGATGTAAGATTTATATTGTGCTTATAAAAGAAAAAGTTGGTGTTTTGTAGCGCAGTTGCACCGGAGGGTAGGAGTGCATGAGTGGGCCCATGCAGTGGAGTTAGGGAAGACAGTTTGTTTAACAATAAGTAACTCACTCACTCACTACCACCCCTAGTGTCCCAAATCAACCCTGTTAAAATATAAAGAGTTTGGGCAATTGTAATATTTAAAATGCTAAAAATTAGCGAAATTCACGTCACATTACATCTTTATGAGTTGGTCTTATTAAGCGTACTATTCAGTTGAAGTAAAGCACTTTGCTCTTGTCCAGACATTAGCAACATTGGTAGACTTGGACCAAGTCAGCCTCTTGAATGTATGGTGGTAGGGCGGGCGAAAAATAGCAAGCGGAGAGACAGATTTCCCTTGCAGCGCGCAAATTTTACTGGTTGAAAATTCAACCGTAGAATTTAACCGTAATAATAATAATAATAATAATAATAATAATAATAATAATAATAATAATAATAATAATAATAATGGTTTATTTTAAACAGTTCCACAAAGTGGCTCTTTCCTGTCAATTGTTACTTCATATTATCATATTTACATAAAGTTACATAAAGAGAAAAAAGAGAAATATTTCATGAATATTAAAATCTTATAGCATTAAGATATATATATTTCTAATTAAAATCTAAAATCTAATATAATGTTGCGGACTAAATTATTGTCGATCTTTAGCTTTGTTCAAGAGATAGTTCTTAGTATCTTTGCTAAAACTAGTAAGTGTCACAATTTTTTATTTTTTAGGTTACTGGAATGACTAGATCTTAAGTTTCTCGCTTGTTTATTTACTTCCAAACTCACGTATGTTTTTAGGATGTGCCATTCTCTACGGGAGAATGGGAGCCAGCCTAATTTAATGGTATCTTCTAATGTTGCGTAGTGTCCTAAGACAAAACTTGCAGCTGCATTTTGTACTCGTAGACGTAGCTTAATGTCAGCGCTAATATTGCTCATCACAAAGTAGTTTATAATAATAAACATAATTATGCATATGTGTTGCGACATTTATTTCCGAGTTGCAAAGTAAAAACGATTAACAATGCCGAATATTCATCGAAAATAGAAAAAGTTAAAGACGCAATTTCCCGCCAAAATACAGACATGTTCGAATTAAGGATATTTACGAGCGACACCAAACCTGCCTCCAAAGGTGGACGGCAATCACAATGAAAATTAGAAGCTGTGAGATCCCGAAGCATTCTAGGAAATAACCAAATCAGGCAACAGTGACACAGTGGGGAACAAAAAAAAAGAGATATCCCAAATTCTAATCTTGGAAAGGCAGCCACCACTCGAGATCACGAATAGGATGATCGTGATGATAAAAACAGCACAATAAATCCATCATGCAGCGAAGGAAAGTTCGATCAGGGTCGACGACATGCTTGATGAAATGAACAAACTCCTGGCAAGTACGGATTTTCATCCAGGTTCACGAGTACAGAGGCAGAATGATTCGATCGACCTTATCAGGAGGTGAGTGAGGTAATTGCTGTACTTAATGCAACTGCATTCTGGGGAAAATCACAAACGCGTTCAAGGAGCGGAAGACCAAGACGGCTTAACGCAACAAATGCAGTGTGGCATTGGCAAAGAGAACAATTAGTAGGACCCATAGCAACAACGGCAGATCTGACAGCATAATTATGCTCTAGGACATACTCGACAGCTTCAGGTTGACTGCAATGCAAAAGGCAAAACATGGTCCACATAAATGATCTCGACACTTTATCCCCAAGAAGAAATGCTCACAGGGATATTGCGATAGGCATTCATGCACGAAACTTTGCCATAAAACTCCAGGAGCCTGGCTAACTAAAAGAGCATAGCATCGACCACATTCACGTTGGGATACCGTCATTAACACTGTGAGTGGAAAACAGAACTGAACACCGTTCTTTTGTACCGTGGAAACGCAGCTAATTCGTGTGAGATCTCCTTTGAGATCAAGAGTAACACCTATGTGATGGAAGGATCAAGGATGTATGCTAAGCAAAGAACATGCTAGAAATGAGGGGCCCGCACACAACAACTAAGACAAAGTGAAGAAAAAACATTAACAAATACAGTACCGTCCAGCGGAAACTATACATTTTTTTCGAGCGCGCTTCGAGCGAGTTTCGAGAATGTTCGAGCGAGAAACGCGTCTCGACGCGTTGCGAAACGCAGTATCGAGGACTCTCGCTCGATTACTATAAACTCTCGCTCGAAAAGCCTTCGCGTAATCGCGCTTCTCGAATCTGGATACACTCTCGCTCGTACGCTATACATCTAGTAATAAGAAAAACAACATGTACGTTCAAAATATGCGCTTGGGTAAATTCACTATCGAATGTAAATATTCTTGAGGAAAACCTTTTTATACTTTTTTCAATTTTTAAGTGTAAGAATATGACTATCTTACAGAACACTAAATATTTATTAAAAGCGAAGTGCGATTTCATATTTACTAGTGGTGTTTATACGAGAGACGGATAATACGTCTGGACGAACTTAGGCGAAAATTTTTGGTTCGTCTAATAATTCGTCTGCGTATAAACGCAGGCAACAGACGAATTAACCATCCAGACGAACTTAGCAGTTAGTTCGTCTTAGTAGACGAACTTAAGCTGTTAATGCGTCCAGACGGATAATTCGTCTGCTAGGCTATAACGCAAGCCTACTGTACGTTAGTTTATCAAGTTAAACTATAAATGTTGTGCGGTATTGTCGTGTTTAAAAGAATTGTCAGAAAAATATCACACTATCCAGTTTAAATATCCACTCATCCAACCATAATCAAATGTAAATTAGCTGTAGCCGAAGTGAGGCCAAAGCGCATGGGTGAATGCACCGCATGTTAAGTATATATAATTTGTGAAAGATGTTTATTGGAATGTTAACATTCACTTTGATGGAATCTACAGTACATTGTATATACCCGTTAAAAGAAAAGAACTTCTGTACGGTTGTCTAAAGATTGAAATGTTTCGTCTTTCAAGAGACTATACTAGGACTTGATGACAGCATTGTGATGGTTAATTACATACGCAGTAAGTTTGTCATTCATATCTTAAATTTTCTTTTCTCAGGTAAGATTTGTAGCGTTTTAAAGGCGCGAAATTGTTTTGATTTTAACTGCTCACGTCGCGGACACTCGATACTACAGTATAATATCGCGATATTCGATCTCGAATGCATATCGAGGCGACTCGAACCTTTCAACGAGATACACGAAACGCGATAGCTAACGCGTTTCGCGGGTCACCTCGCTCGAAACTCCCTCGAATGATTCTCGCTCGAACGCGAAACGCGCTCGCTTCTCGATGTATAGTTTCCGTTGGACGGTACTGTATACATTGTCAATCATGTAGAAACATGCAGACCAAGCAAGCCCCACAAAACCATACAGGATACCAAAAGTTAACATGGCTAGACAAGAACATATCAGAGTAAGACACATTATCAACAGCTGAGAGACGAGGAGACCACAGGTGGAGGTACTGGCTAAGGGCAAACAAGAAGATGCTGGTGAGAACTGAAAATACTGGATGATCAGTTGGGACAATTATTTGTCTCCCAACATTGAGGAACATCACAGATATGAAGAATAGCATGTAGGCAAGTTACAAGCAAAGTGTGAAACTTATACAGTTCTATGTATTCTGGACCAGGCACTGCACCACTGATTCCTGGCAAAGACAGGTCTGACAGGATCAATGAACCTGGAGGCAAACAAGGCCTGTCAGGAACAATGAATAGGAAAGTCTGAAATTCTTGCACTTGTGCATTAACTTGGGCAAGAACAGAAGCACATGCTTGAGCATGCAGCAACTGAGCCTGAGAGGCAGCCTCTGCCTAAAGACAATCACTGACTGGAGGATGGAATTATGAGTGTAAACCATTGCCTGGAAGATACAGGGCTGGAAATAACAGCCAATCACTGATCAGAAATAAATTGTATTCAATCGGTAAAAAAGTAAAGTTGTTGACCAGTTCTCTCGATCAGCAAGAAATAAGCTTCACTATTACCTTAAATACACTTAGGAGACATGTAAAAAGCTCTTATTAATTTGAAGTGAAAGAACATAATACAGCACATAATAATGTTGCTACTCTTGCTATGTTGTAAGAAATTCATATTTTGTATTCCTTAATTGGCTTAATGGTTGTTGCTACCATTAGTACGCTTATTACAGGCAAATGTTCCTGATTGTTCAGATTTTGTTGATTGACAGAAAGTCATGACTGCCAATGGTCATTGTCATGGGAACAAAGATAGCGTAGAGACTGCATGCAGGCTAGGCTAGTTACTAATAGGCTATAGTTGCAGTGTGCAGTATGTGCTTGGGCCCTGACTGGTTTGGGTGACCTGAAATCTTGGTAAGGTGTGAAACATTCATTTCATGATCGACTAAAATATGCCATCTCACTTACTGCTCTTGCTTGCCAAATTCCTGGTCATGGGTGCAAATGACAAGAGGGTCAGGCGTGGATCTAGGATATTTTTAAATATCCTAGATCTGTGCCTGAACCTCTTGACATTTGCACCCATGACCAGGCGTTTAAAAAAAGGGGGTGGCTGAAGAAAAATTTTTAGAAAAGCGCGGCAAACAAACTATAGCGCACATATAATTTAAATATGCAAGGTAAATAAAAAAAACTTATGCCCTTTGAATTTCATTACACTGTCACATTATAGATATAATGTAAATTGGCCAGAAATTGGGCAAGTTTTAGTAAAGGCTAGCACAGTCTTGTGTGGGGGGGGGGGTCCGTAAGGCCTATGGAATTAAGGTTACTGTTTACCATCACTTTAACTTTGGAAAGTTGACGCGGAAAATTTTCATTATTCATTATTGCAAATGAAGAAAATGTGACGCAGTAATTTAATGGCCAACCCGCGACAAGAAAATATTTTATTTAATATTGCGAATTCGAAAGCATCAAAGCAAATCGTAGCAACATCCTGTGGCGCGTCTCGTTTTGAATCCGAACATTTCGAAAATATATCTTAATTTGATATTGAATAAGTTATGTTGTGTTTACCCAGAATATTTTTATCAAATGCTTTAGGTGAAAAAAAAGAATAATGAAAAAAAATTCAAATAATGAAAATTTCACGCGGGCATCAAAAACACACGCGGGCAGTTGACGGTAAACAGTAACCTTAATTCCATAGGCCTAATGCATAATCGCTTGTCCTGGGGGCTGGCTGGGGCCAACTGTGTGCCAGGGTAGAATGTAGACATCAATGTTGCAATATTTAGTAAAGTGCAATATTTACTACACGACTGACAAATACATTAATTAATAATAATAGTGATAATAATCATATTGTTAAATAAGACAAATCAAAATTTAAAAGTCAATGGCATGTTGAATTATGATATGAATTATTTCTCAATTCTCACCAATTTCTTGAGATGTGCAGCTAAACTCTTGTGATAATCTAACTTGGTTAGAGAATTTGGACGGTATTTGTCAACCCACAAACTCATATTTACTTCTGTATCATCAACACTTGTATTAAAATACAAAAACATCCAGTATATAAAAAAGTACGTCTCTATTCCAATTCCCAGTTTCCCGCCATTGGCAATTTAGTGAGCAGTTGTTGGCGCTTGTTCGCGAACGTATTCCGAGTTATTCCGAGTAATGAATAATAAGGGATAATACGCGACACTCATGTTCTTTTTCACGATCACGATTTACAACCGCCATTTTAGTCTCGAATTTTTTTATTTTGTGTTTTCACTTTTTTTATGTTATTCTGTTTAAAATTTCGTTCGTTCGTGTTATATTAATGGCGACAGAAGACATTTGCAAAGAGTATGCATCTTCCTTGGAGGATTTAACGTTCAATTCAAAACCACTCATCAATATGTTGACCATGCTTGCTGAAGAAAACAGGCAACTCGCTGCAGAAATCGTAAAATTAATTGAAAAACGAATATATGAGGTAAATAGCTTTGCCAGTTGTACATACTCAATAAAAATGAATAAATTAATTCTGCAGTCTGAGCTTTATATATATTTTTTAACGTAAATCGTATGAAAATAGGACAGCATCCTGCATTCTTAGCCCTACAGACTTGTGTTAATGCAGGTGCATTATTACAAAGAAACATTCTTACTTGCAGCCAAACCCCAAAGATTGAAAAGATCGAAGAAATGCCTATGTGCTGTTTGACGAAAATGAAAAATTACTTGATAATTCGTTGTTTTAGGGGGCAAAAAAATGGATTTCATTAATCATCCAGCAATTGTTCCACTTATTTTATTCCTGTCTCTCTTTTGTCTGTTTCTGTCACAGATTCACTCCCACTCCCTCTCCCCTGTAAATCATGGCAGATTTTTGTCAAGATCTTGAGTGAGTCACGGCACAGATTAGGTAAGAACAGATGTGTTACTTCATAGGACTTTGTGTTCTTGGATTTTCTTTGGATGTACATGTCATACTTACACCATGACACTTGCTAGGAAGATGGTGGCACACATAGCATTTTTTGCATCAGTGCATGTTTTGCCCTTTTTTTGATCTTATTAGTTTGACCTTTTTGAATTGAACAATCAAAAGTATCTTTGGTTACCATTGTTAGAATAAATTTGCAATAATGCCGTAAAGATGCCTTTAAAAAAATATGAGTCAAAAGCAATGATGTGTTACCAAATTACTGTATGTGATGATTATATGATGAATTGCTGTGCAAGTGACACGTGCTAAGAAGATGGCAACTGTGAGATAACTTTTTACCTGAAGTTACGCATCTGTTCTTACCCAATCTGTGGTCACAGTGACTCATTTTGTTACTTTTATGTCTTGAGTGACTCCGTCACTCATGATCAAGGCACGAAACAATAAAAATGACAAAATTCATACTAAAAATATCTAGATTTAGAGCTTTGAGGACACTTTGGACATTTAGATTAGAGTCTGGGCTATGCATATGTTATTCCAGAACAGAAAATCTATTTGTCAAGACTCTCTATGTAGTTCACTACTACAGAAATTTAAGGCAACTAAAGTTTTAGGCAAAAATTAAGAAAGTTCATTTGAATTATTGTCCTCTAAAAATTCCATTATTGCTAAATTATAAAAGAAAACACTAATAGTGGCATACGATCTTATGCCTACTGTATGTGTTTATTATACCATCTGTTATTGCCCTGTATTTGCAGGCTTCCGGTTTTTGAATTTGCATGCCATGTTGCCTTACACCTGATTTTTGTATTGCTTATGGTCATTATGGTCAATTGACAATTGTTTTACTTTGTTTTTGTCTTTCCTTTTAATCTATTGTATTTCCTTTCAGTAGCGTAGCCAGCCCGACGATTTAGTCCCGCTATGCAAATTTCAAATCATTACAATTATTCATTTCTTTAGAAATTGTTGTTTTTACAGTCAATGAACATGAAAATATTTGCATAGCGGGACTAAATCGTCGGGCTGGCTACGCTACTGTTTCCTTTTAACGGTATAGCAAAGCACACATGTTGTGAGCACACTTTTCCACTTATATGTGAGTAAGCCTGTTGGAGAGAGCTATTCTCAGCACGTTGTCATGGATGTCAAGGATTTGAATTAAATTGCCATGGCACCTTGCCATGTAGGTAGCACAAGCTCTTCTCCATCTGGCCCTATATCCTCTAGTTGTAGTACTAATATTGGTATTAATATATAACTCAATCATAGCTATTATTACCTGAGCCAAGAATATCTGAAAAGCTGCTTCCTATGCAATACCTGTTGCACATTCTACTGTATATTTCAGGTTTCAATTGAACAGAAACTTCCATCATTATATTTAATGGATTCCATTGTGAAAAACATCGGTAAAGAATACATAACAGCAGTTTCCCCATCAATTGTAGCTTTGTTTACCCATGTGTTTGAACAGGTAAATTATCTGTTATTGTACTGTTTGTTTTGCCGTGTCATTGATAATTTTCAATCTAATTTTAGCAATTTAAATAAATGTTCTGCACTATTCACCAACCATGATAGGGGTCGAAATTTACATTTTTGTATACTAGAGTAGTAGATTTTGAAATTTAGCATTCTGGCTGAAGATCCACTGGTCCTTAATGTATTGCTTCTGGGTTGTTGTTCATGCAGGGTCTGCACTAATGCTTTTTTATCATGAAGTAATCCTTGAGACTTCTAAGGTGAACTGAGGAGAAGAAAATTCAACAAGAAAACTCTTGCTTGACAATAGTTGGTGGTCATACCACAACTTTTCCTGCTGTACAAACGGAATATCATGATCATCAAGTTTATTATTCCCTTGGGCATTTTACTATGTTCGAAATAGCAGGAATTTTGATCCCTGCAAAAAATTTTTACATCTGTGAGATTAGGATTTAGCAAAAATCAGAAAAATGAATTTATTAGCTGTATAAACCAGAATGGAAGTGTCTCATATATATTAATGTATAATAAATGGAAGATGTCTCATATATATTTTTATATATAAAATAAAATTTATATGTTAACCCACTATATGTTAACAGGTATTGACTGCTATTTATTTCTAATTCCTTTGTTACTTGCAGTACATGTTTGTTCAATGTTTACTGAAATACCAAACTGAGTGTGTTACATATTTTTAGGCAGATGAAAAGGTTCGTATGTCTATGTTCAAGCTACGCAACACATGGCCTGCGTACTTCTCGGGAAAGATACTTCATGAATTAGACTGTAGTGTACATAAACGTGACCCTGGATGGCCTGTCATTGAACTTCCTCCTCCAAGTCCATCTATTCATATTAATCCCAAGTTTCTCTCAAAGGTATGAAAATATGTCATTTGATATACAGTTAAAGACATAATTGTATCTAGCTGATCTGACCGTGAGTAGCCATACCAAATACAAATCCATTTTACTGTTGTTAATCACTTATATCTTTTCTTTTCCACTGTGAAACTTGTTGAAACTTTGTAAATGTCTTTAATAAAGGAAATTGTAAGTCTACCAGAAATGTACAAACAAAGTAAATTATATTTCATGACAAATTTGATAATTTGGGTCGAGAAATGGATTTCTAGTTCACAACTAGTGCCAGTACTTTTTCATGTTTGTCATGTTTTGATTTTGATTATTTGTCTTCAATTTATTCTTGGCAATACTTGAATTATGTTATGATTTTTATCAGAGAAATAATATAAAACTCTGTTCTATAGGTAGAGGGAAACATAGAAGAAAGTAGCACAAGTTGTTCTTCTTCTGATGAAGCAAAAATCATAGAAGAGTTAGATCGAAAGAAGAAAGAAGTGGAGAAATTACAAGGTGAAGAAAAACAACTACAAATGATGCAATTAGAAGAACTAGAAATGAAATTTGGATTAATAAAAAAGAAACAAGAAAAAGATAGACAAAACCTTTTAAAACAACAAAAAGAACAAATATTGAAAATGAGATTACAACAAGAAGAAGTAGATTCTGCAGAGGTAATAAAGTAATCTAATGATATATGTTACTTGACAGCCGTCAAGTTTTTAAGACAGAATGCCTTACACAAAGTGACATGTTACAACATGTATGTCACTGCCAGTCAAATGTTTGATATGGAGGTGAACCAAATTTGTTGGTATAGTTGAGAGGACTTGAACTCGCAACACATGCTTTTCCCACACTCTCCTTGGTGCAGCAAGATCGCTTTTAATTGTGATTTTACACTTCATTTAAGCTGTTTGAAAAAGCAATAAACAACAGTAATCAAACAGAGTAACGCTGACATTTAGCTGTTTCATTATGCAATTTTTACTGCGTATCTTGCTGTAAATGTATATTCATTTGGTGCAATGATAACATTGTCTCATAAGGTTCACCTGTCTTATTGTGTTTCCATTGCAGGAAAGCTCCACTGATTCCAAATTATCTGAAGCTTCTTCAACACCTAGACAAAACATTAGAGATCCGAGACTGAAGAAACTTGAACAAGTGACAGATAGCAAGTCAGACTCAGAAACCACCACTGACAATGCAGAATCTGAAAAACTAGAAAAAGAATCCTCTGTAGTAAATACAGCGATTATTGCTGATAAATCCCCTGATAAAACTGTTGATAAAACCGTTAATAAAACTGATAAACCTGTTGACAAAGTAGGATTTGATTTAGAATTTGTCCCTCTTGATAAAGATGATGATACTACGGACGCAACGCCCACTGTAACCTATAATAGAGACAGGCCGCTAGGTAAGAACAGATACTTTAAGAAAGACCCTAAGGCTAGGATAATGCAAAGTGACAGTGACTCAGGTTCGGATTTTGGAGAAAACAAGGTCTCCAGCAGTGATACACTTTACATTATTGATAAGAAAGGTAAAAGAAAAGTAGGGGGTGTTGGACATCGCAATTATAGACAGAAAGCCGAGCATGCTAAAGAAAACGATGGTGAAACAGCGACGGGTGAGAGAAAGAAAGGTGATATTGAGCGAGGAAGAAGACGACACTCAGGAAATCGGCATGTAAATAGTTCAAGTGATAAATCAGGAGAGTACAATGCAGGTCATGATCGCCTTGATGGTCGAAATCAACGTGGCGACCGTCCCGGAGGACGTCCAGATGATCATCCAGTTGCTCGTCGCGGCCACCGCCCTGACCATCCTGTGCAACGTGAGCGTCCAGATCGACCTAAAGATTGGGATCGTCCTGGACGTCGACCTGAGGATTATCCTGGCAGAGGCCGTGGTGGAGGACGTCCTAGAGGGCGTGGGCCAGAACATCCTGGTGAACGCTCGGACATGGGACCACGGCATCCTTCGAGAAGGGAACATGGGGAATATGAAGGCATGCGTGGTGGCAGGTTTGATCACCGTGAAGAATGGAGCAGAGGTCGTGGGCATCTCAGGTATGACATCCAGTACGCTATTGCAGGAATATTGCATTGTACTGCATTGTATTGCACTATATTTTATTGTTATTTAAGCCATTGTCTGCACAATAATGAATTGTATAACATGTTTGATAGATCTCACCGAGGGCACGCGTTAGAAGGAGCAAATGAAGGACGATTTCGAAATCCTCAACCGGTTGAAAACACAGGTAGATTACCGGAAAGAAGAGATCAAGGTTTTGACCGACCTGATGGAATGGCATACGAACGTGTTGTTGGCGAGGAACCGCCGTTCAAGAAGTCACGATCATCACCACCAAGACCGCTGTTTACTGAAAAAGAGATATCTGAGATTCGAGAGAAACGTCGCGACTCACCTGAACGCTTTGATCAGCATTATGAACGACATGATGAACCATGGCAACATGACAACTTCAGACAACCACCGCCTGAATATTTTAATAATCAAGGTACCCACCTGGGACCAAGGCCACCAAACATTCCTTCTTCACGAGGTCCACCTTTTGCACCTGCAGGTATGCATAGAGAGTTGTTACGTCATTCGCAACCCTTCTCTGGTGATGTGGAAATTCCTTTGGAACTCACGTTGGATAATGAATCAGAGATCTTGAGGAGTGTAAGTTTGTTTATTTTGCATATCAGTGAGTTCCTATAAGTGTATCCTAGAAATGCAGTTTAACTGCTTAGCTCCTCTAGTCATCCACTGTTGCGTGACACCATATACTGAAATCTCTGTTTGATCAAACGAAGATAAGAGTTGAGAAGCGAAACTCGTATCCTGATCAAACGAAGATGAGAGTAATTAGTTGAACTAGATATTACACTCTGTTGTTATTATAACCGCTTTATAATTAATTACAAATTCAACTCTCATGACCGGTAAAATGAATAAGAACTCATCAAATTTAAACCAGTTGACCAGTGCAAAACAGTCGATGCGAGGTGAGACGCGTGCGAGAGTTGTAACTTTCATCTTTGTTGTTTGAGTAGAGCTCAACTTGTGAAATTCCTGCATGTGAATTACATCATGTTCTGTTTAGTACAGTATTGTGGTTCTCGTTATTCCTGGTTGACAAATAAAGCAACTCTGGAGTATTTGTTTTCCGATGCTGGATATTTTAAACAGTATCTCGCATGGTGAATACAAGTTACCTTAGAATCGTGTGTTACAGGAGTAGCTGTGAAATTGAGATTCTCGCGTCTTGGTCCGATATCACTCGCACAAAATATCTATAATATATATAATTATGTATGTATATACAATTCTAAAACTTATAATATATTATAATGTTACTTTATGTAGAATGTCGTGTATATGATTTTCACTACCATGTAACACGTGTGCTACCGACTCTGTAGGAACAACAATTGTTGCAATTAACTTTATTTCAGGATTTTTTATGAGTTGTCATGCTCATGCAATCGCGTTATTAAGCACGCGGAAAGCTGGGCATGTCGATTGAGCATGCCAACTCATGAAAAATGCTTTTATAATATATAATTTACACAAAAATATCGGGGGGGAAACGAAAAAGCTTCTTTTTAACATGTATGTTATATTTTATATGACAATTAACCGCCGAAGGCGAGGTGGTTATCGGGAAATATTCACCGAGACGAAGTCGAGGTAAATATTTCCCGAAAATCACCGAGCCTGAGGGGAATAATTGTTTTAGTATTTTTACACAAGTTATTTTAATTTTGTTTATTTCTCTGTCCGTAATTTGTACAAAACGTAGGCTAGTCGCCATTTTGTAAACTTGTTTTTACTGTTATATTCACCTGGTGAATATAAAGGAATGTCACGTCATATTGGACCAATCACAGCGTCGGATTTCTTATATTCACTTGTGTAAAAATACTAATGTTTATTAGGAAGCTCTCGTGCAAAATGATTTTCAGAGATGTCCTACAACAACTTAAAATTCCTAGATAATAATTATAATGAAACTGCGAAAATAGTTCGATCTGTATTGATCTGCATGAGCAAGAGAGACGTTTTGGTATAACGGTTTAACAATGTTTTTGAAAATTTTACTCTTCTGTGATAAATCTTCTGTGAATTTCATTGCGATAGAAGAAAAATTTGTACACGTTATCGACTCATTCATAAAGTGCAAAGGTAACGCACCTTCATTATTATTTAGGCCGAACATCGTCTACGTACAGGTGAACTATCTGCAGAACAACATCATGACCTATTAGAAAAACTTCATCAGTTATACGAACTCCAGAAATGGCAACGTCGTCGTAGTCTTGATGTGCAACCACACCATGAACCAGGTCATCCGGCATTTATGCCACCAGGATTACATCCTCATGCTGATCTTGCTGGTATTCCTCTTCATGGCGCTCCACTCTTGCCGCAAACGCATTTGAATGATGAGCGCAATCAATGTAAGCAAATGATGTCAAATTATTATGTTCCATATGTAATAAGCAGAACAATAAGACGAAAAGCTCGAGCCTGAAGACCAATCTATATGTAAAACTGGTTTTGCTATGCCCAATGGGTACATTTTTAAGATGCACATATACATGGCTGTATATTTGGGGGTTTTTTCTGGTGGCCGCTTTGCTTAAATTAGACAAACCCACGCTAAACCACAAAACACTTGTTAGTTGTGACTAAGGACTTCAGTCAGCTTCAGGCACTTGCAGGTAGCGCCCAAAATTTGATAGGCATGCACATATAAGTGTCGAAACGTTGAATCATTTAAACACAATCATGAGCAAACAAATTCATAAAGACAATAAAATTATCATGAAACGGTTTTGACGTCATTAACTGTCGCATTGTTTGTGATTACAGTATAGTTGCTTTCCTCTAGGTAACGTACCTTATGACAATGACATTGTTCTTTCAGTGACTGCACCTGAGCGAATGCTTGCAGGGGAACCTCGGTCAGATATATTTCCTCATCCAGCACATCACGTTCACCCTGCTGATATCATGGGAGAGATTCACCCTCCCCCCACATTTGATCCTGTGGTACCTCGTGAACCTATTATTTCAGCTGAGCTAATAAACCCTGCTGGAGGTAAGATGATTTTACTCTTTTTACTACACAGTGCTCCGACTTGATGATAACAAGTATGCTGCATGTTAGAACAAACTTGACGCAAGTTGATTGTCAAGACTATTTCATACAACTTGTTTCAACGACTTTTTATTGGCGAATCTGCAAATATGAAGTGCATGAAGCCAATCTGCAAAAATGAAGTGCATGAAGCCAATAGACTTGATGCAACTGGACGACAAACTTGCCTGTCGTGTTTCTGGCTGTGTGTGCAACATGTGTTGATTATACGTAATATTTCTTTACCTTGGTTGCAGATCAACTCCCTCCAGCCAACTTGGTAATGGAAAAACAGACAGTGGATGATTTATTTAAGAGGTTGATGGATACTGGTATTATAACTAAAATCAACCAAGGATTATCTCCAGCCAGAGCAATGACACCTCCTGTGGTAGAAGCACAGATCATGCAAGAAACTCCTGCTCCGAAAATCCCGGAAATGCCTGAAATAAAATTAACCTTGGATCATCTTCGCAGGTAATTTTGGCCGAAATACTGTATTGTGTTTAGTGCCACCCTAAAAGGTCATCTTGAAACAAAAGTCGTTATTGCTTATCATTCGTGCAAAGAAACTATGATATATGCTTGATTACTGTAGGTCAGGTTGCGCGCGAGTCATGATAAATAATTGGTTATTTTTAGTGTCACTTATCACCATGCATGTTTTTCAACAGACGTTATGATGGTGTAATTATGGAGCTACATCGTGGCGAGCAGTGCTCGTCGTGTGGGTTACGTTTCAAAGAAGCAAATAATGAAAGCTACAGACAACATTTAGACTGGCATTTCCGAATGAACAAAAAAAGAAAGGAAAAACAAAATAATGCAGCGGCTCATCGAAGCTGGTTTATCACCACTGACGTATGTGTGAGACTTTAGATTTCGTCACAAGTTCAATTGCGTATTTTCAAACGAATGCCCTATTAATAATGACGCACATACACACACACTTCTACAATAATTCCACTCTTTGTTGATCTCTCTTATCTCTCAGTTGATTTCGATGAAGCGTAATTGCAACAAACGCTGAACAATATAATCCAAGTGTTTCATTAAGAAAGTAATGTTAGTTGGGAGGCATAATGCAAAAATAATACTTTTCATACATCAACACTTGCAAAATGAACTTCGAAATGTTATTTTTTAGGATTGGTTAGAATTTGAGTCATCAGAAGATCCTAAATTAAAAGGTACCAAAAACGTTTGATTATAATATTTTTACCACTGCTGTCAATCAATGAAAGCACTTCAGAAGATTGTCAGTATTTTATATACGTGTTCTTTTCTTCAAGCTCGAAGTGATGTATTTGAAGCTGAATCTGAAGGAGAGTCCGAGAAAAGCGAAGATTTACAGGAAGGAAGTTGTCCTGTTTTAATTGACGATACCAAGGATGAAAGGGTAAACACCACTTGACTATCAGGGCTGAAACTAGCGCCGTTATTGAACGAGATGGTTTCTATAAATGTATTCATGTCCCCATATCCGACAATTGAAATCTATTGAGTCTAAGGGCTCTCCATATATGAATACCCCCCCCCCCCCGCAATAAAAGCGATAGTTTCGGCCCTGTTGACTATTGCATAATCTTATTGGGTTTTTTTACTTCTTTTTTGTCGAAGATACGACCAACAAATAGAAAATGATCGTTGATATAATATCAGAGTCTGTAAATCCGATGTTCGGTCATCCTTTTCTTAAAAGTGTGATGTTTATCAACAGCTTCCAGCTTTTTCAGCGAGTTGTTTTCGTTACTTTGTTTAGGAGCAAGTTAAATAACCTCTGCGGAGGATGCCTAAAGTGATAGAAACAGAATTTGATGTTTCGAGCGAAGACCCTTCGTCAGAAAGTTAACTCGAAATGTCAAATTCAGAAATTCTGGGGGGGGGGGTCTTACCAGGTAGCAAAAGAAACTATATCCTCGCATGTTTTTTACTGCACTACCTAACACTAGCAATGTTAACTAGAGAATTTTAAGTGTGCGTATTATTATTATATAAGTGTTTGTCCTATCTCAAATATTTCTGCTTGAAGTCTCATAATTCAAAACAATAATTTCAGTGGAGCAGTTTCACACATGCAAATGCGCACCTGCAGTCTTTTCACTCTTCATATTTTTTTTTGTATCAGAAACAGCAATGTGATATTTGCCTGGAAAAGTTTGAAACATTTTGGGATGAGACATCTGAAGAGTGGCATTACAAGAATGCAGTAAGAGTTGATGAGAAGGTAACACTTGTTCACTTCGTAGCAAATTTTATTGTGGTGATAGTGTAATAATTATAACACTGAACGATTGTGTTTGTTTAGACATATCATTATTTATGCTATCAAGACGCGAAAGAGGTAAGATAGCTAATATATGTCCACCTAGCTCTCGTGTTAGCGTTGCTGTTTCAGTTTTGACATGAACAAATATTATTTTGACGGCGAACATGCCGCATTCTCTGCAGTTTTGCATGCTTTTCAATTTGTTCAATGAAAATTACTTCACTGTTTTCCACTTCCCAGTCACGTGTTTTTACTGGTACATGCACGCGCATTCAAGCTAAGTCCACTTCAAACATCACATTTGAAATGAGTGCAGCATTCCAACCATTTATAACGCTTTAGTAGTTTGAAAAATTAAAAAAATCAGCTCGTGTGTACGTACGTTAACAAGCAGCCTGACACATTATCGCTGTACTTAACACTCCAGTCACAGTATATCAATGCTCCAAATTTAATTGTTTTGCAGCTGTTGGACTTATTCTAGATTACATTACAAGAAGTTTTCTTTGCTGCTGCCCGTGTGGGCGAGTACAGGAGGAAATTTACCAGAAAAGATGACTTCATATATTTATAGCTGCATGCACAACCGCTACATTACTGTACACACGATTGAGTGAAATACAATGAAATAAAGAAAAGTTATTCGTGCAGGTTACGCTCACCGTAATGCCTCGTAATAAAGTAACTGCGTCCATATGAAACAAAGCAAACCATTTGGCGACGCTTCTGTTTTTTTACGTTTGAGGATATTAAGATCTACTAGCAAGTCAATTTTATTCAAGGATTTTCTCAACCAAACTTGCCCTGGCTGCAAGTGGTTAACAAACTCAAGTTGTACCACTGATATTATTGTATTATATGTTTAATATACAGGCTGAGGACAGTGAAGTCGAGGCAAGTGGTGAGAATATGGAAGATAATGAAGATGATAATGCGACGCCAGAAAATAATGAAGCAGTTGCGGAAGAAAGTAGCATTATTGACGATAAACCACCAATAGTAACGCAAAATGTTACACTAGAGTCAGCAGTTAATTCAGTATTACAGGGGAGTGATGAGGTAGCCGTAAACAACTCCAATAAAGACGAGATAAAAACTGAGTCTTAAAATTCCACATTCGGACCTTGTACGTGGCCTGTATTGGCCATGCACATCCCGTCACGTCCTATATGTTTTCTTCGCTGAGGTATTTTTGTTCTCTTTGTCCCCATGTCTGTATTTACCTTGTCCTTATGTATGTATGTCCCTCTGGAGTAAACGTTGCGTTTGTACACACTATACACTCTACCAAACCGATACTTTGCATTTATATAACGTTAGCACAAGATTCATCATTGTCGCTCCACTAAGATCCATCTATAGGCGTTGGTATCACAAACACGCAGGCTCCAATGACAGCGAAATGTTGTGTACTGGCGCCCAAAGAATTTTGAGTGCCGTTAAATTTAGCATTTATTGTTGTGTACTTACTGACAAGTTTAAAGCTCTCTCGTGAACCTTCGCTGAGTCATTAGGTTCCCACAACCAATTGTGGTGTGTAAAACGTGCAGTAAGAAGTGAAAAATCTTCGAGACAATTCTTTCAGCTCTCATCCATTACATTCGTTCAAGTGTTGTTTTCCGTGTACGTGTTGTTCGTCCATATGTTGTTTGATGGTCTGTTAGATCGTAGTTGCTGACATAAAGATCGCCGATGTTTTAAAGATGAATTCTTGTATCGAAACAAAAACGACAAGTGTTGATGTCCATTTTATTTAATGTTTCTGTACGAAATGTATGAACCGTTCATATGCTGGATTTGCTACCTTGTTTTCAAGAACGACACAAATACAGTGTATTAAAATCATAGAGACATTGCCTCGTTTTAAAATATTGTGGTCTGAAAGAAATAAAAGTTTGTATTTCAATGCATTGTGTAGTCTCGTATTCTTATCTTAATAAATAGTTTTGGTTTACATAGATCATATGTAGGTAATGAGTTTTAGACTAAGGCGTTATTAGCACAGAGAGGTTATATGTGATAGGGTAAATATGCCAACCTAGAATGATCAGCCTTTCTGATTGGACTTTTGAAACAAAAGTTATCGTTGTGATTCGTACTTAAGCAAACCACTTTCTATGGTTTATTTTCTTGCATTGTTAAACCCAACAACTCACAAAGATGTAACACAGCAGTTCGTGATGGCTGCTCTTGCAATCCCCAGAAAATCAAATCGTTTTTTGTACCCTAAACAATACACCAAGTTTGGTCTCGCTAGGATTAGAATTACATTTAGGATTTGAAGAAATTTAAAATCTATTTTAGAGGTTCTTTTATTTCTTTTTATTATGTAATTCACCCCTGTATGGCCAGTCTATTCCGTGGCGGGATGGCTTCCCCAGGTCATTGAACTATAAGTTAACTGGAACGATAAGTCAGGAAAGGGGGGGGGGGGGGGGTCGAAGCCAATTTGAGTCAGTTTTTTTGTGATGTTAGGAAATCTTTGGAATGTTAAAAAACATACCACATTCACTACTTTGAAGAAATACAATTTGATCGAGAGATGTTACCGGTAGGGCTAGTAGCAATCACATCCCTAGGTTTTCGTGTTTCAATTGTGTTACATTTAATTTGCTTGTTGCAATTATTTTGTAACGTTTGGCTTCGCCATGGCCAGTTAATACGGACGAGTTTTTAACTGTTTTTAATTTCAACAAATTACAGTAATATCTATGTGAATTTAAGTCCAAAAGACAAAGTTATATATTTGTCGGAGTAGCCTTGTTTTATATATAGAGACAATAGTTGGTGGCAGAGGATCGAAAAAATAAAACCACCTGCTTAAACAAGTTGTAAACATATAAAAAGAACATTTTCTTCAATCAAATACTATTCACACTTTTTCAGTATCGTTGAAATTTCAAAATTGTTAGCAAAATCACGTCGTGTTGATACGCTAATCTGGTCAGCATGAGTTTTCATTGATAACACCACGTGTCTCGATCTAAACTTTGAAGACTTTTTAAGATGGCGATTTAATGTTGACAATTGCAATATACAGTGTAGTGAGACTTTTTTTCACATCGGGTCGCTATATCATTTTGCCATCTTTTGTAATCAGTTAAACCAGTTATATGATTGATTATATAAATATATATAAATAAATAAAAAAATGTCAAAGATCAATTATATATCACCAATTGTTACAATATGATCTCACGACAAAGAGGATTATTGCATACTGTCGTTGACCCTCAGCGTTGAATAAGAACATAGTAAGGAACTATAGGTATATGGGCATGTTTGATAAAAAGTTAGTTATATAATGATTCCTCATGCAGTCCCAATACCACACAGAACCGTGCTTCGATTGCTTGTGTATTCCCAGCTTGCCCTCTAAAATACCCGAACTGTATGATCACAAAAATGTATTATATAGAGATTTGGCAATTTAATTTTTATCGATTGAAATATAAATCCTGTGAATATTTTACACTACCTGGACTAAAATACCTAAATCATTTCTCTTAGTGTTAAACACTTCACGACAATCCTGATAGGGAAATACTTGTATACCTGCTAAGAAACTGTTTACATGCGATTATGTAACGTTCATGTTCTGAACTGGGCGTATACTCGATGGAGTCGTTTTGTGCGATGACATCAGACGTTCCATGTTGTAGCTCTATATTTGAACATTCCCTCACGTTTGACATGAAAATACTCATTTCCATGCTTATCTTTAGTTTGCATTTGCTGTTATACAAAGAACGATACACGTAAAGCGGTATGACTAAGAAAGAATCGAGACGAGCCATTTTCTTCTTTGTTTTTAGTGTTTTAACATATGCAGCGACAAATGCTGCTTCGATGGAGAGACGTGATTTGGAAACGAATGATTGGAGATATCATAATTACGATGATATGACTAAATTGCTGCAAGAATTAGCTTCAACATATCCACAGATAACTCGTCTTTATAACATCGGAGAGTCAGTGCAAGGACGCAAACTATGGGTGATGGAAATATCCAATAAGCCTGGAAAACATCAAGTCGGAGTACCTGAATTTAAATACATTGCGAACATGCACGGTAACGAGGCTGTCGGGAGAGAGGTTCTCTTAAAATTAATCAAGGAGTTTTGCGAAGGTTACAAAACTAACGCTGAGATAAAACGGCTGGTACAAACAACACGTATTCATTTAATGCCCAGTATGAATCCGGATGGTTTTGAATTGGCATTTAATGCCGGCACAGACAGCAAACGAGATTGGTTACTCGGTCGATCAAATGCCAATAAAGTCGATCTTAACCGTAACTTTCCAGATCAATATTTCCCCTCATCATTAAGTGGTAAACCTCAGCCAGAAACTGAAGCTGTAATGAAGTGGATTAAATCATATCCATTCATACTGAGTGCTAATCTCCATGGCGGATCATTAGTTGCTAATTATCCCTATGACGATACAGCAAATGGCAGATCTGTATACAGCAAATCACCTGATGATGACGTATTCCAAGCATTGGCAAAGACATTTTCTGAGAATCACGCCACAATGCACCTAAAAAACCCACCATGGCCTTGTCCTGATGTTCCGCCAGATCATTTTAAAGATGGCATTACAAACGGCGCTAAATGGTACAGCGTCACAGGCGGAATGCAAGACTATAATTATGTCGCTAATAATTGTTTTGAAATTACAATTGAGCAGGGCTGCCAGAAGTTTCCACCTGCTGCTGATTTACCTAAGTATTGGTTAGAAAACAAAAACCCTCTACTAGCTTTTCTAGATCAGGTAATTTCACCTCAATGTTTCGGCGGCATACACGACTACGTATACAATAAAGCCTGATGCCTATTTAGTCGTAACTGTAGTAGTAAAGTCAAAGGAATATTGTCCAGATCAAACCGGTAGTAAGATGTAGATCCTTGTTATCACATCACTCCACTTGTTATGTTTGATATTTACGAGTTACGAATAACTGGGAACTAGGCGTAACAAACAACCTGCTGTGCACAATGTTATTAACAACACGATATAACAATCCCGATTACATTGCTCAACAACACCGAACAACATCGTTGAAAACTACTTCTCAAATCATGAATAATTAATGAGAATTTTGACTAGATCAGATATAAATCCTAGTCCCAGCACATGGAATCCCATTTTCACAGCAAGAAAATAAGATCTGATTATACCCTCTCTCGTGGCTCTCTTAGAAAGGTGCTTTCAATGGACCATTTCCCAATTGGAAAAACTTTTAAATTCGAAAACAATTTTAGCACAGTTGGAAAGAGTGAAATTGTGAAGTTTGGTTTTTAAAATATCGAAAAATGTCGAAAATATAAAAGTTTGCGAATTTTGTATACCCTTGTATTACGCGGGAAAAACCGTTACCACATTTCCACATAATATGGGAATGGTCCCAAGACGATAATATTTTACCATGAATTAGTACTGTGATGATGCGAATAACATTATATTACGATATAATGGACACTTCCCGAAATTTCAGTACACACAAAACAATAGTTTAAAACGAGGCAGCGTGTGAAAGGTACAAAAAGGAGCAGATTTTATCACTTTTATGCACCGTGAAGAAATTCAGGAAGCGCATGTTAAAATTACAATACAATGTTTTTTTGCTTAAAGGTACACAAAGGAGTGAAAGGTGTGGTGAAAGATGAATCTGGACAGCCAATCAAAGACGCAAAAATATCCATACGAAACAGAGAAAAAGACGTAAAAACAGCTGTTGATGGTGATTACTGGCGGTTGTTATTGCCTGGCGATTATGAAGTAACTGCATCCGCTCGTGATTACGTTAGTTCCACTAAGAAAGCTAAAGTTGAAGACGCACCAGCTACTCAAGTAAATTTCGTTTTAAAGAAAGCTAATCCCCAACATCGCGAACGTCAATATGATCAAATGACACACGCAGGAGAGAAACCTGGAACGGGAGTCATCCCAGGACCATTGTTCGGTGCTGGTTTTCCTGGAGGAAATATGCGTCCTTCTGGGGAAGGTCTGGCAACGAGTAGCCTACCTATAAATGGGGGTATGGGGGATTATGGTAACCTAGCAACGGCAGGAGCTGGTGATGGTGCCGTGCCTGCACAGCCATTGCAAGATGGCCCAATCGGAATGTCAGATGAAATGTCGAATCCTGTCGGGCACTTGGAAAATGCACTCGACTCCTATCCAAATGTTGGGATTCTACCTAATTCCAGGGTTGAAGATGGGTTAATTTCAAATTATCAAACCACTCTTCCAAAACTGAACAGTATAACAGGAATTGATGCGATGAATTCGAATGCTATCGAGAGATTTCGAAGCACTTCCAATCAAGCGAGTCCTGCAGTGCAAGGACGAAACCTCGACTCAATTGCAATGTCATCCCCGTTTGAGTCCAACGCTAGAGATTACTTAGACGGACAGTACTCGGCTAGAAATACTCAACTCAGAATCCGTTGAAGTTTTTTAACTGGTTAGAACGAACGCAATTAACTGGAGTAAACATCGAATGGTTTAAAACATGCCACGTTATATATCTATTTAGTATTTCTAGTCCAGATACGATAATCGGTTGTATTATTTGTTTGTGTTGTCCTTGTTTGTTTACACGCTGTGCAAAAAGCGAAACACGAGAAACCCAACAGCGCACAAAATTAAGTCGGTTAAACGTCTGAAATCACCTTAACTGAAAGATTGAAAATGCAAACTGGAGCAACGCGACGTCACTTTCCCAACGTTGAGACAACTATGGAGACAACGTTATCAATCTCATGACCAACCAGATTTCAACGTTGAATCGTTCTGGCAATGATGAGATTACATGCAAGTGAAATCGAAGTTACAAAATCAACAACGAATGGTGATTACATTGATATCTCTTTGCTAATGTTGAACCAACTTAGGAAAACAACACCAGAATGACGTTGTCGACGTCTTTTCAGCCAAATTTCAAAATCGCAACAGCGTCTCTTGCGCGCTGGGATATAACCATATATGGATATGTGAGTAGCTACCCAAGCTAGGGGGGAGTGGATATTCACTTGCAGACGCTAAAAACAATCAGTTGGGAAACAAATTACAGCAATTGTGTAAAACACAAGTATGTGAATGTAAATCTCCCTCCCCCCTAATTATAGAGCAGGGACAACACCGATGGATGATCGTTGTGCTAAAGCTGTCTTCAGTTTAGTAAGAAGTCATGGTCCCATGGGAAAGAACACTCGTTTTCTCCCAGCCTTGTGTTAAACTATGTAGATAGTTTTAATGGTTTAATTGTCGAGTCAAACGAAAAAAATTAGCTGGAAAAATAATGATAGTTCAGATTTCGAAGCGTAAAGCATACATGGAGTCTGGGACAACATGGACAGACTGCATAAATATTATAAAGAGAATAAACACCCGCTTTTTAGCGCAGTAACAATTTTACCTGTTCAATGTCATGCATATTTTTACCGCGTTAGTAGCTTTATGCCTTTATGCTTTATAGGCCTTGAGCTCGATCCATTACGAGAACATTGCACATAATACCAGCTTTTTCATGAATGAATTAAAAATAAGTAGTAAAATTTATTACTGCATTTTTATATAGCCTTGAATACAATAAATACAGTAAGTGTTCATTTATCACAAATGATATAATAAAATGGTAATAATTAGGTAAAGTTAAATTGTTGTTTAACTGCTCTACTGTATACCATACTTGCATGTTAAAGCGCTTAAAGTACACAATTATCTCTTTTTCATTATTCTACCTATTATTTCATTCATTACAGACTTAGTCTATAATTACAAACTAAATTTTTTAAACACATTTGTTCTAATTCAGTTTAATGGCAATCAATCAACAAATTAATTGACTGAAATTACGCCATTGATTTGTGAGATTTCTCACTCTAACTTCCTACATAAATCAATACATGTAAGTATATAAGACGTTTATATCAAATAACTTAAGTCATATACTGACAAATGACCGAGACTTAAACTGCACTTAAAAAACTGAACCCTTTTGAAAGCTCTAATTGCTTCGAAGAAATTGTTGCTAAGGCCTGAGTTACGACAGATGAAAACTACGCCTTAGGCCTGGTTTCATATATCGTAATTTATCACAATTCATCGCCGATCTATTATGGGAGATCACTGACGGAGAAAATGATTTCAGAAACACAAAAGATTTTATCCACCAGTGAAAAAAACCCCACAAGGATATCGCCGATGAATTATGATATATGAAAAAATCAGGCCTTAAAGGGGAAGTGTCAGGCTACTTTTTACCAAAAATGTCCTGTATTAAAAAAAACTGAAGTGAAATTTATTCCAATCTATTCTGCGACAATATATGAGTAATATTAATTATTACAAGCTTCAACATTAAATGCTAGGCAATATTCTATCAAAATTTCACCAAAACTTGAAAAGCTGTTTGCCAACAACTTTCAAGATGAAAAGTACAATCCAACTCAATTCTCGATTAATCATGACTATCCGTATTTCTGTACATTTTTTTATATGTTATCGATTTATTCTGTGTTTACAGCTATTATTTTAGTTAAATGCAAAATTTGCAGGTGTAAGAATTACCTCAAAATGGCCTGACACTTCTCCTTGAAGAACACAAGGTGACTTGTACTCATGAGATAAAACTGCAGTGTGTTCCAAAAAAGACTACCCTTTGAAGTGGAGCGTTAGCTCTGCACGTTAAAATTTAAACGTTTAATTCCCTAAGGAGCCCATTTTTCGTAGAACAAATTCAGTTAATTTGCAACGTAAGCATAAAAAATCTCTGCGCAGCAGAAAATTGCGCATTCTTGGGCTCATTAGCGAATTAGAACATTCAAATTTGAACGTTGCACACTGGCGCTTGACATCAAAGTGTTTTTGGCAAACACTGTCTATGTGGAAGAACTTGTGAGTTGTGTTTTGATTTATGCATATTAATTTGACGAGTGATCAAAGCTGTCCAATTAGTACAGCACGTTATATACTTTACTTAATTTGAACTTGAAAGAGTCCAGTTTTTTATACACCTTGTAGAAAAAGTAGAGCCCCACAAGTTAACCATATTCCAAAATAAAGCATATTCTATTAAATGTAACAGAAAAGCTATAATAATAGATCTCAATTAGTATCAACCATACAAAATGTATACGACATGTGCCGAGTGTGTCCCCTGAAAAGGCTATCCTTTGAACTCAAACGTTCTAATTTGAATGTTTTAAGTTCCTGATGAGCGCAAGAATGTCGCATTTCATAATGGGCTGTGGCACTTGCACTTGACTTCAAAGGGTAGCCTTTTTGGGGACGTTCTGTATCACTCTCTATTTAGAATAAAGTTATAATTAATCTATAAATACTCATGTTTAGAAATCCCAATCAAATAAAAATGAACTTGAAGGGCCCCACTTTTTATACAAATTTAAAACCATTCCCTGCAAACAGCAAACAAATGCGTGATTTTTAAATTCTCAATCTCTTCTAATTATCTCATCTTGCTTTACCTATTTATGGTGCGAACACCCTAGCAAGCAAGAATTTAAAAAACAACAAATGTTTGTGCCACTTAACCTAAATAGGGAGTAATCACGTGATACAGGGTATTGTCAGGATAGTGTATCAAGATGATGGTCTGGAAAATGATGTTTTGAGTTGATATCATTTTGTGCATGAATGCACGCCAATTGAACTCACGACGATAAAATATTCGTAATATCAAACAAAAAAAACTTAATTTGTAACTTAGATATTTTTTGAAGTCTTGATCATATCTTGACAATACTACCTGAGGGTATGCTGTAATCCAAATAGCCATGTAATAAACCTATCTATTGACAACTTCCACAAGGCGATTGTAAGTGCCATACCTGCGACAAAAGAAATAAACCAAGAGCCCAAAAGAGAACACCAATGGGATGTAGCTCAAGATGGAGATAACAGTGTTTAATTTTTGCTGATAAGAATTAGTACAAATGCAAGGCCCAGCAAAACTGCTGATTAAACAGAGATTGCACAGCAAAACAGCATCAGAGAAATTTAGTATTTTGTATGACACTACAGCATTATCATTGTCAGCATACGGTTGACAAAAAACAAATACAGCCAAGACAATACAACATACACTGTTCAATAAACTAATTTGCACTGCATTAGGTGGGAGAGCGAGATTAATTGGAATAATGATGAATCGGGAAGCAAAATAGAAACCTGCACACCACTTATAACCATCACGAAAACATCTTTGGAAGTTATCAAGCAAAAGTTTCATTAAACCATTGTCAATACAGTTGAACCACGCACGGCGAAGCAGGAGTAATGGAAAGAATATGCCAACAAATATGATCAACAACAAAGCAATCACAGCAAACCATGCATGGTATGAACTGAAATATTTAATACCTCCCTGGTAGTATACAAAATAGTCATCACCTATGGGTACAGGATAAAGAATTTTAACACTGGTATTGACCACAGTGGAATAAGACAGTACAAATAAAGTACAAAATGCACGGGCTAAAGAAACTTGAGTAAATCGACGTGTGAAAAAGTTATTGGGCCATCTTACAACCACCTTTTTGAAGATAAACAAACAAATAAAGACATAGAAAGGCAAAATATAATTAAACATCAACTTTTGCAAGTCATCTATCTTTGCCCACATGCATATGCCACCAATCTCAACAATCTGAATTTGAGCAAGACCAATAACAAAGGTAAGAAAAGGATCAAAAGTTATATTACCTGGTACTAAAAATCTCAGTACTTGATAAAAATATAGCCATGCATTAAGGTAACCACTAAAGGGGTCAAAATTGATTAGCATAACAATAAGCACCAGCACAGTTAAAAATAGTAACAAGCCAAACATATAACCTATCCATTTGTTTGATCTAGAATCACAGTGTGGTGTACACCCATCATCACCAACTTTTAAATAATGGTTTTTCTTGCACTGTCCACACAATTGACCTTTTCTGTTGCCTTTACATTGCTTATACTTCATAAACAGACACTCACCATTGGATGCCAAATTAGACTGATTGCAATAACAGTAGTTTTCAGGACATTGTGTAACAATAAACTTTCCATTTTTTCCATAACCTCCCCAATAGCCCTTTAACAAAAACAACATTTTTCTTTGGTAATCACATCGAGAAACTCCAACTTGTTTCAAACATTTACATAATGATTTTGCTTTGTCCCAATAAAACCCTGGTTCACAGTTTTTTATCTCTGCATTCCTTACAATTGCCACAACTTGTTGGCTTTCAACAGTTTCAAGGGTAATGTTGTAATGAGTTTCTGGCTCAGCAATGAGTTGAAGAGATTGAATTTTATCTTTAACTGTAGAAAAATAGGATGATGGAGGATCATATCTAACTGGTTTTTTTGATTGTAATTTAATCTTAACAATACCAGTCACCCTGTTAGATTTCTCATCAGTAAGACCAACAAATGGTGAAAAGGTAGTATCAGTTGAAAGATTCCAATCACTTGGGTGTACTTCCATATTTATTGCATCAGTTACTATCTCATAAATCATGTTGGATTTAGTACCATTTGCATGATAGTAGTGAAATGACTTCCACTCGAGGGCTGTATTATTCACTCTAGGTTCATCGGCAGCACGGCAATATTTTAATGTTGTAGCATAAACAGAATGCCCAGCATCATTGTGTGGACCTTTATTGCCATAAAAAGAAACATTATACATGTTTTTCTCAGCATCTTCAAAGTTAAAAAAACATCCATGTATCTGAAGTTCAGTTGATTCAAAAGCAACCATTTGAGGTCCTGGTGTTCTAACATAAATTGCACCACCTGCTATAGAACAACTATTTTCAATAAAGGTGAGATTGGCCTTCTTAGCAACAACAACTCTGCTTAAACCATACAATGACATTGCACCACCTTTATGGCCAGTATTGCTTTTAAATGAAACATTTCCAATGACTTTAACATAAGCATTATCAAGAACCAGGGCAGTGTTTGAATTTTCGGTGAATATTGTATTCTCCAGTAGAAATGGTGTGCCTTGTGTATATAGGGCTCCCCTCCCAGATACTTTCAATTTATGATCTTCAGTGTAAATAACTTTATTGTTTTCAATTTGTGAATTTTTTATATAAACCTTATATGTACCACCACCACCTATTCCATATGGATTTGTATTCCATAAGCTTGAAAGAAATGCAGAACCAAGTGATGCAAGATTTCTCACAAATATACAATTTGTTAAATATATATAACTTTCACTGGAGAAATGTAAATAAGACATCTTTGTTTTTCCATATAAAGACATACCTCCACCAACTGTTGCTGTATTTCGTTCAAAACAACAGGATGTGAATCTTACCCAGTTAGGCCTTACAATTGTAGTATCATTATTTATAAATCCAATTCTCATACCACCTCCAGCCAATGCAGCAATGTTATCTTTTAATTGACATAAATCGAATTTCATATTGTTTGTATTAGCACTGTCTTGGAATTCAACAAATAGTCCTGCACCCCATTTAGCAAAGTTACCATTAAATTGACATTTTTTGAAGACAAATGTGTTGTTTTGGGCAGAACCTTTGATGAAAAATGACGCCCCACCACCACGTCCGAAAGCATCATGATGATTCCCACCTGGATGGACAGTTCTAGCTAATTTAGGAGCACAATTTTTTTCAAAAATCACATTATTAAAATAAAATTTACCATTTTCTTGATACATTTGTTCTGGTGGTGCCTTGAAAGGATAAAGTCCACCCATATAGGTGAACTCAAAATAGAATCCTCCTCCTGGATAGTTTTTTTTTAAACTCTCCAGATTTCTTTTCCCATTACTGGAAAATATTGAGTTGGAAATATTCACAATACCTGCAACATCATAAAGCTGCATTCCTATTTCCGGCGATTCAGAAATTCTAACTGAATCCATGCTGAAATGTATGCAGTTCACCAAGAACAATCCGACTAAAAATGTCTGATACTCAATAGTCTGGTTATTTAGATTGGTTGATGTGCTGTTTTGGATTGCTCCACAATTTGATAAAATTACATTCTTTATTACAATTCCTGAACTATAAATAAATGCAAGACCAGCATTTGTTTGACACTGAATCACAACATTACCTTCAGTTTTCAAACCGATTACCGCAAAATTGCTGAAGTTCCAGAATGCAAAACTTTTGTTGAGAAAATAATGTCCATTTTTCACAAATATTACTGTTGAATTTTCTTCCTTTATATGTTCGAACACATATTGCAAAGTCTGGCAAGCAACGCCACCTTTTTTCAAACACTTCGCAGAGTCGTTTCCAAACCGCGACACATTAATAATGTGGTCGTAATTGTCTGCGGAAATCACAACGCTTGAGAACAGCATTAGCAAGACTATAAATGCCCATCTCAAAATGAAATAAAACATTTTTAAAAATATGCCCTGCTAAATTCTTAAAAACGCAATTATAAGAAAGCGGAAATACTATAAAAGTGAGACAAAATCAGACACTTCTTAGCTCAATATACGGATCACCGGGGGGGGGGGGGATTATTGGAGCGAATCATACTGACTGTAGAAATTTTTAATAAATGTCTAACAATGTGGAGAAAATAAGCGGGAAACGACAAAGATTAGAAATTGATAGTGACATAAACCATTTAATATTCATTGTTCCTGTAAAATTCACCAAAGCCAGGTTGAAATTGTTGAAAGACATATCCAAATCAAAGAGCCTTCAAGTTGGTGAGCTTTTTAGGTAACTTTTAGATTTTATTAGAAACCATGCAGTATCACATAGATATTTTTGTTGTTTTAATATCAGTCTTTTACCTGCCAGTTCCACGAGCCTAGTCCTAATTAAAAACTGTACATGAGCGGGCAGGGTTCTGATCAAAAAATTTCTGACGTGGACATAACCTAACCCGTCCACCACTGGGCACTGGGCACTGGCCACAACCTTCTCCCTGACAAATGGAGCTCCTGGCACTGCCTTCTACTTTCCTAATTTAAATGCGCTTGCTACTTTCACAAATAATGAACCATTGTACCAAGCTTCCCTGGCATCAATTTCTTTTGTTTGTCTAATCCTGATTTTTGTTGAAAAGAACTGGGATAAAAATAATTGTGATTATAGACAAAGAATAAAGTTGGTGAGTTGGAAATAAGTTAAATAGCGTGGCAGTACAATCCTGAAAAGCAGGGGTTTTATCCAAGCACCAACTGATCTCCAGTAAAACGGGAAAAAAACTGAGATCCCCCCCCCCCAATGAGAAGAAAAAATTACAAAAAACTTTTTTGCATGCTTTAGTTGTTTGTTTGGGCTTGTGTTTTTTCTAAAAATAAAACTTGTTTGTGTTATAAAGCCACCTACGGTATATCATATATTTTATGTCTTGTGCCCTCAAAAAACCCCCAAAGAAAAGTATGCTTGAAAATAGTAGAGTACATCATAATCACAATTGCGATCGATGCAAGCCTTGAGCTCATTGGTATTGTGTCCTCAGTGATATTCAAAGATGTAACTAGAACATTAATTGGGGGTGTTTATATTCATATATTCATGTTTTGCCCGACAGATTTCTTAATTTCAAATTGAGAAATTTGTAAATACGACGCTCTCTGACTAATAATGTATTAAATCTTTTGCTAGCCAGACTGCTTAGCTTTTGCTAGCCAGACTGCTTAGCTTTTCTTTTTTCTTTTCTTAAAGCTAAGCAGTCTGGCTAGCAAAAGATTTAATACATTATTAGTCAGAGAGCGTCGTATTTATTAATTTAATGTTTTAGTAACCTGACTACGCAATTATATAAAATTGAGAAATTTGTGTTTGTTTTGAAAAGAAACTCGTCAGGCAGAACATGAACCATTCAGAAACCACACAGTGTAATATGTAAACCTCAAGATATTTTCTTAGAGTTTTATTAGTAACAATAACTCACCCTTTTACATTGCCGTGTCTGTTTCTTTTCTATCTAGATATGTGTCCTCACACTTTATCAACATGTAAACATATCTCATGCTGTCCTTCTCGTATTACACTATGATATTATTGTCTGTGGTCCCGTATATATTACATTACCCTCCCCTTTAAGCAAGAGCATCCTTAATCTCAATTGTCCAAGTTATAATCTGCTTAACGCTCTGGTGCTCGGCGCTGATGCGTAGACCTTCGTAGGGGTGCCGAGTTACTCCTCTGAACTTCGTGATGGTCCATCGATACTTCTTCTTGTTGTTCGTTTTCACTCACATTACTTTCGTCCAAGCGAGGGTGTGTCCCCACTTCATTTTCCCAGTCGTGGTGTTGGACAAGTTTCAGTCAGTTGCAATTAGCGCATGAGATCCTTCTGTTCCGTGATTGTGGTCGGACGACATAATTTACACTTCCTTTGCAATTGAGTACAATGAACGCGGACCAGTCCAAGGCTTGTGAAGTTGTCTGCTGCCCCCTTTTGGTACGACTGTACTGTACGGCCGCACTATATGCCCTTGCACTGTCACTGGAAGTGGGCCTACAATCAATGCCCATTTGCCCACAGGTCTATGGGTTGCAAAACTTTGATGTAAAACTGTACGATGTTTTTTATTAAAAATTGATTGTTTTGGTACCTATAATCTAGAATAAACTGAAAAAATGAGAAATTTAGAATTCAATACCTGCGGGGTTGTGTCTTTTACGACATGTTACATATGCCTTGCGCGCAAAACTTAAATGCTTAAAAGTAATTTAGATGGAAAATTTGTCTGGCGCTATATTTCTCTACAAAATTTCAGAAAATTTGCTCGAGTCAAAGCCGTTCAAATTGTCGCGCGAACTTCCATATTTTTAGCAAAATTAGCTTTGTTTATACATGTTTAATTTATGTATTGACCTATGTTGCACACAACTCACAAGGGACATTTAATTAAAATTAGAACATTTTTTCAGAAAAACGATTCTTACAGTCAAACCTCTAATTAGCGGACACCAACGGGGAACGCTCCTAGTGTCCGTTAATTAGAGGTGTCTGTTAGATGGAGGTCGAGTTGAATATTAACTTTGATAAACCACTTCCGTGTGGGATTCGCATTATAGTCTTACTGGAAAATGAAAACTTGTAAACGCTTCAAGCAACGACCTTTACTCAGAGGAGTTCTCATTCAAACTGTCGAAAATTTAAACACCAGTTTTTGTTTATACCGCGGCTCACGTTGCTCTACCGAAATTTTTAAAAAGAAAAAATTTAATAGGCATAATAAACACTGCGGTTGAGTACAGTTGACTCTATATTTGTCAGTTTTGCTAGTTATGTTGGAAACGTCATGCAGATTATTTACGCAAAATATAAAGTAATGCTACTTTGTTTTAGCCGGCAGAGCTTAAGTTGACGCAGATGATCAACTGCTGGTGAAATATAGTTAGCTAGTTCCTCGTCACCGTGATGCAATGCAAACCTTGCAATGTCTTCTGCGGCTTGAAGAGATTTGTTTCTTGTCATCATGGATTCGTCTTTGCTCAATGCTTCTTCCTCGGGCCCCTCAGAGTCAGAGTTGTCCGACTTTCTCTGAATCGAATTTTCTTCACCCAATATTTCATTTCGAACTTCCTCTCGCCAGTTTTTACTTGCTGTGTCAATCGTGAAATCACATATAGAAAGACCATCCTCGTCGCAAATGTATTTTTCAATAGAAGTGGACGGATCTATAGTATGTACAAGATCTTTAACATCACCAGTTTCTTCGCCGGGAAAAGGATCATCGTCCTTGCCTTCGGGAAGCGTGCGAGGACAAAGACCGACTTCCTTTAAACATTTCATCACTGTCTCCGACTTAACGTCATCCCATGCTTGTTTTTCCCATTGAATGCTCATCAACATATTTACTGATTTTATAACGTCGCTTGCTGTATTTTTACCATCTAGCTGACTGCAGACATAGCGAAGAAGCTTTCTTCTGACATTAACTTTCCAAACTTTTATGATTCCCGCGTCAAGTGGCTGTGTTTTTGATGTTAAGTTACAAGGAAGCCAAGCTATCTTAATGTTTAAGAATTCGAGATCTCTTGGATGACATGGGGCATTATCCATGAACAAGATGATGTTGCGGTGTTCCTGTCGCAGTCTATTGTTTAGTTTGTTCAAAATTTGTGTTAGTATGTCAGCTCTCATCCATGCTTTGGCATTTGAAAAATATGAACATTTGAAAGGCTTTGTCTTATTTTTCAATCTTTTAAAACAAAGAAGATTCGCACTTTTGCCGATCACGATGGGATCTTCCTTTCCTCCAGCCGCGTTTGCGAAGAAAGCCCTGGTATTTCCGTATTTGGAATTTTTACCACCTCGACACCGCTCCTTTTCTCGTTTAGACTTTTTTCGGTCAATGCTCGGCGCATCAAACCAGTTTCATCAAAATTCCACACGTCTTCTGGTTTGTAATCGTTTACCAGTTCTCGTGCTCGTTCTTCCCAGCTGTTGACTACTTCTTTATCAACATCACCTTCCTCACCCGCAACGTTCATGTGTACGATATTATAACGCTTCTTCCATTTTTCTAGCCTGCCGTTGGACGCATGGAAATCGCCAATGTTTAATGCTTTAGCAATTTCTAAAGCTTCTTCTTGCAGTAACGGACCACTGACGGGTACGTTCGATTGTCTCAATCGGTCATACCATTCTTTTAAGCGAGTGTTAACGTCATCATAAGTTTGCTTTCTACCTCTCTTTTTTGTTTCCGAACCTTCGTTAGACTCCCATTCATCCAAAAATTTGCTTTTGTTGTTCACAATTGCGTTTGCTTGCGTTTTGCTGCAAGAAAACTTTTTGCCGAGTGATCTGCATCCTATTTTGGGATTTGCCTCGGCAAATTTGATGAGATCAACTTTTATTTTAAGTGGGAGCTCATTCCTGGGATTTGCGTACTTTTACTTGGATCTGTACGTTTGCTATTGATACAATGACGGCAAATAGAAACTTTTTTCATCGCCTCCCATCCTTCTGTTTCCTCAGGCGCAGGCGTTGACCAGTCCAGTGAAAAATTACATGTAGCATGCAAACATTTAATGCATTTATACTTTGTTTCCCGACCACAGGAACAACATCTGTCTTTGTTGTCCATACTAATCTACCCAAAGTTTTCGTGACTGTTGATATTATAAATACATGTTATGGGCGTCGTCGTGAGGCACGGTTCAGGTGGATTAAAATTACAACGAATCCGGTTGTGTTAGTTGTCTGTCATTGGTAATTTAACTTGTTTTAATCAACAAAATATCAACAATAATTTCAACAGAGATACACTAGCGTATGCTTATGCTATGGAGACATTTCGCGTTCGATCGTATATAAGAGGCTACCACACCTATATGGATATTTGGTCGCCTGAGGTTGAATATCAACTGATTCTACGTCGAGAACCAGAGAATGTGGTTGATGTTAATGCAGTTTCAGTGCTTACCGAGATGGACCACGTGGTTGGCCATTTGCCGAAGCTAGTGGCGCGCTGGGTTTCAAAGTTTTTGAAGCGATTGACAAATCATGGAAAAGTTGTTGTTGCAGGGAAGAAAGTTAATAGAGGAGGAGGATACGGGTTAGAAATACCATGCGAGTATGAATTTGAGGGAGATAACTTCTCCTGTAATTGGCTTAAAGATAAAATGCAGTATGAAAAGTATGATATTATAGATTGAAGCACTGTTAACATGTTCCGTCACATATCTGTTAATTAAAACCTTATCTACGTAATTATAGTATAATCTGGCGCCAGCACGCACACGTATATATCGGAATTTTCCCTTTCGTCACTTAAATTTCCGCAAGAAAATTAAACCGCACTTGTAGATAGTTTTTATATAATAAATTTGGCACTGAGAAGTCTTTTTTCAGGACAATAATTAATTCACTGTCCGGTATTTAGAGGTAATTTTTCGTGTTTGTATTGTGAAAAAGTGTCCGCGTCCGCTATAAAGAGGTGTCCTTTGGATGGAGGAATAAAATAAAGGAATGCAATTGCGTGTTGTTTGGGAACTGAGATAAATGTCCGGTAATTGGAGGTGTCCGCTGGATAGAGTGTCCGCTAATTGGAGGTTCGACTGTATTTAGAAAAATATACGTTCGAATGACGTTTTGCATGGCTTCATCTCAATCAAATTTCTTGAAATTGTGAACAGCAATGAAACACCTAACATATTTTCTACCTACCAACTCAAAATTAACTTTTAAGCATTTAATTTTTGCGTGTTTCAAAATATGCACACCCCTGGGTTTAAACTTCATGCTTCAACCCGCTTCACGAGGTTGAGAGCTGTTTTCAAAATCGTCTATTCTTTTTATACACCCTGTAGAGCTCATACACAGGTTTTTATTATTATTATTTTTATTAATTTGTATTCTTTAGTGACTCTGTTACACACATAGTTACAAAACTTGAAACAAAGGAGAAAGTTCACCAATATCTAGAAAGGTAAGCACAACCTTTACACCAAAATTTAAAGCTAATACACGATTCAATAATGCTGACACTCCTTTAATGGTGTAAATTTAATTTAAATTTCCAAGCATACCTTCTACCTAAGAAAGACTATATGGTATAGGAACCCAGATTTTAACAAATTTACTCAGGACTTATATATATATTAAACTGTATTTTTAGTATTGTTTGTAGCATTACTAAATTCTAAATTTCCTTAAACGTTTTGTAGAGCATCATTGACAGATGTAGAAATTGTAAATGATTCATGTATGTATATTTATTGGCATTGTTAAAAATTTCTGTAGGGCTAATTGATCTTGCTGCAGGACATGTTTTTCTTTGGTTTGCTACTTGTTTAAAAGAATGAAATAAGCGCAGGTTTATTTTATTACTTGGGAAGTTAATTGTATTATTAAAAATAATGCACAAGGTGCACAATGATAAGAGAAGAGATTTTGATTTCTGTTTCAAAATGTGAAATTAGACCAAATTTGCATAGCATGACCAAAATACCCCTTCTTATACTGATGACGTCAAATGCGGAAAAATGATGTTACCTGTTATTTGATTGGCTCAAAATTTTCCCTGAATCTGAATTAATTTTCATGTAGTATCTTTCGTTCACATGCATTAAATTAGACGTCATCACGAGAAAGGTCTAATATTGGACAGTCTTCGCAACCGTAATTACACGGATTTTTTTGACGAATAGAACCTAAAAGTAAAGTAACGTTTTTTGTAATATAGGTATTAGTTTGATACGAAAACTAAAGAACTTGCAGTGCAGAACTAAGCTAGAAGTAGGCTTAAAGGCAAAAGGTGTAGGAAACATGAAAGAAAAAAGAAAATTGCGCTTTGATATGATGGATTTTTATTTATCTTACTGACGAATGGGAATGGGATTGATTCACATTCAAGACCGGCTGTTTAAAGTGTCGCGTATTTGAACGCTATTATTAATCCATTTGTTAGGGCTAACTGCCTGCCTGACGGAATGCAGACTGCTTGATGTGTTGGATAAACATAGAGTTGAACCGCATTTATCACGCAAGGATCACAAAGAAAGGTAGCGATAATTTAACTGATAGGAAAGTCGTATTGCAGTGAAATACTGTTCACTTAATTGTAAAAGCATCCTGCTAAAGACATTTGAGGAACATTTTAAGCATTTTTGCAAATTTGGGTCGAGTTTTAGAACTGTGAAGCAAATTTTTTGATGGTTACATTTTGGAAAGACCCATAACCATACTTTTACTCAAGCTTTTCTCTAGCCTGGAACAAAAACTTGTGTACTTGTTAACAAGTATATTGTATTCACCATGCAAACGTACAAGAAACTTAAAAACTCGTGTAATATAATATTTATATATAAACATATTAGTTACCGACCATAATGGAATTATTTCCTTGGTTAATTGGTCTTATCGATATTTCTATAATCAGGGGTTACATTGAAATATTTAGATGAGTTAATTTTATCATTTACATAGGGATATGTGCGTACAATGCCAAGGCATTTTCCTCTAACGCATGTTTTCTTTTCTTCCCAAAATACATGCACGAATCAGTATGTGCCAATAGACCTTACCCATAATGACGTCATTCAGTAGTTAAGCGAGTAAAAGTATTTAAAAAAGGCAATATTGTTAAATTTTTTAGGTCCTTATTTGTCCAGGGCATTAAATGAAACAAATAATTTAACATATTTATTTCACAAATAATCTTTTTGTTACTTAAACCATTCAATTATATTGGCATATTCAAATAGTTTTACATGCTTAACTACTAAATGACGTCATTATGAGTATGGACTATTGCAACCTTGGGCTTTCAAATTTTTCCATTGTCATTGGATCATAACATTCTTGTTATAATGAGCCCACATAAATGATGTATGTGCTTTTTTCCTCCAGGATATCTGGTAGTTATCATTTCCCAAGATCAAACGTTGGTGATATTTCTTATCAGGTGCGTGGAAGGGTTTTTAAAATATCCTCAAAACATCATTAGTAATTCATGAGGAAATTGAAACACAAAAGAAATTACAACGGTAGCTTTGCTACGTACGGTTCTGATTTCGTTTGTGTTTTTTCTTATGAATTATTGAGTGATTTAAGATATTCAAAACATGAGTAATTCGTGTTTTAGTCAATATATATGTAACACTTGTACTACTTGTGTTTTAAATGTTACACAACCCATCTTTATTCTGGAAAAGTATTCGTCTGATTAAGTTGATTGAATATGTTGTGAAGTTAAAATTGTTATGAAATGTTAGGCATGTGAAAGGTAAAGGGTTTATCTTATTCCGTCCAAAAAACGGCTTGATAACCTTGTTAGGAAGTGCTGTTACCGAGCACGGAAATGTAATATACGCTTGTTGGAGGGCGGCGAAGTTGGTTGCTGGGACATGTTTCCCCTCTCCATTCATTGAATAAGCATTCTCCCTTGTCATGATTTTCCCATTCTTTCATAATAAACTAGAAGATTTTTTAGGAAACCGAAAACTTTTCCGGCCCGCTTCTCCTCCTTCACTTTTACTCTGCTCCTGATGCGGGTATTGATAAACACAAGAGAAAAATTAAGGGAACAGTTCCATTCTTCCCTTGCGTCCACGCACTCTTTCACCAGTAACTTGGAAATAGACAACATTGTAATTGTTCACGTTTGTTTTTATGTAATATTAGGATGCAAAATATGAATGCCAGCGCCGAACTCCTCTGTATCACCACAATAACAAATACACAGTAAGTATACAGTCAAACATTTTGAAATTGCTAAAATCGATGAAGAAATTTCATCGGCAGTGCACTTGCACGCCTGAGGAAACTCTATATCTTTTGTATAATTCATAGGAAGCTTTAGAAATCTTAGAAAAACACGCTAGTTACAGCGAACATGGAGAATCACGAGCACTTGCGTTTAGAAAAGCTTCGTGTGCGTTGAAGGCATATCCCAGGTTAGTTTTGTTTAATATTTAACAATTATTTGCCGAAGGCGAAGTGATTATTGGTGTCATTGAATATTTCCCGGGACCAATTAATTACTGAGGCGTATCTCATTAGCGGTCATTTAAAAAAAACGACAACTAGTAAATACTGGCTCATATTATCAACCATTATTTACTAAACAAATTATACTAATATACAGCTAATCCAATAAAGGTTATCCCCAACTCAAAACTAGCAACCGCAAAACGTCCAGCTTTAAGTTCTAAAAGAATGTTGAAGTTGGGTGTGCCAATGAATTTTGACTGTTTTAACTTGAATGTGTTCTTGATCACAAGGGTTTGGCAGATGAAATCAAGAATAAAGGTGAAAGGCGCATAAATATGGGAATTAAAAGCTGCCTTTTTCGTAGCAATTCTAAGCACAGAGATTCAGATCTCTGAGTTATAACATACGGTGTGCAAGCCCATTATGCTTTCAGCGCTTAGAGGTCGAGCTTTTGTTGTTTTCAGTTTTGATCACAGGGACAACCTAAATTGAATTGGCTTTATATGAGGCAGTGTAATTAATGAGTAACATCAGTGAAGTTGTATTACTCACTGACATAATCTCGAAGATTGAAAGGAATGTTTGGATGGAAGAAATAGTACCATATAGGTCGTTTTATGTGACGTCACGGCATATTGGTGTACTACAACAAAAAAATTTTATGTTGAAAAATTGTTGACGTACGGCTAGTGTTATACATTTCAAAGAAAGAGTTAGGAACGTTCTCTGACAAAGTTATTTTTATTGCGAGTTTTCTGTCTGTCAGTTTTCCATGGGTGTCGGCCGGTCACAGTGTTTAGAATTAAAACAATTTTGGTCAAAGGAAGTTCCTTTCTTCTTTATTACAAATATTTTTAATTGAGTTCTTTTGTTAGTACTACCAATATGGTCGTCATCTTCTTTCTTGTTTTAATCTCCAGGGAAGGGGTGTAAAGGATATATAGAAATAGTAGAGTCCTATGCCGAAAAATATTACTAAATATTGAATTTGTATTGTATATAATTGGATATATTTATTTGTCCATCGTGTTTTTGTTTGTTTTATGGAAATGTTTAGAGAAATAACAAGAACAGATGAGGTATCAGGAATAAAACACATAGGAGAACATTCATTGAGGGTTATAACGGTATTTATTTTATGCATTTTATATTTTAAAAACATCTACATGGGATTTGCACTGTTGCAACAATCTAACCTAGTCTTCCCCTGGATATATTCAGTATACGACAGTGCTTTGTACGAGAAAGCAGTGTATAAAGATTTGAGTAGGGAAAATATGAACATCAGTAATCAACATTCGATACGAAACTTTTAAAATTTTCTTTCGAATCTTTACGCTGCTTTCTTCCACAGCACTACTATGAATGTTTGTATTGAGTGGGAGTCAGGGTGATTGCTTCTGTTGATAAATTGATTACTAAAAGCACTTACACGAAAAACACTTTTAATCTGTACTTTCTATTCTATGACTAGTGAGTGCCCCTTCTGCATGGGTACTTACTATTTTGTGGTTATGCTTTGCAGGAAATTTTGGAAAATGGCTTCTCCAAAGAAGTCCAAAATATTATCACAAGTGAGGTGTTCCAAGTTCTTGAGGTTCATAATAATTTTCTTCACCTGTTACACTACGATATTCAATGTACAGTGGAATTTTGCCGCTAAACATGTGTTTTTGTTTTATCTGTCATTTACAGCTGTTTACTGGAATATATGGATGTGGTCCTTCAACTGCACACAGATGGTATGGTTTAGGCCATAGGACGATACAAGACATTAAAGACAACGCCGGACTCTTAAATCTCAATATTCAGCAGACCTATGGTTAGTTGCTACTTCAAAGAAATTCTAAAGCACTCGATCTGTCAACCACTTCATCAATTCACTATTTCTTGTCAGCGAGTAAAAGCTGTGATGGAAAAGCCTGTTAGGGAGCATACATGACATAGCACGTGCATGTCAGCCTTGCTTCTCGGTGTGTGCCCTGCAGAGATGTAGCACGGCGTTAAAATTTTTACATAAACATCATGAAAGTGTAGATCAAGTCCACGATCTCGGGAGTGAAAGGTGCCTGGCATAATCGTTTTTCGACAAGGATCTTTGTTTCTAGATTATTTTTTGCAAAACTATGAATACTTTCAAACTAAAAGGACCAGGAATTGCCACTTCAAATTAATTCATTCATTGAAAAGAACATGCAATATTTGATTAATTCCCAAGCTCATTATTTAATTATCGTCACAAATTAAATAAGCCTAAAAATGTTTGCCTGTAAATGAGTTTCTGATTCTTTCTGATGACTGCTTGTCAATATTGAAATATTGATCCCACTTCTGACTTAACATGCATGTCCTTGAAAACCCAAGCTCACACGTTTCAGCCAGAATATTTCAAACATTAAATAAGATATAAACAAACTGTTAATATTTTTATCATTAATTTTAAAAGAACAATGAATCAAACTAAATTCTGTGTGATGAGCTTGAGTCATTGAAACTTTTATCTGAGCGTTCATGTTATAAGCTAAATCACTAATGTTGCTGATGTTGCATCCATAATATGGTCTGATACGTTTTTTTTTCAAACTACCCTTCACTATAGCTATTTGGTGACTTTTTATTTATTTATTATTTCCATGGGTATAGAACGCAGGTTGAATCATCAGCATGACGTCCAATAAGGTATCGGCCTTATCGGCCTTTCCATTTAGGCGTGAAATTTTACGACGATCTCAACACTCCAGTTAACATATCAGATGCCGTGGGAATTCAAAATCTCGTTCTGGAGCAGGTACTTAAATCATAACAGGGGTTGTTTTTTATACAGACTATAAATGATATCAAGTAGTGTTTAAAAACACGATTTACCATGGGGAGAAAAAGGCAGGGAGCTTTTAAACTGTTTTATAAGCAAAATATTTCCCATCATGGTATGTAAGACGTTTGATCGTTGACTTTCAAATCGCCCTGAGAAGGTCATTGTTTTAGGCCTGTAAATTATCGCTATCGATTCCAGTTTTGTTGGGAGTTCCCTAAGGGATCTCTTCATCAGTAGATATATGTTTGCTGATGACACCAAGAACTATTAAAGGTTTAAGAACAGCGCATATTAAGGGAGCCCCAGGAAGCCGTTGACTCTAAATAAGTAAATAAATAGATAATAAATAAATGGACTTTTTTCTTGCTCTGCCAACTTCCTTCGTGCTTAAAGACTCAATTATGAGCACGCTGACTTGTGAAAAATTTCTAATTTCTTCTTGTTTTAATGTTTTAAAATTTATTTATTCCAGCTTAATTTAATCCAACCTGGTTGTTCTGCTGAACTTGTTGGCGGCTTTAGCAGGTATATGTGACGACCCTTGCGATCGTATGTATATATTGCTTGCTAGTATTTACCAAATCACCCTGCAGTTAATCACCCTGCCAGTCTGTGGAACAGTATTCCATCTGACCTGAAAACTTGTAACAGGCTGAACTTATTTAGAACTAGTCTTCGTAAATATTACGAATCAAAATTACCTTCTTACAGCCCTCCTGGTTGTAATTAAGGCATTATATATTTATATATAGATGTTGTATTTGTAATGTATTTAGTATACTGTGCTGCCTGTTGCACTCTCGACCCTTTGGCACTTAAGTTCACAAAATGTTAATATGATTAAGGATGGGCTTGTAAATTGGAAGAAATTATGATTGACTTATTCCATTCTTATCCATTTCCTTCGTGAACATGGCACTGGGATCGGTCGTCAACAAACTGTGCATTATACTATTATTGGGGTCAGATATCAATAGGGATGCATATCCTGTTTCTTTCCCCAGTCACACCTGTTTGTTGTTCGCATGTACGCTGTCCATTTTAGTGTTAAAGTTATGTAGCGATATTGTGACAAATCAATAAATAAATAAATTATAAATAAATAAATAATTTCAAGTCCATTACTTTAATTTAATTTTATTTAATTTATTGCTTTTCCATCAAGTACACTACACACTGTACACAACAAACGCACATACACGGTATCATACAAGCATACACGACAAAGACGATCGATAAACTTGATGGTTGACCGCAACAGCTTAAAACATTTTACTGCGGGCACAACGTCAAAGATTCATATTATTAATAACACAAATAACCACAGGTCACCCGGAATGCGTACAGTTCTAATATAGCGTTCAGTGAGTGGGACAGCATCTTTGCTGTCCCACTGAACGCTATATTAGAACTGTACGCATTCCGGGTGACCTGTGAAATAACATATAAACTATGACTAAAAGTCCGTGCATCGTCACAGTCGTATGTGTTCTTCAATGCATCGTTGTAATTTCTCTCATTAAAGACTTGAACGCGTTGATGTTCTTCATGTTCAGGTCAAATATGGCTGTTAATGCGTTCTATGATCGCTTTGTTTTCCCCTCGGTCTGTCTCTGGGACTAACCTGCATAGGCAGCCTAAAAAGTGCGTGTAAAATTTGTCGCATGCCGCAAGTGCCATTCAGGAAAGTCATTGTATATATTATAAATACATTATGTATTATATATCATATGTATTTATAATATATACAATGACTTTCATGAATTGCGCTTGCGGCTTGCGACAAATTTTACACGCACTTTTTGGGCTGTCTATGAACTAACCGGCAAAATTTCATTGTAGAGGTAAACAACGTGGTCATGACGTTGATGTTCTTATTTCGCATCCGGAAGAAGATAAAGTTGAAGGCTTGCTTGTTAAATTAGTTCATCGTTTGACAGCATTGGTACGTCACTTAAGCTACATTTGAAGGTCGTTCTTTGAAAGCTATATACAAGCGTGTGGAATTAATATGGGTATATGTTAAGACCTAAAGTTGTTCAATGAAAATATACATTGGAGGATATTCATTATAACAATTGGTCTCGGTCACGGTTGGAAGGCTTTTGCGCATGCAAGCTCAATGACGTTTTAAAAAGGCCAAATTTAACTAACTAAGGCGAGATTTTTTTTTAAAAAGAGCCAAATTGGAGCCAAATGTTTTCGACATGCATCGGTCCGATTTGGTCCAACTAATTTCTACAGTTCTAACTCTTCACCTTTTGCAAATGAAACAGCTTTATAATGTGTGTACACATTGACAGTTTTTACTTAATTCTTGTCAATTATGAAAAAGCCAAAATAAAGCCAAAAGGTCAAACATTTTGTCAAGGCCAAACAAAGCCAAAATCGAGTTTTTTTGGCCGCAAAAAGCCAAGTTACTAACCCTGGTCGAGGTACTGAGATAGCCCTGCAGATTTAACGGACTTTGTAATTTCTTTCACGTACAACGGCTTTAAAACATTCCTATGAAGAAACCCTGTTCATCCCAGATTCACAAAAACAGGATGTTTCCTATCTCACTACACCTGAAACGGTTTAATCAGAATTGTGTACCTGCTCAGGTTGAGAAAGATCCTATGTTTTCGTGTGCTTTTCACTGCACTATATACCGACACTGAAAACGTTTGTCCGATATTTTATCCCAAATAGCCAGACTAGGCTGCATATTTAGCCGCCCTGATACAAACGCTCAAAGTCGTAACTATTTGTTGCTATAGCTAATTCTTTAAAGCTTGTCTTTTTAAAAGCGTAAAGTGTGAACTATTAGCGCGCAAGGGATGATGGGTTGTTGTTTATTTAGGCCCTGACACTCAGGGAACTGATTTCTAGCAAACAAATTTGCCCTCGTATAAGATCTCTCGACGCTGTTTTGAAGAAATAATTCCGAGTGTAGAGGTGAACCTTCATTGAATTAGCTGTATACTGCTGCACGTTTCCCACACTGTTCATTTTGATTTTAAATGACCACTCTAGTGCCTCACAGTTCCATATCACAGAAGAAAATTATTAATTTATATAGGATTACATGCTCCACACCATATTATCTGTGGGTAAAAATGTTGACCTTGAAGTAATGCGTGTAGATAAAGGATCCCAAAAGAGGTTCGTCTAATCTACGTTGTTTGTGTAGCAAGGTAATGAAGAGATTATAATCTATGATGTTTGTGTTCTCCATTAGTAGGACCACAATGGACAACTTGGACAGATGTTTTGCGATTATAAAAGTTGGAAAATGTGTAGATGATGATGATTCATGTAATTCGTGGGTCGCTGGACGGGTTGATTTCATCATTGCTCCTTTTTCTCAATATTCCTTCGCGTTGCTTGGATGGATTGGATCGAAGGTATGTAAATTTCATCAATGATTCAAAAGTCGACGAAGTAATTAATAAGAAATTCACCAATTTTATAGCAATTTAACAGATCATTAAGACTTTATGCTTGGAAGGAAATGAAGATTCATCTCAACAGCCATGGAATGTGGGATCATAAATTAATGGTAAGTTAAAACTAGGTTGTGGTTTATGGTCGTTTCCTACCCAGTCAGGGACAATTCAATTCTATGTAATATATGAATCACTGGTTTAGTTAAATTTAGGTAAATATTGTTTTCAAAAGCTAGTTAACTTAACCCTCGGTTAGCGTAAAGTTTTAAGGTGCTCTCTGAGTAGCTTGTTTCTATAGAAACATATAGCTATGTTTGGAAATATGTTTACACAAGTTTTGTGTTCAACATCCGCCCTTTCTGCCGCCTGTAGTTTTTTTGCGTTAGATACGCTGTAGCTTTGCTCAAACACCAATCAGATGTTTACTAGTACCTGACGACCAGTAACCGTCTGTTTTAAACGCCATTACCAACCATTAACATTGTTATTAGTCGAGTTGCCGTGATGAAAATGCTCCATATTTTGGAGGCCAGATATTACTTCATATACTCGCGTATTAGCAATGCAATGAATGAACTTTTATATGGGATCATAGCAGCAGAATGGACTTTACGATTTTCAAACATTTGTAGAATCCTCATTCAATTGGATCCCAGCTTGGGTAGCCAGACAGGCATTCCATATATGCCTGTTGGAAGGCCAACAGTAGCATATTGATCGTTTAGGCACTGTGCATGCAGTAGCTCTTATAGATCTTTGACGTGGTCAGTATTATTATGTCCAGGTGTTAAGAGAAAACAGCTGATACTCACGAATAATGAAGGTAAAAAACTGTTTAAAGAGATTACGATGCAACTTGTAAGTTCCATCAGCGTTCCATCTTTGGGCCATGGTCAACGTAGAGCCGAGCATATGTACTTGCAAAAACAATATGCAAAAAAACTGAGCAAGATGCAAACAACTGGAAGCAAAACATCGCCTCCTGTAAAAAAACTGAGCAATCGTAATCAATGAGAAGGAAAACTGAACAATCATCATCGGTGAGGAGAAAAACTTCATAACCTCATCTTGAGACCCAACAATTATCGGTAAACAAGAAAACTAGACAACTATCATTTCATCAATGAGAAGGAAAACTGAACAGTAATCATTAGTGAGCAGGAAAACTGAACAATCTTCATCATCAATGAGCAGGAAAACCGAACAATCATCATCAATGAGCAGGAAAACCAAACAAAATAACCAGGAAAGCACAATAATAATCATTAATGAGAAAGAAAACCAAGCAATTATCATCATCGATGGGCAGGAAAACTGAACGGTCATTTTTATTAACGACCAGGAAAACAGTCATCACCGTCAACAAAAAAAAAACTGTCATGTGACTATTTGACAATGGAAACGTTGAATTTTGTGTTTTAGTGAAAGAAACTATACCTTCTGCCATGTCTCTTTTCGATAAATGTAAAGGAACTGATTTTTACACAGTACATTTACATGCATGACAAACTTCATAACGTTATCATATTTTCTAGCCTCCGAAGCGTATCATTGCGACAACTGAAGAAGAAATTTTTAAAGCTCTCCGTCTTGACTTTGTTGAACCCAAAGATAGGAACTGTTAGATGCTAAAGCGCAACTTCCTGTCCTGTACTGTACATTGCAAGAAATTCATCTATAGTCAATGGGAACATCGTGTGGAAAGGCTATTGGAAGATGCTCCATTCTACCAAAAATTCATTGTCTTTACTATGTACGTGCACAAGTCTAAATAAATGCTAAAAAATGAATATAGATTGGCGTTGGTCCGATTTCCATGCCATATCTAGATCAACTGTGATTCACGTGATTTAGCTTTGCAGCTAAATTTAATCATTTGCGTTAACTTGTGTCTACACAGTGCAACATCTTCTTATGCTTGTTCATAGATAAATCTCGGTGCTATGTGCTCCTTACCACTATACACTGCCTGATACACACGTAAAAATGTAAAAAAAAACTAATTCGTAGCAAGTTGTGTTTACATTGCTTCCATCAAGATGTCAACAAGTTGGAACGACTGGTTAAAAACTTGTATAACAAAGCTAACAACTTTAATATACAGACCTTTCGTGACATAATGACAACAAAAGGCAGCAGAATTTTGTTATATCATGACAGTACCAGTCTTTTTTTTGGAACATCCTTGTAACTACTTTGATAGTTCCGTCAAGCTTGTTACAAGTTGTTAACAGTATGTTTCAAACTTGTTGCAGCAACTGCAGTAAAACGAGATGTGTGCCTGTATTTTTACCAATTTTGTTTTATTTTTATTTCGAAGAGTCCACTTTTTTATACACCCCGAAAATGATTTTTTTAAAATTTAATTACTTTGTAATATTTTTAAATATGTCACTCAAGTAATGTAGCGGATGTGTATTTTTATCTTTTGAATAAAAGACTTTAGACTAGCTTGTCCTTATTTGGAATTTGGACAATTTGGAATTTTGAAATCAAAAGGAGATAAAACGACGAAACAAGTGAGAGTAAGGTGAAGTAGAATCCATTGTTGATCAGCGCCAGCTTGTTTACTTGCTCGGGTTATTTATCGATCATTCATCCATGCTTCGCTATAAATCTCGATGTTGAATTCGTATAAGTGTATAACAATAACATGAAGTTTAGCAAGTCAAGCACAACTGGAACGATAACTCCTATGTTTTCGTCCTATGATCGGATGAAGCCAAATTTGAAGCAAAAGGGGGAACCGCGCGGGAAAATGGCTTGTTCGAAAGGACTGGGGAAAGTTACGAGGAGTGAAAAGTTTGTTTTTGGGCGAAAATATACATGAAAAATGAGAATTTTCATCACAAGACTTCGATTTTAAAGATTCGATCCTGGTTTTCTGGATAGTCCTGACTGTTCTACACTTAGTTACGGCAAAAATTAAGGGCTATCAGTTTTTACTCTGGAAAATGATGAAAGTTTCAACGTGCCGAAGCAAACTACGAAGCAAATTACGCTCTTCAACTCAAAAATATATTGCTTTAAAACATTTCAACACTTCCAAAACTTATTTTGTGCTAAAGTCCAGGTATCGTTGTTTATTTTGAGCTTTTAGTCGTTGCTGTAGCCCTTCTAAAACGTGAGTAAATCGAGGTTTTCAAAGTGGTGTATTTGTATGGTTGATTTAAAAATACGTATACATGTAAAACTTATATTTTTCGTCTGTAGCATTAGTTTTAAAGCTTTAAACTTCGGTTACGGATAGTTCTTGGCAGCCTCTTCCACCTAACTGTTAAAACTCGAACGGTATCAGTTGTTTAAAAAAGATATTTCGTGACAAAGTTTTCGCCGAAACTGTTTTTCATTTTTAGCAGCCAAAAAATATTTTAAAACCTTACTCGACGTCCTAGAAAGTTTAGGTACATGAAATTTCAATCTATCTAAAAAATATTTAGCACCTAACTGGCTCTAAAACACGAAGTTAAAGGGTCGAAAAGAGCTTTTGAAAATAGGTCATATTTTGGTTGCTTGGCCTTCATGGCGGCCTTCAATTTGGCCTCAAAGATTGCGGCCAAGTTATCAATTGAAAGGGGGGGGGGGGGGGGGGGGCATTGAAATCCTAATAAACCTTTCTTATAATGTTACACAAAATTTGATTCGCTCGTGAAAAAAGTTGAGCCAATCAAATTTCGTGTCAGATTATTTTTACATTTGTTGTCATTATATAAGTAAGGTCTACAGCATTCATCAGCTCAAGAGCGACTTCCATACTTATTTATGTGCGTATGTAAACAATAAATTATTACTATTTTTAATTGGCATTAAATTCAGATCTTTGGTTGCAGTAACATGAGTTAACAAGGGCGTAAACAAAGATGGTAGTATGTTTTTGGATCTGATTTTCATCGCAGAATTTTGTTTTGGCAGCATAGCTGATTTGTGACAGCGAAATCTGACTTTAAATTCAGTCTTGCTAAATCCACATATTGAGGATGACACTTGTACTAGAGGCGTATTGAAAATTGAATTTTATGCAATATATATGCCCAGTTTTAAAACTTTGAAATGTTTTCCCTTAAAGAAATAATTTTTACATAAATTTTCACATTGTTTATCATAGAATTTTTGGAGAGTCTATGTGTCATGTTCGTATTTCAGTATTCGAGCACTCGTAGTGAATTTGACACTCTGCAAATGGTGATCCCAACGCAATGCATTCAAAATTTCAAACATTATGCAACCGTGCATCCTGTGCCCAAGTTTGGGCGTTGCCAGAAAGCCATCAGACACATCATGGCTCTAAATAGGTGGGCATATCATACATTTTGTACATAGTGTGTCAAGGGCAACATGAACTGTAAATGACACCCCATCATCCCCATTTTTCCTGCCCCACACGCTAGGGTAATCCGCGGTTTCACAAAGCTCCACATCAGGGTACTTATTAGCCTGTGACGAGGGTGGACTGGAACACAGGCTAGGTACTTATATATAATTACCCTGGTCTACATCGTAGGCCTTATATTCAAAATATATGGAAATATAGACGTGCTGGAAAAAGTGTCAAGAAAATAACACAGTTGCATTTGCAGGAATTTTTCTCCACTTTCTTACCCCTTGCGGCCCTTCCATTACTTTTTTACCCTTGCATTTTACCAGGCCGCTGTACAGTCGTCCATAGATAGTCACTACTGCCTGCGAATAGGCAAAAAGAGGAATATAATAAAATTGTAAATTATTAATAAGAGTTAAGACTGTAAATCTATTTTTTACGTATATCATTCGGTTTTAAACACATTTACAAAAAAATGAATTTACAGTCTTATTAATTTACAAGCTTTATACAATGGTTTTATATCCCTAGCCTACTTTTGAAGTGACAAAGAACGCCTGTCAGTGAAGATTTTCCAAGAATAATCAGGCTAGGAGCTTAGCAGAGCAGGGCTTGAGAGCTAGAGTGTCACTCACTTACAATAGTGCGATTGTGCGAAGAAAATGGGTTGGTTACGCTGTAAGCTAATGTTGGCAATAGTTGTATTGAATCTGTTCAAATATACAGTTTGTTTTGCTAATGCTGGAACGTCGCATATTGATGTTAATATAAATGGTTCGAATGATTACAAAACGTGTTCTAAATTAGCGCAAGGCTGTACGCTCATGTCCGCTTTGCGCGCCGTCGCTGTCCAAGAAAAATTCAAGAACTCTACGACAATTCGGATCAGTGCTGGCCATTATACTTTGAACAAAAGTTTCAAGTTTGAGAATACGAACAGTTTAACGATCACTCGCCATGCTGGACACATCGCTAATGTGAGTATACAGTGTTCAGGAAACGCTTCTGGATTAACTTTTATCAAATGTCGCAACACATCAATCCAAAATGTTACCCTAATATCGTGTGGAGTACTTCAAAACAGTTCATCCTATGGCAGTCCTTTATTTTACTCAGCATTATTTGTAAAAGAGAATACAAATTTTAGACTACAGGACGTTGTTATTGAGAAAAGTTTGGGCATTGGTATGACTATCTATGACACAACAGGAGATGTGGTAATTGATTCTGTCAAATTTGTTAATAATGGACCAAAATCTTTAAAGTGTCGATTCTTGGAACCCGTCGGCAATGAAACAAATAACAATATTGCAAATGCCGGAGGAGGGCTATATATTGAATTTACATATATATACGATATAAGCGATGAAAATCATAATTTGAAGAACAGTAATTACCATATATTGCATACCATTTTCAAAGGAAACACTGCCCCATACTCCCAGCTTGAAAATGCAACTTTTATACGTCCAGGTGGAATCAAGCACATTGGCTTTAGTCGTGGTGGGGGACTGTCCATATACATAAGAGGATCAGCAGAAAACAACAAATTCTTTATTGATTCATGCATTTTTGAAGACAACAAAGCAATTTGGGGTGGTGGGTATTTCATTCAGTTTCTGGATTCAGCAAATGGAAATAATGTGAATATCAGTAATACCAATGTGACACAAAATATGGCTTGCTTTGGTGGAGGAGCTTTCCAGTTAAGTATTATTTTGTCACTAAACAAATCTGATGATCATTTTATACCTAATAACATTATCAATACATTTTGTTCCTTTTTCAAAAATTCTGCTGCGTCAGGGGGAGGTGGAGCTATATTTGGACGGACAACCTTGGGTTACATTGATGACAGTTACAGCTTTAATAATTGCAAATGGGAGTCCAATGAAGCAACAATTGGTTTTGCTTTAACACTGAAAATAGCAGATTATGATAAGGGTTTGTTTGGGCCTAACAGCCCTTTTAAGGTGAAACTGTCAGATTGTAATATAATTAAAAACAATATGAGAGATGCGTCAAAATATGGTTGGGGAATAGGAACTGTTTATGATTTTCTGGTTCCCCTTGTCCTGAAGAATGTCAATTTTACAATGAATACTAACACATCTTTAGTCCTTGACACATCATCAGTACAAGTGCGTGAAAATGTAACATTCATAAAAAATACTGGATACAAAGGTGGAGCTGTGGCAATGTATGGGGAAGCATCATTTCTTTTAAAAAAAGGATCAAGATTGACTTTTGATGGTAATGATGCATCAGAAGTTGGTGGAGCTATTTTCATTGAAACCCCTGGACCAGATAGTGTACCAATTGTTACAAATAATTACCTGCGGACCCATGAATGTTTCTTTAAGTATGAAGATTCATTCGTACATCCAGATGACTGGCAAACAAAGGTGATTTTTGTTGACAATAAGGCACCATTAGCTTCAGGATATTCAATATATACCAATTCGCTACGTGATTGTTTGCATGCTGATGAAGGTATGCAGAAAGTATTAGAGTGGAACAGCTTTTACTATTATACTCAGAATACCTCAAACAGTACAGAGAAACGAATGTATGATGTTGTCACAGATGCTGTCAACATAAGTTCAAAGAAGTTAGATTGGTCTGTGCCTCCTGCACAGCCGTTCTCACCACAGGTAACTTTACTTGATGAAAAAAACAATTCTGTGTATGGCATAATCCATATTGACATACACACTGAAGATTCATCACCTGTAACATTGGGAACACATTCCTCTCTGTTTCTTGTTAAGGATAAAATACCCTCTCTTGACATACTAGGAGAATCCGGAACAAACTTTTCTGTGAATTTCAGAACTGTTGGTGGACAGTTTGTAGAGGAAAGGTTAGAAGATGTTGAGTTAAAATCATGTAGTCCAGGTTTTGTATTGCAAGAGAAAAAATGTGTATGTGCTTCAGTTGGCAAACTTCACGGTGTTTCACGCTGTAATGAAGAAAACACTGAAGTGTATCTAGAAAAAGGTTATTGGGCTGGAGTGGTTGAAGATAGCAATGGTAAAAGAGTCTTTGTTACAGCACAATGTCCAACAGGATATTGCAATTGCCCCAAGTCTGTTAACTATTCATTACGAACAGATGAGTGTGTTTATAAGCAAGATGAGATATGTGCTGGTAATAGAATGGGTGTAATGTGTGGTTCTTGTGAATTTGGATATAGTGTTCTAGTTGGTACTCAGACTTGCTCTGCTGATTGTAGAAATTATGATTTGTGGAGGCTGGCTCCTTTATTAATTGGTCTCACTTTTTTTGTGTTTGTTATCTTTAGAATTAACTTCGACTTTTTCACATGCTATCTGAATGTTTGCTTATATTTTTATCAAGTAGTAAGTCTTGTTATAGGTGTGCATAAGGACATTACTTTGGATCCTGTTATGTGGTTTGTCACTGGTTTAGCACAGATAAACATCAATGGCTTTGATAATTGTTTGTGGGAAGGAATGGATAATTTAGCAAAGCTTGGTTTCAGTTATGTATTGCCTGCATGTGTTGTTGTTGTGGTATTTGTAACGTCCAAGGCTCTAACATATACTAATTCTTACTTTGCAAGAAACTCAACATTTCGTGCATCTTGTACACTTTTTGTGCTTTGTTACTCCACTTTGGCCAAGGTTTCCATGAATATTCTCCGACCTTCTAAAGTTGGGGATAAATTTGTTGTGTTTTATCAAGGTACAGAAACCTACTTCGGGCCTTATCACAGTTATTTTGCTGTTCCAGCTCTCCTTATTCTTTTCTTTATTGTCATCCCATTTCCGTTTATTCTTATGTTTACTCCATTCTTTACTAAGCATCTAAAATTTCTAAACAAGGTGAGAGCAATCTTCGATACCTTTCAGTCTTGTTTCAAAGAGGGATACAAATGGTATGCTGCTTTTTACTTCTTTTCAAGATGTATCTTTCTTCTGTTCGCGACATTCATTCCTTATGGAGCGGTCAAAGCATTATTCATGCAAATAACGTGCGTCCTTGTCCTCACCGTGCATGTTTTAAATCGGCCATACTCGGAACAGTACAATTGGGTGAATGGAGTGGACGGTGTGATTCTTACCACGTTGACAGTTATCAGCATCGTTGCTGGTCAAGTCACTATCAACATTTCAGCAATTGCCGAGAGTAATATGGTGAAGATCATCCGTGGTCTTACTTACGTTCCGCTGGTGTATGTTGTAGTATTTGGTATCTATCTTTTTCAGAAATGGATAAAATCCAAGTTAAATTATGCACCTGCAGTGGCCTTGGACAGCTTTGATAACGTCGTTGAAGGGTGACGTGAGGAATTTATTAAATGAACTTTGTTTTGTTGAATTACATAATGTCGAAGACATGACATATATAGTACAGTGTGAATACACCTATTTCAGTTATGTACGAATGCAGTTGTAGACTAGACTATACAAACGGTGTTATCAGTTTTAAAGCCTGTACAGTGTAGCTAGTTTTTCTTCTCGACAACGCCTTAGTCTTAGTTTGTACACGGCTGTTCCTAAGGAGATGATATAACTTTAAGTATATTACAAGTATACTGTAGTTCAATGAAATTTTGAACAGTAATTATACAACATTCTAAAAGCATCAGAGTTAATTTCAAATATTCTAACATATAATTGTCAATAAATGCCATCGCTTTTATTAAGTTTATTTAGGATTAACTATTAGCCATAAATTTGCGATTGATTGATTGATTGATTGATTGATTTTTTTTTGTCATGAACTGTGTTAAGTTTGATTACTTTCTGATATAGTCATATTTGTGTCACTGTATATGACACGTAACAACATGCCGTGATTGCCAAACCACAGTATAGGGAATGGACAATAGGGTCACTTTTTTGAAGTTTGTGTGTCCACGCATATGGCATTATCCATCTCATTACCGTTATGCCAGCCAGTCAACTGCATCTTTTTTGGCTGAGCTGCGCTGGTGGCAGCCAATAGGGCCGTGTTGCACTGCTGAGTGGTTCTACTGTCCATTCGTTATAGTAATAATGGATTTAATGGACTACACAAACTTTTAATTAATAGATTAAAATAATAGTATTGAGTGCCTAAATTTAAATACAAATTTGCTTGTAATTAAATATATTATTTGGTAAAATGAGAAAAAATGTTTAATTGTTATTTTTTCTAATTCTTTTTGTACAACTTTCACCTTTGTTCATGATTTCCATTTAGTTTTTATTTATCAGGTAATATTTTCAAAAGGTTACAGTTGTTAATTTTTGCAACGTTTCGGGCAGTTTGACTGCCCTTCTCCAAGCTTTGACAACTTGTGTAAATTTGCTGTATAATGTTGGTAGAAAACTAAATTTATAGTCCTAATGGGTTAATATACGCGAGTAAATGGTTATGTATAAAATGTGTAATTAATGCAACCTGTGATATATTAGGGACCTTACGATTTATAGGACGGCAACGGCAAGAAAACACTGTATGATATGTCCTTATAAAGGACACGAGTTTTTTATTATCAGTCGTATCAGTGTAATACATTTTAAAAAGTTGAGGACTTGAGTTACTGGTTTAGAATGAGTTGTACTAAACCGAATTTGCAATTCCACTGGCTGTATGCAATACGTCCGCGTTGTGTACAGTACGGGAAAATATGTGATTTGCCGGTCTAAACAATACGAGAACCGCGTGTCCAATATTCAAATGAATTGTTTACAACCGTAATTATTCATTTCTTTTCAATTTACTCTTTGTCTTAAGACGTTGCCGTCGCGTTGTCGTTCTGTAAATCGTAAGGTCCCTATTGGGAACATTACACAGTGTCACGAAGATGTTTTGATCTCCTGCGAGTTCAGTGGAACCCTACTAAGTGCCATTGCCAAAGAGTAGAGACTACAAAGAGGGACCACTTCAGTCAAAAAAGCGTAAGGTGCTGTCGTGATGATTCGTCATGGGCGCCATGTTCCTAGCCAGTGCCCTAAACAGAAGCATTTCCCCCCGGTATTAGTAGCCATTTTTAATATTTCCGGGAGAGACAAGCATTCAATATTCGTCATGGGCGCCATGTTCCCAGCCAGTGCCCTAAACAGAAGCATTTCCCCCCTGAAATATAAAAAATGGTAACTAATACCGGGGGGAAATGCTTCTGTTTAGGGCACTGGCTAGGAACATGGCGCTCATGACGAATCATCACGACAGCACCTTACGCTTTTTTGACTGAAGTGGTCCCTCTTTGTAGTTTCTACTCTTTGCCATTGCTATGTATGCCTTTCTGCTGCAGTTGAAAAATCACTACCCGGTGGATAGCGCTATCCACCTTTGGTACAACCGGCCCCAGATATCTGCATAAAACAACCAGATAATTTTGACTTCAAGCTGAAATAGTTAAATACATGCATAATGAGGACGAAAGACACAATCATGCTAGCACAGTATTTTGTTTTCTTCCCATTACCTGCTTCCTAATTCATGCAGCCTAAAGTTTAAAATAAGGCTTTCACTGTAAGAACTAGTTTCATTTGCGAGCCTCAAGTTCAGGGACACAGAGTTAGTACTCTGTGTCAGGGACTTCGGTTGTGAAGTGGTTAGACCACTTGCCTTTCTCCTCAAAGGTCGTGGCTTCCATTCTCAGCGACTGTGCTCGAGCTAACTAGAACCCAGTCCTCACTTGAAAGTACAAGTCAACGCACTGCCAAAAGTTGTGGGCTTTCTCTGAGCACTCCGGTTAGCCGGTTTCCCGCTCCCAGTGAAAGTTGACTGGGTGGGTTAGGTGATACGGGTGATATCTAAATTAACTATCACGATCACAGACACAGTGAATGTTGAAACAAAGCTTTAATTGATAATTTTATATACTATGCATGGCAGATATCACATAAACCTTAACTCAGCATGTCTTGGCTGTCACTTATTGCACGCCTTCACGAAGGATCACTGCAGCCAGAGTTTTTATGAATTTTTTGTTGCAGATATACCGCTACTGCCAAATGCTCCGTTTCAATATAATTAGAAATGTATTATTATTTCGTCACAAATTAAGCGAACGTGAGTCTATGTAATTAGTTTGCGCAACAACCAGTATGTTTGCTAAGCTTAAGGTGAGTAATTACAAAGTAAAGACGTTTGTCAACTTGCAAATTCTAGTATAAACACTAGCTAGAAACTATCAACTGTGATTTAAATGCATTGTATTCTAAAGCATCGAACATTTTGACAGTCACTGGTTGTGAGGTCAATAGCAAACATTTTAAATTTATATATGGTATGAATAGTAAAGTCAACCAAATCATTCAACCGTTAATTAATTGCCATTAGCATTGTTTGTCGAAGAAACAGCGCTTGTATATTATCAACTCTGTTTTAAAGTAACTTTAAGATGCAACAAGAAAAGCAAGAGCGCAGAAGCTCAAGCGCACCAAAAGGATATGTATCTACATACCAAAACGATTTTACTGGTGAATTTGGACGTCCTTCTGGATCAGCCAGGTATGTCTCAAGATATTTTGGGTCAGCACGGCACGGCTGTCCTGTAAGTTTTTGGCAATAATCAGTGGCGATCTCGATTACATAACAAGCAAATGCATTTGAAATTAGGCTTTACGTACGAGTGTGTGTACGATTGCATGTATTTGCTGTAACAATTACTGAACCCAATTTTTTCATGGATAAATTTTCTAGACCTCGTTCGTCATTAATATACCCAAAAGGCGATAAAATGGAAACTCCGACGTATAGAAATGAATTTCAATCAAAACGAGCTCAGAGAACAGAACAAATAAGAACAGAAACATCGGCAAGGAACAATCCACACCCTTTGCAAGTAAGTTTATGAAAATCATACCAATAAAAACCCGTTAGAACGCGATATACTTTTTAAATGTGTATCATGTATTATGTACTGTGTATATATTACATATTTTATGGTATAAGTCAAGTTGTTTAAATGAAAATTATTTGCTGTGTAAAAATTCCTTTTAGCCCTTTCTAAAAATAGTTGATCCGATAAATGTGTAGCAGAATAGTTGTTCTTGCTTTATGCATAGCCATGATTGATAGTTTTGATTGACATCGACTACATGGGCCAGTCGTTCGAAGCAAGACTGTATCAAACGTTTTTACGTATTCAATATTCATTGGACATTGAGCAAAAAAAGTGTTAAATATTTTAACTTGATAAAGAAACCTAATGTAAATAACTACGTATTCAGTGTTCACAACATAAACGTGACTATGTGAGTGTGACTTAACAATTAAGCTGAGTATAATAAACAACCTTCGAAAACGATTTACCGGACCCAGTCCGTATGAGTGTAAAACAAAATATAAACGTAAAGTAAGCCTAATTTTACTAGATGCTGTGATGGCCGAGTGGTTAAGGCGTTGGACTTGAAATCCAATGGGGTCTCCCCGCGCAGGTTCGAACCCTGCTCGCAGCGAATAGTTTTCCGCACATTTTTTAATTCTATTATCTGGATAATAACTTGTCAATCTTTTTTTTTTCAGTATTTTGTGCGAACAAATATTGTGGGGGCAAACACGCTTTACATAATGGGCTGAAATTATATAAATTAGTGAAATAAAAATAAAAACCCTAGAACCCATTCCACCGAATACTTTTCGTTGGCAATTAACAATAGCCTATTCGCAGGCTGTGACTCCTTTGTCCCAGGCAACAAAGCGCAATATATACGGATTTCTTTATTGACGCTTTGGTCGCGTTTGACAAAAATCGGGCGAGTTATCGTGTCTGTACAGCCAGCAGCTACTAGAAGGCGCGGGGCTCGTGACGAATATCCAAAAATAATTTATTCCATGTAAATACGGCATCACCAATGTTGTCCTCATTTTCAATTATATACCAGGGCATGCACTCAAGATCAAGCTCGAATTGTAATACGATGTTCATTGTTCACCAAAATTACGTCAATTAGCGTTCGGGACTTGTCAGTCACCCAATCGGTTCCTTCCATGATGGTGATAGATCCATTGTGCGCGAGAAATTTGGAAGTTCAGCTTCTTGTTTTTCTTTCTTACTACCTTTGGAATTTGGGGGCATATTTACATTAAAATCACCCAGTAGAACAAAATCGCATGAAAAAATAGAAATGCCGCTGTCGAGATTTAAGATAAATGTACTAACATCTGCTTCGGGCGCTCTATAAGCACAACAGATTATAGTCGGAAGCACATGCTACGATTTAGATCTATCTAAAGGCATTCATTGTCGCCAGAATCAATGTCCTGCCTGACCCGAAACGGCAATCCCTCACAAACATAAGCCGCAACACCTTCCATACCCTATTTTATCAAGAGTTCTATCTTGTCTAACCAGGTCTAACACATGTAAATCTGTCAGTGTTCCAGTACAAACGCCCACTGCGTGACTGCGTATAAATCATTGGTATAAATAAAGACAAACTGCGACAATACGTGCAATGAACGCGTGAATGCGTGCGCATGCTTCATTTAAATTATGCATCATGATCAGGTTTGCATTTGGCTTTTTTAAATTAAGTTTGCATCGGCGACTTTTTAAGTTTGCTTCGCTTCATAATTATGTTTGCATCGTTTATTTAATGTTTGCATCGATATTTTTATGTTTGAAGTGACTTTTTTGCAGTTGCACAGACTTTTTACTAGTATGACATTATTTGTTTGCAGTGTCCCTTGTGCACATATTAATGTACCAACCGCGCTTTTGGATATAGCGCGTCCATCAGGACAATAATACTTCTTTGATAAATTATACGACTAATGTAAAATATACACGAAGTCTTTTAAATAACCTTTCTATTGGCTTTCTTACAGGATATCATACAAAAGCAATATGTCCATACAAACTATTTTTCAAAGGGGCTATTTAGCCGTCGCCGAGTTAGGCTACATGTATGCGTAGATTCCCTACAACGTCAACTGTTTTACTAGTGGCCCTCTTCAGGAACAGCTTCTAAGACTGGCAAACAATCTTACGTGTTATAAGATATATATTCACATTCCTACTATTTTTCTTTAAACAGCCATTTCTCGTTTGGAGACTAGATGGCCTGGATGCATTGAAACAATGGCGTAAACTTCCTGTGGATCGACACGGTATTGATATTGCATTACAAAATCAAAAGAAATCAACCTATCAAGTTGACTATGCTGGTGTACAGAATTGTAAGTAACTGAAAACAACGAAACCTCGAATCATGAAATTAGCTTTAGCATTCTCAAGGGCCGAAAACATAAAGGCCGAATGACTGACGAGTAAAATTACATGACGTCAAGCGAATACGAGCCTTGACTGCATTCTGCAAGGCCAAAAATTATGAGTTGTTACAGGTTGTTGAAAACAGGTGCAACATATTGTTGACACCATTTCAACAGCTCCTGATTTTTGATCGTGTAGATATACATTGAATACATCAGTGTTACGAGAAAAAAATGACTATTTGATAGGTACATGAAAGTAAACTGTTAGTATTTGGACAACGAAAAAATTTGACCCAGATGCTTTTCTGCCGTTAAAACTTCGGTTGCGTAAACCGTGTCCAAAGATGACCTTTCATATGACTGTTGACTGTTGCATATGTGCCATGTGCGTAGTTTTATGATATCACCATTATACCTTGAAATTTTGCAGTTAACATTAAATAACCTTTCTATTGGCTTTCTTACAGGATAACTGTATTCTCCTTCTCGACAGAATTGAAAAGTCAAGGCAAACCGCAAGACAAGTATTTACAAAGTGTTATAAGTTTAGAAAATTACATTTAAATATTGCTTTTCCATATCATTTATTCAATATTAATCATTGTTTAAAATAGTTTATCGGTATTGCCCAAGGACTGGCTGCTATACGGACTCTCCTCTGGTCTACACATGAAAAGTCCTCTCATCAAAAGTTTATACTAATCATTACGTAATAATTACAATCATTCCTGCTGTTCCATAATGGTCCATAATGACACGCTCACTAGTTATGTCTGTTTCTTTGTAGCAGCTCTCATTGTCAGTAAATGTTTCAGAGAGAAAAATCCACCGTACAATGTCTGTAAGAACCACCTTATTTGGTCGGAAACGTTAAACTGCAAGTCTCTAAAGAACAAATTAAACGCAAAAAATATCACGAATACTGCGCAGCATGGCACGTGTGTACAGGGAGCCTGACGTACAGGTTCTTAAGGTTTTAAAACGTATATGAAACGAACTGCAGGTATAGATAAAGATTATCGGGTTGGGGAACCCTTAGATTTCGAACATTATTGAGAACATGAAGACCAAATAAAGCTTATTATTCTGCCAATTAATTGTTGTGCACGAGCGTTCGATTATGAATGATGGAGTTATAAGGACGTGTTAGTCTATGTCAGGGAATTGAATATTTACAAAAAATTGTAGCTAAATAACATATCTGCATGTATATGTAGCAATTTCATACAGGTTTTCTCCAAAAACATTACTGATTGTTACCAGAGTCTAGTATTAAGTAGGTTAGTGTAATTGTATTTTTAAAATCAAGAAATACTCTAGATCTCATAAAGGAAACAAATCATCATTCCACTGGGTCTTTCACATGTAGGATAAAAAACTGTAAGCTATCAAGATATCACAGTTTTACTGGTCTGAAGGATTGATACGTACCTGCTAAGTTTCAATGCAATCACTCCTTCAAGTACATGAAGCCAGAGGAGTACGATATATCTACAATAAAATGGTGTAAAGCGTGATTTTGGAACGAGAATACTTCCATATTCATTTTTACGTATTTTTTCAGCTGCAATAGTCTTCATCATTATCCAGATTATCAAAATCTAGTATCAATTTACATCTACTAAGACTACTATGACATCATTTCGAGATATTAATATTTGCCTGCAAAAAGCATGAAAGCTATGATTATATATATTAAAAATTTAAAGTAATTACTATCAACACGAAGGGAAATTGGAAAAACTAGAAATTTTGTCGAAACACGGGTGTGTTGATCATTTGTGTTAATAATTGTGTGACATAGGATATTAATATTATGGGACATTAAGTAATTAGTTAAGAATGATTGACATTTGAGAGAAAAGTTATTAGTTTCGCTATAAGATGGCGACGCATAGCGATAGTTGGGAGGGGTTTTCGAAGTAGGATAATTTTCTAAGAAGTAAGTTTGTTTACATTTATAATAAAGTAGATTTAATATAAGGAAATAATTTGTAAATATATTAATTTTAGATCGAGTAAAAAACGTTAAAAACATGAAAACGATATGCCATTTGGCGGATATATTTAAATGATTGATCGGACCAACGAAGGTTCACACAATTTCGAGTTTTTCCGATTTGCACGAGTGCTAATATAACCCCACACTCGATACGGGAAAATTTGTTGTATATTTTTTTATAATATATATAGCACAAAGAACAAAATAACTTGGATAATTCCGAGCCAATGAGCGTTCAGATAAATACATGGGGTCACCTAACTCGTTTACAACATCTTTTTCCAAAAAGTTCGCTAACTTGCCCTACGTTTCTGTATTTTTCTCAGTATTAATGAAACAACTTAGTAATACTATGTCAGGTAATACTGGTAGTAGCTGCAAGGCACTCCGGACGTGATGGGGATGTGATAAAACGTTTAATTTATAAACTCTTGCGTGATCTACAGTACTGGGTCTGATCATAGGTCGCCCAACTAAGCTCGCACGCAGTGCACGCCACGCACGCACGCGACTGCCAATCTAATAGGGACCTTACGATTTACAGAACGACAACGCGACGGCAACGTCTTAAGACAAAGAGTAAATTGAAAAGAAATGAATAATTACGGTTGTAAACAATTCATTTGAATATTGGACACGCGGTTCTCGTATTGTTTAGACCGGCAAATCACATATTTTCCCGTACTGTACACAACGCGGACGTATTGCATACAGCCAGTGGAATTGCAAATTCGGTTTAGTACAACTCATTCTAAACCAGTAACTCAAGTCCTCAACTTTTTAAAATGTATTACACTAATACGATTGATAATAAAAACTCGTGTCCTTTATAAGGACATATCATACAGTGTTTTCTTGCCGTTGCCGTCCTATAAATCGTAAGGTTCTTGCTTTTTCGTGTCCAGTTCCCCGGCCGAGTTATATTTAGTCGAAATCTCGATTTGTGCGGTGGAGATGTCAGCAATTCCGGGGGAAAATTAAGTATTCACGTTGGTTTTTAAAATGAGGGGGTTGGCCCAGAAAATTAAGTATTTAGGCTGGTGTTTAAGATGAGGGGGTTGGCAACAAATTTTCTTAATATGCCTGGTGTGTGTCGGAAATCAAATCTGGATTCAAATTGTAAGCTCAAAATTGACAAGAAATATTACAAACGTGTCAGCTATAGCCTCAAAGTTCGGCTTTGAATGGCAACGAGTGTTTGACGGTGTTTGTGCGTCCGACTTCAAGTTGATTAAATGTCGATAAACACTGAAAGGTCAAGAACGAGGTCAAGAAAGATTAGAACGCCTCAGCTATAGACCACAAAGTCCGACTTCAAATGGCAACGAGTGTTTGTGCGTCCTACTTCAAATTGATAAAGTCCGACTTCAAATCGCAACGAGTGTTAGTGTGTATATTCATATACTCATGTTGTTCTGCTCAATTAATTCTTTAATTTTATAAAATGTTAGCTATAGACCCTAAAGTAAGCAATATTACTAACGTGTCACCTATAGACCCAACGAGTGTTTGTGTGTATACTGATATGCTCATGTTATTCTGCCCAATTAATTCTTTTGTAAAATGTTAGCTGTACAGACTGCAAAGTAAGCAATATTACAAACGTGTCACCTTTAGAGCTTTAGACCCTAAAGTCTGACTTCAAATGGTGACAAATGTGTATGTCCACATGCACATTTTACTAGGACTAGGATATATTGGCAATGCAATTGAAAATTACTGAATAAAGATGACACAATATCACCTAAAGATGAGAAATTTTAGCAGAATAAACTATAAAAGACATCTATTTGCTTTCTTAAATTAAAGATTTTGCAGTGCAATGCATTATTCGGAAACTGTACAGCTACAATTTTAGTTGTGGGATTAACTATTAAAGCACCATCTGGAGGACTCAAAGTTGTTCGGGTAGGGATTAAATATTCAAGTTTTGTGCTATTAATTTCTTTTAAAAAATGTCAGCTGTAGACCCCAAAGTAAAAGTATTACAAACACATCAGCTATAGGACCATCCATATAATCATGTTCTGCCAAATTAATTTTTTTTTAAATGTCAGCTGTAGTCCCCAAAGTAAAAAACATTAATGAGGTTACGTAGTAACCAAGGTTAATATGTAAGGAACCAGCGTGTGATCTGGGTCTGAGTGACCCTCCTGCTGAGCTGGGTATATATAATTTGTGGGAAATAGAGTGAGAAAAAAATTTTTTGTTTTGACTGACATATAGCCTAACTTTGTGCGTTAACTTACATCGAACTCAATTCGATGTGATAAAGTGCAAACGTTTCGGTGGTCAGGCCCTCGCTGTACAGATTCACATGACTCGGACCTGAATCCAAGTAACACAAATGCCAGACTTTAACTGACTGCATCTGCACCTAACCATCCCCATGGGTAAGTATGGTGACGACAGATATTAACAAACACGTCAGCTATAGAACCATTCATATATTCATGTGTTCTGCCCAATTAATTTCTTTTATAAAATCAACCTAATGTCAGTAGAGCCCCTCAGCATACATGTAAATTGGAAATGCCTTACATAAAAATATTAATTGATTCCACTTTTGAAATACTTTATAATGACTTTTTATGTATGAAATATAAATATTTTCCCCATGACAGTTGCCCAAAATCACACTTGTTGCAACAAGTACATAATTTACTCAACTTTGCAAACATTTAATGAATAAAAGTATTGACTAATCTCACTTTTCAAATACTTTTTAAAGTAGCATTAACTTTCTATTTACAAAAAATAAACCATTTTCCATGTTGAGAAAAAATTATTGTGACAACATGAGTGGAAATTGGAAAAATGAGTTCAAATTCGGGAGCATTGTATGCCAAGCTTACCCTAACAAGTTACCCTAACAAGTTATTAGACAATAATGATGGCCATCAATGGAGACTACATGTTAAATAAATTTGGAACATCTACATGTTGCAGAAAAAATCACACAATGGACTATCATAAACTACCTAGAAATAATATTCCAAGAAAGAACTTATTTAACACCTTGAAGGACATATTTCCTTCATGACGTCTTGAAGACTGAAATAATAGCATGACTTCTATTCACGTTTAATGGCAATTTAGAATTATTATCGGCACCAAGAATCACATGACATTACACAAAGTAATGTAATTCACAGTGCACTATATGGCACGTTTTAACTGTCAACTATTTTAAACAAATTAAATTCATTCATACAGTGTGACTGTGTTTCTATTAACTATGCTGTGGTAAAATTATGTTAAAAGATTAGTATAATGAAGGCATAGGTCGTAAGGCAGCACTTTCCTTGCGATAGTAACTTCTAGTATTTAGTCGAAATCTCGATTTGTGCGGTGGAGATGTCAGCAATTCCGGGGGAAAATTAAGTATTCACGTTGGTTTTTAAAATGAGGGGGTTGGCCCAGAAAATTAAGTATTCAGGCTGGTGTTTAAGATGAGGGGGTTGGCAACAAATTTTCTTAATATGCCTGGTGTGTGTCGGAAATCAAATCTGGATTCAAATTGTAAGCTCAAGATTGACAAGAAATATTACAAACGTGTCAGCTATAGCCTCAAAGTTCGGCTTTGAATGGCAACGAGTGTTTGACGGTGTTTGTGCGTCCGACTTCAAGTTGATTAAATGTCGATAAACACTGAAAGGTCAAGAACGAGGTCAAGAAAGATTAGAACGCCTCAGCTATAGACCACAAAGTCCGACTTCAAATGGCAACGAGTGTTTGTGCGTCCTACTTCAAATTGATAAAGTCCGACTTCAAATCGCAACGAGTGTTAGTGTGTATATTCATATACTCATGTTGTTCTGCTCAATTAATTCTTTAATTTTATAAAATGTTAGCTATAGACCCTAAAGTAAGCAATATTACTAACGTGTCACCAATAGACCCAACGAGTGTTTGTGTGTATACTGATATGCTCATGTTATTCTGCCCAATTAATTCTTTTGTAAAATGTTAGCTGTACAGACTGCAAAGTAAGCAATATTACAAACGTGTCACCTTTAGAGCTTTAGACCCTAAAGTCTGACTTCAAATGGTGACAAATGTGTATGTCCACATGCACATTTTACTAGGACTAGGATATATTGGCAATGCAATTGAAAATTACTGAATAAAGATGACACAATATCACCTAAAGATGAGAAATTTTAGCAGAATAAACTATAAAAGACATCTATTTGCTTTCTTAAATTAAAGATTTTGCAGTGCAATGCATTATTCGGAAACTGTACAGCTACAATTTTAGTTGTGGGATTAACTGTTAAAGCACCATCTGGAGGACTCAAAGTTGTTCGGGTAGGGATTAAATATTCAAGTTTTGTGCAATTAATTTCTTTTAAAAAATGTCAGCTGTAGACCCCAAAGTAAAAGTATTACAAACACATCAGCTATAGGACCATCCATATAATCATGTTCTGCCAAATTAATTTTTTTTTAAATGTCAGCTGTAGTCCCCAAAGTAAAAAACATTAATGAGGTTACGTAGTAACCAAGGTTAATATGTAAGGAACCAGCGTGTGATCTGGGTCTGAGTGACCCTCCTGCTGAGCTGGGTATATATAATTTGTGGGAAATAGAGTGAGAAAAAATTTTTTGTTTTGACTGACATATAGCCTAACTTTGTGCGTTAACTTACATCGAACTCAATTCGATGTGATAAAGTGCAAACGTTTCGGTGGTCAGGCCCTCGCTGTACAGATTCACATGACTCGGACCTGATACCAAGTAACACAAATGCCAGACTTTAACTGACTGCATCTGCACCTAACCATCCCCATGGGTAAGTATGGTGACGACAGATATTAACAAACACGTCAGCTATAGAACCATTCATATATTCATGTGTTCTGCCCAATTAATTTCTTTTATAAAATCAACCTGATGTCAGTAGAGCCCCTCAGCATACATGTAAATTGGAAATGCCTTACATAAAAATATTAATTGATTCCACTTTTGAAATACTTTATAATGACTTTTTATGTATGAAATATAAACATTTTCCCCATGACAGTTGCCCAAAATCACACTTGTTGCAACAAGTACATAATTTACTCAACTTTGCAAACATTTAATGAATAAAAGTATTGACTAATCTCACTTTTCAAATACTTTTTAAAGTAGCATTAACTTTCTATTTACAAAAAATAAACCATTTTCCATGTTGAGAAAAAATTATTGTGACAACATGAGTGGAAATTGGAAAAATGAGTTCAAATTCGGGAGCATTGTATGCCAAGCTTACCCTAACAAGTTACCCTAACAAGTTATTAGACAATAATGATGGCCATCAATGGAGACTACATGTTAAATAAATTTGGAACATCTACATGTTGCAGAAAAAATCACACAATGGACTATCATAAACTACCTAGAAATAATATTCCAAGAAAGAACTTATTTAACACCTTGAAGGACATATTTCCTTCATGACGTCTTGAAGACTGAAATAATAGCATGACTTCTATTCACGTTTAATGGCAATTTAGAATTATTATCGGCGCCAAGAATCACATGACATTACACAAAGTAATGTAATTCACAGTGCACTATATGGCACGTTTTAACTGTCAACTATTTTAAACAAATTAAATTCATTCATACAGTGTGACTGTGTTTCTATTAACTATGCTGTGGTAAAATTATGTTAAAAGATTAGTATAATGAAGGCATAGGTCGTAAGGCAGCACTTTCCTTGCGATAGTAACTTCTAGTTATCCTAATAATAGGATAATTATATAATAGATAGGCAGTCGCGTGCGTGCGTGGCGTGCACTGCGTGCGAGCTTAGTTGGGTGACCTATGGTCTGATGGAAAAAATCGCTACTCTGTAGATAGTAAAAATGATCTCGCCTTCAAACAGCCCCAAACATTTCACAGCCGTCTCCCACAGGCACAGTACGCTTTTCATTTGCTATATTTTAATGGTACTGTTTGCATCATTAGAAGTGCGGACAAACTGTGGCGGATCTAGTGTAAGTCAAAATAAATTACCACAGCTCATTCTAGAATATATGTACATTTTAAAATACCTTCAGAGCAACTTCATTGGTTAGATTTTATTCTTTTGAAATTCATAACCTATGACATTGTTATAAAGTTATTTTGAATTTAAAATTGAGCTGCTATAATTTATTTTGACTTACTCTGGATCCGCCACTGCGGACAAACTTCACCTCGACGAACCCAGTCTGTTGAACGAGCCCTGAACTGAAAAATCGCCTGACTTTAAAGTTAACGGATTTACATCCTCAGTTTCGGAACTCATTTTTCAACGGATTTACAACCTCGGAACTTAATAACAGTGCATGCTTTCGTCCCAACGTACACTTTATTTTTTTTCCTGTTCATTTGCATGCAAATTGTTTCAGCAAGGCAGGGCTTGCACACTTTGTGCAGTATTGATGGAAAATTGAGCAGTATTGAATGAGAAAATATGCAGTATGTTCATTAAAGCTGATGGAATAGAAGAAAATGTTATATGATGCATGTATTTGGAGGAGTCCAAACTTCCCGAGATATGCGAAAGACCCAAGGAAAATGTGAGTGAAAGTAAGCAATGCACCAGTATGTATGGTGCAGGCAATGGTGCCAGTAAACTAGTTACCTATAACAAGAATAAATTCAGTTAACAACTACTTATTAGCTAGTGCATGCATTTTTTTTTGTAAAAACAGGTACATATTCCTGGGAACACTATGATCTTATAGAAAAAGACATTAGATATGTATTTTTCTACCCAATATATTATTATCTATTATTTCTATGCATGAATCTGACTTCCAATGAAATACCCATGATCCTAAAAATGTTATTTTTTTACTTTGAGTTTATGACAACTTACTTGGTACAAGTTGCATGCAATTTATACCCTGGTGTGTGCAATTGAGTAAACATGCATAGTAATGTCCATGTTAGATCAGTTAAATGTTGAGAAATTATTAGATTTGGATAACTTATTTCCATACTTTGTGTCATACTTACATTGTTTTTACAACATAGTTATACTCTTTAGCAAAATAACAAAGATGATGCCCAAGATTTCCCAGTTGTTGACATGGAATTATATTTGGAAAAAAAGCTAGAAACTGAAAAATTGTTGAAAAACAATTAACACCAAATTAATGCATTAACTTCCATGCATGCTTGATTTAATCAACCTTTTCCATTTAAGGCACTTTTAATTAACACACAGCTGCCTCGTCCCCAGGCGCTTGCTGATAGAAAGACACATTATATAAGAAGTACTCTGTGGCAGCATAAGCGTACAAAGTATTAAGTTGGGATGTGGCATCACACTGTCCTTTGTGCACTAATGCCACTAAACCATTGAGTTCACTGCACTACACAGCTAAAAGCGTACAACCTGTTCTGGCCTGATGAAAACAAGCTTGAACAATGTTTTGCTGCCCACATTGTTCAATGTTGCAACAATATCGTTCCGCATTGTTGAGCCTGAATTAGCCTGCAATCAGGTGTAACAATGCTGAACAATATTGTTGACAACATTGAATCCACGCTGCAACATGTAAACTGTTTATAAAATGCATTGTTGTATCAGCATTAAGTGCTTGGGGATGAGGCAGTATGCACTGGCAGTTTAAATGTTGGGGGAAGGGGGGGGGGTTAAAAGTGTAACAAGAGTTACATTTAAAAGTGCAACAAGAGTTACATTTACACAAATAACATACAAATCCTCCCCTAGCCACTAACAAATATCTGAGTGGCATCACAAATTAGATATTCTACCAGATGTCTCACTTCCTATCTATTCGTAATGTTTTCGTGTCCGCGATTTTTCGGCTGATCACGAATTGCACACATGAGATGACGCGACCAGAGAGCACGAATTGCTCACGCAATGGTACTTGCCACGCTGATGTGTACTGCTTACGTGAGAGCACGAATTGAACACGCAATACCTCTGGCAAGTGTAATGCACATTTTCTTTAGAAAATAGATAGGGAAATGCAGAATTTTGGCAGTTAAATGGCGATTTTAGGCGCAACTACCTATTGATCTTTATTTTCTTGAAGAATTTTACGGATAAATGATGCGCTGCTTCTTTTTAGCAAGGAAGGTTCACGCCACGCGAGCAAATCTGACGCGAGCAAATCTGACGCGAGCAAACCTGACGCGAGCAAATCTGACGCGAGCAGTCTGACGAAGGCTGAAGCGAGCTCTTGAAAGTCGCGGACATAAATTTTGCTTAGTGAGACATCTGGTAGAATATCTAATTTGTGGTGGCATAGAGAAGGGAGCCTGGGTACAAGGTTGGGTAAATCCATGGCCAGTTATTGCATGTCTGTTGTATATATCTATGTATACATATAATATTTACAAGTTATGTATTATAGGTATTGTATACCAGCAGGTATCTTCCATGGGTAAAACACAGTGGGTGAGAAATAGCAGGTGACATGTAAATCAACCAAAACTGCTCTCCTCTACCTACCTAGTCCTACCCACTGAGGTCCTACCAACCATTACCCATCGCCTAAAGAAAACACCTGCTGACTGGATACAGAGCACATAAAACTAGCTGTGCGCCTGAAATTCGATCTTGCGCATTTGGCATGTATAGCTTTTCCAATCTGACAATAATGATTTTGAACATATTAGTTGCACTATAAGTTAAAAAAATAGTACTGTCTTTTTTACCCCATGCAATACTGCCCAGACCAAGATAAAAGCCACTTCGAAAGGTGTCATATACTTAAATTCTTTCATTCTTTCTTGAAGTTCCCTCTTCCGGTCCCTCCTTTCTCTTTTTTTTCCTGGTTCTTCGTGGTCCAGCACACTTGGTCCGCAGTTCGCACTCAAGTAAAATCTCACCTTCGGGCAATAAATTTTGGCTTCACTCCCCCCTAAATTTTTGGACAGGGTTGCAGTGGTCCTGGTACAGTCACTTGTACAAAGAAAATGGCGGCAGGCAATGGGTGAATTATATTTTCAGTTTGGGCAATAAATTATTTGTGTAAGGCATTTAAAATTTTGAAAATGGGCATTGCAGGAAAAATTTTAGTATTAACTGGATTGGTAATAATAATTCACGCAGGGTATTCATCAGAACAATGTAAGTATGAAGCAAGACAAATCAAAGTGATTTTCCCACTTGGACTTGGCTACTTGTACCGTATATGTACAGTATTGAATTATTCGTCCTTCGTGAACGTTCTCTTTTGGCTTACAAAGTCACCAGTAACACTTCAAGTCTATATATATTTTATTTTTGTTTGTAGATAGAACATACTTGAAACTTATTGAAGAAGAATTCACCTCTCTACCAAAAGATGTGAGTACTGGACTACAAAACCCGAACAAATTTCGAGTTTGAAAAATAAATAGCTTGTATTCCTAACTAGTTGTTTTTTCTTGAATTAAAGAGGGGGGGGGGGGGGGGAATTTTGCACTTTACTATACAAAATACACATGCCATCAAAACATTATAAAAGAATGAGAAACTATGAGAAATGCATATTGATGTTTTTTGGGTACAGTGAAGTGTAAAGTACCCACTGAGGGTACAAGATATCAACTTTTGGAATAAATAGAGATGTGAAAATCAAAAGAAATTTTACACTTTACACTACTGTAGTAATTACAAACTACATATATATGTGATATTATCAAAGAGTAGAGACTACAAAGAGAGACAGGTTCAGTCAAAAAAGCGTAAGGTGTTTGGCGTGATGATTCGTCATGGGCGCCATGTTCCTAGCCAGTGCCATAAACAGAAGCATTTCCCCCCAGTATTAGTATCCCATCTTTCATATTTCAGGGGGGAAATGCTTATTTTTAGGGCACTGGCTAAGAACATGGTGCCCATGACGAATCATCACACGAGTTCCTCATCATTGAAATTTAGTATAATTATTGCATCATGTATAAAAAAAGAAGAATTGAACATCTAATCAGGTTATTTAGTTAATCAAAATATTTTAGAAGTCATATATATTCATAAGTTAACAGCTAGACCCAACAAATGTAACAGCCCAACGGAAGTCAAAAAACCCAACAAACATACCCAACAGCCCAACAAAAGCAAACAGACCCCACAACGCTTGCCTAACAGAAGTCAACAAACCCAACAAACACAAATGAATAAAAAACCCAATGGCCCAACAGAAGTCAACAGACCAAGCAAACACAACAGACCCATGCAGCAAACCCAATATTTAAACCCAACAAACCTTACAAGCACAACAGACCCAACAAACCTGACAAACACAACAGATCCAACAGCCCATCGGAAGCCAACAAACCCAACCGAAGTCAACAGACTCAGTTTTAAATTCTGTAGTGCTTTCTAGCCCTGTTGACTTCCATAAAGTTCTTGGGTTCGTTCAGTGTTGTATTTGTTGGGTCTTTTGACTTCCGTTGGGCTTTTAAGTCACAACTTTTTGTTCTTTGCACCTAATGACATCTTCTGTGATTTGAGATCTATTTGTTTTACATAATTGAAAAGCCTAAACAAACATGGGAAATAACTGTAAAAACATTCTGTTCAGTTACATTATGTCATTAGATGACATCATCTGTGCATGGTTTACTATCATAACACACAGCTCATGACCAATAAAAATCCAGAACAAGCTCGCATTACTATATAAATACAAACTTTAACCTAATCCAAGATTTTTGCAAACGTGTTGCTTCTAGTGGGTAACAGCATAACATGTCAGGGGAGCAGGTCAGGAATTTGTAATAGTCTAGGACCTGTATATGAGTGTATCCATTGCAGTTAGGACAGTCAATCTCAACTGTCTTAACTATAAAGTGACCATGACAAAGAACATTGTATGTGTGCCAAATGCTGAATCTAGTAGGAGTGGAAAACATCTAGGTGTATCAGGTTATGAGATCAGCACCAAAACAGCTCATCTGCTCAATATATGTTCAAAGTCAATGCACAAGCTTCATTGTGTTAAATGCTAAATAGTTTTTCATTATGAGTAAACTACAAACATATTACAACATAGCAACAAAATTGAGCAGATGAGGTGTTTTGGTGCTATCAGTTTTGGTAACCTGATACACCTTGACATTTTCTACCCTATAAAAACCACCCCTAATAGTACAGTTTAGTTCACTGTCCCCTCGAAAATTAAATGCATTTTAATGTTCAGTTTCTAGATAAAGTGTTTTCGTTCAGTCTTCTTTCTCTTGTGCCCATTGGTGTATCTTGCATCTGGCATCTTTCACTGCCTGTTTGGTACTCTTTCGTTGCGTATTCTCGAACTCTCCTTTCGATTTTTGTAATTGGGTATCTTCTACTCCGGTTGTCTTGATTTCAAGTGAACAAGTGTACACTGTATTTCACTTTTTGCCTCCGACCACTAACACGATCTCTCCAACATCTGGATACGTGTTCACCCCTCTATTCACTTGATGATGTTCCATTAGACTCGGTACCTATTCCGTTTTCCACCTCTGCCACGCATGTTGTCGTTTCTGCTTCATTCGTTTGTTTAACTTCACGACCTCGTCTTCATCATTTGTGCTGGATCCGTGGACAGTATTGATATTTTGCAAGTGTTCAGCAAGTGTTCTCCTTCTTGTTCGCCTTCGACATACGTCAACGGCCTGTTATTTACATTCTTCTCATATTAATGATGATAGCTTGTAGCTGATCGAATGTAAGTGTAGATCTGCCCGAAACTTTATACAGATACTTTCAGCTCGACGGATTAAATCTTAAACTAATCTTGCTTTGCCAAATAGTCTTACAACCGCTCATTCTTGCGTATATTCCTTATCAATGCAGCCGTTGCCTGACATGTTTATCTTTGGTCTGCTTCACCTCGTAATAACGGCGTTCAACTTCAGTCTTCACCCTGAATTCCTCCGCCGACTGCTATTATGTTACAAGGGACTTGCGTACTCGACACTTGTTGTTTCAAACGGCCTGCCACTCTTAATTCTGAACTTAGGTAACTCAGCTGCCGTAGTACCCTATCTGTACGCCTTGCGTACGTTACACTCGTCGATAATTCTTTTGACTTTCAAACGCAGTCACGGGATCCACCAATTTTCTCTTAGTGCAGCCATGATATTCGCTATACCGAAGTGATTTATCTCGTGCGTGTGTACGACGAAAAACTCGCCGTCTTCCAAATATATCAGTTGATAGCCAGGAATTCGACCCTTGCATTTCAGCAACCCAGAATCACTGTCCCATAAGACTTCCCATCCTGGTGTTGAAGCTCCATACTTATGCCTGCTTGGACCTTCTTTACCCATCGCACTTTCGACTCTTCTAACTCTTTCGATGTCGGCGAACCTCTTGTTAATTTCATTCTCGCACTCTTGGCCCTTGAATTGTTGAACCGTAACGCCCACGCCGTAACACGCAAAGTTTTCCAGTAACTTGCAGTCGCTGGCTGTGGTCAGTGGTAAATCACCACAAAATAAGTAGATTGTGATGTCAAATGATGCGTTTATATACGTCAAGCAGAGGCCTCGCTTTTTGACCAACGAAAGTATTGGAGCGCAAACTCCAGATACATAGATAGAGCTCAGTGGCCTGTCCCCACATATGGCTGGGCCCCTTGGTCCGACCGGCCTAAAACCAAAGTATAGTTACGTCACTGGTTGCCTGTAAGAAATTGTTCATGGCACTTATTTATAGAAGGGAATAACCTACAACGCAGACCTCTCAACCCATGGATTTAGAGCTCTACGTCGTAGGCTAGGCAGGAACAAGCACGTGCAGACTGATTCATTACTTTGTTATGCTTAATATCTAAAAGCTGTCATAGTATAAAAACCGGTTTGAACTATTTTAACATCATAAATTTTAGTTTTCAGTATGTGTTTCAGTAAGTCGAAACTATCATAAAAAAATTGCACAACGAATATTTTTTGCCAATTCTAGATTGTTCTGCAGTGTATTTTTGGCCTTGTATTGGGATCAGTTGGTGCTGTTCAAATGGCAGGAAATTTTAAGGAAATCAAAGCATCAGCTGAACTAGCAAACAAGTAAGTGAAAATTGAAGGAACGTACAAGTTTTCCTGTATTAGTTTCTTTGTACTCATGGTATGAACTTTAGGCTCAGTTTCCATATAAAGTTAAAATACAAAGTGAAATAAATAAAGATACATAGTGATAAAATTCATATAAATACGTGGTGATATCTGGTGACTTCAACGACAGCAATGAAGAAACTGACATGAAACAACATTCAAAACGTTTCTAGACAGTAATGAAAAGAAACTCAAAGGCAGGAAACGTTCCTGACATAATTTCCTCCGAAAACAACATCGATACGCCTGGTGCAAATACACCGCAACAGAGGCTATATTAATAGTAATCCACACGATAGTAATTCAAATGATATACCTTCCTTATGCGAGCTATTTAATAGGTCAGTTCTTTCAGGAACAGTACTAGATTAATGAAAAGCGGCCAATATTGTCCCAGTTTACAAGAAAGAGTATACTGAGGAGATACAATTTAACGAAACCAAGTGCAAAGCACAATCAACTGACCGTAAGAACAAACCAATCCGTACCACCTATTCCATGAAAGTATTTGCATTAGAATCGGTTAAACACGAACGTAACCTTGGTTATTATTTTATTTATTATTATTATTTAAAGTTATTTTCAGACGGTAGCTAATCAACCTATATATAATTTCCTACTCTACAATAATACTTCTCCCCAACAATTATATAAAATAATTATAAATAAATAAATTGGTTGTTTTCCATTAGGCCGTGTTGCTTAAATTAATAAAATTAAAAAAATCACCGCTATTCCAGGAATGCTTAGAATATTAAGATATCAAGGTATAAAATGTGTAAAAATCATTCCCAAAATAACAGTGAAATACGTTTACAATGTAATTGAAATTTCAATTTTGTGGTGCAACTGTTTCTCGAGTTCGGTTGTTCCAGACCTTAGCCGCCAAATAGCTAAAGCAGAATTTCATAGCGTTAGTCTTGGGTTTTGACAACGTTAGCGTTTTGTTGTTACTTCTCAAACCGTAGTTCTCATTGTTTGCAATATGAAACATTGATGTAATAGCAGGAGGACACATTTGATTTAACTGCTTTATCAACTATATCTATCATTTGTTTTTCTCTTCGTTTATCTAATGTTTCCCATCTTAACTTTAACAATATTTCGCTAGAACGTACATCATATGTGCTTCCTGTTATTACTCTTACTGCTCTGTTATGAAGTTTTGCGATTTATCTTTACATGTTTGGTTACAATTCCCCCACACCAACGAGCAGTAATTAAAATATGGTTGAACTAGCGATTGGTAAATTGTCAGAAAAGATGGCTGTGAGATATACTTTTTAGCTCTCCTTAGAATACTAATCCCTTTTGATGCTTTTTTTGCTAATGTTGTCAATTTGGTTATTCCAATTTAAATTTTCATCTATGAAAATAACTAAACTTTTTGTCTGGGGAACACGCCTTAAGTTTTTTGCTCCTATGGTGTATGGATATCGTCAGCTTTAACCTTCAACAAACACACCAACGACCTGTGTGCATAAGCAAACAAAATGCTTAGCTACATAAGGCGAAATACACTTTTTAATACGCAATCAACCGCATTAAAACAAGAAGAACCATTTACTTGACATTGGTACGATCAAATATCAAATCTTGGTTATGCAACGCAAGTCTGGACACCTCAATCTACCGAACTTCTACTCAAACTGGAAAAACCTCAAAGAGACTTGCAAACAAAGTACATCCTCAACCTTCCAATGGCATCACCAGCCACTTGCATATAGAGGCCATCAAATATACACGAACAACCTACCAAAGATCGTTCTGGATAGGATACATCAGAACATAGAACGGAATGACAGACATATTTGACCTGAGCATGAAGAACATCAACGTGTTCAAGTCTGTAATGAGGGAATATTGCAACACCGCAATGACAAACGAACGTTGAAAACTATTTGTCCAAGATACAATAGAGCAAGAACTTTAACCGTCTCGGTAAACTGTTGTTTTAGTCATATATAGTTTATATGTTATATACTTGATATGATGTATAGTTTATATGGGCCCGCAGTAATTTGTTTTAAGCTGTTGCGGTCACCAAGCCATTAAGTTTGTTTAGGTCTTTGTCATATGTTTGTATAATACTGTGTATGTGGTGTATTTGATGGAAAAGCAATTAAATTAAATTAAAGTTCCCGAAATAAGAACAACTGATCAAGAACTCATAAGAACGACGAATCTGATTGGTTGGTTTATATGGAAACTGGGCCGACTTTTGACTTAGCCCTGGAGGTAACGTATTTCATGAAGACATGAAAATGACCACATCTTGCATCCCGTCCCGGCTAAGTAGGATCGGATAAACAGCTCCTAAAATATTTGCTACACATTTCGATGTACAGGTAGATGTAAACAGAGATTTCAAATTGGAAAATTCAGATCTCGACACATTACCGGCATTACCATTTTAGCGCAAGGCATTGTAGTTACTTGACGAGATATATGTTAGATTCAGATATTGTGGAAAGTGTAGATGTTATCGGGGTATTTACACTGAAACAAGTTGTTAGAATTAAATGAACAGACAAGTGTAAAGTTAATGTAATTTTTATCCCTCCTGCCAGGGATCGCACGTAAAACTGTAATGTCCAAGGATTAATTCTGACTCTGCTACAGTATATAATAGCTTGTGGTTGTTCATTCTTATTTTCTTTTTACAGAAGTTGGGAAACTGCAGGAAACAGAGCTTCATTTTATTCCTTTCATCACAGAGGAAAAGTCATGATGAGAAATGTTATGCCTGAATGAAAACACTCGATCCTCGTTCTTCATCAGTGCTCTGTCGAAATGGATATTGCAATAAAAATAAGTGTACAAAAAATACGTCTACCATAGAGAATAAGCTTTTACGTTTATAAAATTTCAACAATTTGCAGTGGCGTAGCCAGCGTCGATAATTGGAGGGGCGAATATTCATGTATCATGTTTTGCATCATTAATTTCTTTTGAAATCTAATGTTGTTACGGTCTGTGGACACAAATATATGAATATTCGCCCCTCCACTTATCGAAGCTGGCTATGCCACTGACAATTTGGGTCCCAACAACTAAGAAAGAAATGTGGTAGTATATAGTGGACTACTACAACTTCTCAACAAGAAGCTACCAAAACTGGAAACGTTAGTTCTATATATTAGCATCCTAGTTTGGGACAGTAAAGACTCTTAAATGTAGAGTGATGAGACTAGTGTCAGTAAAATGTGATTTTTTCTCACACAAAGTTAAAACAATACAAAGAATTACACCAAAGAATGTTAATTGTAATGGTAAAGTCAATGAGGTCATCAGAATAGGTGATTGTTCTTTCATACTTGTGTCGAGCTTGGGTAAGGGTATTCGTGTATATTAGACGAAGTCTACTAGTACTCAAAAAGCACCATATACATGGTGCATATTTACTGTCATCATATATCCCTGTATTAACCCTGTATTAACGTTAGAATCAGCAATTGATATCTAGCATGTTTCCCACTATACAGCCAGAATATGATATTGTTTTATTTAAAAATTAGTGTACGTTCCGTTTGAAGACACACAGTTTCTTGTGTTTCTCTCCCAGTCTCTATATTATGTTTTTTGTGCCTGTGAGGCTAGTCTTCCTCAGTACTTGTCTCAAAATTGCCTTTAAAAAAGTACTTTGCTGAAAATATTTAACAGCACTTTATAGTACAGCAAGGCTTTTCTTTATCATCGCTTTACTGGCACACCCGATCCGAATGTTGTATCCCAGTAAAATTATTGTCTCCAATAAATTATTGGGATTGTTAGGGTTTGGGTCAGGGTTCATTTTACATGCATGAAATGACAATTCCAGTAACTATTGGAATTATCAAACGTTGTAACCAGTAATTTTATTGGAATACAACATTCAGATCGGTTGTCTGGCATCCATCTGAAGGCGTACTCTTCCAGTCTGAGGTTGCACTTTTCCATCTAGTACATTAGTTTTCTGAAAATGTTAAGGCTGGAGTAATATTTGTAGCTCTTTATTTGTTTCATTAACATAATCAACAGCGAGTTTGTGCCATTTATCTTTCGTCAATGACAGACTTGGACTGTTCTTGATGAGAATTTGGATTACTTCTTCATGTGATTTCTGTGCAGCCTACGAAGTAAGAACTGTATAATTTACACTTAAGTTCATTATTCAAACAGAATAGACCTTTGTCATAATGCCAAAACATTGTTAGATGAAATCACACTTAATAGTCTATTCTATTAACTGTCAGTGATGAAATTTGATACCTAATTTGCATCACATCTTGTATCACTGCATTTGATGTAATTATGGGAAATGCAGAGAAGAAAAAGGACTATTAGCTAGGGGGGAAGGGTTGAAGTGTGTGTGGTGGAGGGCATCATAAATAGAACCCACCTGCTAAGACTGCTGCCATGTCTTTCTGTTCAAAACTTAAAACACATTAACTCTAACTTCGGTTACCGGTACATAATTATGTAGGTATTAGTATATAGTATGAGCATAAAATGACATTGCCTTGTGTAATGCTGTTTGTCCATCAATGTCAGTTAAATCCAATTTTGCTCCATATTCAATCAACATTTTCACAATGTCACTGTGTCCATTACAAGCTGCTCTGTGTAATGGACTGGCCTTTCCAGCACGTGTTAAGACATCTGGGTTAGCACCAGATATTAATAATATCTTGCAGACATTGGAATGACCATTACGAGATGCATAATGCTATAAAAATAGTTATTCAAAATTTTTGTCAGAATGTTTGTTCAGATCGACCTTGCTCTTACTGTATAAATACAGCCTGACACAAACCTTAATCTAATTGCCTTCTGCTCACTATAAAGTTTACAATAACTAATTATCTAATTCATACTAGCCAATAAAAACCCCAGATTAAAATGCATTCCTAAATTAATGACCTGGGTACATTGCATCAATCATCAATGGTTTGGAAAATTTAAATAGATAATATTCACCAATGCAGTGTAACCAGAGCTATCTAAAGCATCTGGAGAACATTTCTTGTCCAAAAAGGTTTGAACTTTATCAACCTCACCATCCATAGCAGCAGACCAAATTCCTCTGGTAAAATCCATTTCATCCAGGTTTTGGGAATATGCTGCTGACCTTAGCATACATTGGCAACTAGTACCTTGGTGAACATGGCTGGACATTTTCACTTTGTTATCATAAATGCAGAGAGCTAGTCATAGTAAAGGTACATAAAATTTTGGAGCCTGAACCAGATTGAACCAGTGAACTCAAATAAGACAGGAACGCTACGTGGAGCTGAAATTTTGAAGCCAAGATGGCGGAAATTGAAGCTCGTCTTGTAGGTATGATCCAGGCCCCTGCGCGGAAATATTACCAAATTCCGTATGAAAAATCGGCTTCATCTCATGTGAAAATTTCATATTTTCGGCCGACTATTTTTTTTAGTACGGCTTTCCCATGGCTCTAGAAATTATAGCAAGTGGTCTTTCAGAACAACCATATTTTAGAAGCAGTTCATCATAAAAAGCAAAGTTATTTGGCGAATGAAATTCAAGTTCAGAAAAAAACCCGTGGAGAAACACAAACAAACTTTTTTGTTTTTTTCGACCACCTATGAGGGATTTGAACAAAACACAGAATAATATGGACTGCAGTTGGATTAATCTTACCTTTTCGTTTGGTTTTTAGCTTTTAGGTAGGGTATTTACCGTTAAAATCAGCATTTAGGTGCAAAAATTGAAAAACATCGATCGGAAAACTTTAGTCATTTTTCAGCTCCCGCGAAGCCCACGCAGAAAACACGCGTGTTTTATACCACCAAAGCTCAGGCTATTTACCTGAAGGTATCGTTCCAGTCTTATTTGAGTTCACTGGATTGAACAGAGAGAATGATAAAAATTTTGTTTCAGCGGTATTAAAAGCGCTCGTTACTTCATGTATGTTAAATCTCGTGTTTGCAAGCAAGAAATCAAGACTTATCCTTTATGTCTTTATCATATTGTCAAACAAAATTCACTAATTACATAGAAGGGACACACATAAATAACAGCTGCAAAACATAACCAAAATATGCACATGTGCATCACATTTCAATTATCATCTTAACCCTTTCGGTTATATCTTAATATAAATGTAATGTTAATATAAATGTTACGCGCACGAAATGTATATTACGTCATTTATAATATAGATCAATGACGTCATTTATACAGCATATATGCCATATGTGTTATAGACGTATTGGTGTTATAGACGTTGTGGCGTTATTGGTGTTATGGGCGTTAATGGTGTTATGGGTGTTATTGGTGTTATGGGCGTTATTGGTGTTATGGCGTTATTGGTGTTAAAGACGTTATTGGTGTTATGGACGTTATTGGTGTTATAGACGTTATTGGTGTTATAGGCGTTATGGCGTTATTGGTGCTATGGACGTTATTGGTGTTATGGACGTTATTGGTATTATGGACGTTATTGGTGTTATGGACGTTATTGGTGTTACAAACATTATGGCTTTATTGGTGTTATAGACGTTATGGCGTTACAGACGTTATGGCGCTATTGGTGTTATAGACGTTATGGCGTTACAGACTTTATGGCGCTATTGGTGTTATAGACGTTATGGCGTTATTGGTGTTATGGGCGTTATTGGTATTATAGGCGTTATTGGTGTTATGGCGTTACTGGTGTTATAGACGTTATTGGTGTTATAGACGTTATGGCGTTACAGACGTTATGGCGTTATTGGTGTTATAGACGTTAAGGCGTTATTGGTGCTATAGACGTTATGGCGTTATTGGTGTTATGGACATTATTGGTGTTATAGACGTTATGGCGTTACAGACGTTATGGCGTTATTGGTGTTATGGACGTTATTGGTGTTATAGACGTTATGGCGTTACAGACGTTAGGGCGTTATTGGTGTTATGGACGTTATTGGTGTTATAGACGTTATGGCGTTACAGACTTTATGGCGTTATTGGTGTTATAGACGTTATGGCGTCATTGGTGTTATGGACGTTATTGGTGTTATAGACGTTATGGCGTTATTGGTGTTATGGACGTTATTGGTTCTTATTCAAACTCCCTTCCTTCCTCAGTGGCGTAGATACTTACCTGGGGCCCTAAGTTGACATTCTCTACTTCTGCGGAAACTGAAAAGATGTTTTGCTGGTAAGACGGAACATACAGCGTGTTGCTTAACATTACTCATGCAGATTACCCTTTAAATTGCAAAAGACTCAATTGGATTTACTTAGAAATAAATTTGTACACACATTTAAAAGTGTAATTACACTCAAAAGCAACTTCAAGATCTTCCTCGACAGAGTATGATTAAATATTATTCGATGAAATGCGAACAAAAGCTCGCGAATGGCTTCGAATAACTTTGATTTAGTCTAGCGTGTATATGTATAATAATTCTTACCACTCTCACCCAGTGAAAGTGGTAACTAGCATAGAAAGTGGTAACTAACATAGTCTAGTGGTAAAGACAATGTGTGTCCCTTCAGAGTCAATCACTGAGTCCGGGAACAATACCTGCCTTTGATAAAAATCGTTCTGGCTTTGGTCAGTTTTAAGAATTAAGCATAGGCTAGAAGAACGTATAGACAACTCAAACCAACTTGCCGAAGCCTCATAACCAACGTAATGCAGTGGTCAAATACAAATTACTCAACAAAAGTGGGTAGGATAAATTCCTACCCTTGCCATGCATTAAATAGTTTTCGTCTTGTGTAAGAATTATAACCCTTTCCAAAGTATCTTCTCGTCTATTTTGCAAATTTTTTTAGAAAAAAATTCGTCAAAATTTGACAACTTCTTTTTATCACACAGTCTGATAAAGAAAAATTTTTATTTCCTTGTTAACCGCACTGGCAAAATTTTTGGTAAATGGAGAAAATAAAAGTTCTAAAAAATCATCGAAAAAAATTGAACAAAAAACCGTGCTCAAAATGCTATAGTTTTTCTTAACGGTGGGAACCATCTTTTTTGGCGAAAAAACCCCAAATAAATAATTGAAAAGAATTACGCTCTACCACTTACATTAGGGCTATTGAAAAGCGTCATAAGAGATTGTACGCCAGCGTAATCAATTTAAATTAAAAAGTTCCAAAAGGTGTCAGGAATTCTGCCACCTTCGAAGGATTAGCCTTGGTACCGTGGCCCATAAGGGACACCGCAAACGCAAGTATATGTTTTCAGGAAACTCGACTTATTTTTTAAAAAACTCAACTTTTTAAAAACTCATCTTTGAAAAACTCAACTTTTTAAAAAACTCAACTTTTTATAAAAACTCAACTTTTTATGAAACTCAACTTTTTAAAAAACTCAACTTTGTAAAAACTCAACTTTAAAAAACTGAACTTTTTTCCAAAATGCACCGCGGGCTCATAAAGCACGTTTCAAGATGGAGGATGACAACATACAACAAGTAAGTTTGCTTCATTATATAAACTATTTCGAAGGAATATAGGCCCAGGTCAAACGTCGTTTTATTATGTGCCGAACTTATAGCTACTAATGTAGAATTTTTGTTCGAAATTTGGCAGGTGAAAAGAGCAACTTTTGACCTAGGCCTTGGCCAATGAAGCTATATAGTTTTGGAAAATTGATCTTGAAGCTGTCTGCCTTGTTTTGGTTTGACGTTCTAAACTTCTGCTTTTGTTGGCATGTAGAGTTTTTTGACGCTTTAGAAACAATTTTTTTTTTACTTTTTAGTAATATGCCGCGGAATATTTTAATATGCCATGATAATTGTTATTTGTCGTAATAGTTGTGGGCCACCGTAGCTTGTCAATATTTGTGAAATATTCTGAGTATAACTGCCGTTTAATAATAGTTTATTAAGCTACCTATAGTGTTTGTTGTTAGGCCTTCCGGTATATGTTAAAATTGGTAATTGAACGAGGGGGCTCAGTCCAAAGGTTGAGGGCCTACTGGTTGAGGACAAGGCATAAGCATCCAACCTAGGATGTAGAAAGGAGTAAAGATTGTATAAGAACAACAGTGAAATACACAATTTGATTAGTCGTCACGCGAGCAGTTGCAACAGGCATTAAAATAAGGAATTTTTACGAGGACATATTTTGCCTAGAGAGGCAATTATATTTATTAACCTGGCCAGCGTCCTGATCAGCAATCAATGATACTAAAGAGTTGTCGTTGTTTACTGCCCTCACCGCCATCTTGAACCCAATAGTTGTCGAGACATGGAGTATACCACGCAAAACAATCCATTTTGGAAATAGATTATATAACAAATAATCTACGCGTCGAAGTAGATTCTTTATTTACTCTAAATAACCACTTTTTGGGGTTGTTTGATAAATTATTAATCAGGGAAGAAAAATAATGATGGACAAATTCATATGCGTCTTAATATTTTCACAGGAAAAGAACTAGTACATCCATTTGGCGTTTGTAAACATGTAACGGAGAGAAAACGCAAATTTCCATAACTCTATTGCAGATTTGGTTTATCTGTAAATTTATCTGTAGATATCACGTAGAAACATCTGTTGTTGTTTAAATTTCAGGCAAATATTTTTGTTTTATGAAAGGAAAGCACTATACTTATATTATTATATAAACGCTATACTATATTATTATTGTTATAAGTCTTTATTATGAAATTTACAGACTCATACGTGTGACTTTACATTAATGGATTTATAATATTATATTATTTATATTATTACACCAATTAGTTAGTTACATAACTTCGCTTAAATCTCTCAGTCTTGACTTGCGGAAGAGTAGAATTATGTTCACGTCTTCGTACACATTTTTCCCTCTCTTCAGGAAGAAGTTTATAAATAGCAAGTTTTTTTTCCAAATAAAACTTTGGATTTTTGTTCTATTATAGATGATATTTACAGTACATGTCGAAAATATTCATAAACAAACGCAACAAGTACATAATCCCGAACTTTCCTAATTTTTCGGTTAGTTTATACTGTACTCTTTTCTTCGCGATTGCCAAGTTATGCGCTCGCGGTCAAAATCAGAAATGTCCAACTCTCAAGAAGACGGGAACGGGGGCATTTTAACACTTTGAGCCCTGAACAGGGCAATTGCTGTTTTTAGCAAATTTCTACCAGCACGGTATTTTCTTTTTTCGCATCATGGTTTCATCTATTGAAATATCACGATACAGAAAATGACTAAATCCCATCTGATCTTGAAATAAAAATCATAAATATTCATAATCATATACATGTATAGTAACCGTAATAACACGCTAATATTGTTGTTATAGGTGACTACGTTCTTACGAGAGATGAAAACAGACGAGCTGGTAATCAGCAAATTCATTAATGAAAAGGTACTTCCGTTAATACTCATAGTTGTAGGAGGCGGGGGGGTGGGCAAGAGAGGTAATTTCTCCTACCCCAAAATTTCAAGGATTGAAAATTCAGCAAATTTAGAATGGGCATACGGGCAAAATCTGCCTCGTCCCTATGCGCTTGCTAAGAATACAGGGTATCGCCCTATACAACTTACATGAAGTAGCTGCTGCGACCTAAACGCGCAAAGAAAGTTGGGATAGGTCGCCGAATTTCCCCGGCCCAATCCTAACTTTCCTTGCGCGTTAGACCGCAGCTCAGTAATTTATGTTAGTGTCCACATACCTGTATGGCGGTTCTCTGTAATTATAGTAAGCACGTGGGGATGAGGTAGGTTCAAAATTGCTCAGAAGCTGCATATATTGATAAACATAAATTTTGGGAGGTCTACAAAGGTATTATTTGATGTTTCGTCTTGTGGTTGATTTGCACAACTGATTTTTATCAAATTTTGTGGGGGATGTCGTGAATTAACAAAATGGTGTGACTGATTGGTAATCCGCACAGATATTGTATTAACCTGTCTCATTATACCAGTGTAGACTGTTGTCCCAACTTTGTTACTTGTTGGACCAGATACAGTGAAGAAACACGAATGTTTTATGTTAAAACGTTTATATTTTCTTGGGACATCAAAGATAATTACGCCGGCTCAAGTTTTTTGCACTAAATATTTAACTGTCGTACTTAGAGATGAGCCACTTTTTTGTTTCAATTTTTTATGTCGAAAATTTGGCTGCCCCCAACCTCCAAATAAGGACGGTCAGCTTCACCTATGTAGATACTTATCTCCCATTTCCTCTCATGTAACTCAAAATATTCCAGTTCAATCAAATATTTAGTGCAAACAACTTGAGGACACGTAATGCCCCAAGAGACTGCGTAATGCCCCAAGAAAATATAAACGTTTCAACATAAAACGTTCATTATTTGTCCAATTTTCATCTTAAAATTCGCCCGGCTTATCCTAGTTTGATATTTCTATGGGGACAGGCAGGCAACTACCCCTGTCTTATATGCCTTTGCTCAGATATGTCATTATATAAATTTACAGGTTGACAAAGCTGCAATAGCGCTAATGACCGACACAGATCTTATTGACATGGGTATTGTGGCAAAAGGTGATCGATTAAAACTAAAAGCATTTTGTGAGTCAAAAAATCAATCCAACGAAGACGAGAGGGCCCTAAAGAAAAGAAAATTAAAGGAAATCCTGGAAGCTGGAAAATTGCTACGACAACCTACACCAGCTTCAAAAGGAAAGCAGCAGAATACCCCCAAAGCAGGAAAAAAGCAAACTTTAAAATTCGAAATTCGGTGGAAGCATTTTAATGAAGATGGTGGATATAAAGCAAAAAGAATCGAACAGGGAGGTGGGGTGCGAACAATTCATATGAAAAAAGACGCGTCTGCCCTAGAATGCCTTGAAGAAATAAAAAACATATTTTTCCCAGAGGATGAAACAAGAGATAAATTAGAATTCCAATTGGCCGATTTCATGAGTAAACCTATCGATCTTAGTGATAAATTTTCTCCTGAAGAGTACAAAAGTCGGTATAACTTGCATACTCCGAGGTTATTCCTTCTTACGAAAGAGCGACATATTGAAACTTCGTCTGAGGAATCCGACAGTGAGCTGATGAAACCAGCATTTTCTCCCATCTTCAATGAAGAGCACGAATGTTTAGTTGACGCAATGCATGATTCAGCCACTTTTGTACCGATTTCAGACGATACCTGTTCCCTGATTGGCAGTAGTGAAGAACGTATAACTCTAATGGATGAACAGATGGCGGAATATAACGCATCTCTTAACGCTGACCGAGAAAAGGAAACACAATCAGCGTTGGAGGAAAGTCGAAAAGAAAATATTCGCAAAAGCAGGGAATCTCGCGTGACAAATGAACCAAGTGAATGCTCTCCATTTGTCGCAGTTTCCGTTCGTCACCCATCTTTCGGGATCATTAGAAGGCGTTTTCCACCTGATTGTAAAGTTACAGCAGTTTATGATTGGGTTGGTTCTCTTGCCACTACACCGGAAGATTTTTCGCTATCTTTATCGCATCCTCGCATCAAAATTCATCCAGATGACAACATATCGTTGATTTCTTCATCAGTGCTCTATATGTCTGAAGTAGAGCATTATCTCATCCCTCATGAAGACGTGACAAGCAAAAGTAAAGAACAAGAGGAGGCTACCTCATTTGACCAACAAGAAATTGAGGACAATCATCCTGATGACCATCCTATTGTTGGCATCGTTGATCTGGAAAATATTTCACCAGCACCTCCAATGCAACTTTTCGAAGACGACGATGATTTTGTGGACAGTTTAATAGTTTAACTGATAAACGTAAAAGAGCAGCAGAAAGCTTTAATGCACAAGAGTACAATGTCTACGAAGTTGACCGCCATAATTGCTTCAAAAATTTACTGTCACTGTACAAAAATGATTCGATTACCAAACAAAAACTTTCGTTGCGTTTCAAAAATGAAGATGCTGCTGGCGATGGCGTTACTCGTGAGGTTTATTCAGTATTTTGGAACAGTTTTCTGACTACATTTTGCGAAGGATCCTCTCAATATATCTTCTCCGTTTCAGCTCCGCTTTCACCCGATGATTATGTTGTCCTCGGGCGAATCATTACGCACCAATTTCTCCTTACTGACACATTTCCCGTTCAGTTGTCAGAGGCAGCTGTGCAGCAGGCAGTTGTTGGTAGAGTTACAGAGGAGTGCTTGAATTTATCATTTTTGATGCTTTTGCCTGAGAAAGAAAGAAACGTTGTACAGTGCGCATTAAGTCCAGAAGAACCGTTTCCCATATCGAGTTGATCGAAATTCTCTCTGATTATGGCGTACAAAGATGTGTAACGAAAGATAATGTAAAAGACATCCTTATTCAGGTCTCCACCACTGAAATGATATCGAAGCCTTTCTTCTGTTTGAACAAGTTACAAGAAGGAATGGGACCATTCTGGAAAGCAGTTACAGGTGCCGAAATTAGTGCATTGTATATGCTATGTTCTCCAACCAACAAAAATGTAATTGAAAGTTTACAGCTTGATGGTGAAAGTCAGCAAGAAGTTAGGGTGTTTCAATGGCTTATCCGCTACCTCAGAAATAAAGATCAACAAACTGTGGCGAGATTTCTACGGTTCTGCACAGGCAGTGATGTCATTCTTCCGCACAGTTCTATTAAGATAAGGATGGAGAATATGAGTGCGTTGTCGATGAGACCTAAAGCTCAAACGTGTTTTCGTGTGTTGGTGATTCCCAAGAACTATCCGACCCAAGCTCGTCTGCGGGATAACATGGATTTCTACTTATCGAATCCACAGCTATGGGATCTCGCTGATTGATTAAACTTATGTACGTTTCGATATTTTAGACTTTAATAACTGGAGGGGCATTTTATCTAAGCAAGCCGTTTTTGCTTTTGCTGTGTTTTAGATTCATACAGTATAATTAAAGAGTATACGATCGACAACGCGGCACGCTTGACGACATAAGATACACAGAGCTAAGGAATATCTTAGCCAAATAATTAACTTCTTTACTTCATTTAAATTTATCAAGCTTTCAAGTTTTAGCCTTTAAAGTAATATTATTGGCCATGACGATAAAGGGGAAATTTTGTCAATCATAAACACGATTTCAAGAACATATCTAACATCGTATGATGCTGTCGCGTTGCCCTCAAGCCTTAACTCAGAAAATCCCCTAGGATTACAAATTGTTTGATTTCTATAAGACGTTTCATGATCAACTGTGTTGCCGCGTTTGTTATTCGTGTCCTCCCCATTGTTGATGTTTATTTGATTCACTCTGTTACAAACGAACTGTGATGGAATGTGTTATAACTATGTGGACAATTTTAATGTTGCGTTTTATTATACAGTATTAAAGCATTGAGACAGAGTAGATATTAAATAATTGCTATTGAAATTTCATACGTCATTCTTATTGGCTGTTTAAGTTTATTCATTCCACTGCTCCTTTGTGCCCGTCATGCAGTTACATGCCATTGATTAGCGTTTTCGAAGAAACATTGTCTACTGAAGTATGTTGTAGTTATTGTAACTAGTTAAAATGTACATGTAAAGAGAGAACATTTTATTTGAAATAAATCAATTGCTGTGACGTGGCTTTTTTCTGGAATGATCGGCAGTCTCGATGCAGTTTTCAACATTTCTACAGTTACACCATTAACATTAAATAAGCTGCTACCGATACTTTTATATTTTTCACATGATCAGAATTTTTGGTGACTTACATCTCGTTGCTATGGCAACAATCGCGTATAAAATTCTGGCCGAATTTTTGAACAGCTGTATCCAGCTGACTTAGGCTTTGATACACTAGGGAAAGTTTCCGAAACAAAAGTTTCTAGTGTATCATTAATAAAATCCTAAACTTTTGTTTTGGAAACAAGTTTACCCGATTAGAGCAGTGTTCTAATTTTTGAAACAAGTTTCTGAAACTATTTTGACGTTAGCCAATCAAATGTGACAGGTAAGCGCATGTGACTTCAGTGCATGGTGGTCTTTCCAGTATGCACTCCCTTGTCCAAATTTTGCGATTTCTTCTCCGTCTTGCATTTCTGGCCATTATTATGTAACTATCACTGCACCACATATAGCTATTATTCTCTTTTTCTTCAATTTTTGGGCATACACCTCTTCTTTAAACTTGCTAGACGACATACTCAAAGTTTACTCGCGTTTTCCCGTGAAGAATATACATTGGTGGTTATCTCTGGTGATAATTCCGTGTTCTCAGTACGCGAAATTAAATTTTAATCCAAGCCCTAAATCTAATCAAAAACATGACAAATAAAACGCTGGTTAGGATTAGGGTTTGGGCTTGAATTAAGATTTATATCAGAACACGGAATTATTACCTTATCTCTGACGTGCATCCACATTTGCTTTGGAAAGTTTTGTTTTGGAAACTTGTTTCAGAAACTTTGTTTCGGAAACTTTCCCTAGTGTATCAAGGCCTTTAATGCAATTTCCAACTATATAGCCATGAAAAAGTGATTGCAAACAACTTATCCTCAAGCAACAATACTGGGATCTTCCAAATGACGTCACAGCATGCATGTATGTATTTGTTGCACCACTGTCTTGGGAAGTTTGGGACAACATCAATTAGTTGAACACAACAAGCAGCTGCATGCTACTTAGCATGTAAGTTGTAGTTACAACAAGTTTTTTTAATTAGCGCAAAAGAAGAGACCTTTAACACAAAGACTAAGTTTCCAAGTGCATGGCATTCAACTGTTCTATCGTAAGGAAATAATCTTTACCAATAGTAATGGCAAGTATTGATTTAAGATTACAATCTGTCAATACACAACAAAAGTTGGTGGTAAAGTACCTTTGCGTCATGAGCATTTTGAGGTTGAGCAAAATCTTCATCTTCCATAATCATATCTGCCAATTCCTGAAATATTACTGCCAATGATGACTGCTCGTCTTCGCAAAGTTCCTTCGATATATCAACGTCATCTTCATTTGGAATCACCTTACAGTCTGTTACACCTACACATTCTGGAACAAAATACAAGACATCTGGCCGACCAGAAGGTGAATCTGGATTTCTTGTTGGTCTAATTTTATGTAAATTCCAATTCTGAGCAACACAATAAAGCTCCTCTTTCAGCAGGCTCATAAAGCAATAGCTTAGACACTGAATGTGCACAGGATTATCATCACAATATTCTCCATCTTCTCTCATTTTTTTGAAAAATTCCATCCACCATCCGGTAAATGACTTTCGCAAAAAAGACCACCACGATTCGATACGTTGGTTGGAAGTGGATTTTCCGTACATAAAGCTTTTCTCACCTCCAAAACTATCTTCGTCATCTCTTCTTAAGAAACGTTGAATTCCAGAGACATTAACATTTTCCGTTCCAGCATCTGCGCGAACAATGCGTGGTAAACCTCCCACTTGCTGTACACAGTTCACGAAATAATGGGCAACGACTTTGGGGTTTTTGTTTGTATGGCCAACCTCCAACCACAGGATCCTTCTACTAAACCCGTCTATTCCACCATGAATAGAAAACCCGAAGGGTTTTAATTCATCATATCCATCGATATGCCAGATGAAGTTTGGACCCTTAGCTCGATACATTCTGCGTTTCAATTTGTGCTTTGAACGGCATGATACACCATCTGGATCCAGCAGTTTAAGAGCTTTTCGCACTGTTTCTCTGTTGATAAACAGACCATGATTCATTGTCAGCCTATGGTGCATTTGCCGATAACCAATACTGCTTCCACTGCTCTTCAACTCGCTTTCAAGTGCATTTATTATTTCATCCGAATTATTTTGCACTGATCTTCTTTTTAAGTGTAGGTTACGCAGTATTCTTTTCAGCTGACGAATGCTCATTATCAATCCGTGTCCCAAAGACAGAAACAAAACAATTTCTGCATTGTTTAAACCAAGATTAAAATATCTTACAACCAAATCGTCACGACCGACATTTGGACCTTCATCAATTGCCGGTATGTACGATGGAAATACAGAAACGCATCGATGCAAAAGGCTTAACAAAACCAATATTCCATATAGTACAATTGTGTGAAAGAGAAATAGCGCCATGTTGAAAAACGTTCTTTGTTATGCAAGATAAGGCATGCAAATTGAATTAATTGATATCACTGTAAACAAGTTGAGTTTTTATAAAAAGTTGAGTTTTTTTAAAAGTTGAGTTTTTTTAAAAGTTGAGTTTTTTAAAAAGTTGAGTTTTTTTAAAAGTTGAGTTTTTTAAAAAGTTGAGTTTTTCAATTAAAAAGATGAGTTTTTTAAAAAGTTGAGTTTTTTTAAAAAATAAGCCGAGTTTCCTGAAAACATACACTTGCGTTTGCGGTGTCCCTTATGGGCCACGGTACCTTGGAATGGTATAACGATGGTAAAAAGGACCAGGTATTGTAATAGAAGTTTCCCACACGGATGGCTTCGCACAATTGGCTTCGACAAGTAACCCAATGCGGGTGTCTTACCGACAACGGCATCGAATGACTCCCTCAACCGTCTGTAACATGACTCCACCACCTCTGGTTCGGGATATAGGGGGGGGGGGGGGTAGAAGAGGCCCCCAGGCCGTGAGTGCTAAAACCCTGTATCTTCGAATCAGACCATCAAGATATAGTATCACCGATTTGTATATATATACCTCATGCTCTGCTGTTGCAGTGATTGTGGTTGAATTACGATCGGGTAGGCACTATTGCCATGCGCACATGCATCCATGTATAGGATGCTGTTATTAACGTGCTGTATAAGTTTTATCATAAACATCAAAATATAATTTGCGTGATCATTTATGCAATCAGTGAACGACATTTCCATTTATTTAATACTTATCGTCTCTGTAGTGCCTCAGCAATAATGCTGTTCTTCGACATTAGATTTAAATAGTGATCTGTTTAGTTCAATGATATATATTGAACGCCTAAAGCTGGGTCATTAAATTTGGAAATGTATGTTTGATCAGAACTTCGAGGTCTTCTCCGAGTATAAGGGAATTAAGGCTGATTTCAACACACATTTATTTTTCAAATGTTCTACTTACAAACATATGGGCTTTTAAAATTCGTAGCACCAGAAACCTACCGTATGCTCAAGTTGTGATCTTATCGATTTTTATTATTTGTGATATTGCAAAAGACTCAATTGGATTTATTAATTTAGAAATAAATTTGTACATACATTTAAAAATGTAATTACACTCAAAGCAACTTCAAGATCTTCCTCGACAGAGTATGATTAAATATTATTCGATGAAATGCGAACAAAAGCTCGCGAATGGGTTCAAATAACTTTGAATTAATCTAGCGTGTATATTTATAATAATTCTTACCCCAGACAAAAGCCTATGGGGTTTGTGGCAAGGGCAAGATTTGACCAAAAACTCGTTGACTTGAGACATTTTGCATTGGCCACTAGACTACATGATCGCTATCACGCCCTTGCCACTTAAATTGTTTAATCCAGGCAGATTAAGGGGTAAATCCGGTCGGATTTAAGGTTAATCTAGCTGGATTAAGGGTTAATCCAGCCAGATTAAGGGGTAAATCCGGTGGGATTTAAGGTTAATCCAGCCGGATTAAGGGGTAAATCCGGTCGGATTTAAGGTTAATCCGGCCGGATTAAAGGGTAAATCTGGTCGGATTTAAGGTTAATCCAGCTGGATTAAGGGTTAATCCAACCAGATTAAGGGGTAAATCCGGTCGGATTTAAGGTTAATCTAGCTGGATTAAGGGTTAATCCAGCCAGATTAAGGGGTAAATCCGGTGGGTTTTAAGGTTAATCCGGCCGGATTAAGGGGTAAATCCGGTCGGATTTAAGGTTAATCCGGCCGGATTAAAGGGTAAATCCTGTCGGATTTAAGGTTAATCCAGCCGGATTAAAGGGTAAATCCTGTCGGATTTAAGGTTAATCCAGCTGGATTAAGGGTTAATCCAACCAGATTAAGGGGTAAATCCGGTCGGATTTAAGGTTAATCTTGCTGGATTAAGGGTTAATCCAGCCAGATTAAGAGGTAAATCCGGTGGGTTTTAAGGTTAATCCGGCCGGATTAACCTTAAAAGGCCGACCGGATTTACCCCTTAATCCGACCGGATTAAGGGGTAAATCCGGTCGGATTTAAGGTTAATCCAGCTGGATTAAGGGTTAATCCAGCAAGATTAAGAGGTAAATCCGGTCGGATTTAAGGTTAATCCAGCTGGATTAAGAGTTAATCCAGCAAGATTAAAAGGTAAATGCGGTCGGATTTAAGGTTAATCCAGCTGGATTAAGGGTTAATCCAGCCAGATTAAGGGATAAATCCGGTCAGATTTAAGGTTAATCCAGCTCGATTAAGGGCTAATCCAGCCAGATTAAGGGGGTAAATCTGGTCGGATTTAAGGTTAATCCAGCTGGTCTAAGGGTTAAGGGGGTCCAACAGTAAATAATTTCAAAATTCATCAATTTTCAAAAATTTTACAAAATATTGTTAACGGTCTTCTCTAAACATATCCAAAATTTCAAACAACAAAATGAATTATAAACGGAGAAATTCAGAAAATTCTACACGGTGTTAGGGTAAAACCATGATTTTACCCAGAGCAAATAATGGTATGCAATTGGTTTACTCTATTGTGTCCTTTTCCATAGCATTGTTCGATTAATGTTATTCTAATGCATGCAAAATCTTTAAAGCAGTTTTTCTCAAATTGCCGAAAACCACCAATCGCCATTATTGCATGCGCAATATCTCAAGAAGTATGTTAGCTATTGACTTCAAACTTTCAGTGTGTGTTCTGTGTTACAATCTCTTGGAGATGAACCAGAATCATAAAAATATTTGCAATAGCATGCAAGTTATGATAGTCAGTATCATCTCGATAATATCTAGTTTCAATATTTTGTCCGAAAAAAATTTATTTTTGCCTCAATCACCATAGTTCTGGTTCATCTCCAAGAGCATGTGATATACTATTAAAATAAAGTTATTTTAGATTTTTATCATTCATAGTTGTTGAGATATCATGTTTACAAATATATGGATTTTTCACCATCAGGGAGTAATTAACATGGTAACCATGGCAATGGTAACTTTGAAAAACTTATTTTTATGTTTGTGGTACCATGTCCTTTTTTTTATTATTGGACCCCCTTAAGCGGGGTTTACTCTAGCCTATAATTGATTCTAAAACATAAAAATAATTCCGAACAAGGGAATTATCGTTCAGCTGCGTTGTTTATTTACACCACTTTGCTTGATCACCAGACCGCGTTGGCTATTACACTCGCCCTATGTGGTTTAAATTATTTACCCGTTTTCAACAGAATGAGCTTTAAAAAATAGTTGAAGAATATAAACCACTAAAAATCGTAGATGTGTAGCCAGGATTAGACATAAATGAAAAAGGTGAGACGTTCTCTGACTAAAATATATTTATTTGTTTACGAGCTTTTGGCCACCAGTCTGTTGCTTTCAACGGGTTCATTTATAATGATTTATAAACTGTGAAAGTGTCAAATGAAGCTAGATATGACGTGTATACATGTGCACTGTGAAATACGATAAGGTGATACTATGTTTTCTTTATTAAGATTGTACATTGTCGAGGAAGCGGTTTTGAGTTGTTATCGGCATTCCTCCCTTTGGCTGTATGTCATGATTCTAGTGTTAGGCGACTACGGAAATTCCCTGTGTCAATGATTTTCGTGCTGTCGAAATCAATTACATGATCATTGTCCCATGCATGTTTCGCGATGTTTGAACCATTATTATGTTTCTTAACGTTTCTGATGTGTTCAGACTTTCTTGTTTTCAGAGATCTGCCTGTTTCCCCTAAATACAGGCAGATATTTGAAAACAAGAAAAGCAAATGATAACAATGGCAATAGTGGCTACCTGGTCGTAATTCAACCACAATCAGTGCAACAGCAGAGCATCACGTATATATATACAAATCGGTGATACTACAGTAGCACCGATTTGTATATATATACGTCATGCTCTGCTGTTGCACTAATTGTGGTTGAATTACGACCACTACTGCCATGCGCGCATGCATCTATATATAGGCTGCTGTTATTAACGTGCTGTATAAGTTTTATCATCAACATCAAAATATAATTTGCGTGATCATTTATGCAATCAGTGAACAACATTTCCATTTATTTAACACTTATCGTCTCTGTAGTGCCTCAGCGACATTAGATTTAAATAGTGATCTGTTTTGTTCAATGATGTATATTGAACGCCTAAAGCTGGGTCATTAAATTTGGAAATGTATGTTTGATCAGAAGTTACAAGGTCTTCTCTGAGTATAAGAGAAAGCTGATTTCAACACACATTTATTTTTCAAATGTTTTATTGCTTACAAAAGTATGGGATTTTAAAATTCGTAGCACCAGAAACCTACTGTATGCTCAAGTTATGATCTTACCCATTTTTGTTATTTGTGATATTAATTACATCAAATAATTTTACTTTAGCGTTCCCTTACCCAATACTACGCTAGTTTTACTTCCATCAGCTAACTCAATAATATGTGCATTTGTGTGATAATTGTCATCAAAGCTTACGAATTTTGAACGGTCTATCTCAACGTTAACTCATTGGTAATTCATGAAGCAATTAGCAAATCATGTTAGTCTATTTTCCTCACATGATAATACTGGATACTTTACGAAGTATGTTGATCCAGTCCTAGGACTGGATCAAAATTAATTCAGTCCAAGGACTGGATATAATTAATAATTCATTCGTTTGAGATGTCATTCCAAATCCTCCAATTCGGACTGGACTAGATTTCAAGTCCTTGTAGTTGGATCCAGATTTCAAGTCCTTGCAGTTGACTGCGCGGACTTGAAATCTAGTCCAGTCCTCATAGCCGGATTTGAAATATTAGGTAATTATGTGGCTTGTCGCACCAGTGTCTACCAATAGACTTGGGTCTTCGTCATGTCTTCTTTTTGTTTCTTGAGTCTTTTTCAGGTTTTCACTTGTTTCTAGCAGTGTAAAGGTGAATGTATGCGTTTCGGTATCATCTTTTTCCGGTTCAGCAACCGCTTTTGCAGCGTCTTTCTTGTTGGCCCTGCAGTTCTTCGTATTGTGTGTCTTGCTTCTACATTTTACACACCATTTTTCTGTCTTCATCCGGCATTCAGAACTTTCGTGTCCTTGCTTGTCGCATTTGAAACATTTCCCAGTGAATCTTTGCTTTGAGAACATCACATTATCTTGGTTGTCGCGTGGGTTACAGCTCTTTTCATTTTCTTCGTAGTTTCGAAGAGCGGTCTTGAATTCACTGAAGGTCATTTGCTCTTTGTATAACAACGGTTGAAAATGTTTTATAATTTCGTGGTAAATTATACCCTTCAGAACCATAGCAATCAGCAACCCATCACTTATTATTTCCTCGGCGGTTTTGAGGGCTGTTGCAGCAGTTTCAGCTCTTATAATATAGTCTGTTGTGGTCTCGTTTTCGCCTTTTCGCAGCAACGTCAATTCGGTGTAAAGCGCAATCACGCTCCTTTTTACCTGCTTTAATGCTGTCGAAGTACTTTCAACGCTTTTCGCCCCTTATCTTTCGCTTCTCGAATAATCAGAGACAGGCTTCGGTCGTCCAAACACTGGACCAATTCGGCAAAGGCGTCGGCGTTCTTTGCCGCATCTAACTCTAACACCAATATAACTATAACATCAATAACGTCTATAACGCCATAACGTCCATAACACTAATAACGCCATAACGTCTATAACACCAATAACGTCCATAACACCAATAACGCCATAACGTTTATAACACCAATAACGTCTATAACGCCATAACGTCTATAACACTAATAACGCCATAACGTCTGTAACGCCATAACGTCTAACACCAACAACGTCCATAGCACCAATAACGCCATAACGTCCATAACACCAATAACGTCCATAACGTCCATAACACCAATAACGTCTATAACACCAATAACGCCATAACACCAATAACGCCATAACACCAATAACGCCCATAACACCAATAACGCCCATAACACCAATAACGCCATAACGTCTATAACACCAATAACGCCATAACGTCTGTAACGCCATAACGTCTATAACACCAATAACGTCCATAACACCAATAACGCAATAACGTCCATAACACCAATAACGTCTATAAAACCAATAACGCCATAACGTCTGTAACACCAATAACGTCTATAACACCAATAACGTCTATGACACCAGTAACGTCTATAACACCAATAACGTCTATAACACCAATAACGCCATAACGTCTGTAACGCCATAACGCCTATAACACCAATAACGCCTATAACACCAATAACGTCTATAACACCGATAACGCCATAACGTTTGTAACGCCATAACGTCTATAACACCAATAACGCCATAACGTCTATAACACCAATAACGCCATAACGTCTATAACACCAATAACGTCTATAACACCCATAACGTCCATAACACCAATAACGCCATAACGTCTATAACACCAATAACGTCTATAACACCCATAACGTCCATAACACCAATAACGCCATAACGTCTATAACACCAATAACGTCTATAACACCCATAACGTCCATAACACCAATAACGCCATAACGTCTATAACACCAATAACGTCTATAACGCCATAACGTCTATAACACCAATAACGTCTATAACACCAATAACATCTATAACACCATTTGTGTAAGCAAAAAATGGTCCTTCATTGATAATAGTAATGTGAACTTATCCTGCCTAAATCGTCGCGGGTTACATTTAAACCGTAATGGAAGTAGTTTACTTAGTAGAAACTTTTTAAATCATATCTCAAATTGACGTTTAACTCAGGATAGCGATGTCGATAAAATTCAGTTGAATGAGTCTGGCTTTCCCAAGGTCAAAGGCTTTAAGATGGCCATGCTCAATATTACCAGTTTGCCAAAGCATATGGACGAGATTTGTGTTTTACTTGCTACAAAAAATTTTGATATTTTAGCTTTAAACGAAACTAGACTAGATCACTCTATTCCCGACGACTTAGTAAACATTCCAAATTACGACATTATTCGTAATGATCGTAATAGAAACGGGGGTGGTGTCTGCATCTATGTTAGAAATAAGATAAGTTATTGCAATCTAAGTCATACTATACCTGACACTTTGGAAGCTGTGGTTATTGAGATTCATAAACCTAACTCAAGACCTTTTATTGTTTCCACAATATACAGACCACCTAACAGTACTGTTGATATTTTTGCAAAAATTGACTATTTCATTAGTACGTTTGATTGTGAGCATAATGAATTCTATCTACTTGGCGATTTAAATTGCAATATGTTGGATACATCAAGTCATGTAACAAAAAAGCTAAATCTACTTCTGGAATCATATCAACTTTATCAAATGATAAATACACCGACACGTGTTACTCAATTTACTAGTAGCTTGTTAGACATATGCGTCACGTCAAATCCGGAACACGTAATTTTGACGGATGTGGTCCCTCTAGGTGTAAGTGATCACAACCTCATATACGTGGTAAGAAAAATTAATTCAAATGTCAAAATTAATTCGCACAGGTGCATAGAAATCCGAAATTACAAGCATTTCAATTGTGACAAATTTCTTGAAGAACTTTGGAAACAACCATGGGACCTAATCGATTATGAGTCTGATATAAATTTAAGATGGTCCCTTTGGAAAACTCTCTTTCTGAATGTTCTTGATAAACACGCGCCAGTTCAATCCAAAAGAATCAGATCAAAAAGACATATTCCTTGGATTAATAAAAACACCAAAAATCTAATTCATGAAAGAGATCGTCTTAAACGTAAAGCTATGATTTCCAAATCTGAGATCGACTGGAATGCTTTCAAAGCACTCAGAAATAGAGTAAATTGTACCATTCGCAAAGATAAAGAAATTTATTACAAGAATTTAATTCATAAAAGTAATGACCCAAAAGATGCTTGGAAGACCATAAATAGCATATTGGGTCGTAATCAGTCCAAACCAACAACATTCAATCTTAAAGTAGAAGATAAGGACATTGTAATGCCTGATGAGGTCACTGAATGCTTCAATGATTACTTCTCAGGTGTAGGGTCTAAGATTGCTAATTCTGTTGGCGAAGGTAATTTCAAATATGATGAATTTATGATAAAAACTACTGATACATTTCATTTCCAAACTATTGATACATATACAGTTTTTCACATGTTGCTTTTAATTTCTGCCTCAAAAGCTACAGGTCTTGATAAGATTCCAGCTAAAATTTTAAAAATTGCTGCCCCTGTTATTGCTCAATCTCTAACAAATCTATTTAATTATTTGATTCAAACAGAAATATTTCCTACAGAGTGGAAAGTTGCTAAAATTATTCCCTTACATAAATCTGGTCCAAAAAACATAGTCGATAATTATCGTCCTATTTCAATTTTGTCAGCAATTAGCAAAATCTTTGAAAAAATTCTTCATAAGCAATTATTTGCTTACTTAAACAACAATAATCTGATTTCCAAACATCAGTTTGGCTTTAGACCAATGCACTCAACAGCTGACGCATTGCTCCATTCTACTAATGAATGGTATAGAAACATGGATGATGGTATGCTCAACATTGCAGTTTTTCTTGATCTGAAAAAAGCTTTTGACACTGTGAATCATGAAATCTTAATTGGAAAACTTAGCTTTCTTGGTATGCAACCATGTGCTTTAAATCTTATTACCTCATATTTGGGAAATCGTTTGCAAAGGTGTTATGTCAATGGATATCTATCCAAACCTCATAAAATAGATTATGGTGTTCCCCAAGGGTCTATATTGGGGCCTCTTCTGTTTTTAATTTACATAAACGATTTGCCAAACTGTATTGAAAAATCAACAGTAAGAATGTTCGCAGATGACACTACTCTCACTGCCTCTGGTTTGGCATTACCCGAAATTGAATCCAAAATTAATCATGACTTAAACAATGTTCAAAAGTGGCTTTTAGCAAATAAATTATGTCTAAATCTGATCAAAACTGAATACCTATTAATTGGGAGTAAACAAAAGATTAGCAAACTTACAAATGATCCTGTAATTCAGATAGCAAATAGACTTGTAAATCGAGTGACAAACAAAAAATCTTTAGGTGTTGAAATCGACCAATGTTTACTATGGGACATCCATCTGGACGAAATATGTAAAAAAGTGTCGGCAGGTATTGGAGCGATTAGGAAGCTTAAACCATATGTTACTCGTGAAACACTTGTATCTGTCTATTGTGCTTTGGTTCAACCTTATTTCGATTACTGCTGCCTTGTATGGGAGCCAATTGGTGCTACACTTTCGAATAGACTTCAGTCACTCCAAAATAGAGCAGCTAGGGTTATATTAGGATATAGAAACGAGCATGGCCAATCGGAAGCAGCCTTAAATGAGCTTCAATGGAAAACGTTGAAGCAACGTAGACTTGTTATGAAAGCCAGACTCATGTTTAGAATAATTCACGGGCAAGCACCAGCTGTTCTAATCGAATCATTACAAAATCCAAATGCTCCTGAACATGATTACAATTTACGTAATTCAGATTATGGGTTTTATCTGACAAAGCCTAAAACTGAATATATGAGAAAAGTATTAGTTATAGTGGTGCAAAACTTTGGAACAATTTACCATCGGAAGTTAGAAATTCAATATCGATAAATACCTTTAATTCTTTAATTTCTGATATTAGTCTATCCTAACATCGTACTTGAGTTTTACTGTCTTTATTTGTATTTATGTATATAGTTTTCTTTTTATTGTCACGCCCCCCTTGGAAATCAGCTATTGCTGAAGGGGTAAGCGTGAATAAATATAGTTTTAATAATAATAAAAATAATAATAATAATCTATAACACCAATAACGCCATAACGTCTATAACACCAATAACGCCTATAACACCAATAACGCCATAACGTCTGTAACGCCAATAACGTCTATAACACCAATAACGTCTATAACACCAGTAACGTCTATAACACCAATAACGCCATAACGTCTGTAACACCAATAACGTCTATAACACCAATAACGTCTATAACACCAATAACGTCCATAAAACCAATAACGCCATAACGTCTATAACACCAATAACGTCTATAACACCAATAACGTCTATAACACCAATAACGCCATAACGTCTATAACACCAATAACGTCTATAACACCAATAACGCCATAACGTCTGTAACGCCATAACGTCTATAACACCAATAACGCCATAACGCCATAACACCAATAACACCAATAACGTCCATAACACCATAACGCCCATAATACCAATAACACCAATAACATCCATAACACCAATAACGCCCATAACACCAATAACGCCACAACATCTATAACACCAATACGTCTATAATACATATGGCATATATGCTGTATAAATGACGTCATTGATCTATATAATAAATGACGTATATATATATACATTTCGTGCGCGTAACATAACGATATAACCACCAATCTCGTTCCCCGAGCCTGCGATCCCTTGGGAAGGAAACGGAGGCTCTGGGATAATCCGTGATCGGCATACAAAAAACTGTATGTCGCCTGTACTGCGCATGCGTTGGAAATAAATAGTTCAATAAGACGAAGGGAAGAAGCTGGCATTTAAGTGACTTTCCATAACCAGTAGGCAAGATACAAATCGTGTCTTTCCGGTCGACAACAACAGCCTTTACCGCTTCGTATTGACACTCCTTCAGTTTGAGATTCTTCTTACCCAGTCGCTCTAACGCTTCGTCCAACACAGAATTAAATAAACTAATATTTTCCACTGACATTACAAACAAAATAGTAAAAGTACTGTTCCAAAAAGCTTTAGAAAAAGACTATTGCGGCTTATTGAATCGCATGCGCCGTACAGGTGACATACAGTTTTTTGTATGTCCATCACGGATTATCCCAGAGCCTCCGTTTCCTTCCCAAGGGATCGCAGGCTCGGGGAACGAGATTGTATAACCACCCTTTCTTAATGACCCAGTCTCTTTGTACGAGCCCGCATTACACGGCCAAACAATCAAGACGTAAACGAAGTGATTAAAAGGGAGTTTAAAATGATTTTAATGCCATAAAATTTGTCTTCACCAATCTTTGTTTCATTGAAATTGTATCTTAAGACAGGCAATAATTGGACAATTAACTAATTTCATGAATGTGGGAAAAACTGAGTTGTTAAAATGAGTGAATGGCGGCGTAGCCGCAGTCGGTCACCATATAACAGTAGAGCCAGAAAGTTTAGACCAAGAAGTAAATCTCGGTCAAGAAGTAATGAACGGAATCATCACCGAAATGGCTTAAGGTTCGTACTGTAATTTCTATTGTATTTTGATATTGATAACAGTATAATTAGTGAATTTATCCAAAATTAAGAGCTTGTCAGTTATCAGAATTCAGAAGTATTAAAGTGAAGTATTAAATTAGAGAAATCTAGACCTTGCTTGTAAAATTTTGATCTTGCTTTTGTCAATTTTGTATTTCTGCACTAGTCAGTTGAATACATGGTCCCTGAATCTCTGGACATATGCAAGCATTTAACCCCTGGGAGCATATATATAGCCCCTGGGAAGGAATATCACAAAAACTGAAAAACCCACAGGATTTGACAGCTACATTAGGGAAATTTTACATAAATATCAAACCCTGGCTTTGTCTGATGCTCCTTCCCTTGGGGTAATATACCATCGCTGATCAAATCAACTCTGCGAAAGGTTTTTGCATCACCGGCGAAACATGAAACTGCTTCTGGTAAGTCGTTGACATAGAGAAGGCGAGTACTGGTGGAAGTACTGGTCTTGGGGGAAGCTGGAACACACTGGTTTTTTACACTGTTGGAGTTTGTTTATCATTGCAGTATGACTGACTGACCTTGTCAAAAATATTTGACATACTGTATCCTTGAAGATCATATAAATTTGTTTACTAGAGTCTAAAATGAATCCGGTGTAGTGCAAAATGTCAACTAGCTGCGTTGTGCATGACCTTCCGGGGATAAAACCTTGTTTTGCAGAGTTAATAAGGGATATCAAATATTCTCTCGATTTGGAGATATCCCGTTTTTTATGGATGGGGATGATATTTGCAAACTTCGACTCCTCTGGTAAAAAGCCAAGCTGAAGTGGTTGATTAAATATTAAACATAATGACGAAGCAATTTTGTGTGCACATTCTATGGTATTCTTGTTGGTATTCCATCTGGGCCTGTGGCTTTGTTGGTATCGAGACTGAGGAGAGTAGCTAGAACTTCATCAGGCGAGAGAGTCAATTCTGACAACGTGGAATCAGTTGGCGATGAAGAAATATTTGTTGGACAAAATAAATGAGAAGTAATCGCTGAACAGTTCTGCCATGTCACACGCACAGCCATCAGAGCAAGCAGGGTTCGGATCGTGAAACGCTGGCACGTTTATTGCTGATTTTAAAGACAGACCAGAATTGATTATTGGAAAGAGCTTCGCCTATGCTTTCAAAGAATTGGCATCGACCTCCAGTGATCATTCGTTTTAACCTTTGACCGCTTTCAGTCTTGAACTTGTTTCTATTGGCGATAGTTTCAGCTTCCGACGCACCTATGTCTTTTTCATAATTGCGTGGATTATCTCACCATTGGTCCAAGCTGGATTGCTGGCATTGCCGATGGTTTTTTTCGGAATAATGCCGCATACAGCAATGTGACATTGTTCTTTCCATTTCAACCAATCATGATTTACGTTCATTGCTGACTCGGCCGTCCCACAAGTCTCCGCTTCTATACTCGCACCGGGCTCGTCAAAGTTCCCGCAATTGTAATCAAAGACAGTTCGTTTTATTTTTGGACGCACTTTGAACGGTGTTGCATTCTCAGACATGATTACCGAGTGGTCGGTTACTTATCTACATTGGCTAGGGTACAGACTTAATTTGGACGTTTTCAGGTACACTGCTGATAACATGATTCAGGATATGGTTACCTTTAGTTGGAATATGGTTTACTTGTGTCAAGTACTGATCGTGTTAAAGTTCGGTGAACTGGACTTCATCCACGACTGTTATGATTCCCAACAAATACTCTTATAGTTATATACAAATATAATTATAGTCGCTACACAACAATATTAATGTGACCGGTTTATTTTCTTTTTCATTCTGAGCGTTATCTATTTGTGTTCCCAACTGTGCTAATAATAAACTGGAACATGTTCCAGAAGAACCAGAACCAAAATTTGTTGGATCGTCCCGGGAAAGATCCATACCCCTCCCACGGAGGAAATTGAAAATACCACCCTCACCCTCTCGGGACATCCCACAGAAGTTTAAGTCTTTCTTCAGGACATTTCTCCTCTTCCCACCTTGCTAGATGACAGAACTTTTCTCTGTGAGTGGGGTATCGATCTTTTCTGGAACAACCCATTTACACACATTAAAATATGTTCTGGCTCTATTCATAATAAAGTTGGCAACATTTAGATGTTACCTACATTTGTGTTATGAATGTAATGGCATCATTTTGTGTTTACAGTATGCACAAATAGGTTGTTCATTAGCAACATTTTGACGTACCTGTACTGTTGAAGTGGTAGTGCCAAATGTGCTGTGAACTTACCTTTGACGAATCTGTATTCCCAAGGGGGTTTCTTGACTCGGTTTATAATTATTAGCAGTGACATGAAGGATTTTCACATAGTTAAAGGGTGCTGAAGTGACATTACAACATAGGAGCCTAAACGTCAAGCATTTTAGAGACGAAATTAACAAGTTGGTTTAGCTGATATGAGAAGTTTATTTGAAAAAACCCAACAGATTAAAGCATTTGAACGTCTGGGGGCATAAGTTACTTAGTTATAACTCCTAAAATAAAGATTTTTAAATTGTAGGTTTGGAATGAATTTATTATTATGGTGACATCGTAGATTATAACACTCTATTATTGGTAGTCTATGGCTACGATATTCCTTATCGTTTAAAAGACAATCTGAATTTTATGTAATTGGTGTGCCTACTAAAATGCTGCTAGCCTACTTGAATGTAAGCAAATTGGCAAAATAATCAGTACTTGAAGTATGACTGTAATTTTCTGATTTCTCAGTCACAGAGAAGACACGAAATCCAAGGATGATGATCGGGCAGAAAGGTGAAATTCTTTCGTATTAATTTCGAAATATATTCCTGAAAAATATAATGCATGCTCTGATTATATTCCACATGAAATTGATGCAAAGACGTAAAAACTGGAAAGTGTGTGAAAACTCTCCACCTTGTGGGCATCGCTCAATTTCTCGTTTTTCGAATTTCCACGCGTGTTGATTTATCGTAAATGTATATCACCATGGGAAATGTGTTATATTTCTTGAATATAACTGTTATTAATTTTGATTCTTTAAATTTATTCGTTCTCTAGACGGAGAATGGAACGAGAGAGGATTTGTTCCATGGGAGTCCCTAGTGCCTGGGGTCTATCACCTAAAGCTCCATTAGATGAGTATGTAACGATTTTATTTAATATTTATAAAGATATTAAGCAGTTTGCTTTGACTATTGACGAAAAATCTCTTCAATTTAAATCTGTTTTAATTGTGTAATAGTTGATATAGTAATCATGATGATTATTTTATAAGTTCTTACAGCAGTTTCGAGTGATACACGATCAGCCAACGCAAAATGGTTGACAGCAATAGTTGTTTTGACATTTGAGCGCCATTCGTAATGTAATATCAGAAACGTCATAACTGAAAATGCCGTCAAATTTCAAATTTGAAGAGCAAGAATATTTTACAATAAACAATTATTATTTTTGCCCGAAAAGCAGAGAAACTATGCTGGCCCTTTGCTGGCCCTACAGTTACAGTAAATTAGCGACAACAAGCGCATTGCAAATGTAAAAAAAATATTGCTGTCAAGCATTTTGTGATAGGTGGTCAGGTATCACTCGAAACTGCTATAATAAGTTAGCTGAGAAAGAGTGCAGGTTGGTTTGATAGAGATTTCAGCACTTTCATTATCTTGTGAAAAATACAGTAGATAGTAAACTTGACCCTGCAGAGGCACTTGCCACTGTGCATGTGTTTGTCACCTGATGACTACTCCAGCAGGCTGTTCGGGTTCTATGGTACCATGGGTGACACGGACTGAGTGCAACTAAAACTTTGTATCAATTTTTTGGCGTTTTGGATTTTGTATTGGATTGACTGGAGCCTGACTGTATTTTATAGTTCTGATAATGAAGAGGAAGAAATTCGAGCAGCGAAGGAAAGTAATCATCACCGCGTCCATAAAATTGAAATCAAAGCCAGAGGTATTGTCCATATTATATTGCAAGCTTATCCTGTTAGAGAATCACCAGAGAATTAAAGAAAATGTTCTGTGATTATTTCTGCAGTCAAAATATAAGCCTGATATGTGAAGATTATTAACTATATTATGCGTAACCTTTTCTCTTTTTTGTTAATGAAATATAGTGGGACGAAGTGACAGTGATGATAGTTCAGATAAGAAAGCTAAGAAATCCAGCAAGAAAAAGAAAAGAAAACATAAAAAGAAAAGGTATACAAGCAAAGTTTAGTTACTATAAAGTTAAGATATAGTTTACCGTAACAAGGAAAGACACTAGAACGAGCTGAAAATGCAATCAATGAAAATGCAATCAGATGCTGTGCTATTGGATGTATTGTATTTCGTTTGTTAAATTAGGCTAATGACATCATTTCACTGCGAAAATTAAAGTTGATTGCTCAATTGATTGCTAAGTTCTCAAGTCATGAATAATTAATGACATTAAGACTAAAAGATCATCTCATTCTGTCGTGAATGAACTTTCAAACACGGTAATACACTGCATTAAACACTAGTTATCATCAAAGATTAATAGTCTTTTATTTATGTTTACTTAATTTAATAAAACGCAACAAACAATTGTTTATTAGCACACAATCATTAGCACATAATGCTCATTACCACACAACGATTGTTCATTAGCACAGACATCTCGTGTTTTTGTACCGTGATCAAACACTCCAACGCGTTGTTGAAATAGTACACTTGAAAAAGATGATTCATCTGCCATCTGGGTGCCGCAATATTGACGCGGTAATTAATGCATCATGATTTGTTTCAGCAAGAAGAGAAAAAAGAAAGAAAGCTCAAGTGAGGAAAGCGAAGAAGAATCAGATGGTGAGTTTGTTTACTCTCACTAATGACAAATAATTCCTTATCAAAATTTTCTTACTTGTAGAGTAACTAAGAAAATAACCTTTATGCACATATAACCGAACAAGCAGTTACAATTAACGACGAACGTTTTGAAGTTATGTGACTGCTGTCGAAAAGTATTTTGATCGAATACAGTGGTGTATACGATTTATGTGTCAGTATTCTTTATTGTTCTAATTGAAAAAACTTGTTTTATTAATAGATGACAATGATGGTGCTAATGAGTGGCTTGAAAAACGTAAAGGTATCTCCTCTACTATTTTTATATTGTACAGGTAGATATTTGAGAATTACAAACGGTATAAAAATAATTTCGAAATAGCTAAACAGGCATGCACCTACTACATTTCAAACCATTCGTAGTTACATAGCTGTTTAAATAAATAAATAAATGTAATGTAAAAAAATTAAATGTAATGTAATGTGGTAATGTAATAATGTAAAGTAAATACATTACATCTTGTAATTTGTGACACAAGAACCTCACGATTTCTCTTTGAAGTATGTACTGTATGTCTGTCTTCATTAAACCATTGGTATGTGTGAACAAGTTTCCTGTAATACTAATATAATATGTCTTCCAGACGACAAAACTGGTGATATTGTTGTTGGTCCAGTGCCTGTTGTTTCTTTACAACATGGAAATTCTGATGAAAAAATGGAGTAAGTAGTAAAATAGTTACTTTCGAACAAGGATGAATATTGCTCTTGCAGTCTTCAACTCCACCAACTGGTACATCTTTAGATTATGATAATTCCTTTAAAAGCTCAAATGAAAAAAAAAGCAAACATAGTCAATGAAACAGCCTTGCTTTGAGGCACGTGAGGTCGTGTTTCCTTTTTTTAAAATTGTTTTTCATTGGCCACCCAAAATGACAGAACTTGAAAAACACGCAGTAGCGAAGCCAGCCGGTGTCATGCTATGCAAATTTAAATCATTATCATCATTCATGTCTTGAGAAATGGATCCTTATACGGTCTATAAACAGTGAAAAATTTGTATTTGCACGACCAAATGTCAGGCTGCCTTCGCCACTAAAAACACGCAGTGTTAATGTATTATATACAAGAGCTCAATATACAGTGCAATACTTGGCTTAGATTATAACGCTTTTGATCCGATTAGAACACTTTTGATCCGATTAGAGCACTTCTGATCCGATTAGAGCACTTCTGGTCCGATTAGAGCACTTTTGGTCCGATTAGAGCACTTTTGATCCGATTAGAGCACTTTTGATCCGATTAGAGCACTTCTGATCCGATTAGAGCACTTCTGGTCCGATTAGAGCACTTCTGGTCCGATTAGAGCACTTCTGGTCCGATTAGAGCACTTTTGATCCGATTAGAGCACTTTTGATCCGATTAGAGCACTTTTGCTCTGATTAGAGCACTTTTGCTCCGATTAGAGCACTTTTGATCATAAAATTGTTTCTTTGACATTTTATTTCATAGTTTCGGCGCCGCTCTTCTGCCGGGCGAAGGTGCGGCAATGGCAAACTACGTAAAAGCTGGCAAACGTATACCGCGGCGTGGTGAAATTGGTTTAACCAGTAATGAAATAACGTCATTTGAAGATCAAGGTTATGTCATGAGTGGCAGCCGACATCGACGTATGGAAGCTGTTCGTATTCGGAAAGAAAATCAAATTTACAGTGCTGATGAGAAGTATGTAATGATATCCTTTTTATTGGCAAAAACGTATTCATGCATGAAGTGGTCCAAATAGACGAGTATATATACATACGAGTATATATAGTGCATATTACACGGTGGCGCGAAGATATGAATATTATTTTCGAGTGGTGAAAACAATGTGTACTGTACAGAAGTCGGAACAAGCTAACAGAGAACATAGTAATCCCGCGGGAAAACACACGCGTTTTCCACGCGTTACATATTTTTTCATATCTTCACTAGTGGAAATATGGAAAATACGAGTGTTAGTGTGCGGTGAAACACCTAGTATAAAACGGCCTAGAACTCAATCTTGAATTTAACTTTGAAACTATCTTCTCACTAAAACGACGAGCAGTTAAAATGAAGGTGTTCGAGTTAAGTTCCTCACTGATAGAATTATTTTGAGTTTGAAACCTGAAAATTAAGAACTACCTGGAAATCATTCTACAGCACAAGAAAAATCACGCATTACTGTGATGGTCGTATGCAATGACCAGGACTCGCTCTTTTCATTTCAAATAAACCCCCCCCCCTGCATGTCTCAACCGCCTTTTGAGGGCAGTCAGTTCAGACGGCCCAAGACAAAACCATGATATATAGTGGTTCTGGCTGGGTCACACTCTCGGTGATGTTAATATTTACATGGTTTGCTTCCCAACATATGTATAACAATAGTGACAATAATTAAATCAGGCAACATAATTCTTTAAACGTCCCAACTCTATCCGAGGACCGAGATTCTCATGAGCCAAATATCTTAGTCCAGGTTTTTACACGTTTTTTATGGTGTAATCATTAAAAGGATCTATTGGTGTGCTATTATCATCCTGCTGAAGTCTATTTTCGGAGTTTTTCACATACAGTATGTTGTGTATTTATTCATTGATCGTGTCTGTTTTAGGCGAGCACTAGCGATGTTCAATTATGAAGAAAGGTCGAAAAGAGAAACGAAGATTTTGTCAGATTTCCGAGAACTTGTTCACAAGAAAACAAGCAAAAGACGTGATACCTGACAAAGGCAGATATTGGAAATGGGAATTATGGGATTCAACATGTATAGAGCATAGGCACATGGGTCACAAAGCTAGTCACAAAGTTGGTGTAGTTTTGAACTAGATACATGTAGTATGCTCTACATGATGTGTCTCCTGGTTTTTTATAATGAACACCCCCTGAACTTCAACCCAAATGCCGACCGGATCTATTTTTATTTGAAAACTTCAGGAGTTAAAACTACTATTGATCTAGACAACATGTCTGAAGAAATATTTACAACATTTTCGACAAACTGCTGAGTACCCAGGATTTTATAAGCTAACTAGATTTTAATGTAACACAATTACATGCAATACATTGACATGTTTAAGTATGAGCCACAATCTACCGAATGCTTACTAGGTATTTAAAAATGTATATATGATAAATAAATGCATCACTTTAATACGAGTCCTTGGAATATGAGAGTATTTGAGCCAATGGCCGCGTACTATGTATAATCATCAGGTATCACCCTCCTCTTAAATATATAAGCAATGCGAACAAAAATATTTTAGGTGAATGCTTTGTTTGCGAATAACGTTTTTACCACACTTTTGGGATGGATGTTCGTCCCCCCAGTGATTTCACCAGGGGGGATACCCTCAAAGCCTTGTAAAAACGTCATTGGTATAAAAATGGTTATATATTTTCCGTCGTATTGCTTGTGTATATAACAGTGGGCTGATGCCGATTTTTTAAAAAAGGCCTGGGAGAAAATGGTTCAAAAAAGCATTTTTGTCGCTACAACCACGAAATGTGTTAATAAAACTGTTTTGTTTAATAAAACGGTTTGATGGTTCAACTTAATGCCAGGCCATCAAGATTATAACAGTAAGTGACTTCATAACAGCGTCAGTTTTTCGGCGACACTACTGTATGGTAGTGCTAGGCCACATTGTGGGGTAGGGTGAATGTTTGGTGATTTTTTGATAATAGATTCTTTTACAATTGATTGTCTTATGGTTTATGAACACAAAAATATTAATCTTACACCGTTTCGACAAGGTATTTGCATAGCACTGACATCGTGGGGGGGGGGGGCTCGTACCAGATGGTCATACTTAAAGAAGATAGACAAGAGGTAGGTTTGCTCAGGATTGTTAAAACGAGGATGAATTTATAACATCACCTTTACCCTGCACCTAACCTCAATTAAGGAATGTTACAGATGTCTAGTTGATTCTTCCTGGTTTGAGGAATCTTGAGAGCAGCTGCATCTTTAAAACCTACCTCCAGTCTATTATGTAAGAAATAATTCCTTTGGTCACGTAAACCCTGCAATTTCCACCTCTTAATTATCGACTCTAGCTACCCTTTAACAAACTGGCATTTGCCTTTTGTACTATACGGAATATTTTAAACAAACAAGGGTTCATATCAATTGTTTAATGAACACACATTACTGTAGAAGTAGTAGGTCAAAAATAGACACAACTTGAACTATAGCTGATTGGTGTTGTTTAGTGATTAATATTATGTAATATTTTATTTATATAGGGCATTTGATATTTTCTAAATTATCCTCCAACCATTGTGTAAATGTAGAATCATGCTGTGAGCAATCCCGTGCTGGTGATTGAAATGTGTTATTTAGCAGCTCCCTGTGGTTAATCTGCTCAATTTGTTGATTAAACCATTCACTAAACTGAGGCAATTCTTCCTCAGAATCTGAAAATGCTGCGAAGGAGGAAGGATAACGACATGATATTGACAATAAAGTTTCTTTAGTCAGTCCATTCTTATCACTATTATGTTGAATAAGTGCATCGAGTTCATTCTCAAACCATTCAGTAAAAGCATGTGTTTTTGAATTATTTTTTTCTCCAATGTCTGCATCCATATTGTCCTTTGATTTTTTTGCTCTTTTAGATGAGAGTGAAGATAACTGCTTTCCGGTGTGTTTTTGCTCTTTGGTACAAAAACAATTTCTCTTTAAACTGTTTTCATCCTTATGACATACTAAATGCATGTCGTTTAATATTCTCTCTTTTTCTACTTGAGTAGTCTTTTGCTTTGTGTTTTCTTCAGTTTGATAAGTATGGTCTTCATCACTGTCACTTCCCCATAGATCCTCTGAAATATCTACAAATCAAACCTAATATTAATATATATACCTGTATAGTTGGTTTTTGGTTTTTCTACAGTTGCAAATTTTTGTAAGAAACACAGCTAACAGTAAACCATGCAAGACATGCATATAAATTATAATAACTTAGCTTGTAAAATCTTATAAACGTTTCATTATGTAAACAAGCAGACAACATTTTGCCATTGTTACTCAGCTATAAATACACATTAGATGTTGTTCGTGTGCTTGTGGGTCACTTTTTTGTTCTCATACCTAAAGCCTAGTTTCCATTTACTCATTTAGTCGTGAATATATCAAAGTGATCGATGTGATAGAGTATGTACATCAAACTAAACTTAATGTGACTAATTTGAATACAGCTCATAAAAGAAAGGTTGATCTACACTATATCACATCAAGAATGACTTTGCTATGACAGTCACAACCAAATAGAAACTAGGCTTAACTGAACAGTGGCAAAATGTTATTATAATAATAAAAAACAACATACATTGGTCAATAAATGTAATATGTATGTGTCTTATAAATATTTCAGCAACTGCATGATTTCCTACAGTTCACTCCCATTGCAAATGCACAAAGAGCTACAGCTTTAAAATAATAAATATCATATACAAATTGCATAGAACTAACCATATTTAACATCTTCTGGAGAGACTTGTTTTCTTGGTAATTTGCCCTTCTCTCTAGAGGTTGTTATCTGGTTTAATTTATCACTTTTATCATCTTTTTTCATTTTACTTGTTTTCCCCACAAGAAATTGACCCATTTTACTTTGCTTCATTTTACATAATTTTTGTTTATCCGCAAAAATAATTGGTTTGGGTGTTGTGATTAGACAGGACTCAAAAACTTTTAGCTGCTGTTTTGTATTGTCTTTTGATTTGCCTTTCTTCCTTAACCATTTTCCACATCCTTCCTCTCTTCCTTTGGCTTTGCTTTCATTCATCATCATTTTTATTTGTGTTGTAGCCTAACAGTAAGTTAAAGTGTCAGGTCAATTCTGTAATAACGGCTATTAGTCAATTCACAATATTATATAACATGCCTCCATATCCAGGAAATACTATTACAAAGCTTTAAAATTCAAAATCCCCCCTCTCTCCAGGAGCCGTCTAGGATTTCATCTCCCTCTTTGGTCACTCCATATGAATGCTGAATTCTACATCATACATCCGTTATATATTCATTCTAATAGTTGGCAGATTAAAAGTAGAAAAATCAATAAATTCTAAATGTTTAAAAACCTTATTCATACCTTCAAAACATTGTCGAAATCAGTTAGTCAGAAAACTGGAGAATTGATTTTTTCCAAATTCGAGGAGATTGAATTTTGAATTTCCCTCCAAACTCCAAAGTACAGACCAAGCACAGGCCCATAACATAAAGTACATCACTGGATAACAGACCTTACAACTGACCAACTACAAATATTATGCACATAATTTTTGTATTTTAATTTCTGTTATACAGAAATTACGGTAATTAGTGGTCCATGGACAGTATTAAACAAGAGAACGTAGAGATGATGGCGCGGAAATCTTCAGGTTTTGTTCTTGCTGTCGACGTCGGTACAACAAATATAACGTGTCATGTCTTTGATAACAGTGGTATTTCTAAATATGGTGCCATTAGAAAGGTTTGTAGTATACCTTTTAGTCTTTTACACATGTCATGGACCAAATAAATATATATGAGTAATTTGATTCATTTGAGCAATTAAGCGAAGAAGATTTAGAAAAAATGATAGTTAAGTTAAAATAGGAAAAGTAGTTCATTGGGGCCAGTGCCAACTTCCGCTTTGGTTCAGTGTGAGGATGTTCTTCATGTACTTACAAGATGATAAACATGACATTAGATCCTGGTGTTTTTCCTGCTGAGTGGAAGGCAGATGTTCGTCCATCACTTAAAAAATCGAATTTAAACACCTGCACTGCTTTTAAAAACCTTATGCATTGATGATATAAAAGCTTGGATGCTCTCTGATAAATTAAAGGTTAATGATGGTAAAACAGAATTTCTAATTATTGGAGCCCGGCAACTACTAGAGAGGGTAAATTTCAATTTGTTGAGAATTGGTGACAAGTCCATCGACTCGATAGACAAGGCAAAGGCATTCTGGTTTCACTCGTAGATGGGTCATTGTGAAATCATCAGATTTTTTAGCAAAATGAAAGTGAAACCCACTGCTTTGGACTTTGCTCATTTTTATATCATTAGTAGATATGAGTATGAAATGAATGCATGCAAAGTTTGAGGTCAATATCTCAAACGGTTGAAAATTGGCAAGAAATACACTGTTTTTGTCGAAAGACATTATTGTTTTGAATTCAGACCAGGTTTCCTGTTTAGTTCCAACTGTCTTACACCTATTTGCAGCAAAAAGTGAGCATTTTGACTTTAATATATTTTAAAAGAATTACAAATGTTTGTACATATACAGTGAAACCTTTAGACAGTCCCAAACTTATTTTGCAGTGTATGCCAGGTACTCCTCTTTATCCTGAACTTTTAATCCTTGCTTTAATCCTTTCAAAACATGAAGAAATTGACGTTTTGCATGCGTTTTTCGTAAACAATATTTTTTAAATGCATTTTTTCGACCCTAAAAACATTCAATCTTCCTAAAACTTCACATACCAATGTATTTTGCATGGAGTTAAATATTTCTTGTGGTTTCACATCTTAGTTCTAACTTGAACTGTCAAAAACTCGGAAAAAGTAGCCAAAATCTGGCAGATTTTTCGTAATTTTCGCCTTTGCTTCAACATTTTTCCCTGATAGTACGATTTTTGTCGAATTTTATAACATATTATGTAAACTCAACTGTAATTGTTTAAATATTTATGAATCTTAGAGATCTTTTGGTAGATTTAAATAAAGAATTTTGCGGATACAAAAATGATATTTTTTTAATGAAATTCTTAAAAAGGACTGGGTCTACCTGCAAAGTGAACACAAAGTCGGCTTCAATTTCCCCCCTGACTTAGCGTTCCAGATCTATTATAGTTCAATGATTTGTGGTTGATTAAAAAATAATAATTTTAGCGCTTCATTTTTAGCGCAAATTTCACTTCCGGTACAAGACCTAACTTCGAAGACTTTTAAAACATTTTGTATTTGTCCTATCACTCTGCTATTTTCCAATGTAAACCTTTGTATAAAGGACAATATACATATTTAAAATACAATAAGCTAAAAGTATACGCTTCATTTCTTTCATTATATTATTACTTCCGATTTTAACACATTTTTGACGTTATTTTTTCGGATCAGATTTTCGATATGTCTCCGACCAAAGATGAGATAATGGCATATGTTATGTGAAAGAGCACACTTTAAACTATCCAAAAACTCTAACTTAAGGAGATGATGGAGACAAATTGCAGCTACTCTTAAAAACACGTAATTTAATTACAAGACATCAGACATCAACTTGGGCATTGACAATAACATATTTATACACAAATGAAAATGAATAGTCAGTCTATGCAGAAAGACTTCAACTATTTTTGCGCTGAAGTTGTTTGACCTCTTTTAATCGATTTCACAGTAGTTCCCCCATTTTTACGAGTGGTTTTTCGGAGTAAGACTGATTTGCAAATAATGTTATTACTTCTTTATTAATTACCTTTAATAGGAAATTAGGTATTCAAGTCAAATATCATCATGTAAGCTAAGGATTTGTCCAGTATAAATTCTTTAGAAATGTAAATTTAATGACAAGCATCAATTACCATCAGATGGTATATATTTGGTGCGTAATGGGCTAATATCGTTAAAATTCAGATCCAGTGGCAAGTGAAGGAAGACTGCAGTACTGTATGAAAGTTTTTACTATTGTATAAAGTTTAAAAGCAAACATAGCATAATTTTTTGCGAGGAGAAATGGAACCCTGTTGTTTTGGTGAGAGGAGATTGCCATAAAACATCATATGTGCGAACAATTGGTTTCAAGAGTCTTGCAGACTTACCAGAAGAGGAGAGGAAAGTCCTTCTGTGGAGAGGAGAAAAAGAGAATGTGTCAATGATGCAGACAAACTAAACATATGCTACCACCACCACTCCAAGCTAGGAACAATATTTGAAAACAGATCTACGAAATGCTGTAACGTTAAAGTAAATGCTGTAACGTTAATGTTAAAGGAGGCCATAAGATTTCATCACAGTTGGCAACCACACTTGATGGCCACGCTATGATCATGCACAAAGAATTGAAAAGAATGATGGCAATGAAGCGTCACAATCTGAGCATGAACTACACAAGTTAGTAAACTTGATTCTACGATAGCCGATTATTCAACAAGTGATATTGATTTAGATAAAGCAAGGAAATAATCAAGAGATAGCTTAAACAACTGCCTTCAGTCTATTGGATCTACATCCATCAAAACGCACAGCATGGCAAAGCATTGCAGAGTGTCTTATGTAAACGAGAAACAGTCGGTTATCTCAAGCGATCGTCTGCAGCAGCTGTCGGTGTGGAAGACAGTAGCTTGATGGTAGAAGACGAGAAATGTTCGCAAAGACATGTGGTATCGGAAGAAACAAAAACAAAAGCCAGGGATCTGGACAAGCTGACGGCACAAATGCGGGAAAAACTGACATTGGGAAGTACTACATCTGAGGAGAAAATGAAAATCTTTACTCTCACACCTGAATCTTGGTCAATAGTAAAAGCGTCGTTTTTTGGTGTTTCAGAATATCTTATTAGGCAAGCTCGTGAATTGAAAAAATCCGGAGGCATACTTGGTAGTCCTGACAAAAACCGTAGTAAACCTTTCCCAGCAAGCACAACAGAGAAAGTTCTGCTATTCTATGAGGATGGCGCACACTCACGTTTGATGCCAGTAAAAAGGACTTTATAAGCGTTAAAAAAATCGCACAAGCAAAAGCGAGTTAAGCGACTGCTTCTATGCAACCTTCATAAGCTGTATGTACTGGATTAGAACTAAAGATCGGCTTTTCCAAGTTCTGTTCACTCCCTCCAAAATGGTGCGTTACAGCTGGCTCCAGTGGCACGCACACTGTTTGCGTATGCACAATTCACCAGAACGCTAAACTTTTAGTTAACGCTACAAAGACGGCTTACACGTATATAGTTCACAGGTGTGACAAATGTCTGGCGACAGACGCTCTACGGGAATACCTTGAAACACTCTTGGACGGAGAAGAGGATGTAACATTTCAACAATGGTAAACTACTGATCGTTCGAAGATGGTTACGCAAACTTTGAACGTTGACGAGTTTTTTGAGTTGCTGGTGGGGGCTATTGATAACCTAACGTCACATTCTTACATAGCTAATTATAACATAGCATTTGTGAATCCTGATTGGTTAAGAGCCGTGTTTACATAACCCAATGTAAACACGGAAAATTTCCCGCCACTTGTAAACACGGAAATTTTTCGTATCCTTTGAATCCTTTGGGCTTTTGACATTGCTATATTATAAAAAAATATAAAACATTTTTCCGTGTTGATATGCAGTTATATCAACACTCGTTGAAATTAGAAAAACTGGAAATTATGTGAAAACATTTATTTCTGACGATCTAGAACATGACAACATTGTTTTTGAGTTGCAACGCGAACTAGTCAAGATATTAAAAGGACTATTGACAACAGATTTCGATGGAATGCCAACAGAGTCCGTGCGTTTTAACGATTATGTCGCATACGATGAGAAGTGGTGGATTGGTGTTGTTGAGGAGGTTGACAGAGTGGAACAAGACGTGAAGATCAACTTCCCGCATCCATCTGGACCAGCAAGAATTTTCGTTGGCCCAGAAAACCTGATGTCTGCTTGGTAGCGATAACAGATGTATTTTTTTCATATTCAGGCTCCTGTATAACCGCACAGGTCGAACATATAAAATTGATGAACAAGACAGCAGGAAAATTCAAGACTTTCGACGAAATGAAGCCTGTGACAGTCTGCATTGCATCAACGTAGTACAGCTGATGTAAGTGACAAAAAGTACTTTCCGAGTGTTAGTCATATTAAACATTTTCAGTGCCAGTTTTGAACCTTACCTGCAATTTGTCTCCATCATATGCAAATAGTTAAATTAGTGTTTTTGAATAGTTTAAAGTGTGCTCTTTCACTTAACACATGTCATCACCTGGTCGGAGACATATCGAGAATCTGATCCGACAAAAATGACGTCAAAAACGTGTTAAAACCGGAAGTACTAATTTATTGAGAGAAATGAAGTGTATACTTTTATATTATTGTATTTTAAATCTAATATGTTTATTGTCTATCATACAAAGGTTTATATTGGAGAATAGCAGCTACAGATTTTTTTAAGAGGCCTTGAAGTCAGGTCTTGTACCGGAAGTGAAATTTAATGAAGTTGACGCGCTAAAATTAGAAATTTTTTATCAGCCATAAATATATAACCATTTGAAATACTGACGTTAAACATTGTACGCGTTCATTTCGCACTCATGTCTACTAATGACAAAAATATTAACCAAGTCCAAAGTGGTGGGTGTCCACCCTCCGATGATTTAGTATGGAATGACCAAGATGAAAATGCTAACATAAGCAAGTGTTCTAGGCTGCATTTTTTAACATTTTTAACATTAGAGGGATAAGGAAGCTCCTCACCTTTGAAACACTGAAAATACTGGTCAATTCGTCAGTAATAAGTCGATTGGATTATTGCAATAGCCTTCTTTATAGACTTTCAACAATTCATCTTAATAAGCTCCAGAGAGTCCAAAATGCAGCAGCTGGACTGATCAGCAAATACTTTGAGAATCGATCACATTACCCTTGATTAATCCACCTGATCTTGATTAATTTGCATTGGCTGCTGGTAAAGTCCAGAATAGACTTTAAACTGGTATTAATTGTTTTTTAAGGCATTGCATGGGCCGGCACCTGATTACTTATATAATTGAACTAATAACTATTAAACGAGATCGATCATTTGCCTCAACACAAAAGAAACCATTCATGTAAATGAGTCTGTGTATTTGATACAGATTTCTCTTGATTTACATATACTTTATTTTCTCGTCTTACATAAGATGTATTTTTCAAAATTACATTCCCCACAGATCTGTGAAATTGGATTGTTTCAGATCTACAGAGTTGCCACTTTATCATAAAAACACTTGAAGACGACCTCGGTGCACCTATATATAGCCTAAATCTCTAGTTTCCACGTGAGCTGAGTGTGATGATTATTATCAGCGAGCTTTTGTCTATGCATCATTTGATACTAAGCTGACCAACATTTCTTGCTAGGGTATCAAAAAGCTTTTGGATAACTGATCACATAACTAAGAGGGTCCTGAAATATGTTTGAAATATATTTTAGATCTATCCTGGCTTTCATTGACCAGGGCCTATTTTAGCGTCCAGTGTGGCACTCTTTGTGCAGTAATAATCAGGGTTCGTATGCCGTGGAATGCTGGGAAACCGTGGATTTTTATTCTTGTCCTGGAAAACTGAGCTGGGTGTAGGATCATGCCTAAAATATTTAGTACTACTTTAAAAGGAAAGATTGAATAAAAAATTTTTGCGACATATGCAGCATTTCATTGGGTATATCTCACGGCGTTTCGTTCAATCAGGCTCAAATACCCCTGGAAAACTCCTGGAAAATAGATGAAAAAAGTCCTGGAAAACCCTTTACTTTTCTTTTAGTCCTGAAAAATCCTTGGAAGCCCTAGAATTATGAATTTATCCCTGGAAAACTGTGAAAAATGAGAAACTAGACTTGGCATACATTAATACCTGAACTTTTTAACACTACCTTGGAAAGAAAAGACTAAATAAAAAATTTTTGTAGTATGTGCAACATTTCACCGGGTATATTTTGCAACATGTCGTTCAATCAGGCTCAAATACCCCCGGAAAACTTCTTGAACAGGATGAAAAAAGTCCTGGAAAACTTTGGACTTCTAAAATCATAGAGGTGTACGAACCCTGAACCTTCATTCTTCTTGTTTAGATTGAATTGCTCCATCCAAAGCCTGGATGGGTTGAAATTGATCCCGACCAACTGTGGGAACAATTTTTAAATGTTGTAACAGAAGCAATAGAGGGTACGTGTATGTGATTATGGTTACATTCAAACCAGGATAAGCGTCTACACTGTGTCCCAGAAGAAGTATCACTCTAATGGAAGTTTAAATATTAATGTTGTTCATAAGAATCATCTGTTGACTAGCATTAGTGTTATGCAAGGCTTAATACCTTTATTCAAAACGACGTTTTGGAGTTTACATTATGATCAGTATAGTTTTGTAATTGTAAAACCTGCAGATACACATGCTTACATTAGGTCGTTATGAGTTGCAGGTTAAACGAATGTGGCTGATAGTACAGAGAGACAAGGCAACATTGCTAACATCTTGTTTCATCTATTCTTTTGTATTTTTATCAGAAAACTGTGTTTTTCATTTTATTCACTGTTTTGTTAATCTTTATTGTACGTCCAAATATTTTTAGTGTTATGTCACTGTTTGCATATAGAGATAGTAGCAGAACCAGTAACAATATATTTTTAACTGTAATTTATAGTCTTATATTGATTATTATTATTATTTATTATTATTATTCAATCTTTATACAGGTTAAACTTGTTCAGTAATTATAAATATATACATATTTAAATACTGGTATCAATCAAGGACCTGTTGAATTAACGAATAATAAAAATATATCTAAAAACTATGTAATACAAAAAACAAATATATAAGAATTAAGTATAGATGAATGAAGATAAAAGTTAACAAACTAATTCAATTAATGATAAGTTTTTATAAGCTAATTCGACATTTTTAACAGTCAGATTAAAAGGTATAGTTTTTCAGGCCATTCCTAAATCTTAAAATTGATACTTCGTTTCTAATCTTGGATGGTAGACTGTTGAAAATGAGTGCCCCCTGAAATCTAAAACTTTTTCGCCCAGCTTCGGATTTCATGCGGGGTAAATTCAACATCGAGTGGTTTCCACGAGTTGAATAGTTGTGGGCTAGTCTCGAGAAATAATCTTTAAAATGTTCCGGTTTAGTGTAATGTATAGACTTAAAAACCATCATCATAGCATTCCTTTTAATAGTGTCGGCAATAGTCGACCATTCTTCAGCTTTTTGGCTTCCACATATAATTATTGTTATTATTATTGTTATTATTATTATATCATTTAGACACTCCCAAACGGAGTGTCTAAATTACAAGATCATTATATTATATGAGAATAAAATATTAAGACTATTTAGCATCATTAAAGCTATAGTATCCTAATAACTATTTACAGTAACTATGAGAAATATGAAATTAATACAATAACTATGTAAAATACTATATAAAAAGATCTAAAAAGTTTGAGTACTACACTAATGGCTACCAGTCATTACAATTTCCATTGAACATGAATTAATCTACGATGTCTGTTAGCGACATTTATTCACTTGTATAATAATTGAATATTAAATATAATAATTGTCATTTATTCACTTATACAATAATTTAAGTTATTAAAAGTGTACACATATAATATCATTAAAATATTATTTCTTGTCTTCAATAAACTCAAGGAACAGTAAACTTTTTAGTTCAGATTTAAATTGTTGTAAACTGAGGTTATCGTTTTTTAACCACTCTGGCAAACTGTTCCAGACGCTGACTGCACGGTAACTAAAAGAACGTTGTCCAGTCGTTCTCCTATATAAAGGCACATCTAATTTTCCATTGGTTCTCGTGTTCAAATTATGTATTCTGCAGCCTTCTGGACTTGAAGACTTTTAATCTTCTTTGTTCAAGATTTGAACGGTCTTTTGAGGGTTTCTTTGTATCAAGAATAGATCCAGTAGGATCTGGTAGGGGGAGGGGGAGGGGGTGCTTGGCGAAACCTGGTGCTGCATATCATTAGTTGCATTGTGGGTCACTCATCTGCCAGAAGAATGTTAATTTAACGATATTATTACTTAACTACTGAAATTACTGTCCCTCACTTTGTTTCTGCTAATTTTTATTACTTTATGAATAATAGCTAACCCCCCTAACCTTCCCCAGTAAATCCATCCCTGCGTTTGGTTACTCGTACAATGTAGATAACCTGATCCCTGGAATGAATAGTGGCCTAAACTCTGAATAATAAACGATCACTCGTTTGCATATGTTTGTTCTGATCTACGAATACGAATGCACCGCATGAATGCAAACATGGTAAACACTATATTTCATCCAATAGGAGCAAATGTCAGTTATGAAGATATTGTCGCTCTTGGTATATCCACGCAAAGAGGAACATTCTTAAATTTTGATAAGTAAGTTGCGTTTTAGTGTAAAAGAATATTGAACTAGAGAAAATCATTTAAATGGAATAAAGCAAAATGTTTATGGTTGCTAAATTAATTGTTGTTGGTCTAAATGTTCATTTGTTGAACTATTACTGGTCATCTCGCCAACACCTCCATTTTGAACAACGGAAATTAAATTACTATATAGACATTACTCTTCATGAAAATTTCCTTTAATGTCCATTTCATTCACTCATGAATACTCCAGTATCCCTACATGCAGTAAGTTGTAGATCGAGCAAGGCAATTTAAGTGCTGTTGGCTGCGGGATCGCCACTTGGTCATATGAACAGCTGTTGCATGTCGTCGGCCGATCAAAGCAACAGACAAATATACTAAACCAGCGAACTTAGCATTATCCATCCAGCATCATATTGTTATAAAAGTGTACCTGATTGTGTCTTAGGCCTATTTCAGACGTCGAACTTTTCATGTGTCGAAACTAATGTAAATGAGCTAAAACAAAGAGTTTAGTTCATTTGCATTAGATTCGGCACATGAAAACTTCGACGTCTGAAATAGGCCTTAGTTAAATACAATTCAGTGTACCTTAGATATGTAAAATTAAATTTAAATTATTGTTTTTTGTCCTTGAATCAGTTTTTGAAATGAATCAGTTTTTGCACCCCTCCCCGCACGCATGTCGTAACCAAGACCTACAGACCCGCTTACATGTGCTCGTTAAAAATTGTATGCATCTGATTTTATTTCATTGCTGTAGACACAGTGGTCGTCCTTTTCATAGATTTATTTCTTGGCAAGATTTGAGAGCAACAAAATTGACCGAGAACTGGAACAAGTCATTTACTTTAAAGGTTAGAATAATTGTCCTTTTTCTTGACCTTGTTCGGTGAACGTATGTGGCAATAACTTGGCGTGAAATTGAACCATGTGTATGGTATATTATTTATATACAGTATAGTTTTATAGCGAGATAGCTGAGCCAAAAATGATTTCAATTTTAGGGCTTGCATTTAAGTGCCAAAGCATTACATCTTGTCTCAAGACGAAAACAATTCCTTGCTGCCAGTGTCATAAACTTTTCAACCCAACACGTGAGTATATAGTTCATGAACACAGAGAGAATAGAGGATATATAAAATTTGATATAGAGACGTTTACTTGATGAGTCAGTCTTCCCAGTGGCCAAACTCACCTTACAGATCTTAAAGATTGGCTGAAATAAATAAATATAAATATATATATATATATATATATATATATATATATATATATATATATATATATATATATATATATATTTATATATATATATCATATATAACATACATTAGCCTAAATCAATTTTATATTCCCTAAAGGTTTCTGTAAGATTACATTGGGTAATAAAGAACAATGCTGAGGTATGTGAGTGTTGACTTCATTGAAATAAACTACGGTGAGCTAGTTGTATTATTTCATTTGCTTGCATACAGATCTTTTATGCAAAAAGAATGTAACCTGCGAAAACCTTTAAGATATGCAGCTAGCCCAGGTTTATTTGTGTTTCGTAAAGATGACAGGCAGTTGTATACAGACATTACTGTCTTATTCATTCACGACATTGATATGGATTGAGGTAGATAGCACATGTATATTGTTATGAGGCAGGAAGTACGTTATGTTTTTTGGACTTGGGTCCATGTTTGGCAGTGGCGGATCCAGCGTAGGTCAGAAATTATAGCAGCCCAATGTTAAATTCAAAATAACTTTATAACAATGTCATAGGTTATGAATTTCAAAAGAATAAAATCTAACCAATGAAATTGCTTTGAAGGTATTTTAAAATGTAAATATATCCAAGAATGAGCTGTAGTAATTTATTTTGACCTACGCTAGATCCGCCACTGATGTTTGGTGTGTAATCCCACTTGTGTGTATGGTTTTTATTGCAAGGCAAAAAGACCAAAGCTTCCTAAATGTCCGTTTTTTTCATAAACTACTTCAATTCACTCCTTGATCGAGTAGGGCCATATACGACAGCACATATACGACTCCAGTTCGTAGAATAACTGTTAAATTTATACAGTTATTTCAATTAAGGTTGTCCTTCCAAAAGCGGTAACTGTAAACTATGAGCGCGCAAGGGATGACGGGGTATTGCTTATTTTTATCTCTAAACACGGAATTATTTCTTTGAAACAGCATTGAGTACCCATAGGGGTAATAATTCCGTGTTCTCAGTACGCGAAATTAAATTTTAATCCAAGCCCTAAATCTAATCAAAACTTCAATTCATTAAAGTAAAAATATGACAAATAAAACGCTGGTTAGGATTAGGGTTTGGTTAGGGCTTGGATTAAGATTTATATGAGAACATGGAATTATTACCCACATAGGAGATTAACAATGTAAATTTACTTGCTACAAAGGTAATTCCCTGAATATCAGAGCCTAAATAAACAATCCACCATTCCTTGGGCGCTCGGTTTACGCTTTGGAAAGATTAATTGAAGTGAATATTAATTTATTAATATTCAGGTAATAAAGAAATTGAATGAGGGGTCAGTTTTATTTGCAACCATAGATACTTGGCTGTTGTGGAAGTTAACAAATGGTAAGCACGCTTTAGTATAGCAGACTTTTTTGACACTAAACACCGATACTGTAATGAAAGTAATTTATGCCGGCCGGGAAAGCTTGTCCAGATATTTAGCATTTTTTTTTTAACTTCATGTGTTCTTTAAGCCGATGTTACACCACGCAACTTGTCTCTCAACTGCTCTTGTAATTTTGTTGCGACGTAATTAGGTCGCAATCGAAATTACAAGGCCTAAAATGCCCTGCGATCATAAAATCATGCAACATTCTTGTTAGCGCTGTTAAACTATTCAAATTCTTTCTTAATTTTGTTGTAACATATGTCGCAAACGAAAATGCAAGGATAGTTCCTATGCAGGCCTTCTACTCACAGCGCCATTCCATTAAATAACATTGTTGCAAGACTTAAAATAACATTGTTGCAAGACAAGTTATGGGTGTAATAGCGCTTTTACGCCTGGAGTATTGGTCAAATAATACAAATTTAGGTTTAATTATTCTTACACAATGCAAAAACTGAATTTGAGTAAATGGTTGTGTGGCTGTCGTATGATTTTCCCACCACGCGCATGCGCATTAGGGCGGAGTTTACACGAGTGAATAGCCATATTGTTTGTAAGCCGTTAAACCAAACGGTTCAAAAAGTACTTTTAAGCACTTAAATCGCGTATTGTTGTTGTTAAATAATTCGTTTTTTACATAAATACGTATAAAATCAGGTGCCATAGTGAGACTGTAGTAACAGGTTGAGTTATTTTATCTGTAAAATGGTAAATTGTTCAACAAAACAATATTTGTACAAAGATGTTTGTGTGTATAAAATTTCAGCATTTATTTTTGGATAACAAATCCGACGATTAGTGTTTTAAGGAACTGCATGCAGACTTGAATATTTAGAGCTTCTCGTTTCAAAAACGTAAAGATAAATCATGCAAACGTTATACAAATGTTAAAGAATCTGTTGTTTTTTATACTCCTGTATGCTGTTTCAATGTTATGGAATATTAATGTATGAAAGCTTTTAACCACAAGGAAAGAAAAAGGAAAACAAGAAAAATGTTTTGCGTGGGAGAAATGGGTTTATTGGGGGTACCCCGGCTATAAAAACAATTACATTATCATAGACTCATAAACATGCATAATTATATAACCTAGCGGAATGTATATGCCCGCTAGGAGACTGAAGGCTACAATCCCCATCAGGCAATGTTAGAGGGGCTACAATCTCCCTAATATTATCCTGTCCAAGGGGTTACAATCCTCTTGGACAGTTCCTAGAATTCATATGATATGGACCCTGGAGTTTGGTGGAATTTCCGTTTTATTTACACAAGATGGAAAATGTTTAGGTAGCTCTCTTATCTCTCTCTCCTATCTCTGTCAAGGTTAGGACAAAGACATGCCTAACACACGCATCACCAGCTTATGTCTTACTAGACCATTTCTATTGGTTAATCCGATGTATCAAAAACATGTAGGACACTTTATCAGCTGTCAGGTTACCTGGCATGATGTACACCTGCTTGCATTGTGCGCAGAGCGTGGTCACTGATGCCCGAATGACAGTTGCCCACAACGTGAGATACCGCGTACTTGGATAATATGCAAGAAAGATGAGAACTTTGAACTATTTTAGCTGCTTTGCTCCATTAACTTTAATTTATAATCTGGGTATAATGAATTGGCTTAAAACATTATATTTTTCTTTCATCAGGACAAATTTTTGCCACAGACTATTCCAATGCTAGTTCAACTGGCATGTTTGATCCTTTTGTGGTAGGTATATACTGTAGTGCCCAGAACCATTCTTTATTAGAAGCAGTTATTATTACTGAATATGGGCATTATATTTGTATATTTCATTAAATTTTTATTTTTCAAATCAATTTAGCGCTTAAAACATTTAGTTTAATTCTTGCAAAAATATTGTTTTGGATCTCCCAATTTTAGATCTCTATTTGAATTTTTTCCATAGATGTGTTGGAGTTCGTTAATGACAACATTGTTTGAAATTCCCACGTCCATATTGCCTGAAATCGTAGATACAAGGTACTGAACACTATAAAATAAACAAAAAATTAACAATAGTATCTTCCATATAGTACGTATGATATGATCCTAAGAGTTCGCACGAATGTCAGAGTTTTAGGAAATTTATATTCCACGGTATGTGGTGCCTGTCCTTAAGGACAGTGCACATAATTTTGCAGTTATTATAATCCATCACGGCGCATTTACTACAATATAATTATGCACTGAATAAGTGCATAGGTTAATACAGTGTCATATTATATGCTCACATATAGCGAGGGCCTTCAAGTTATGAGTATGACAGGGAAGCACAGTTGGCAGATGCGACTAGCGCTAAGTCTTTCACGAGTCAAGCAAGGTTAAGTACGACTAGTGCTTATAGATGGCTGACACCCAGTTAATGGTCGTTCTCTGTAGTCGGGCCAAGTGAGCAGAGTTTAGTTGGTCTCTGTTGTGCTTCGAGGGTTTTTCTAAGAGTATACTCCGGTTTTCCTCCCCTCCCAAAACCAGCATCTAGCAATTGAAATGAGGACCACAAGCTTATCACTTTCGCAAAACTGGCAAGTGTTATCCTCCATATAGATTTAGTTACTTAAGACGCTGGATGATCTAGTCTCACTCACTAAATTGGTTTTAAAACTAAAATATATTTTATTTTGATGAGAATATGTTTCATGTTATTTATATACCTAGGCCAAACCTTCACTTGTAACTTATACTTGTTTATCAAAATACAGTGGTTTTATTTGTGAAACTCATAAAGATGTTTTTGGAGTACCAATACCTGTGACAGCAGTGGTAAGTTGAACACTGTCTTGTAAGTTGCAAATTTTATGCATTTTGCCTGAAATGTAAACCTAAGACAGCGAGAGATCAAATATCTCGTTTTGCGACTTTCACTGATTCACTCTTATCGATATAACTGTACTGAAAATCTTTTATATTTCTTATAAATCCAATACACTGTGTGCTATAGTTTATTGATTTGTATAGTTATTCCAAAACGTGTGATGATTACTTATAATTTACTCAATTTATCTGATGGCTGGCTATTGTTGGTTGTAAATCGAAGTAGAAACTCTGCCAAAATGATACACGCGAATTTTTTCTTTTTTTTTTGGTAGGTGAGGGGGATGGGGATATGGATTGGGTGGGAGCACACCTCAAAAAGTTTTGGCACCTCTGTAAAATTCCAGGCACAAATGATTTAGTAAACCTTGAATATCTCTATTGTCTTCCAAAAAATCCAAAAAGTTTGTATTGACAAAAAAAAACTTATATTCGAAACGTTCATTTCTAAAATTTTGTTTCCGGAAGGCATGATCTGGAATAATCCCGACTTCATTTAAAATTTGAAGCCATATCTTGAGTAATTACAGCGCAACCCCGATATTTGAAACCGAATGAGGTATTTTGTGATGAACTGAACTGATTTATTTAGGTTGCAGATCAGCAGGCCTCAATGTTTGGACAGTGTTGTTTTGATGTTGGTGATATAAATCTTACTATGGGCACTGGAAGTTTTATGAACGTTAACACTGGGCATTATGCGCATGCATCTGTGGCAGGTACTGAAAGTGAATTGGTTTAATAAGCTACTTTTTCGTAGCATATATAAATTATATATATGGTATTGTGGTGTTGTTCTCTACACTTAGTAATGAGTGCTTTCAAGTGAATGGGTCTTAACCGCAACAAGGCATTAAGGTCGTGAGTTTTCACCGTGACTCTCCCGTGGTTAAAGTATTTTTCACTTTCCCGGTTCAGACGCATTCACTTGAGAGCACTTTTACCAATTGTTTTAGTAGAATCAGAGGTCAAACATGGAATATTCAACAAAAAATTTGATTTTTAAGCAATTTTTTAAAAGAAATCTCTTTAGGAAGATGATTGTTTCGCTACTCGCTATCTATCGAGGAATAGATAGCGAGTAGAGTAACCAATCAAATTACAGCATTTGCAATAGTATACTAGTACGATTCTACTAAATATATAAATATATATAAATATATACATATATATATATATATATATATATATATATATATATATATATATATATATATATATATATATATATATATATATATATATATATATATATATATATATATATATATATATATATATATATATATATATATATATATATATATATATATATATATATATACAGGGGGAGGACCGAAAAAAGTGGCCCCCCTATGAAGATAGGGTTTTTAGACTATAATTTTGTAAAGCGTGCGGAAAACGTAGAGAAATTCATAAATAGGACTGTACAATTACCAAACATGACCGAAGGACTAACACTTTTGAACCTCAAGTGTAATTTTCATCACACAAACAGATAAATAATAGTATGTTTTGTGATTAAATTGAATAGTTCAAATGGCTTCCCATCAACCGTTGCTGCAGTTGTTTGGCGGTATTAAAAACGTTTTCACGTAATGAACACGTTAACAACTCAACATTGTCACATTAACTTAATTTCTCGTTATCGTGTTGTGTCTTATTTTCAGTACTTTGTTGGCATTCCCTTCGATTTAATAACAGCTTTGCATCTACTACCCATGCACTCCACAAGTTTTTTCAAGTATTCGTCATTTATTTCGTTCCATGCAGTTTTAAGAATTTGGAAAAGTTCAACGATCGCAACGATCCCAAACACACAAGTGGAGTTGTTTCCAAATATCTTGCAAATAAGAAGATTGATGTCATGCGATGGCCAGCTCAGTCACCAGATTTAAACCCTATTGAAAATTTATGGTCTGAATTGAATCGTAAGACCAAAAATAGAAAACCAAAGAATGAAGATGAACTTTTCCAAATTCTTAAAACTGCATGGAACGAAATAAATGACGAATACTTGAAAAAACTTGTGGAGTGCATGGGTAGTAGATGCAAAGCTGTTATTAAATCGAAGGGAATGCCAACAAAGAACTGAAAATAAGACACAACACGATCACGAGAAATTAAGTTAATGTGACAATGGCATTGTAAATTGTACAAATGTGACGTAATGTTGAGTTGTTAACGTGTTCATTACGTGAAAACGTTTTTAATACCGCCAAACAACTACAGCAACGGTTGATGGGAAGCCATTTGAACTATTCAATTTAATCACAAAACATACTATTATTTATCTGTTTGTGTGATGAAAATTACACTTGAGGTTCAAAAGTGTTAGTCCTTCGGTCATGTTTGGTAATTGTACAGTCCTGTTTATGAATTTCTCTACGTTTTCCGCACGCTTTACACAATTATAGTCTAAAAACCCTATCTTCATAGGGGGCCACTTTTTTCGGTCCTCCCCCTGTATATATATACGAAAAGTATGCTACCTTATTTTCAAATTTATCCTTACGAATTTATATGCTTTCCTTCGTTATTACTGTAGTTTAAATTTCAGGGTTATATCCAGTAGTTGGATGGAAAATAGGATCGGAAGTGACATACGTGGCCGAGGGTAATGCTGCAGGGACTGGCACTGCTGTTGAATGGGCGGGAAAAATGGGTAAGGATCTTCGGAACTAAGAAATTACATCAAGCAAATTTTATATAATAAGTATAAATAATGTTAATAACTTCGTATCAGATAAAAAAGTGCTCAATACCAACGTAAAATTGTAGCAATGTGTCGATTTTGGGATTAATATATTAAATTAAATTAATAATCATAAATGCATAAATTCGCATTCATTTGCAATGTACTATGTACACTGTTAACAAACAAACAAATTATGTCATTTGCAGGTAATATTTTTTTCTCTGTCTTCTTTATTTTTTTTATTAAATTTCGTATAATCTGAGCAAAATGTTATTTACCTGCCATTATAACACATGCACATGAATTTCATATTTTCAGCTGTCTCACTACGAGATTGCCACAGCCAAATCAAATTCTTTTTCGATAAATATAGAAGCCTTTACACGAGTTTAAAAATTTCTCTTTCCGTATATTTTTGTTGGCTATATTGCAAATAAATGTCCGCGATTTTGATGACAACGTGCACTGCCTTTCTTTTAGATTTTTATCCGAAAGATAACGTCGCAGAAACGTCAAAGATCGCAAGTTCTGTTGAAGGTTTTATGAACTGAATATTTCCTAGCCACTTACTAACACAAAGCAGCCTAATTTCTAAATGAAGAATAACTACAATGCGAACCATGGTATTAGTTTTATAAGATATTTACGCCGTACGCATTCAAAATGAGCAGTGTTATTCATTAAACTTACGAACATCAAAACAAAGTTGTGAGAAGATCTGTGCGATTTTGATATTTGTCACATGATTAAAAAAAAATGGCGTTGTTCCTTATTTGAGGTGGACCATGCTATTAGTTTCAAAAATATGATAGGACGTCGTTTTTAACTTAATTGGAAGAGGAAACGACCTTTTTTAACCAAAAACAGCATAGGTAACAACAAGAGAATGTTTTAATTTGAAAAATAAACGAACTTGGTGTCATAGTTGGTGAATTTTTCAAAGAATACGTGGAACGGCTGAAAAGAGGGATTCTGGGCTTCCAAAATGGATAAGAATGGGAGGTATTAGGCGTTTGAAGGAGAACTGTTCGTAAATAATCATGATCATCGTCTGTCAACATTTTGAGAAAGTTTGCTTTGCCATATATCTTCAAAACTAGCAATGACTGATTCCTGGTAAGAAATACTAATTCTAAAACTACCTCCACTGGTGTCGTGGAATAAACGTTTGGAACTGGATTGAGGCGAAAAATGCTTGAAATCACAACGGAAGTTTGTCCTTTTGACAGGCAGACGAAATTAGCATGATAAAGCGTGGAAAATGCATGCGTGGGTTAGATTATTGATATTCAATGATGGTATGTGACCGGCGAGGCTGAGGAGTTAAGAAAAAGGTGGTAAAGTAAACGAGCTCTGCTGGTAACTGCGCAAATAGGGATCAGAGGTCTCTTTTGCACATTTATGTACATATGAAAACATGTTGGTCGCTAATAATACGGATCTAAATAATCGTTCTACCACTTCTTTGGCAGGTACCAAAAACCATTCAGGAGAAGTTCCTTTTCCCAGCATTAGGGCATTATCATGTTGATCTCGACTTGTCTGTCAAAACATGAAACTCCGTTGTGTTTTCATACTGTTCGCTTAAACCAGTTTCAAACGTTTCTTCCATGGCAGTAGTTAAGGTATATTTTTGGAATCATTATTGCTTACCAGGAATCCATCATTGCTAGTTTTGAAGATATATGGCAAAGCAAACTTTCTCAAAATGTTGACATACGTTGATCATGATAATTTACGAACAGTTCTCCTTCAAACGCCTAATACCTCCCATTCTTATTCATTTTAGAAGTCCAGAATCCCACTTTTCCTCCGTTCCACGTATTCTTTGAAAAACCCTCAATATTTTCTAACTAAAACATTCTCTTGTTGTCACCTATGCTGTTTTTGGTTAAAGAATGTCGTTTCCTCTTCCAATTAAGTTAAAAACGACGTCCTGTAGTGTTATCATATTGTTGAAACTAATAGCGTGGTCCACCTCTAATATGGAACAACGCGATATTTTTTCAGTCATGTGACTAACATATATCAACATCGCACAGATCTTCTCACAACTTTGTTTTGATGTTCGTAAGTTTAATGAATAGCACTGCTCATTTTGAATACGTACGGCATAAATATCTTATAAAACTAATACCATGGTTCGCACTGTATTATGCAGTGCATTTATTATTCGTACACAGTAAAACATTTTAACTGTATTTCTACGTACCGCTCGTGCATGAACTGTATTGTATAGTTTTTGGCTTTTGGCATAAAATTTATTCGTTATACTTTTAGAAACGTTCTGAATTATGAATTAGATAAACTACACTTGATCATATTCACTCTTCAAGAGTTTTAGTTCAGGCATTGTACCTTGCATGTGTTCATTATTTTGTCCGGCCGCATTTTTTTTCCTGAACGAAACTTTTCCCTTAGGTTTGAACCCTATTACAAATCCAGGTTCAACCTTATGACACAGTAACAATCGTGTTTTCCGATTGATGAAAACGAAGCCGTTGATTAAAAATGCCATAAATGGCAAGATATTATACTCTCTATAATATCTCTATATAACATGCACAGGCTATACCATCGATCATTAGCTTTATTATCACTTAATGAATTGTTCATGATTAGTGCAATGTATTAATTTTAGATTCCAATGGAGTCTACTTTGTTCCAGCCTTTGACGGCCTACAGGTATAATTATCACCTAAATTACACTTAATGAAACTGTGTTTTCGGGACTTATTTGCATTTAGTAAAAGATTTTTTCTTCAGGCTCCTATCAACGATAACAAAGCTTGCACCTCAATGTTTGGCATTACACCCTTAACAAACAAAGCTCACATTGTTCGAGCCATTTTAGAATCTATTGCTTTCAGGTATATATTTATTAGATTGCGAAAACTCAAATCAGTTATCTGTAAAAGTTATTAAAGAAGTAACATCTAGCTACACTTGATAAAGTCACTTTACTGTAATTGCGTTTTTCTCGTCCTCGTGTGGGAGGGGGGATGGGGAAGCAAATAAATATGTTTAGTAAACTTCCTTAAATTCCTCTGTTGGAAAGACATGATAAAGAATTTGACTTTTTTATGCAGGATTTATCAACTTTATGTCACCGTTCAAGAAGAAACAAAAATACCAATTATGTCATCAATAAAGTAAGACTTTTATGTTATCTCTTATCTTAATACATTGTAGTCGCTGTCGCATTTCAAATCAACCATGCAGTTCGCATTTCCCAGATTAGTGGAAACGTCAACCAATCAGAACAACGTATTTTGTACTTAATCACTATTTAACTACAAAACAGTGATTAGAAAGTGATTAATGTGCATTTCATGTAAGAGAGGTCTCGTAATTGATCTCTCCTGTGCTTCTCTGGTTCTCCTCTCTCTTTAAAAATAAACACACCGAATAATAATAAACAAGATTAAAAATTCAAGAAGGTTATCGCGCGATGTCCGTGTCCAATTACTACTCTCCTTAGATAACAGAAACTGACGTACCGCTTACTTGATTTAAGCTATTCTTAAATCTTAAAATTGATACTTTGTTTCTAATCCCATTTCGCATTAAAAACGAGAGCTCCTTCATATCTAAAACTAAAACGCCCAGCTTCAGTTCTCATACGGGGTAAATTCAACAACGAGAGATTACCACGAGTTGCATAACTATGGGTTAATCTTGAGAAATATAGTCATTAAAAGGTACTGGTTTGGTATAATGTACAGGACTTATAAACCATCATCATATCATTTCTTTTAATAGTATCAAAGATGGTCGTCCATGTTTGAGCTGTTTGCCTTCCGCGTAGAATCTTTACCTTCTCTTGAACGCGTTCTAACTTCTCAACCTAATGACGAGATAAACCGAGTAATATCGAACTACAATGCGTCATTTGCGATTTTATCATTACATTGTAAATGCGAAGGTTACGTGTGGAGTTAGATTGACTTTGACTTCCTGCATGACACCAAAATAAGTATATTGGATGTTTCAGGAACAACAAATGGACCATTCCCCTTTTAGACAAACTTTTGAATTAGGAATATTCAAAGAGCATCCTAAATTTAGTAAAATGGCGAAGTTTGGTTGCAAAATATTGTAAAATGTGGAAAATATAGTCCTGTGAAGTTTGCAAATTTTATATACTTTTGTATTATGCGCGGAAAAGTGTAATCACACCTCGAAGTCAAAGAATCATTTGAGAAATCATCTCGAAAGCCTCATCTTGCACTGTTGTCTACCAGCTATATGCTTCCAATAAACCATGTTTCTAAACTCAAAACGTGATAGTGTTTTCTATTCTGAGCTTGACTTCGTGACGAATCAATAAAACGAGTCACGTCGTCAATATAATTTCTGACAGAATCATCTACACCTCAGGCGTTTTTGTAATGAACGTTTCTATAATTTCACTTTAGAGCTGACGGTGGTGTAAGTAGGAATGACTTCGTATTGCAGTTGCTGAGTACACTAACAGGACAAAGTATCGAAAGACCAGTTCAAGTTGAAATGTCGTGTTTGGGTGCGGCATTTTTAGCTGGTCTCGCTGCAGGTGTGTATACGTACTGTTATCGTAGTCGATTATAACTGTCGATTTTGCCGAGTGATTTTCATGCTTCTTCCTAGCCCGTACCCAGGGCCGAAACTAGACCGTTCATTTGGGGGGGGGGGGATCAACCCAAATAACAACTGATTACAAAAGAAATTCGTCGAGCACGACAAGAAGATATGAATATTCACCCCTCCCCCTAGTTAACGCTCTAGTTTCGTCCCTTCTCGTCCCCCAAAATTATGCTCTGTCTGAGGAAAGCTACATACTAAAGTTATGTATACCGAGGCCACTACTTCGGGGGGGGGGGGGGGTTGCCGACCATTTTCAATAAATTGAGGACCGAACACGTTTTTACCTGGTTTTACCAACGAACTTCCCAAAACTGGGGGCGGTGCCGCACCCCAATACCTCCCTTTGGTATGCCCCTGTTTGTGCTACTCCTTGTACGAATTTCTGGTGAAAAGCCCTTTTCAATTTCTGAAATACTCCATCGATAAATGGTTTCGCTAAACGTAAAATCCGTCGTAAAAGTGTCTGTTATGATCACAGCCGCTGATGGTATTACACAAGAAATTGTGAATCAAAAATTGCAAACCGATATTTGCAAAGTGTGCATGTTCGGACTGTTATTATCTCCAGTTTTTTGCACTTGAAGTATTCTCACCAGTAAATCAGCCAGTCAAACCTGTGAAAATAAGAAAGTTTTATCAGCCAGCGTTAAAAAGCAAGCAAACAATTCACTCGTTCACTCATATGCATGTGGTATCTAGGTGTATGGAAATCACGTGATGAACTAAAAGCCATTCGCTGTTCCGAGAAAATATTTCAGCCTCGTTTTGACGTTAGAGATAGACTTGAAGATATTTTTGAAAAATGGAAAGAAGCTTTAGCTAGGAGTCGTAGCTGGTACAGGTGATATGATATGCTAATCAACATACTATCTCTTATTTAACTTAAGAAAATAGTTGGTTTTGTTGCAAAAAATTAATTAGTCTCATTTGAAAGAGATTCAAAAACAACATATAGAAGTCATTTCCGGAGATATTCTTACCTAAATCAACGAACTGTCCGCCATCTTGGATTAATTTTACCCTCATTAACTATGTTTGGTGACGTCACAAGTCACAACAGTGATAAGCCATTTAAAGCTACTTCTAAATACCTACCAACAATCAAATATTGTTTAAAACCTTTTCACTCCGTGTTTTAGTCGAGAGTACTTACCGCACGTGCGGTTATGGACGCATATTATAATCATTGTTTCACAAGAAAATTAAATTGCGTGACCCCAGTTGTGACGTATCATGCATGTCAGCAAATATCCAAAATGGCAGAATACTTAATATTTCTAATCGAAATATCTCATCAAGTAAGTCAGGTATAAAGATTCTGTAATAAACTTCTATAGGTTGTTTTGGAGACTCTTTCAAATGAGACAGTAAAAAAATTGTTTCTATTTCCCCCTTTAAGGCAGACATTTTAACATTTTAAATGTACTCGTTATCACACAAATTTCCTGTGTGAGGAAAGCCGAATACTAAGGTTATGTATACGTAAATTTTTGTAGCTATTTCCCTTTAAGGCAGACATTTTAACATTTTAAATATGTAAAACTGAAAACTGAGGTTACCGTGTAGTTGAAGATGCACTACCTGCACAGCATTGTTATTTACAAAAATTGTACATGTAATGTCTACAATACTAGCGGCTGTGTTGCATTGAATATACATGACGATGTAGATTTATGTTTCACTCGTAGTTTTATGTTTCTGGAACGATGAAGAGTATTTGTAAATCATTTTCATGAATTTGTATGGTGTGTACAGGGGTATGCATGTGATGTAATCTTGAAAGCATAGTTGGGTATAACCCTCGTTAATTATTCATAATTTTGTTATGTTAGAAAGTGCACGTGTTACTTTTTCACGAGAGGAAAAGTGGTGCTAGTCAAATAAAAGAGGAATGGGACGAGTTTTGTTTCTAATCAATATTTGGCGCTTCCCTATCAATTTTGGACTTTTTTAGCTATTTTTGTTGTGCGAAAAATTACGCGGAAGTTAGATGCACAAGGTGTACAATATGTGTTGGAAATCCCTATGAAGTATGTGATTATGGTTTTTTGTGACTGATCAGCGATATGATGACAGAACTGGATTTTTGGGGGTGGGCATAAATTTAGGTCATGGCTTTATGGATACCCTAAAGGTCGAAATGTCGAGAGAGCACTGGGACCGAGTTATCCCCGTGTTTTGTGTATTTCTCACTCACTGGGACTGTATCTACTTCACCAAATTTAGCTAAAGCGCGAGCCCGAAGGGCGAGTAATGATTGTCGCGCTGCGCGCTCCCTCTTTAGCTAACTTTGGTGAAGTAGATACAGTCCCAGTGAGTGAGAAGTGTGACAACCCAAGAATGACTCGATATTGATAGTTATTATATGTATGGGGATACACAAAACACAGGGGCAACTCGGTCCCAGTGCTCTCTCGACATTTCAACCTTTAGGGTATCCTATAAAGCCATGACCCGTAGTTTATATTTATACTAGGTTACCTGCAAGGTAGGGAATGCTGCGGAGCCTTAATTGTTTTATAGGTTATTGAAAAATGACATTTATGCAACCCAAAATATATTCAGTGGGATATTTTGGATTACTAGCATGCCAGTACATTACTCGGCCTTGACTCAGTTTGTCTGCCAGAATATATAATGTTTCAGGCTGGCTTAAGCAAAATCACAGGGAGCCCCACTATGAGTTACGCATTGAATTAGTTAGGGTTGAAGGATTGAACTAATATTGTATTCATTTGTAAAAACCTACTTGAATTTTACTTGAACCCTCGATTACTGCTTAGTATCGCTTGTTTAATACTAAGCAGTAATCAAGGGTTCAATTAAAACTCAAGTAGGTTTTTGCAAATGAATACAATATTAGTTCAATCCTTCAATCCTATAACTAATTCAATGCGTAACTCATAGTGGGGCTCCCTGTGGCATAATGGGTCAAAAGGGGTCAACAAAGTCAAAAGCAAATGCCTTATCGATGAGGAATAATACGCTAACGATTTTCTTACAGCTACAGTGAACTCGGAAATACTTAGTTGTTTTATAATTATGTTTGTTGAAAATATTTGCTGGATCACAAACATACGAAATTTAAAACTGTCATAATTCCACCGCAAATAATGTCGCGTGAACAGCAGATCCGTTTTAGAACATAACATGAATATATAATTATGCAGTGTCTCTGTTCAACTGTGGTTTGTTAACTTCGAATATAGTTGACTGTTAACAAAAATGGTAATGTTGGAAAATTATTATGGACAAAACAAACGCGCTTTAATACAATTTCACAACGCGATACTGTCAAATAGCATGTATCAAATAGCATGTTTAATACGAGATTTAATATTGTTGTGCGAGTAACAAACTCGTTTTGAATTTTAGTACTCGACTATTACCGCAAACAGCAGACTTCAAAAATGAATATATTCAGAAAAACAAATTGTCTTCCTCTCGCATATATAATTTAACCTTGATAAGGCATATGTTTTTGACTAACTACGATTTTTTAAACAGCCAGCCTGAAACATGATATCTTCTGAACACAAGACATAATTGGTGACGAAACACAGGTGAGGAAAGGTGTTCTGCGCATTTCCGAACGCGCATGACCACAATGCACTGCGGTAAACATGGTTTGAGACAATGACATAAACTAGGTTACCTGCAAGGTAGGGAATGCTGCGGAGCCTTAATTATGTTTGTTATAGGTTATTGAAAATTGACATTAATGCAACCCAAAATATATTCAGTGGGATATTGTGCATTATTACTAGCCTGCCAGTACATTACTCGGCTTTAACTCAGTTTGTCTGCCATGTTTCAGGCTGGCTTAAGCATTAAGGGGTCGACGAAGTCAAAAGCCAATGCCTTATGGATAAGGAATTATACGCTAACGACTTTCTTACAGATACACTGAACTCTAAAATACTTTGTTGTTCTATAATTATGTTTTTTGGAAATATTTGCTAGATCACAAACGCACGAAATTTAAAACTGTCATAATTCCACGGCAAATAATGTCGCGTGAACCGCAGATGCGTTTTAGAACATAACGTGAATATATTATGCAGCGTCTGTTGATTATTAGCACAGACGCTGCATAATATAGTAGTTGATTATTAGCACAAATGGCAATGTTGGAAAATTGTTATCGACAAAACAAACGCGCTTTAATACAATTTCACAGACGCGATATTATCAAATAGAATGTATATTAAGATTCCACTGCAATTTATATTTTATATTTATTTATATTTATTTAGCTTTGCCACAAGGGCAGGGTCACCACAACAGCGTGAGCCAATTACTGTGGGCCCGTAGTACCCTATCCCACCCTGTCAACTTTCCTGTGGGAGGAAACCGGAGTACCCGGAGAAAACCCACGACTTTCGGCAGAGTGTTGACTTTACTCTTTTCACATGAGGACTGGGTTCGAGTCCACCTTACTGGGGATCGAACTGGGAACCTTAGAGGTGAAAGGCGAGTGGTCTGACCACTACACCACCGAAGATTTATACGAGATTTAATATTGTCGAGAATAATACGAGATTTAATATTGTCGTGCGAATAACAAGTTTTAAATTGTAGTACTTGACTATTACCGAAAACAGCAGACTTCAAACATGAATATATTCAGAAAAACAAATTGTCTTCCTCTCGCATATACAGGTATAATTTAACCTTGATAAGGCTTTTGCTTTTGACTAATTATGATTTAAACAGCCAGCCTAAATCATGATATCTTCTGAACACAACTGAGACTTAATTGGTGACGAAGCACAGGTGAGGAAAGGCGTTCTGCGCATTTCCGAACGCGCATGACCACAATGCACTGCGGTAAACATGGTTTGAGATAAATTCTCCCCTACATACACAAATTAGGTCTGCTGCTTCGCTCGCTCGCTTCAGGCTCGCTCGCTCCGCAGCAATTAAAGGTTGCCTTGTGTGTTTGCAGTTATAGATTTGTATGCTAATTATGTGGTGGTATTGGTTAGATTACTGAATTTAATCTCATTAATTTTGCGAGGTATGTCAAAAGTTATTGTAACACGAAAAGTTTTCTTTCACGAAACTATGTGCAAACATTCTACTATCGGTCTCAGTGAAATGCGGGCGTCAAAATCTGGTTGATATTGCTAAAACAATGGGATACATTATCAATAAATAACTTGGTATTGCATACTAATAAAAAACATCTTCATGCGCACACTACATTGCCAAATTGCATGGTAATTTAAATATAACTAGTTATGTATTTTGTTTCAAAGGATTGTTTAGCGTTTTTTACATATCCACGTTCATCTTTGCCCTTGTACGCATTGTTTCACGCTTGACACCGTTGCCACATTTTTACAGTGGTAATCTTAACCCTTTCTTTCCGCACAATCATAGATTTTGTTTACATTGTATTTATAAACATTCTATTCTTCAACGACCATTTTTCGAGAGCAGCAAGCTCACTATTTAAACCTCCATTTAATGAAGAAATGTCGGTAATCTGTGCACGTTCAGGCAGCAGCAGTGTCGTCAGCAAACATATTGACTTTTGAATTTGGCAAATGCAGAGGTAGGTCATTTTAGAATCGCAGTAAAAGAACCGTGAATGTACCCGGACTGAACCCTGTGCTTTAACTGGAAAACCCATCCTAGTAACCTCGTCTTAATCAATCCTAGTAACCTCGTCTTAATTTGGATTAAATTAAACAATATCTTTAATGTTTTATCAGAGCACACTCATTTGAATGACCGTCGCGAAAGGCCGAATTTTTCCATAGGCCTCCCAACTGCTCGCACGCAGTGGCTATTATAGCCTATCTATCTAGGCAGTCGCGTGCGTGCGTGCATAGCTGGGCGGCTATTATTATTATTATTATTATTATTATTATTATTATTATTATTATTATTATTATTATTATTATTATTATTATTATTATTATTATTATTATTATTATTATTATTATTATTATTATTATTATTATTATTATTATTATTATTATTATTATTATTATTATTATTATTATTATTATTATTATTATTATTATTGCTTAGACGTGCTCTGTACATGTCTGCAGTTTTATTGGAAGTTTCGCACATGAATCACATTTTTGATATTGTGTATAAAGGTGCTTAATGATGATTCGTTCAAGTTTTAAACATTGCATGTATAGCCATTTAAATCATTATTCCTACTATTAGTACTTGTATTTGTCGTTTTATGTGATTCATGTATCCAGTTGTAAATTACCTTAATAAGAGTGAGATTTACAATTGTCTATATAAGTAAAATGTTTATTTCAATAAAGTTTTCATTATTTAAACATATTTATACACGGTAGCCTTTCAGTTTCCTGATTTTCAAAGGGCCGTGCTTTACATAAATTACAATATATATGAACAAAAACTATTGATTACTAATCTACAAGATTTAAAATTACTTAATTAAACTACATGCATACCTATATACACAAATATTTACAACAATGTTTAAATTTCACACTGTGATGAGTAATGTCATGCTCTACTATCGAGAATTATAGGGTTTGTATTAGCCGTTTAAACGAGTCTTTCGAAAGAAATTGGTATTTTGCCACGACTTTATCAGATAATTTATTTCATGCAAGTGCGCCTCGGTAAGAGAAGCTCTTTTTTAGAAAATTTGTTTTAGATTTTGGTAAATGTAGTTTTCGATTATTGCTTCTCAGACCATACGTATCATTCTGACAGGTACTAAATAATTCAGTTAAGTATTTTGGTGTCATTTCTCGTAGTGTCATAAATGTCATTAATTGTTGGCGTCTGTTAAAAATATTTTCAATTGGTTCCCAATGCAGGGTTTTGAAGATGTCAGTACTTCTAACTTCGTAGCTTGAGCCAGTAATAATTCGTGCTGCCCTTTTTTGTAATTTGTAAAGCTTATCCATGTGAGTAACGTTTCCTTGCTGCCATACTGTTGAGCAGTAAGTGAAATGTGGCAATACAAAGGCATTGTACTTAGTAACTAATGCGTCTGTTGTGATATAGTTTTTTGCTCTTCTTAGTAAAGCAATGTTTTTGGAAATTTTTTTGCATTGTGTATCGGCTTGTTCATGTCAACTGAGCTTTTCGTCTACAATTACGCCTAGAAATTCTTTGCGCGCTACTCTCTCTATCGTCTGTTCACCTATGACAATTTCTGGGTTTGAGTGCATTTGGTTTAACCTATTCCTGGATCCTATAATGATATACTCAGTTTTCTCGACATTTAGTGTTAGTTTGTTTGATATCAACCATTTGTGGACGTTCTCAAGGTCTATGTTGAGTTTCTGCTCGATTTCCACGGATGAGCCTCCACAACAGGAGATATTTGTGTCATCCGCAAACATCGAAGCTTTTGTAGATGTCAAACAGTTTGGTAAATCGTTTATATAAACTAAGAAGAGTAATGGCCCAAGATTTGACCCTTGCGGCACTCCGCAAGTAATGTTGGCAGTATTTGATATTTCATTATTAATTTTACAAACTTGCTTTCTTCCCGAGAGATAAGATATAAACCATTGTAATGCGTGCCCTTGTACGCCATAAGTTTTTAACTTAGCTATAAGCATTTTGTGGTCAACTGTGTCAAAGGCCTTTTTTAGGTCGAGAAACAGCACACCGTTAATTAGTCCTCTGTCCATGTTTACAAGGTATTGGTTCGAGGAACATAAGAGTGTTGTCTCTGTTGAATGATGGGTTCGAAAACCTGACTGATTAGTTGATAATAGCTGGTAATTGTCAAGAAACTCACTTAATTGTCGGTAGACGAGTTTCTCAAAAACTTTCGCAACCGCTGATATTACTGAGATAGGCCTGTAGTTTCCACACTCTGTCTTGTCTCCTGATTTATAAATAGGAGTTACTTTGGCTAGTTTCATATCATCTGGAAAAATTCCAGAATTAATGGCTAAATTGAAAATGTAAGTTAGTGAATTTACGATGGTTCACCAGCAGCTAATAAAAGTTTGTTAGAAATTTTGTCAAGACCTGCGGATTTTTCATTTTTTATTTTACTTATCTCGTTTTTGATATCCTCAAAAGTAATGTTTCTGAAGTTAAACACTTGTGAACTGGGCGTAACGTAACTCATTGGATTGATTTCAGAGCTAGGGAAATTATCTCCTAATTTTGGACCTATTGTTGAGAAGTATCTGTTAAATTCGTCTGCAATGTTTTTGTCTCCAGTTACTTCTACGTTCTCGGTTTTTATTTTGTTGATTATCGTAGATTTTGATTTCTTATTAAGAAGTTCGTTAATTGTTTTCCATCCGTCTTTGCAATTTTTTGAGTTCTCTAACTTATGCTTAAAGTATTCAGCCTTAGTATTTTTAATAAGTTGGTTTAGATTGCTACGACAGTCTTTGTATAATTCTGATCATGGTATCTCGTAGAGTTATGTTTTATTGCTTTCTTTTTCAAGAAGTCTCTATGATAATTGAGGCTCTTAATTTCATTTGTCATCCAAGGATTATATTCACTTTTAACTTTTCTTTGTTTTTAATGGCTATGGTTTTTCCAGTAGACGTATGTAAGCAACCTCGCCCCAGGGTCATCTTTGTGGGCGCGGTGAGGAAATACATGACCCTGGTGAAGGCTGTAAAAATCTCCAAGGTTCTTGGAGATTTTCGAGCATGCGCCGTCAGTGAATAATGTGGCGCTGACTCAAGTTACCACTGGCACAGAGCATTGGCGTGCAAATTTTCACAATGTATACAGAAATTTACGCTCACATAAAAACAATATTTCAAAGAATGTTTTTTAAGGTGTGATACTCAACATTAAAAAACTTTTCAAACCAACCACAAGTTGTATATAAAAGCCCCAATCTAATAAATGTGCAGAAAACAGGAAGTAATATTATGCTGTCATTTCGTTAAACCAATCACACTTATTGTCACAAACCCTGACTGGTCGAATGTGTTAACCAATGAACAAGGAAATTAGGACAGCCTTTACCAGGGTCATCTATTTCCTCACCGCGCCCACAAAGATGACCCTGGGGACGAGGCTGCGTATGTAAGCAGTTTTACAATCTCGTTCCCCGAGCCTGCGATCCCTTGGGAAGGAAACGGAGGCTCTGGGATAATCCGTGATCGACATACAAAAAACTGTATGTCGCCCGTACTACGCATGCGTTGCAAATAAATAGATTCAATAAGCCGCAATAGGGAAGAAGCTGGTATATAAGTGACTTTCCATAACCAATAGGTAAGACAGAAATCGTGTCTTTCCGGTCCACAACAACTGGCTTTACCGCTTCGTATTGACACTCCTTCAATTTGAGATCCTTCTTACCCAGTCGCTCTAACGCTTCGTCCAACACAGAATGAAATAAACTAATATTTTCCACTGACATTACAAACAAAATAGTAAAAATACTGTTCCACAAAACTTAAGAAAAAGGCTATTGCGACTTATTGAATCTATTTATTTCCAACGCATGCGCAGTACGAGCGACATACAGTTTTTTGTAAGTCGATCACGGATTATCCCAGAGCCTCCATTTCCTTCCCAAGGGATCGCAGGCTCGGGGAACGAGATTGGCAGTTTTGCTGTATCTGCAAATGGCGAATGCATCTTGCTATTGTCGTCGAACCGTGCTGTTAGCTTGTAGCCAATCACAGCTTGTCCAGCAAATCCGATCTTGTACCATCGTCGTCCCCAGAGCCATTTTCCAAACTCGCGGTCAGTCGTGGAAAAAATGGTCTATTTCAGGGCTTTTACATGAAGTATTGCACAAGTACCGAACAAAATGGATGCGAAGTCAGGTTCAAACTCTTCTCTTTAGCCGGTAGTATGAAAAGGTAAGCGACTTATTACCAAACAAGACGCTTGATAAGCGCTTACTCGAGCTAAAGGGGCACTCTGTTCCTAGGCCAGTATGGAAAGTTTGTATTGTGCAACCGATCCCTCGGTAGGCACGGTTGCCGGTTGCGCAGTTTTGATGTTCCCTACATATTAAATTTTAGAAATCTCGACCACGCAATTTGCAAACTTTCCAGCAGGCTCCCAGGTAGCCAAATAATTCATGGTAAATATATTTTTTGTCAATAAATATGTAATAGTTATGCATGTGGTGTTTAACTGGTTATTAGTCCCAGTGGCGGATCCAGGGTAAGGCAAAATAAATTATAGCAGCTCCTGACGAGAAAGTTCGCAAATTGCGCGCCCGAGATATGGAGAATTTACTATAAAATATATAGGGAACATCAAAACTGCGCAACCGAGATCTTGGTCGCACTATACAAACTTTCCAGGCTGGTAGCAGCTCAATTTTAAATTCAAAATAACTTTATAACAATGTCATAGGTTATGAATTTCAAAAGAATAAAATCTAACCAATGAAGTTGCTTTGAAAGTATTTTAAAATGTAAATGTATCCTAGAATGAGCTGTGGTAATTTATTTTGACTTACGCTAGATCCGCCACTGATTAGTCCAGACCTGCCAACTCACACAAATTCATAATTCATCGTGTGACGCAAGGTAAATCTGTTCTCACAACCTGGAAACCATTTCACACGATTTTTAGCTTTTTTGTTTGTAACCAAAATAAAGTATTTTGCAAATAAAAATTATTGCACTTGCATGCCCAAATATCGGGCTGGCTTGACTCATGATCAAGAACAGGCAATACGTTGCTGTCAATGCTAATTGCTTAAATAATCACATGCCTGTATGAGTTGTAACAAATATAACGATGTGTCAGTGGCGACTGGCAAAATAAGTATTGCACAAAAAAAACAGACTGAAATTATGACTCTCGCTTTACTGTCTGCCATTGGTTTTCTTTCCTCCTAGCGAATGATGTGGTTAAAATCGATATGATTTCTATAACAATTAGTGAAATATTTAATTGCATGGATCTACATGTGCAAACACCAGTTATCTGTGTAAGCGAATCAGTTTTTGCTGAATAGCAAAAATTGTAGTACTGAAGTAGCATTGGTTTGCCTTGCTCGTCAGGTTTGTCTTAATGAACAGTACAATTTACAAGGTTTTGTCATATTTGCTGTCAACTAGATTTTGAAATTTCCAAAATTTCAAACCGAAATTTCAAACAAAGAATTAACAGAACATGATAATAAATTTGTCAGTTCTATGACTGTCATATGTCACACCAGGCACAAACTGCTAAAAGTAGCCAAAGTAGACACGAGTAAAAGACATTTAAAATCGCATTAAGTACCTAAAGAAAAATAGTGAACCTGAAGCGAGCTAGATATACACACAAAAAAGAACAGCAAGCCAGCACGGCGACTAATGTGTCGTGAATAACTTTTAAAAAGCAGTGATATAAGAACATTTAATATCTTCAAATTTCATCAGTGCGTGTGTTCGAACCGGTAGCCTATCAGCTAGACAAAAGCTTTAGTATTTTTGTTTTGCTGTGTTGTAACTAAAATATATACATGCCTCACAAAATTCTTTTGAAACATTTTAAGGCATAAAAAGCATAAAACAATAACAATAAGGAAGCCATTCAAGTGTACTAGCTCAGTTAAAACAACAATTTTCATGGCCGATAAAATTGTTCACCGTGGACACAAACCAAACACTAAGAGAGTGTCTAAATATCCCGCAGAAGTCTAAGAAGCGATTTTTGTTCTTAAATGCATCAGAACATTTCGATGTTTTGTAAGATAGCACCAACCAAGTTATAAACTCACTGGGAGCTGTGTTTTACATACCAAGAAGAGTCTTGAGGACAATTGGTATGCCCAGCGAACAGCACGTCAGATCACGGTTTAGAGGCTATTCAACTGTTGTTGACAATCTCGAAAACTCAATACCATTGGAAAGTTACCACCAAATTTGAAGCGAAGAATTGAATGGAGAGATTTGGTGTAGGAATTGATACAAAACAAGACTAAATTGCACAAGTCCCGTAGGAATGTATATGGTTATTATCATTATGAGCGGGCATGCAAAAAAAGAAAAACGAATGAATTTTCAGAGGGAAATGCTCTCCCATATCAAAGTACACGTTCAAATTTTGTCGCCTAAAATTGCACTTCAACTTGTTTCTTCTGTGACGAGTTTGAAAGTGATGTGAGGCTGTGTAGTGCACAAACAGCTTAGATCAAAAAGTGAGAGATGTAGCTACAAAACTTGGTGCAATAATTCCACACCACAATTCACCAGGCGCTCCAAGAAATACGAAACAGCTTTCCCTCTGAATTTGGAATTGATGTTGCACTCAAAAACGCGAAAAAAGGAACTCGTGACAGATCTTGCAAGTTATGGAATAAGCCTGTCGTATGACAGAATACGAGAGGCTGAGCTTTCAATTAAAAAGCATCTTTCTAAATTGTATCAAGAACAGAGAGTTGATTTGTCCACGTACGCTTAGGAAAGGCTTGTTTACTACCGCCGCAATAGACAACATAGACCACAACCCTTCATCACCGACAGCCACGGAAGCTTTTCATGGCACCAGTATATCGATCTTTCAACATCCTGAACAGGAGCAAACGTAGGAAGTTCTTCCCTTATTTCATACAGGAATCGAGAAATTGGATGTTCCTTTAAAATTACAACGGAATTATTCAACAATTTTCCCTGCCAAAACGGTTCCCTCGGAATAGCCATTACAACAAGTTTGTGCACAAGACATACTGTAACTTACAACGATAGTTCAAGGTTCTTCTAAAAATGCTTGAGACTAAGCACCCAGATATTTTCTGTGAGTTTCAAAAAGGCCGTTTTACCTATGAAAAGACTGACAGACCATTCTCCTGTACGGCCGAAGATCAGGCACACGAGCAAAATAATAAGGATGTGAAGACGGATGGAAAAGCAGTTGGCATACTTGATAATGAGAGTTCCTTGATGAAATGGATGATTGGTGATCCAGAGATTGCGCGCTTGGTGTAGAATTTCAATAACGAACAGCATGTAGCAATGAACAAGCACTATGAAGACACAGATGCTCATGAAAATAGATTTCGCAAAGATGTGAAGAATTTTAAGGAGTGTGTTGTCGGGGTTGGAAACCCGTTCAGTTAAGACGACGATTCGTTAGTTCAGATTATGTCCAGAATAGTTACGAATAACTATTCTCTTGAATCGGTGAAAAATGCAAAGAAAATTGGAGACGATCAGTACAAGGACTATGTCAAGAAGAGGCTTGTAAAATGTGAAAAGTCTATCCATCTTACTATTCCAAAGAATAATCTTCCACTTTTTCGAAAGAAGAACACGGTATCCACGTCTAATGCAAAATTGAAAGTAGCTTCGCTCAAAGATGATTGCAAACTCTATGCATCTCTTTGTATCGCATGCCAGTCGAGAATGGCGATCTCGCCGAATTCTTTTCTCATGAAAACCACTTTTATCCTCCTTCAATTTCTGAGTATGGAAAGTTGCGAAAAAGCACCAAAGCTGACTTTGTTGGCATTTTAGAATCCGCCGGGGAAACTAGAGAAATTTCGCCAGAAGATGTGACAATGAAAGTATTTCATGGGGCTGCTATTGTACAAATGACAAGATCTTCAACTGTCAAGACATATGGAGAGTACAGCAAAAATATCGTTTGGTCATTCGTTTTGAATTCCAAAGGCACGATCACGCGGGTAGATATTGTTTTCGACATTTACAACAATGTCAGCTTGAAAGCGGAAACCAGAGAAAGAAGAGGTAATGGTGTGAGAATCTAAGTAAAAGAAAGCACACCGGTTTGGAAAAATTGGCAGCAATTTCTACAAGTTGATGAAAACAAATCGGAGCTTTTCCACTTACTGGCACAAGACCATCTCAAATGTGATACAGTTCAATGTTTTGAAGAGCTTGTTGTAGCAACAGATCGCACAGAAGTGGTTAACTTCAGGAAATTATGATGGCCTCAACGTATATCCCTGCAACCATGAGGAAGCGTATACCCGTATTCTTCTATCCATGTCAAAGACGCTGCTTCCTGTGGTCATCGGAAAATTGTCATAAGAACAGTGGATAAGATGTTATAGTAATCGCACTTTCTTTTTTTCACCAACTGGGTATTGATGATCTTTGGATAGAATTTGGTGTCGGGAAAAATAAGCGCTGCCTGCCAATTCACGAGTATGCATGCAGCTTGGGAAGACGTGTATGTGATTAATTGCGTTTTTGGTTTGCTTAATTTACTGGTTGTGACACTGTTTCTTCATTTTGTGGGAAAGGAAAGAACACTTGTTGGAGTACACAAGGTACTAAAAGGCTATTTTCCTATCTTTTTAAAACAAATACAGCATGTGCAGCACGATATATTTAAAGATCTAATTTACAAAAAATGATATTGATTTTTAATTTCCAAATGGGTGTAGATTGTCACTTTGCAATCAAGATGTTAGAAGCGAAGATCTTCTTGCTGTTGAACGCTATGTTGTTTTGCTGTACGATAAAACTACCAGTTTGTCCGATGTTAGAGGTTCACATTTCACGCATATTTTTTTTCTTTATTTTCTCGCTATTTTACGAATTTCTTGTAGATTCAGCTTGATTAAAGCACATAAATTGTATTATTTTTACTTTCTTGCAAGAGACAACAGATGCGCAAAAATCACTACAATTCCAACGGGTACATCCCGCCTCGATTTTTGCATACTTCATGCTTTAAATATATTGTATACCAAATAAATTCTTTTCGTTGATTTTCGCAAAATGTCCTTCGACCTTTGTCATTCTGATGTTTTTTTTATCATCCAGAAATATCGAATTTCGGACCATACTGGCCCTCCTTTAAGGACGCCATCTTGGATTCCGAACTTGAAAACGTTGGCTTAACGCTTTCAAGTTTATTATGCGCAGAAGCATATGCGTGAAATATGACACTGCTCCTTTAACGAAGTGAGAAGGCACTTGTTCACGGAAAAGGCTTGTCCTAGTGAAAATCTTCCACCTACAAAAGATGCTTTCCATCAACATACTAAGAGAGCTATATTTCAAGAAGGGTAAGTATAATTTTATAAGATTTATGTACATAGTCTATACATATTTGTGTAAATAGACAAACTCGTACAAATTATTCCATTCTTTTTCCACTACCATAATACTGTTCAATTATTTAATTAAGATTTGTTTGGGGACAGTCTCTTGTAAGTCGCTGAATGGGGGTGGATGGAAAATAATGACAACGTTTCGCCAGGTGCGTCGAAAACTTGTCAAGAGTTAATAAAATGCGGGTGCAAACAGGAATGCTCAACAAAATGCAAGTGCAGAACATTCGCATACCACTGTACCGAGCTTTGCAATTGCAAAGGGCAGTGTTCACAGGAATTTGACAATTGAACCGTGCAGTTTAAGTTCCAAATACATTAGTTGATATCAAATGGTTACGCGCCATTGCTAATTTGAGCTAAGTTAATATTTACTTACCAGCTCTATAAATTCTTATGTAATTCATACGGAAAGTGAGGAATTAAATCACTTTTGAATTAAAATAACTTAGTTGTTATTTGTATACGTTTATAAGTTATGTTTAGTTCGTACAAGCCCCTGAATTTCATGGGGGACTGGGTGCGAGTTAGAATGCTCTAAAATACCCCTTTCAGGGCATTTTGGCGTTGGGGTCCCGATCCTAACTGTTTCAGCTCCTTAAAATCTGTATGTGTACGAAATTTCGTGCTGGTATCATTAAACGTACAATATTTCTTTTATCTACCCCACTAATGTTTGAATAGTATGATTTGGCTAACATAAAGTAGGTAATATGATTGCAATTACACATAGACTAAAATCTGCATGCACTGTTTATGAGAAATCTAACATAAATAATAATATGAACCTAATGTCCAATCATGTACTGAATTTATTAGGATGGCAATTTTAACACTCAAAGGGATGAAAAACAATAACTAAAGCAAAAATCTCAATACTTTACAATATAGGTCTCTGGGCTTCATGTTATTGTTAACTGTTATGCAGAATGACATCGGTACGAGGCGCAACTATGTAGGAAACTGAAAATTTGAGCCCTTTGCTGTGCTCTCGACTAGGGTCTAGAAAACAATTTTCACTTCACGTGTCTGAGAAATGAAATATCTTTTGCAGAAACTATCACTTTCTAACTAGCACGCATTGTTCAAATTCGAAAAGTTCTTGCTCACAAGACCTGCAGTTTTGTCACAAACTGCCATTTATTGTACGACGACACGGATTATTCAGAAGGCTCACTCTATGATAAAATGCTAGTGACTCCTTCCGCGGTTTGGCGCGCCCATTTCAGCACTCCAAACAAGTGTTTTGTTATTTTCCACTCGCCACACTGACGTTGCTTAATTTTCACAATATTTATTAACGTCAAGAATTTGTGCAGGTAGCCGTTTCATCTTTCAAGGGTTAGAATTACGATTAGAAACATTTAGAATCCATTTCAAAAGATTTTTGTTCTTGAAAATGGCATTATGTCCATTTGAATGATGGAAGCAAGTAGCGAACTGCTTTGCACTTGTTTACCTCGATTAAGCTCGATATGACAAGCGGACAGGTTTCATGAACCTTCTGTTTCATCGAAACATTAAGGTTGACGTCTACGGCAAGCGACAGCCGACAGAGCGGCTAACCTCGATACCTCTTGCGATAAAAACAAAATCATTGACCGTGAAATATTTTACACCTATACCTATATTCAAGTGACCGAAAATGCCGCATAGAGACACATTGTATGACTACAAAACGTGTAGTTTGATGCTCAATGATTTTCTGTCCACATGGCTTGACGTTTGACTTGTGGTGTTTGAAGTTGCGGTTTGCTATTGGACTGCTAGACACACTGACAACGGTTTAGCTGCAAACGTCGAACGTCAAGGGGTTGGGACTGAATAATTGCTTGTCAGTGATAACTTTCCATACAAAGTGCCTAAGTGCAGCCTTTTAATAAATGGTGTACCATTAACACTTCACGAATTCTATGAATTGTATTACAAACGAATTTCTTGAGGTTAGCTGTTTGGCTAAACGGCGATCTTAAGGTGTAAAATTACTGTTCTGTGACACGGATAAATGGATGAACCAGTCTCCACAACTGAGAACCGACTGGGGTTATGTTTCCATGACACGCTATAATACAGTCACGAATTATAGTTGATTGTCTTTCTTATAAGAACGACGAATTTGATTGGTCGTTCTTATTTCGTGACTGTACTATTGCGTGTAAGTAAAATCCCAACTCGGCGCCCGCTTAGGCGCTCACTACCAGTGCCGACATCTAGTTTACATCAACAAACTGTCAAGCGTTGTGCTTGGAGGAAATTGCTCGTAGTGAATTAGTGATCTGGTATTTGCGATGAGCGAAAAAGAGCCTTTAGTGAAACTTCTACTTTCCACGTTCGGCTGAAGTCATCAAGACTAAGAGTGAACGCTGATTGAACAAGGTCTGTTCAGGTAATTTATCATTCATTAGCCTGAAATGTCAGGTGTTCTATACGTATTATTAACGACATTTCGAGAAGTGAACGATCCTTTTAGTGAAATATTGTATTAGTTGAATACGTGATGTCTTGAATATCTATTTACAAGTAACAACAGTCGAATTAAAGATTAAACAGTGACAGTAGTATTGAGTCAAGTTAATGTGTTTAAAATAGTTTATTTTAACACATTAACACATTAAGTAACTGATAAGTGAATGATTGTCACCAAATAACCTCCATGATCATTCATTTAAAACAACGATGTCATTTGCAGATGCATGTGTGCTTTGTATTCCTATTTTTTTTCTTTTCTAAATTGTTCAATACTATAGCAAATTATCATATTGTTGTTTGTTCATATAAATTTTAAGGTAAAAAACTAATGACGAACTATTAAGACCACCAGATTACCCTGTGTGGTCACGACAATGACGACATCGAGTTCGCTCACTTTGCGGTCATAGTCACTCTTCCCACATTTTCTATGATTAGTTGTTTTTAAATTCTGTGGTATTATTATAGCGAGTCATACTTAAATTGTCTTGAAATCCGGTACATTGTAAACAGGGTGCAAGTGCTAGCCCACGCGGTGCCCCGTAGTTATTCTTCAAAATGTTCATAGTCAAAGCCACGGTTCAGTTGCTCGTTTCCGGACACGACGCTAAATAAGTCACGTTCTTTTTATATATGGTCTTGTCATGTTCTTTTTATATATGGTCAGAAGCCGGAACATAGAATTCTCGCGGGAAAACGCACGCGTTTTTCAGGCGTTACATATTTTTTCATATCTTTACTAGTGAAAATATGGAAAATACGAGTGTTTTGGTTTACGGTAAAACACCGATAACCATATAATAAATATGTATATCAGTGTCAGTAAACATAATCGTCATATTCATATTATATGGTTGTTTCACTATAGACATAACAGTTGATAAGGAAATCCAAAGCAGAAATGTATGATCCAGTCTTCGAAGATGAATTCTGTAAAGACCGAAATCAATCTTTTCGAACAGCTGTTCGTGCTCCAAAGAGAAAGCAACAATTTACGAGGTGTCATGAGAGTGATGCTGAACATAGTGGCTCACCAAACACTGCGACTGCTGCAGGATGGACAAAATACAACTGGAAGCGCTTCTTACCTTGGGCTCCAAGGGCGAAGGGGTATGTGTGTACAGTGTGAATGGGAAGGACCCAATGTTCCAATTTCAGGCCATTAAATTTCATGTATTCACGCGACTCATGGGCGGACTGGCTCACTGGCAATTTTCCGGCCTCGGTGGGGAATAAAATCGGGTCTTTGTACAACTGTACAAGTAGATAGTTTTTAAAATAATAATTAAATTCTATTCTAGTAAATGAGATTAACGACATGTTGTAATTCGAGCATGCGGAGCGTCCAGAATTGTCATAATTAACTTAGTTCAGTTGAGATAGTTTGTCGTTATTCGAATCCTTGTGAACTTTGATCCCCAAAGCTCTCCGGTTCTCGGTCCGCGCCCGAATACTTGACCGCTCGGTCTGTCCCGGCCTATTTCTTTCGTTCCAGACTTTAGCGATAACATAACCGAAAGTTCGTTTCATTGAATTTGTTTTTGGCTTTGACAACAACATTACCACGCAGAATTGTGTTCTATTATGCACATACGATTTAAACCAGTCTAGGGGTTTGTTTTGAATTACATAAATACGCAACCTTTTATGTCATGAATTTCGTTCTCATTCTTCTCTCCGAAAGGATAAGCAATCCTTCAACTCTTAACAGACCTCACTGTTTTAGCGTTAGGTCTGTAAACAGGCTAGGCAAAACATGAATATATGAATAGAACCCCCCCCCCCCCAATTAGCGTTTTAGCTACACTCCTGGTCACGTGTACAGTATGTCACGAAGACTGATTACAACCAAAAATAGAGAATATTACCCAATGTTAGTTCTCCAAACAATTTGGGAGTTTAAGCAACCAAATGCAATAATTATGTTAACTGGCGGCTTCAATCATACCTCGACTGGTTTTAAGCAAAAATATATAACCCATGTAAATAATCTTGAACAGTTGGTGACCTTTAAAACAAGAGATTCCGGTATTCTAGACTGGCTATTTACGAACAGACCTAAGTTGTTCGGTGTAACTCAATAACCTAAGATTGGATCGTCAGATCATCATTCAATTCCGGCTAAACCTGTTCTTGGTGCTGAGAATAAATTAATAAGTATATATAAAGTACGTGATATGAGAGATAGCGCGTTGTGTGCGTTATAGGAAGATGGATTACTCAAAAAGACTGGTCCTCTGTTCTCGAAGCTAATACGTGTACAGAAAAATTTAATCTTTTCTTCACGGATCTTAGCCAGGCCCTTGATTGACTTCTTTCGCAAAAAGTCGTAAAAAAACATCCATCGGACAAACCTTGGATCACTAGTAAGGTTAAAAGTGGATATTTAAACGTCAATCACCCTTTATCCAACAAGAGAAAATGTCGTCAGCATACCGATTTTGGAGGAACAAAGTCCAACAATCCATTCGTACAGCAAAACACCGATATTATAATACTAAAGTTACTGATGTACAGAAAGTAAATCCTTTTTTGTACAGATATTTCACTGTACAGACCAGACCGACCAAGCGAGGTTAATAAAAAGTTTATTATATGGGATAAGGTCTTTAACATTTAAATAATCGTATATTTCTTCAATAAAATCGTTCATATAATAAAAACCCTTTAATGATACGTTCCATGAGTGTATATTTGGATTTTTTGCAGGTAGCCGAAAAAAATTGCAGTTAGCTCTGTGTGGTTCAAACTTGCCCACTTTGCTTGAATTAGTCAAACCACACAACACTTGTTAGTTGCGACCAAGGATTTCAGTTAGCTTCAGGCACTTGCAGGTAGTGCTGCTGTCCTAGGATCCCAACATTTGACAGGCATGATACGTTCACAAGATTTGTATTGTTCTAGTGTTCCTCCTCCGACTCGTTTTCATACGTGGTTTGAATTTGCTTATGTGTTTTAAAATGTGTTGTTTTTCCTACGTTTTAAATCGTAAAAAAGTATTTAATTAATAGGTTGCAAACGGTTTCTTACCTTAAAATAGTTTAACAAAGTTTGATGCTGTGATGCTTGTACTTTTTTGTAATGTAAATTTCTTCATTTGTTTTATTTCGTCAAAAGTATAAAAAATCAAAACAACTTTAATTGGCTGCCATTTTGTGATGGTCAGCCTGTGGCCTGTTTTATACGTTGCATTTCAGCTATGATGAATGCAATTCAAACACTTGAGGGATTTATTATTAACTTATGTTTACTAGACTTTGTGTGTCAAAGGTTTACGTAGGCTTGCTCACAGACAGCCCAGCGCAGCATGTACGATGATCTTTGATTCGTCTGTAGTTTTGGTCAACTCTTATTTCAATTTTTAAAATGAAATTCGAATGTTCCCTGTTGTTGACGGATGTACATTTTACCACAATGCAATGCATTGCGTTCTGCAGTCTTTCAGAAAGGCAAACTAACGTTTTTTGACAAACAGGCTGGAGACAATAGGTTATTTCTTACCCTTTCAGTACTTTATACTTGATACCCACAATGCATTCTGTTAAAATATACATGTCTCCATCGTTTCGTGATGGTCAATTGTAAAATGTACTACTAAATGTTTTTTAATTTATTGTAATTCCTTTTTAACAGTCACCCTGCTAAGCACGGCTTGGACGACTCTGGTTTTCTTTCCTTTATTTTCTTGTCATGGATGACCCCAGTTATAAGCAAGGGTTTTAAGAACGTTCTAGAGATATCCAATCTAGGCAAACTATCACGTGAGGATTTAGCTGCAGTGAATTATCGACGATTTCAACGATTTTGGAGAGAAGAAGTGAAGAAGAAAGGAATAAAAGAGGCATCAATTGGAAAAGTTATTTATAGATGCGTGAGAACGAGATTTATTGCTAGTGCAATAATGTTGGCACTGATGCTGCTCTTCACGTTCGTTGGACCGGTATGAATTTGGCATGGTCTTTTTATCTATGTTCCTATAATGAGAGGGGTGACAGATAGTTATGTCAATGCTGGTTTTCTTTTTCATTTGTTTCTTAAAAAGGATTTAGTAGGGTAGAGCACAAATATACGACCACCTCCAAACTCACACACAGTTATAGCACTTTATATTTTTCTTCAACTTGTAGCTATTTTAAGTTTCAATGGTAAGATTGTACAAACATTTTATGATATGCTTTGGCATAAAATCGTCATTTGAAAGATTTGTAAACCAATTGTAAATGGATGCTTTGATTCAGTTTTGTATACAGTATATCGACGTGTTATATATTGTACTTTCTAGGCATTTCTAATCAATAGAATTTTGCAATTCGTTGAGAATAAAACGGATTCAGTTGGCAAAGGAATTGCATTGGTAGGCAAGCACTTTTTAAATTCTCGGTTCATAACATGAAGCATGTGCAGCAATACTTGAAAAAAAAGTTTACGAGGGTTTTTAAGAGGGTTCAGATATACAACTAATTCAATTAAGGTTGTCTTTTGAAAAGCGTGAACTGCGAACTATGAGCGCGCAAGGGATCATGGGTTATTGTTTATGTAGGCGCTGATACTCATGGAATTACCTTTTTAGCAAGTTTCTTATGTGCTCTCGATTCCGTTTCAAATAAATAATTATGAGTTTATGGGTGAAAATTAGAGAGGCGGGCTTGATCCAAGTCTAGCTGAAAATAAGCAATAACCCATCATCCTTTAAAATCCAGCTCATAGTTTACGGTTTACGCTTTGGAAGGACTTAATTGAGATAGGTGTATATAAACTTTTGCTGTTATATAGGTCGTTGGTCTGATGGTAAGTGAAGTATTGCGAAGTTGGTTCCAGTCAATGGGTTTTTTAATAAACCTCAGAAATGGTTTAAATGCGAGATCCATGGTGTGGATGATGGTCTATAGCAAAATGGCAAGATTGAAAAATGCTGGCGATAAATCAATTGGAGAGGTGCGTTATTAGAGAACCATTATAATTCAGGTTTTTATGGTGTATGCCCTGTTTTAGGTGACATAATTTCTTTTTTACTCTTCTAATTTAGCTGGTTAATATTTGTGCTAGTGATGCGCATCGTGTATTTGACTGTTTCTTTTTTGGCACGTTTGCAGTTGGTTAGTTTTTTTTAATCAAATACTTCTTTAAAATTTACTTTTACAAAATCATTTTGCAAATCTTCTTTCATTCATAGGTGGACCTGTCACACTAATACTTGTTGTAGCTTTCTCAACATACATCCTTGGACCATCAGCTTTACTTGGATGCTTTATATTGTCATTTATGTTTCCAATTCAGGTTAGTTAAACAACTGATAAGATCATTTCCCAGGACTCGGCTATATTTGCTAAAATTTGATATTTTGATATCAAAATATCAAAGAAAGTAGACTGGGCTGGAAATAGTGTCTAATTTCATATTTTCTTCTCAACTTTGTAGGCACTTATTGGAAAATTTATTGGGAAATTGAGAGGGAAAGCAGTTAGTTTAACTGATCAACGAGTGAAAGTTATGAATGAGGTGTTGAGTTGCATAAAGTTAATCAAAATGTACGCTTGGGAAGGGCCCTTTGCTGGAGTGGTCGCAGGTAAATGTACAGATTTTGGAATCATCATATATTTATTGCACGTAGCTGTTGAATGATCTGCACCGGGAAATAAACGTGATTTTATGCGTGACATAAATTGAAATTTCATTTTGATAAAGATTATAGTATACCAAAATTAGGGATTAATCTATTTTTTCAGTCAATCAGATGTGTTGCATATTAGTGGAATCATACTAGTATATTATTGCAAATGCTGTTGTTTGATTGACTACTGTATTCGCTATCTATTCCTCACTAGATAGCGAATAGCAAAGAATAATTTTTGTTTAGTTTTTTTTTATAAAAGATATTGCTTAAAAATCAATTTTCTTGTTGAATATGTCATGTTGGATCTCTGATTCTACTAAAACCATTAGATTACTCGCAGGAAAATATTTTCTACAGTAACTGTTTTCTTTTCACCACATGTGGAAAACAATAAAGATATTTTTCAGTTGGCGTTTTTATGTTCTATAAAACTGTATCCGGTTAATATCCGTTAAATATTTACCAGATAACGGATACTACCGGGTATCTGTATTTTACGGATACCGGTATCCGAATCCAGCACATCTCTAACCAAAACTTTAGTTGCTCTCCTACATTCTGGTGCGTAAACACAATAAAGTATCTTGCTGACTTATTTTCCGTTAACCATTTATTAGTCTGCTTTACGACATAAGTCTTTTTTTCTATAGATATTCGTAAGAAAGAAAAAAATATTCTCGGTCGTTCTTCTGTTTTGCAAAGTCTAAATATTTCCATTACCAACGTCGTCGCTACTCTCGCCACTGTCGTAACGTTTATTGTTCATGTTTATTCTGGTAACAAACTTTTAGCGTCGCAGGTTAGTGGTAAAATGCAAACACAATTATATGCACTGTAGAATTCAAAGTTGAGTCTATTAAGTTTTATACCTTTCATTTACATGCATGTAGCTTAATTTTTTGACCATGTTTCTTTCGAGGGATGTAAAGGAGGGTTGTGGATCACGTTTCACAGCGGGAAAAAAGCACTTTCACTATTCACATGTACAAGGTTTATGTTTGTGTGACAAGAACGTACGATGAGGTCCGAAAGGCCTCCATCTATAGACCATGACGCGTGACGTCACACGCAACGATTTCGTAATTTTAGCGGCCATGTTGGGGGCAATTTTAAAACAAGATTTTTTTTTCAAAAACAGTATTAATACGCGCGGCGTACGTGTTTTTTAATGAAATATGGTGAACGTATGTTCATTTTGGAATTGCAACTGTGCTTAACTGTGCTTTTTGCATTTGTTGACATTTCAACCACAAAATTTGCCCTCCAATATGGCGGATAGCAACGCGATGTGTGACGTAACGGCAAGTGGTCTCTTATCCTCATTTCACGGAATATTTTTATTGAGAATCGTACTTCACAGGCACAGAACAAATCACATTTCACGGCAACACATTTTGTGCATTTCACATTTCATACGGACAGTTATTAACCGAAAATATTCTTTACCACCCTTTCTTTACAATGACGTGCTGGGGAGGCCGGCCGAAAATGTTGCGCCCTCTTCCCTCCTTGTAATCTTTTAATGTGCAAGCGATAGAGATTGCTGAGATGCAGATAGGGTCTTGGGCAATGCCGTCGGCAAACATTGAAATCAATATAATTCCTTGTGAAATCATGAATAATTATCATTAATTATTATTAACTATCAACAGCAGTACAGTATTTCGACCGCATGTATATGCATTTTTAACTATGTAGCAAGACGATCTGTATCAAAGTTAATGCATAGTTGGTGTCATCAATTATTCTGTTCAATAATGCATTTCACAAGTACGCTATAATGCTCGCGACGGATCTGTATGGTACTAACAATGACTCGTGCTACGCACTTGCACTGTGCGCACCCATATACAAATCCGTTGCTCGTATTATAACTATTACTTAAAAGCAATTTCGCTATTTGAATGAGTATTTGAATGTTTTAGGCGTTTACAGCTATTGCTGTTTTCAATGCAACAATACAGAGCTTTTTGCTTCTGCCATTCGCAATCAAAAGTCTAGCAGAGGGCAAGGTTGCCATGAAACGACTTAAGGTACTATGCAGACATAATATTTAATCCTCATTTTCAACGTGTTTTAAAACGTGTTTTAAGCATGCAATACAGTGCTTTATTCAACGTTTTAAGAGTTTATTAAAAATGGAAGAATATGAACCTTGGATGTCAAAACCTGAAGATGAAAATGTGGTCGTAGAGATAAAGTCAGCTACGTTTGGATGGAATGAGGTTATTTATATTTATGTTTATATTATTCAGGCGCACAGGCAATAAAAATTGGAGGCAAGGACGCATTTCCCCAGAGGGTTCCGGGGGCATGCCTCCTCAGGTTAAATTTCAAAAATACGTCTTTTGCGCCTGTATTTACTCAGAAACATTGCTGTGAAGAACGCATATTTATACCTTATACAAATATCCTATATACAAATTTCTCGACGGTTTCAGTAGAAATTGCCCGGAAACTTCTTTTTCTGCCAAAGCCCCCCTGCCCCCCCCCCCCCCCGATCGTACGCTTATGCATCATTAAGTTCGTGCGTAAACACATTTTCGATGACTTCATGTATAAAGAAGCAATGAGGTTAAAATGAAATTGAATGTGAAGCGTAATGATACAATGCGTTTTGTGTTAGGTAAAATTGGAAAAGGAAGTGGTCCCGCAAACGTCAGAAAAAGAAAATGGTATTGATTGGTAATGTACAAAAATGCGCGAGGAAACTTTAAACTGATAAAATCTTTCTAAATATATAGATGAAGAAAATATCGATAAAGTAAGGCAAACTCCACAGGAGTTTGAAACTCAACTGGTAAAAACGTTGTTCGATATCAATTTGATTGTTAACAAAGTAAGTGATTATCAGTGATGAATTTCTCTAGCACTCGTGTTGGTTTGATCGTAATGACAGGCTGTGTTTTCACATTCGAGGTTTAAACCATGATTTTAAGTTTGTCACGTGACAGTGTTAAAAACAATAACATGATCGTAAACGAGTAAAAATATTAAAAACACAGCTCCAGTGAAAGTATACGACAGTCGAGAAAGTATTCAGTATTCAGTATTTGCATTCAATATTCAATATTCAATATTCAATATTGGCGAGTCGTTGGTGTTTGATTTCGAGATATTTCGCACAAGGCACCTGCCCGAGGAAGACTAGGAACTATCAACTATGCAGCATTATAATACTTTTCATAAGTGCTTTTTGTTTCATCTTGACAAGTATTTTAACCATAAAATGATAAAATCGTTAATTATTGCAAACGACTGGACAATCATCGCAAATTGTCCAGTCCTTGCTTACTAATAGATAGTGTGTATAACCGACTAACCTTCGATGGTGAACGAAATATTTTACTACAGCCAGAAAAAGGATCGTAAGATTAGTAGAATTGCAAAGTACGGCGGTGAAAGTTGTAAAATGCAGAAAATATTGTCTTGCGAGAAGCTAGATTCATATTAATCTGACACCCCAGAGACTGACAACGAAAAATTCGTTGTCTCGAGCGGGATTTTAACTCGCATCTTCGGGTCTCTACCAATTGAGCTGTCGAATGAACTGGGATTGGTGGCGAGTCTTATCCAATTTTTTTTCGTTGTACTCTGCAATGTCAGATTAATGTGAATCTAGTTTTTCATATCTCTGAGGATAGTTAGATAGATAGTTAGTCTTTTACACATTGCATATACTGCATATTTGTATTGCGTGGGCAAGAATTTACTATTTTGGTTGACATAATATACCTGGAGATAACATATCTATACGATTTTATTTGTTGTAGAGCTCGAGCTACATTTTAAAATTCAGATCCCAAAATGTAATATTGATGCAAAGTATCTCCGATGAAGTGTTGTAGCATACGTGAGGAGATGATTTGCAATTTTAAATCGGTCCTAATGGTGCACCTATAATGTTGCCTGTGTATTCTTCACCTCAATCACGTAGAGCAATTGGTGTAAACTTGTTATTGACACGTCATTTATTTGTTCATTTAATTTCGTTTCTATTAGGAGAAACTGATTGGAATATGTGGGGGTGTTGGAAGTGGTAAAAGTTCACTGATCAATGCTATTTTAGCCCAGGTGGATGGATATATATAAATATATATATATATATATATATATATATATATATATATATATATATATATATATATATATATATATATATATATATATATATATATATATATATATATATATATACGCATTCAATAAAACTATGCAATATTTTGAATGTAATTCGCTACACTGTGTTTCATTCGCTACACAGTTACATCGTTCATCAGTTGACTTTTGTCTGGTGACGCCATTATGAAGTCTGCGCTTACACTTTAAATTACAATCATTTTGCACGCGCTTAAAATTTCGCGCGCTAAACTTGTTCTTATAGCGGCATTTAGCGAATAGTTCAGTTCTTTTGTTCAATGTTTTTTCTTTTCTGGACTTCAGAATAGACATTTTCTCCTCCAAGCACAGGTTGCAAGACCGTCCACCAGCGGAATACGCTGCTACACATTTGACGATTGACCATTTGATGTTGTATTGTCGGTTTTGTTGTTTAAGGTTCCACACGTACTTTGAAAGTTGTGTTTCATTGGAGTAAACGGTGTTGTTGAGGGATTTCTTGTGATTGTTAAATTTTTCTTTAAATGTACCTGCTGTCACGCCTATGTAGTTCATGGACTCGTGTGTGTCTGTAGTTGTTATTTCTGCGTTGTAAATCAAGCTTGTTGTGAGACGTTTGCCGAGGAGTGGGCATGCATTCTTAACGCGACAATTACAGGTTATCAGGTCGGGTGAGGTTTTGTTTGATTTCAAAATACGCCGGTTGTGGTTCGATATAACGCTCTTGACATTTGGCATGCACGAATATAGCTAGCCTTAACAGAATTTCTGTTGAATATCTTGTGCAGTTTAGAGGTTTTGGTCTTGTAACCTGTGCTTGGAGGAAAATGTCCATTCTGAAGTCCAGAAAAGAAAAAAACATTGAACAAAAGAACTGAAAAGAACTGTTCGCTAAATGACGCCATAAGAACAAGTTTACCGCGCGAAATTTTAAGCGCGTGCAAAATGATTGTAATTTAAAGTGTAAGCGCAGACTTCATAATGGCGTCACCAGACAAAAGTCAACTAACGAACGATGTAACTGCTACGAGTAATCATTCGCCTGATGAGCGTTTCAAAAGAACGCGAAACACAGTATGTTTCTCCCATCAATGTGATTCTTGATGTTTGATGTTTGACAAAACTCTGTATGATTCGTGTTTTAGATGAATCTTGTGGAAGGAAGTGTCTCGGTGAATGGCTCCATAGCTTATGTTTCTCAACAGGTATAGGGAAATATAGCCATAAAATTTTAGAAACATACTGTATTTACCACAGGCATCCCAGCGCACGTACGTCATTGCATACTTTATTATATTTACATTTATTATATACATATATAGATATATATAAAATTTTGAAATCATGCATTGGAAGAGAATGATTAATTTCTATAATGGGAAAGTATGTTATATGATGGAGAAGTATATTTTAAAATTTATATGATGGCTACCTCATGTCAAATTTATCAAATCATGCATACTGTAAGGAAAATATGCAAGGTGTGTCAAAAAATTGAACTCTTGAGTGCTCTATCGCGTTGGTTAAATTCCTAATGGTGAAAAAAAATGCGATGTGGACTGGCAATTTCATCTGATTCGTATTTACTAATTTTTTCTTCAACTTTTTTACAATGGCGTTGTCATTCAAAAGCTAAAAGTCTGTTCTTTCGATCTGTTAAAGAATTATTTCTGTATGTTAAATTTTGAGCACTCTAGAGCACTTCAAAATACGATTACCTTTTTACATACACCCTGTATATTGCACATGTTATATATTTAAAATGAGAAACGCAAATTTATGCTGTATATACAATTTTTTATGTTATATCAAGGCGTGGTTAATGAATGCATCTGTAAAGGAAAATATTATTTTTGGTAAAGCTTTTAAACCTATACGGTATGTAGATAAATGTTAACTGTATACTTAAAATGATTTTTGCTCTTTATATCCCTGCATTTGACTCGATTGGTTTCTATGTACTATTTACAACATGAGCGGCCGTGTTGTGTCAGCATGTACAAACTCGAGCCAAAGGCGACAGTTGTATATCTGATACAACACGGACGCGAATTTTGTAAATAGCTTGTGAATATATATATATATATATATATATATATATATATATATATATATATATATATATATATATATATATATATATATATATATTTCTAAACCTCATTAATAATTCATGAGAAAAACACAAAGGAAATCATAGCAGTGGCTAGAGTCTATATATGAGATAAAACACATGTCGATTTTCACAAATCTTTTACTTCGATTTTCTCGGCTTATACAACATCTATATTGAAAATTCTTTTATGTACAAACAGACAAGATGAGTATAAAATGAATCGATTTAGAAGTCATTTAAAACACTCGCAATTCGCGCTTTATCAGATATACAACGCTCGGCTTCACCTCGCGTTGTATATCTGATAAAGCACTGCTGCGCGTGTTTTAAATATTACATATATATATATGTATATATATATATATATATATATATATATATATATATATATATATATATATATATATATATATATATATATATATATATATATATATATATATATATATATATATATATATATATATATATATAGACTAGTATTTAGTTTAGAATCATATGAGTAGAGTGCTCAGTACCGAAGTAGAGCGGATATAACAAAGAAGACAAACTTGAGTCACTTCATTTAAACATTTATTCACTACAAACTTGTTTCGTATGGTAAGCAAAGCTTACCACACTCATCAGGTGAAATCGCGTTTGATATACGAATGTATATATATATATATATATATATATATATATATATATATATATATATATATATATATATATATATATATATATATATATATATATATATATATATATATATATATATATATATATATATATATATATATATATGTATGTATGTATGTATGTATCTTTATAACATTTTTAGATATAAAGAAGTCATCTCAGCATGCAGTTTAGATAAAGACTTAGATATTTTTCCACATGGAGATCAAACAGAGGTCAGTTTTACAAATACGTTTATCTTTATCACCCGTTTACAGGCCCCTTCACGCTCATAGTATCTGTGTTTTCCTATGTAATAATGAATTATTATAATCATTAATACGTTTTGCGAATGCTATTATTAACTCCATGTTTTATTTAAGCAGCCCTGCATGGCTTCATTCGTAAATTAGGGTGTATACTATCGAGGGTGTACTATAGAATATCCATCATAATTAGGGGCATATCGAAAAATTGTTCTGAATGTTTGTTTTTACACACGTTTCAGTTCATATCAATTCGGTTTACGTATCTGTATTTACCGAGAATTTCCAGTCGATTTTCCGAGTTTCGTTTATTATAATTATAAATATAAGTTCATAATAATAGTATTAATGACAATTTTTTCATAATACGTACATGCATGCATCCAGTTTTTTCCGCCACGACAATGCAAATTGTTTGTCTTCTAACTGCACGTACAGGTTGGTGAGCGAGGAATCAACCTGAGTGGTGGACAAAAGCAAAGAATTAGTTTAGCAAGAGCTGTTTATGCTAATAAGGTGTGATATAGTCCAAGATAGAATTATTTCTATATCGCCACGTGTAAAAGAAACCCTTACTTTGTCATGCTTGATTGTCTAACTCACATTGTTAATTTGTTTGAAAAATCCGACCAAATGGTTACTGTAAACGTCTTACAATCTTTATATATTCCAATGCATGTAGGATATCTATCTCCTTGATGATCCTCTGAGTGCTGTGGACAGTCACGTGGGGCGGCACATTTTTGATAATTGTATCAAGAGATCATTGGCGGATAAAACTATTATTTTTGTCACTCATCAGTTACAGGTGGGGCATTTTCCAATATTTTTCACTGGGAAAAATATTGAAAATCCATCGTATAGAAATTGATATGAGTTAAGGACCGTTATTAGATGTAGAATCTGTTTGATTTTCCAAAATATATCGGGCATGCATATACAGTATATTCAAGGATTCTTGACAAAATCATTCTGATACTGTATTACTGATAATCCAAATTATGGAAGACATACCCATACTTTATAGATTTTGGATTTTTTCCCTGTATCATTGCGGTGTCAGTTATTATGACACTAAATTTGAATGTTGCGGAGTATCTGCGAAAACAGTTTAGTTCCGGATGTTCCGTGTTATACGTTGAAGTCTATATCACCACGAATATTAAGTACATGTATATAATACAGTACAGTACTAGAGATATCTCGTCTTTGTACTAATATTTGATTTTCATTATTATAGCTGCTGCATGACCCACAACCCACAAAAATGCTATGACCTATAGTCTCTAAATAAAGCGTAAACTTCATTTCATTCAAACTAAATCTTTGTATCGAATAGCCATCCATTTTTCCAACTTTGTTTTTTAACAGTATATGAACGCTTGTGATACAATTATTTTGTTGAAAGATGGTCGTATTGCTGAAATTGGTTCTTACGACAAACTTATGCAAGATGAAAAGGTACCTTTTTATTTTTACCAAGTAAAAGATTTTTAAATACTTTTTAAAACATGATTGAACAAACTGTTTAGACCAGCTGTTAAAGTTGGTCTTTTCTATATCTTAGTTACTATAGCAACGCTAAATGTAAAACTGACTGACTGTGTGTGGTCAAATGCAATATAAGATTTAATTAAATTATGGTTTCAATAACGAAGACAACTCTAATAATAATATATCATATTAATTCATTCCAATTCAAGGATTTTTCTGTTCTAATGAACAATTATCATCAAACATTGGAAGCAGAAGAAAACAAGGATGAAAACGAAGAAGACACAAGCAAACTCCTCGATGAAATTGTAAGGAAAAGAACTATTTCTACTCAAAGCCTAGGAGATTGCCCATCAATTACAGATGATGATGATGATAAAAAGGAAATGAATGGAGTGGCGAAAGGAGGAGGTTAGAGAATTTTCAATGATAGCGACACAGACAACAAATATCCTGTTAAAAAAACAGAAACAACGCTAAAAACAACAATAATAAACAAGAATAACAACAAGGGTATTATAATATTAATAATTGTATGTAATATACATGAAAATGTGAATGAACGTCTTGACAGTAAAATGGTAGAAAGACCTTTTTAATAGCGCTCTGTGAGGACAACTATAACTATAATTCGCCGTGAGAAATTATAATGTTGATTTAAAGTGCCTATGAAACCAAATTTTGTGCAACTATTTGTTGATTGCATTGCAAAGATCACTTAAAATGGCAGCGCAACTTCTTTGGCACAATTTTCCTAGCTCTCTTTCTTTTCGAGATATTCCACATTGTTCGTTATGTAAATTTTACAACTTATGACATCACTGTGCATAATGAGTGTCCTTGAGATTGCTAATTTTTGTAGCATATGACAATAAGAAACAACCAAAACTCTGCTGTACATGTGTAAACTACGATTAATCGCTTGGTGTCTGCACTTTTGTATGGAATATATCGATCACGTTGCAAATTACTGATGATTTTTTGAAAGTTATTATGCACTGTGATGTCATATGTTGTGAAATTTGCATGTCGAATAAAGTTGAATATATCGAGAAGGCAAATTCTACCAAGGAAGTTACACGGTGAATTTAAGCGATTTTACATTTCAATCAATATATAGTTGGACAAAATTTCGTTTCATAGACACTTTAAGGTTAGTGTGTACTGTTCTTAATTCGCTGTCATCTTCTGTGTTATCTCTTTAGGTAGTCTTATGAAAGCTGAAGAAAGAAACAAGGGAACGGTTCAACTTTCAACATATTCAAGTTATTGTAAAGCAGCAGGAGGTTTGTTTCTCGTATACTGGAGGTTTGTTTCTCGTATACTGGAGGTTTCTTTCTCGCATACTGGATAGAAATTAGGACCATCTTACCACCAGTTTCTAAATTAAAGTTTCTGTAATTTGTTGTTCCAGGTTTTTTTGTTGTCGCTTGTGTAACATTCCTGCTGTTTATTGTAACATTGTTGAGAGTGTTTACGGACTTCTGGCTTGGACAGTGGATTAATAACGGAAACGGAAACGGAAACGAGGTTCATGCCGAATTTCGTCAGTGTTTTAAAGAATGTGTGTCAACCGTCATGCTTTGCATTGTTATTGTTTACATCTTAGCTGCGAAATTTATCCTATAACAGAAAATAGGCAAGAAAAACAATTCTTCATTTCATGTTCATTAGAAACATGTTAAAATGAGCCCTACGATGGTGAAGGTTTTTTATGCATTCAAAATGAAAACCTGAATTTCTCGACCACTAAAATGGCCGATATATCGATTTCGACGCTCAATGCGTGACGGTTGACATTCGTTCTTTGAACGTCTTTCATTTACGGCAAACTGTAAGCCTTTCGGCCTATAATGCATTGTACAGGATGTATAAAAAAAGTTTACATTTGGAAAAAGTCTGCTAATACAAAGAGCGCTCGATGTTTTAATGTACTTTAGTGATCTTAAGCAGTACAGTTTTCATCCGGAACATCTAGCAATGTTTTTTTTTTTGAATTAAGGTTGATTAATTGATTGATTGATAAACTTTATTTAAACAGGGTAAACACGTGACAGTAAGTGATGCTACTAAAAAAAGTGTGGCCCTAAAAAAATAACCTAATTATTGTATATTATAGAAATATGTTATAAATATGAAAATATGCTATGTTATCGATGTCTAAAATATTAACAGACTAATTCAAATTAATAAAAGAGACAATAATTTGGAATTCTATTTAACCGAAAACATCTATTGGTCCGCATCAATTCAGTTTAGGTTAAAGCAAAACCCCAACCATTTCCAGTAAAACAAAAGTCCAAAATCGCTTTTTACAACTATTATTATAAAGGCACGAAATAAAGGGTCCTTATAAAAAGTCACTTTTCAGGGCCGGCGCTAGAGCGTTCACTAGGGGGGGGGGGGGGGGGAGAAGGGGTGGTTGGGGTGCATACTCATAAATTTCTTTTGAATCAAATCTAATAGCAACTGATTTCAAAAGAAATTAGTCGGGCAGAACCTAAATATATGAATATACACACTCCTAATTAACGTTCAAAGACCTCTTTTGCAGAACGGGGTTTGAACAGTGGTAAAAAATGGAGGACGTTTGTTTTAAAAAATTACAAAGTTTCAAACATTTTGATGCGAGCATAATCAAGCGGTGGGAGTTCAAAAATTACTTTACAAGCTAAATTAACACAAGCAGTACTTTAATTTCTGCAAAAAGCTAATTATCTAATAAAATGTGCAAAATGGTAGAAAATCTAATTTTTAAAAGTCGCATGCATGCTCGAATTCGCGCGAATCAAACTGTGTAAAAACTTTGCTGGTGTGTTCAACATACTACATACTCTTGTCGAATTAACTTAAAATTGCTTTTCAATGATTCACCTTTATGCGCAAGGTATTTTTAAAGTGGTATTGATAATAAGCCACTTTGAGTCGAAAATTTGTAATTTTATAACAAAAAAGTTTGGATATTCCCGATGGAGCTAAACTGGTCAGAATTAAAATACTTTATTAGAACATTGTACGCTTTGTGCATTGGCAAACTTTCCAACTGTAAACTTTTTTGATACACCCTGTAGTCCTTTCGGTAGTGCAGAATCATGATGAGCATAAAACGTCTATCTCAAATGTATTCCTGTTTCATCATTTTAGACCAACTCAGATTCATCTGGTCAATTAAACGAAAACCCTGATCGTGATTTTTACTTAACAGTTTACGTATTGTCATTGGTTGTTTTAATAATTCTCTTGGTCGTAAAATGTTTCGTCTTCGTCAGTACTGCACTGCGTGCCTCGTCTAACATCCACAATAGAGTATTCCGCACTGTAACAAGAAGTCCCATGGAATTCTTTGACACAACTCCTATTGGGCAAATCTTAAACAGATTCTCAAAAGATATGGACGAGATCGACACCAGATTGCCTCTCTATGTAGAAATGCTGCTATTGAATCTGTCTTTGATTCTTATAACATACATTATTATTGCGGTGACATTTTATTGGTTCCTAATAGCTCTTGTTATTTTCGTTGGGTTGTATGCATCACTGAATATGTTTTTCCGTCCCTCAGTTCGTGAGTTAAAACGACTGGATAACATATCCAGATCGCCTATCTTCTCTCACATTTCTGCCTCAGTCCAAGGACTTTCGACATTACACGCCTATGGAAAAACGGAAGAATTCTCCGAAAAATTTGAAGCATTGCTCGATAAAAATACCTTACCCTTTTTTTTATACTATTGTTCTTTCCGTTGGTTGGCTGTACGCCTTGATGTAATAAGTATTGGTATCACAACAGTCACAGCACTTCTTATTGTTTTGCTTCGAGATGAGGTTACAGTTGCGATGGGTGGACTAGCAATCAGTTATGCTATACAGGCAAGTATGATAATGACTGTATCTTTTCTTTCGCTCCCAAATTTCGCCCACACAATTGATAGAAGAGTTCCGCACCAGTTTGTCTATGAACTTCGGAAATGAATTGAACGCAAATGGAAAAATCTTTTAAATTACAATTTTTACTGATCATGTACATACTTTTCCCAGAGGAGAAAATTAACTCGGTGTATTAATCCTCTCTGTCGACATTTATGGTGTTCAAGATTAACTGGGATTACTGATAATAAAAAATCAAACGACTGTTGAAAAGTCCGTCAATATACTAAGTGGAGTTATAGTGTGTGGAAGTATATACTAATTGGTAATTTTATCAGACAAATTGTGTCTTTTTTTCTTTTTTAGATGTCGGGTGTTATGCAGCTAACAGTTCGCTTTGTTTCAGAGATCGAATCAATTTTTACAAGTGTAGAACGTCTTGTTTACTATATTATGAATCTGAAACAAGAGGCACCAAGTTTAATTTCCGAGACGAAACCTGCCAATGACTGGCCAGCCGAAGGTAGTTTATCTATAGTTGGTTTAAAGGTGAGAAAACTATTTAATATGACGTAGCTTGAATTATGCAGTAGTTCGCTTTTTATAGACCACTACACTTGGTATATTTTTGGCCGATATCATTGGCCAATATAAGTTCTTGAATCATCTATCGTTTCTAGCCCATATAACCAATACCAAATCACCATACCAAATTACAATATACAGACCATTGTAGTTAATAAACAAACGTAATTATTTAAACTGTAGATTTATGTAAAATAAATGATAGTTTTACTAAAGTAGCTAATACTGTTCTCTAGACTTTTTGCTTTCACTGCTTGAATTGAAAATTTGTGTATATCTTCAATATTTTTCAATGTAGTAATAATAGAATCATTTTTTATCAGATGCGTTACAGAGAAAATTTACCATTGGTGTTGAAAGGCATCACGTGCAACATCAAAGCGAAGGAGAAGATAGGCATTGTGGGTAGAACTGGTTCTGGAAAATCTTCTATTGGAGTATCTCTTTTTCGACTTGTGGAACCTGCACATGGGAAAATATCTATAGATGGAGTAAATGTTATGGAGATTGGTAAGAATTATGATTTATTCTTTCGCCACGAGCTGTTCTGTAGAAATGTACACGAATAATTCTCAGAAAACGTTACTATTCTTCAATTGATTAGGATTACGTGACCTCCGATCAAAATTGTCAATTATACCGCAAGATCCCTTGTTGTTTATTGGGACAGTAAGGTAAAACTGTATTAAATTTAATCATATATACACACAATCGCTGAATTTAAAATGTTACTGTTTAAAATTTTACTGTTCACACGTTGAAATTTGTTGCTGCGACGCGTTGCAACGACGTGTTGGGGCGATTTTTCCCCGCGTGTGACCCGACCTTATAAAACAAGCAGATTCATAAGAACATAAATTATTGCAAATAAATGATCAACGAGGAGCCAGTTGTATAAAAATGTAGTTCCTTTAAAGTTAACTATCAATAATGGAAACGTAAATCAATCAGAACAACGTATTTTGTGCTTAATCACCATTTAACTACAAAGAGTTCTATACAATCGACCCCAGTTGATTTAGACCCCGTTTACACGGTACCGGATCCGAATGGTCACGATATCAGTTGGATAGCTTGAAGATGAATGTAACTTATAAATTTATGATAATATTACATGATTTAATAACAACTATATATAATCATACATCATGCACCTTGGAAGTACATGCATGGAAAGAAAACCCAGAGTGAAGCCGGTTCCAGGCGACGTCTGTGCGACGCGAAGCAAAAACAGGAATTTGTAAAAGTGTCGCTAACCAATATCACATCGCTAAATTTTTGTTGTCGCTTTGCGTCGTGCGAACAAATATGCTTGGTGGAAAACTGACTTTTTAGTCGTTGGCATGTCATGTCTGAATGTAATAAAACTCTAGCACCCACATATTGCCTTATTTTGCAATATCATTTAAGTACACGATTGTGTGTAGAAATTATTCCATATGGTAATGTACATAAATTTTTTGTCCATAGATACAATTTGGATCCCTTTCACACACACACTGATGAAGAAGTGTGGATGGCTCTCGAAAGAGCTCATCTAAAAGACGCTATCACTAATTTACCATTGAAATTACAAGCTCCGGTTGTTGAAAATGGGGAAAACTTTTCTGTTGGTGAAAGACAACTGATGTGTATGGCCAGGGCTTTGTTGAGGAACTGTAAGGTGGGTTGTTTGTGGATCCTCAGTATACAAAAAGTATTCCCCCGTATAGTAAATCAAACTTAAAACCTTGAATGTGTTACACATGCTCAGACTTGCAAAAAGCGCTGAACCTTTCTCCGGGCAAAATTTTCAAAGCTTGCAAACCTTCCTCAAAATGTTGGAAAGTTGGGCTTTTCAAACTGATGATCAGAATGAGTCTTGAGAATGAATCGCTATTTTTTCAGAAAGAAGGCATGATTTCTAAAATAGATCATCAATTTTTTGTTATGTTAGTGTTTAGGATACGTTATGTAGTATGTTGACATGAAACCTTCCTCACTAACTGCCCATTTTGCAAACCTTCCTCACTAACTGTCCATTTTGCAAACCTTCCTCATAGGTGATGCCCGCATACCCGTGGCTTTTTTGCAACTCTGCACATGCTTAAATACTAAGCATGCTGATGCACTATCATGTTGATGTTTATATATAAAACCACTCATACCTTTCAGATTCTCGTTCTTGATGAAGCCACAGCTGCTATAGACGCCGAAACTGGTATGATTAATGGTTGATCTACTTTATTATGTATTGAAAGTAATTCAAAAGTTTTGATTGGATAAGAGCGGTGAATGAGATCGTCATATCCGTTTGGTAGTTGCCCAAATTTGAAGTTATGACATCACTATAGAATACTGAAAACACATTTTTGACATTATGACGTCACATGCACTAATTTATGCTGCTTATGCCAAATGTGGGAAAATACAAATAGCTTCTTCAGTCGCTTGCGTCTTGTTAACAAGGCAAGCGTTAATTCTGAGTCTATATATAAATATAAATAAATAGTAAAACAATTATTGAATTTGGTTCTCGTAGGATACGAGAAATTATTAAGGCCTAAGACTAAGACTTCTGCTTTAATAATTCCTCGTATCCTACTCCATATTAATTTCTTACTTTAGATACAAAAATCCAGGATACGATACGTGAGGCATTTAAGGATTGTACGATGTTAACAATTGCTCATCGTCTCAATACAGTCATGGATTCTGACAGGATTATGGTCATGGAACATGGACAGGTAAGCAAAGCATCCATCAAAAAGCCTTGAAGTCACATTCTTCGCTGTTTTTAACGACTGTATTGTAGAATCAAACAATGAAAATATCTAAACACAATTTTGTATTTGTTTTAGATTGCTGAGTTCAACAAGCCATCTTTTCTTCTGGCAAATAAAGACTCAATCTTTAGTTCTCTTGTTGCTGCTACTGAAAAGAGTCGCCACGAATAAAAAAAAGCACAGCGATGCATGGAAGCTGAAGTTGAGCATCATGACTGAAGTTTCACAAAACCCATCATAGTCTCAGTGATAAAAGTATCAGTTGCAAGGATAACTTCATGGGGGCAGATACAGTGGCGGATCCAGGGTAAGTCAGAATAAATTATAGCAGCTCAATTTTAAATTCAAAATAACTTTATAACAATGTCATAGGTTATGAATTTCAAAAGAATAAAATCTAACCAATGAAGTTCCTTTGAAGGTATTTTAAAATGTAAATATATCCTAGAATGAGCTGTGGTAATTTATTTTGACTTACGCTAGATCCGCCACTGGGCAGATATTCATATTTTTATTCGTGTTGTTCCCAATATTTTCTTTTTGAAATCGAGATTTAGATTTTAGATTGTTTGTACAGACTGTGAATACGCTCTGTACAGTTACATTCTACATCAAAGAGGCCGGTTGCATAAAATTCTCTTTTTAATTACTGTTTTGTGGTTAAATAGTGAACAAGTACAAAATACAGTACATAGTTAACTTTAATCACTTTTTTACACATGTACAATCAGCCCCAGATGTACATGTACATTGGTAGTGCAACGTCATTGAATAGTGATTAATTAAAAATTGAAAGTAATTTTTTCATTGGTTTTTTAATCGACCTGTTTGAAATATTCAATAAACTCAGCTTGTATAGTAATGTTTGATCTAGCTGAAGCAATATTTTATTTTTGAACGGATTTCCTGAGAGTAAACCAAACATGCATTTTATTAAAACAAATTTTGTGAACAATAAATAATAGATTGATTAATAAGAATTGACTTAACAGACTTCAAATTTCAACGTTAATTTATCACACTATAATTTTTACAATTCTTTTATAAGCCTTACCATACCTTGATCTCGAAAAAATCTTCAAAAGGTTTGTCTCAGTTTTTGTAACTCGCTTCTGTAAGTGTCAATATTTATATCATCTGTTTTACAAGGTGTGTTTTGTCCACCAATTCAAAGATACTGGCGTTCCTTGGCGAAATACGGAGGGGATGCAGCGTTCTATTTCTATTAACGACAAGGCGTTACCGCGCCTAACTTTAAAGTACAAACAAAAAAGAGTTCTACAAAGCTTTCACTATTGATCCAATTATTGAATGGAGAACTTCAGATTTTTAGGGACTGCGATCCGTCCTCACTGGTCACTAGTTGAATTGTAAGAACATCCCATTACCACCTCAAACCAAACTATCATCTGCGATATTAGCACCTGTAAACCACTTCCTTTTTCATTGTTTACACAGCCTTTCAGATTCTGCGTGCTGGTTTAAGGCAACCTACTCTTTTATTACAGCTAGATAGCTGGGCAGTTGCATCATCTGCTTATTATAAGTTTTAGCACTACCTACTGTAATTTCATCTGCTTAACATGAGATTTTACGACACCATCTTTCGAGTTTTGGTAACAAACGAATTTTGATTTCAATTTAAACAAATATAAGATAAATGTTCGTAACCACGCAGCAACTTTATATATAACTTACAGCAACTGTATATATAACTTGCAGCAAGTTTGTATATAACTTGCAGCAAGTTTGTATATAACCTGCACTCCTGCAGCAACTTTTAACTTGCAGCAACTTTATATATCACTTACAGCAACTTTATATATTACTTACAGCAACTTTATATATAACTTGCAGCAACTTGATATATCACTTACAGCAACTTTATATATAACTTACAGCAACTTTATATATAACTTACAGCAACTTTATATATAACTTGCAGCAACTTTATATATAACTTGCAGCAACTTTATATATAACTTGCAGCAACTTTATATATAACTTACAGCAACTTTATATATAACTTGCTGCAACTTTATATATAACTTACACCAACTTTATATATAACTTACACCAACTTTATATATAACTTGCAGCAACTTTATATATAACTTACAGCTACTTTATATATAACTTACAGCAACTTTATATATAACTTGCAGCAACTTTATATATAACTTACAGCAACTTTATATATAACTTGCAGCAACTTTATATATAACTTACAGCAACTTTATATATAACTTACAGCAACTTTATATATAACTTGCAGCAACTTTTTAACTTGCAGCAACTTTATATATAACTTGCAGCAACTTTTTAACTTGGAGCAACTTTATATATAACTTGCAGCAACTTTATATATAACTTGCCTGCAGCAACTTTATATATAACTTACGGCAACTGTATATATAACTTGCAGCAACTTTTTAACTCACAGCAACTTTATATATAACTTGCAGCAACTTTATATATAACTTGCCTGCAGCAACTTTATATGTAACTTACGGCAACTGTATATATAACTTGCAGCAACTTTTTAACTCACAGCAACTTTATATATAACTTGCAGCAACTTTATATATAACTTGCAGCAACTTTTTAACTTACAGCAACTTTATATATAACTTACAGCAACTTTATATATAACTTGCAGCAACTTTATATATAACGTGCAGCAACTTTATATACCACTTGCAGCAATTTTATTTATAACTTTATAACTCTATGGGCAACTGTTCAAATCAGATAATATTATCTCTCCTCTGGTTTCAAATATGCCTCCCCTTCCTTCGACCTGGCCAATGCCTAAATTGCGCAATTTGTATGCCTGCATGGTGAATATAAATCTAAGTGCATAATTTTGTGGAAAGTCAACGTAAATTTATGATCGCAAAGCTTTTTAAATTTATGTGAAAGAACGTGTGGATTTAAATTAGTCGCATTATTAGCACTGATGACTGAGACGGACCGAGCTTCGCGTATGGAAAGCTTTGCGACAATAAATGTACGTCGTGTGGGCATGTGCTCTAGCAAAGAACGTGCGCGGGGACACTTTCTGGTTACTGTTTAAGCCTGAGAATTTCACTAAATTTTTTAAAAAATAAACTATAAATGCGCAGTGGCGAAGCCAGCCCGACATTTGGTCATACAAATGCAAATTTTTCAGTGTTTATAGACCGTATAGGGATCAATTTCTAAAGAAATGAATAATGATAATGATTTAAATTTGCATAGCATGACCAAATTGTCGGGCTAGCTTCTCTACTGTAAATGCGAAACGCCTCTGCGCAGAAGAGAAGTGTTTGCACAAAATTATCACCCTCTGATTATCACCCATGCACGTGATTACGCTTTGATTACGCAATAGCATATCAAGATAGCGACGGACATGATTTACGAGAGTGAGAGTAGGTAATTTTGCAGATTATTTTATTCCCTGGACAAATTGTTGCGCAAAGTCGCACTCGCAAATGTCGATAATGCTAATACTGTTAGGAAAAAAACTTTCTGTCAAGTCATTATAGTGTTCTTAAACTATGTACAACAATGGGTGTAACGACGACTTGTATAAAGATCGAAGCAGATCATTTCGAAAAGCTGTTTGTGCTCCGAGGAAAAATCAAGGATACACATTAACGTATACCAGTGATCTTTCATTTAATCTTGAAGACACCAGCAGAAATAGAGCGGTTAATATAAAGCCTGATATTGAATTCTCACACAAAGCGGCGGAGAAGACAAAATACAACTGGAAAAGGTTTCTACCATGGGCGCCAAGGACGACAGGGTGAGTTAGTGTATTTGTGTTATTCCTATATTCTGCAATGCTTTAAAATGTAACTTTATATGATATATCAATGCATAAATATAAATAGTCCATTGACTTGATTCGCCATTCACATGTGTATACAGAATTGTTGACTTGCAACTAATCTCCTGGGACACACTAGTGAGCCCTGGTGCCCACAATTAAAATGATGAAATATTGTTTTGTTCTCACACCAACATGGCTAAAGTACAAGTCAAGATGTTTCTCATGTATGCACAAATGATATCTTATGATCTCACCGCAATGACCTCACATGTGACAGAGGGTTAATGGGTGGTGGGGGGGGGGGGGGGAAGGGGAGGAAGTTGGCCCAAGCTCTATATTACAGGGCCCTGTTATGATGACATGTAGCAAGTGAAATCACAGGGGCCAAGTAGGTGTTATATAATTCTGAATTGCTCTATGTCTAATTTACTTGCTTAGTGTATATAAATATATAATATATATATATATATATATATATATATATATATATATATATATATATATATATATATATATATATATATATATATATATATCACAAACCCCTCTCCAAATAAGTTTAATAGCATTATCAATATAAATAGATCACAAACTAAACTTTGTAAATTCAAAAATTTTTTTTTTATTATATTCACATCCCAACGTTTCGGGGCATACCCCTTCTTCAGGGATGAATATACAAGAATCAATGGCCTAAGGTCCCTTATATATCAATTACTAACATGATTACCATTCATATTAATCAAAATCCCTTACATTTATTCCCCTTGGTATGAACATATCTAATTTGTATACCCAAAAAGCCTCCCTTTGTGTTGGTCTATCTTGCGTTGGATGAGATAAATGAAGTTTTTAAAGATATGAAGCCTTTGATTTCTTTTAGAAGGCCTTGAAATTTGGCTGACAATTTAGTAATAAATCTTCTAATACACGTAAAGATAAAGGTATGAAAAAGTGTGGAAAATCTTGATGTCAGATATGTAGTTATGTAGAAGAGGCTGAAGAATTTAAATATGGTAATAAGAAGTATTGGATAAATTATCCTTTTGATTGCGATTCAGAAGGTGTAATTTGCGTAATAAGATGTATTAGTTGTTCCAAAATTTATGTGGGGAGTACTATAACTACATTTAAGAAGAGGTTTAGTAATCATAAGAGCTCTATGAGGAAGTATGAACAAGGGGGTAGAAAAATGGCTGCGGAGCATTTGTATGCACATTTTTTTAGCCTTGGGCATAAAGGTTTGTGTGATGTTAGGGTTATCATTATTGATAAAACTAATGTTGATAGACCAACACAAAGGGAGGCTTTTTGGGTATACAAATTAGATATGTTCGTACCAAGGGGATTAAATGTAAGGGATTTTGATTAATATGTATGGTAATTATCTTAGTAATTGATATATAAGGGACCTTAGGCTATTGATTCTTGTATATTCATCCTTGAAGAAAGGGCCTCGAAACGTTGGGATGTGAATATAATAAAAAAATTTTTGAATTTACAAAGTTTACTTCGTGATCTATTTAATATATATATATATATATTATATATTTAATATATATATATGTATATAAATGAATGAATTAAAGGCGAGAAATACTTTTTCTGTCGCTACTCAGAGTTTCACGCGCTTAGGCGATCATCAGGCAACTGACAGATCATCAGTGCTTAGGCGATCAGAGTTTCACGCGCTTAAGCGATCATCAGGCAACTATTTTATATATATATATATAAAATTTATATATAATTTATATATGTATATATATACATATATATATATATATATATATACATACATACATACATACATACATACATACATACATACATACATACATACATACATACATACATACATACATACATACATACATATAAATAAAAATACAAAAGCTGCAATGTATTTGTATATTAAACTTTGGACATAATTTGTCAAGTTGCCACACGATTATTGAGGTAACGTTGAAAAGTGTGCAGATGTATCTTGTACAATCCTTAGGTACCCAGCAAAGCACCCCATAGATGACTGTGGTTTTATTCCATTGATGTTACTTTCTTGGGTCACCCCAATTATAAAGAAAGGATTTAAGAAACCTCTAGAGCTGAGTGATCTGGGCAAACTACCTCGAAGTGATAGAGCTGCTTTCAATTACAAAAGACTTCAAAAATTTTGGACCGAGGAAGTGAATGAAAAAGGTTTAGAAAATGCTTCGATTGGAAATGCGCTTTTTCGAGCTGCAAGGACAAGAGTTATTGCAGGAGCAGTTCTGTTTTTACTCGCGCTACTAATCTCTTTTGTTGGACCGGTATGTACATACAATAATAATATAAATAATAATAATAATAATAATATATGCTTTATAAATGCTTTGTGGTTGCAGTAGATAGAAGAGTGCTCGACGCAAAAATTTTGTAGAGCAATATTTTATCTTTATTTAAAACAATATTTGTTACAACTTTAGGTTTCGTGCAGTTAAGCAATCGTCAGGTAACTGTTTTTTCTTCGGTTCTGTTTGTTGACGCCACTCGTGCATTAACGGTTTTTATTATACAATGCTGACACAATCTCAATTTTGATTGGTTGATGGCCTACAGACAATTCTCAATGTCACGCCACCTGCAACGACATTGAAAATTGTCTGCACTCTGCAGGGACGGTAATGGCGTCTAGATTCGCAACTATTTCTGAATTGTATAATAAAACAAGTATTGAATTCGGCTTTCGCATGGTATCAAGATTTATCCAGACCGAGGTCAAAGTTATCTGCCTCAGCTTCGCTTCGGCAGATAACTTTGACCTCGGTCTGGATAAATCTTGATATCACGCTCAGCCTCATCCAATAATTGTTAAATGCTGACGCGCGTGTTCCATGGTTGCGCACGCTTTTGAATTTTCCCGCGTGGAATTTCTCTGCGTTGCGGCATTTCGCAAATAATTCAGATCTTCGATTTAACGTTTATTATTATTTGCCTTCACGTTTTTCATTATTTGCCTTTGCCTTTTTCTTCAGTACATAAACTGCAGTGTTTTCTACCTGGCGAATATGATGGAGCTTGCGTCAAAACTGACCATTTGATGTCGTATTTCTTCCCAGCATTCTTCCATTTCCACATGTATTTTGAAAGTTTATTTTCATTTTCATTTTAACAACTTTATTGGAACCACAATAAAAATAAGTGCATGCAGACAATGGCCAAAAGGGGAAGTATGCGGACGGGACAGTAACTATACGTCCGATACAAGGCATCTACCTCACAGTAATATAGAAAGTATGTACACATTGCACAGTATCACAATACAACAAACAATACACAACACAACACAAGAAGAGCAGAACAATCTAACAGTAGCGAATGATGAATAGTAGAATAATAACTCAGCTTGTAAGCGAGTAGGAACGACTTCTTATGGTTCCCATATCTCTCCTAGAATTTGTTTGCCGTCATGCCGATATATTCTTTGGTTTCGTTATCTTCCTTTGTTGTTGTTACTACCTTGTACACAATGCTCTCTGTTAAACACTTTTTTCTCTAGCGGGCATTCACTCGGGGCTCTACAATTGCATAACTCGTTTGGGCTCTTAGTAGGTTCGGCTATCCTCAATATGCGCTTATTGTGTCTGGAAATAGAACTTTTGACATTCTCCAAGCAGCTGTAGCTGAATAACACCATCAAATGATGTAACACCATCAAAGTCAGTCAATATAAAAAAGAGTTTAATTAACGCTAAAACACAAGTAAATTTATAGAAAAAAGTTTTTTGGTTTGACAACAAAAGAAATAATCACTCATTTATATTTTGTTTTCTCATTTATATTTTGTTTTCTCATTTATATTTTGTTTTTTTAATTTTGAAAACAAAATATAAATGAGCGGTTATTTCTTCTGTCGTCAAATTAAAAACTGTTATATAATATATATGTGTGTGTATTTTGAATAAATAAAAAAACGAGTTCTCTAAGGATAAATATACTGTAATTAGATATTTCAAACTGTTTTTGTGTTTTTGTATTACAAAGTCTGTGCAGATGTCTTTAATACTTATTGTGAAAAATACTATTAGGGGGTTACATCATTCACAAGTGGATTTGGACTGGGGAGGGGTCTATTTTCAAAGGGGTCCAAATCTGCGTGGACAGTGGACATTGCCCCGTTTCCCCTATTGTTATTGCTATTATCGCCAGTTGATATTAAAATGATAGTTCAGTGTGGAAAAGGGCAGTTAAGAATAAAGATGAATTGACCGTAACGAAAATGATGGTGGATGTATGTTCTACCGGAATGCATTGCAGTTAGAAATCATTTCAGAATGCAAATTGATGTCTGTTGAAGGACAAGCATAAACGAGGGTTATTTTCTTTGTTTTAATGTGTTATTATTATTACACCCTTAGGTGTTTTATATTACACCCTAAGGTGTTTTTCTTGGCATCTTTTTTCAGTTTTTTTTGCCTAATGCCTGCAATGTATTCTGGTAAAATGTACATGCTGTCATCTTTTTCGTTATGATAGAAATTTCATGGTAGAATTGTCAATATGCCATGCACCAGTTTGAAGTTTGTAGCAACCTTTTGTCGTATTATTGTTATTAAGTCTAATGTAAATCACGAAACTCCAGTAACATGCAGCTAACGAATATATGTTTTATTCTTGTTTTATTTATGTTTTATTCTTGTCAGGCTTTTCTGGTCAAACGAATATTAATATTTGTGGAAACAAAAACTGATCCAGTTGAGAAAGGAATCATCTTGGTAGGTATATTTGAATTAGAGGTGTTTTGCATCATTTTTTATTCACGTTTTTTTTAGTGTTTGAATGTTTATTTAAGTTGCGTGGCTGGCAGGATGGAGCTACTGTAGGGGTGTTTAGTATAGACCGATATACCAGTAAATAACGGTATTGGATGCAATATCGGTGTACCGATATGGCTTTTTACTTATATTGATATGCCGAAATTTCCAATATACCGAGATTTCCGGGGTTACCGAAACTCCAATATGACGAAATCATTAAACTATCTAGGCTAAACATGACTGAAACTCTTTCCTAAATAGCGTTAAATCATTATCACATTGGATTCTCACCTTATCATCTTTTCACTTTTTATATTCATTGCTGTTTGCATTAAAGTGCCTATGAAACGAAATTTTCTCCGACAATTTTGTTATTGCATTGGAAAGATCAGTTAAAATCACTGTATAACTTCTTCGATAGAATTTTTGTAACTGCCTTTCTTTTCGAGGTATTCAATTTTATTTGATTTGAAAATGACCTAACCAGTGACATCATACTGCATAATCACTTTTCAAAAAAGCTAAATTAATTTAAAAAGTACTCAAGATATAACACGTAAATACCCAGGTCTGGATGTTAAACATAGGCTACACACATGCAAGTGTAGTTTTAGTTATTTTCCAGTATCATATGCTACAAAATAAGCAATCTAACAGTCGCTCATTATGCAGTATGACGTCACTGGTTGTGTCATTTTCAAATCAAATAAAATTGAATATCTCGAAAAGTAGGGCAGTTGCAAAAAATCTATCAAAGAAGTTATACAGTGATTTTAACTGATCTTTCCAATGCAATAAGAAAATTGTCGGAGAAAATTTCGTTTCATAGGCACTTTAAGAGTTTTTTCTCTAATTATAAGGTTAGCCCAAAACGCCGGTATTGCCAATAATATCGGTATAATTTTTATCCATGAAATTTCTCATACCAAACATTCCTCAAAAGAACACATACTCCTTTTGTTTAATAGTTAAAAATCGCGCGTGTTTATTATATACTTCGTATCATACTGAATATAATCTCGCTACTTATGCATTTCCCCCTCTACTGCATGGCTACTACGCTCAAATCAATTGTGATTGAAGCGCTGCATCGGAATAGCAGAGCATGTGCATGGGTTTGCTGACATGTATTAACTTTTGACACATTAAGGTAATTGGTTTGATGATAAGCCAAACAGCTAGAAGTTGGCTTCAATCATTGGGTTTCTTGGTAAACATGAGAACTGGCATAAAAGCAAGGTCAATGGTGTGGACAATGGTCTATAACAAAATGTCAAGGTTGAAAAATGCTGGAGACAAATCTGTTGGAGAGGTACAGTTCATAAAACTGGCTATAGTGATCATAGGCGTAGGAATCTGGGGGCCTAGGGGCATGTGCCCCCTCAATTATTCCCTAAAGTGTCCTTTTTTCAAAATAAAACAATGGGGGGGGGGGGGGAGGAATTTGCCTTTTTAATGAAATAGGTGTCCTTATAATGTAGTTCCCCTCCAACTTCACGTTTCTTCTCACGCCCCTGATTGTGACTCATTTAAACCCGGGAATGTATTATAATTGAAGCTAATTCAAAAAGGGTTGTCCTTCAAAAATGTGAAATCTAAATCACAAAATCCAGAATACGAGACCAAATGCATCACGGGTGACTTTCTGATTTTCGGTTAATGTTATATGGCTTACGAGAAACAAAGATTTGGATAATGATATAGTCATACAGTAGTAGATGCCAATAACTGTGATAAAAAAAGTTAAAGCAAAAAATGCTGGCGGCAATCGTAAAGCATAATGTACACATTTGAGTACCAAATGTAGATATTTGGGGACCAAAAGTGCATGTTTGGGTACTTAAAAATTCCAGATAATCTTATCTCTAGTTTCTTGACAAAAATTGGACTGGACGTTTGACACCTACTGTAATACTACTTACTAATTACTAATACTACTTATTAGAATGTATATTGTGCCTCGTATTTTGGATTTTGTAATTTAGATTTTAGATTTTTGAAGGACAACATTTTTTAATTAGCAGTATATGTTCAAGTTACAATATTTAGGCGTGGATGGAAGTAATAGCGAGATGGCGAAGTCGCGATATATACTGTACTACATGTAGAAGAGCTAGATACATTTTTATTCAATGCAAAACGTCTTTATTCAATGCAAAACGTCAATCTATTTAGCTTGTAAATATTTGTGCAAGTGACGGACGGCGTGTTTTCGAAGGTTTTGCTTTTGGCCCTTACATTCTTGGTGAGTACATGTTAACGATATAGTTCCATCACAAACTGATATAAGCCAGTATAAGTAAGTGTAAAAACAAAAAAAAGTGCTCAAGGCGTATTACCAAAATACTTGAGTCGATGAATTTGATAATTGCTTTATAATGGTTTTCAAGCATTCTGATTTCTTGTCTGAGTAGTAATATGAGGCATTATTTACTAGTTGGCAATATTTACTAGTTGGCATCTTTTCAAAATGGCCGCCAATGAAAGTCGCTTTGATGTTTTATACTGTTGCCTAAATTAACAAATGGAGAAAAACTGCATTAATACAAAGTAAAAGAATATAAACAAATTTTGATGTTAGACTATCTTAAGGTAATAGATCGTCTGCGAATAACTTATTCGCTATTTAGAATTTTCCTATTTAAAAATCAGTTACGATTTAAAAATTACAAATAAACTTTAGTCTTTACTTAGGAATTTTCCGAAGTAAACCGTATTGATAAAAGAAGTGCATTTTATGTTTTACTGAAGAAATTATACTAATTTAAACCATTATTTGCCTCGTGTAAGCTCAGTGATTGCGGTGAATATTCACCTCGACATGCTGAATCACCTATCGAACTATTTTCCAGGTCTCCTGAACAGTAATCAGGGACGTAGTGAAGCGTTCAGCTTTGGGAGGAGTTGTAAGGCATTTTAATCTGATTTCCAAAAACTTTACCTGAAGTTTGTAAAGCGTACAGTGCAAGAATGTTCATTTACAGTTTTTAATACGAGAGTTCAGCACTGCGAAAATTTTGAAAATTTAGCGTTCATACATTGTCTGAAAACGCATTCTGAGACCTATGTTTTCAATACGCTTGCATGAATATTGTACATGTTAATGAAAGTGTGTTGAAAATTTAAGGTCCGTACATTGTCGGAAAAACTCAGTTTCAGAGCCTCTAATATAATTGATAAACTTGAAAATGTATTTGGATATAAAATGTATTTGTTAGAAAAGTGTTACCTCCGAGGGATCCAGAAAATTTTGAAAATTCATGTCCTTTACTATATTTACTCTAATTGCTTGTCCGTCAGGCTTACACCAACACTTTTTGTGAATTTACCTGAACTGCACATGTTGTGTTGGTTGCTGGACATTTTTTGGATTCTTCCCCTACTCGCATCAAAAATCAAATAGTCCATCCCCAAATGAATATAAACCAGGCTTCAATTTAGAAAAAGTTACAAAGATACGAAATTTTGGTAATGTTCAATGGACGATTCCCCTTTTAGACAAACTTTTGAATTGGGAATATTCATTAGCACAGCTAGAAAGAGCATCCTAAATTTAGTAAAATGGCGAAGTTTGGTTACAAAATATTGTAAAATGTAGAAAATATAGTCCTGTGAAGTTTGCAAATTTTGTATACTTTTGTATTATGCGTGAAAAAGGGTAATTACATTTTGAATCGGATTACACTTTTCCGCGCATGATACAAAAGTATACAAAGTTTGCAAACTTCACTGGAGTATAGTTTCCACATTTTGTAATGTTTTGCAACTAAACTTCGCAATTTTGCTAAATTTAGGTTGCTCTTTTAGCTGTGCTAATCAATATTCCCAATTCATAAGTTTGTCTAAAAGGGGAAATGGTCCATTAAATCTGCGAGTTATTGTGGATTGTTATGAGCACTCGATTTGCAGAACTATCTAACTAATTATTTTGTAGATGCACCATGTTTTATATAATATACTCTATTATAAATGTTTAGATGTTTTTCACGCTAATTCAATGATGATGTTGAAAAGATACTGCAATATATTTTTATTTTTGGCTTATCGATAAAAACCCTTAAAAAACTGAAATATCCGTTGTGAAACTTTTGATAACTTGCATGGGACCTAAAATATTAAAATAACGACACCAGCCATCCGCCATCTTGGATTTTCAAAAAATCCTTGACTTTGCAAGCAGGGCACCATTCTTTTCTTGAAGAAACAACTGTAGCAAGTATGTTTAATGTTAAAGTCTAACGGGACATGTGTGTATATACTTCGTAAAAAAACGAAAATTTGATTGGGATTTACCAAATTGACAGTACGTTTTCTACAATCTAGTCTGCTTATGACGTCATTAAAATACACCTACAATTTGTGACACAATATGGCAGATTGCTAGTATTATATGCTCTTCAGTGTTTCAGCTAAACATGCTGTAAAAAATTTAACAACATTTTAAAGTACTTCAAAGGCTCTTATCGAGATAAGCCAAAAAGACAATTGTATATTGCCTAAGAAATTTTGTATAAAACAAAAAATGTATTTAATATAGTGTTGTTTTCGGAGTGAAATGTCAGCGTTTTATTGTAATTGCATGCTGTCGTTTTTACGTTTTCCATGACATGTTTTCTAGGTGGGCCTGTCGCACTTATTATCGTCATAGCTTACACCACGTATATACTGGGACCTTCAGCTCTGTTTGGATGCTTCATATTTGCAATCATGTTTCCAATTCAGGTTTGTAAATTCCACATAGGGCTATAATTTAGGACCACCGTCGCTGGTACAAGTAATGCAATCTAGTGATTTTAAGGAAATTAGAAATTGTTTTTACGAACGTTTAGCGGACAATGAATATTAAATTATTCTTCTTTTCTTGTACGTCAGGGCGTTGTTGGAAAGCTTTCCGGAAAATTTAGAGCACAGGCCGTCCGCGTAACTGATAAAAGAGTTAAACTGATGAATGAGGTGTTGAGCTGTATAAAGTTAATCAAAATGTACGCCTGGGAAAAGTCATTTGCTAAAGTAATTGGAGGTAAGGTATTAGGTTAGATATTACGATTATGCTAATGAGGTTAACAGAAACAGCGAACAGTACCTTGATATGTCGGTTATACTTATGGCAGACTGCAAATTTTTAATTATAGTAAGTTCTATAAGCATTAGACAGCTCTGTACACTCTGGCGGTAAAGGCCTTAAGGGTCCGCAAATACTTGGTCTCTGGTCTTACAATAGAGATGTTCAGATTTGACTTCCTCTACCACTACCTTTTCCCGATTTTTAAACAATTTGATTGGTTTATATGGTAGGTACGACACATCTGATTGGTTGAGCGAGAGATTAAGGTAGCGTCTGAGGTATTGGAAGCCAAATCTGAACCTCTCTAATGGGTCGCTTCTGTAACATCGCACAGGCCCAGGTTGTGTTCCTGCTGGAAGACCTATATAGGCTATAGTTGGTGAGATTTACCAGTTTAAACTTCGAGATGTGTGTGATTAACCCTTCAGATTTCAAAAAATGATCATGTGCTTATGTTCTGAACATATACTACCTTCTAGAAATTCGTCAAAAAGAAAAGAGTGTTCTTGGTTATTCGGTTGGTTTACAAAGTTTAAATGCTTCAATGACTAACGTTGTGGCAACCTTCGCAACCGTAGTCACTTTTCTTGTTCATGTTTACACTGGAAATGATCTCATAGCCTCACAGGTTTGTTTGCTCATAGAAATAATATTGAAGCGCTGAACAAAAGTGAAGTTTAAACCAGCAAGTAAGCAAATTCATGACCGGTTTTGGCTCACTTACACTGTACAACTTTTGCTTGCAAATGCAACTATCGCATGCAATTGTCGCATGCAATTGTCATAAGCTTTTAAAGCATCTTTTAAAAGGCTACAACTTTTTTCGTGTTAGACACTATACTGTGATAGAGACAGCACAAGACAGTTGTAAGCAATTAAAGTTGCGCTGTGGAAGCCTGCCTATAATAAAAGAGTATTATTTTTATTTATTTATTTATTTACACAATTCACCATAAACAAATCAGAACAAAATCGACAACATGAAAAATACAAAGGCAAGGGCTGACCGCATAGAAGAAATATATGTTATTTACCGGATGGGAGGTCCGTATGGGGAGAAACTGCGCCCGAGAGAGCTCTTGAAAACGGCCCGAGCCCGCCGGGGACGAGGGCCGTTTTCAAGAGCTCGCTCGGGCACAGTTTCTTCCCATCCAGACCGACGCTGCCGGTAAATAACAGATGTATTTTTTCACTCAAAACAATAAAACTCGAAGCAATGCGGCTTTGCCATTTCAATTTTTTATTGAAAACATTTTTAAATTAATTAAAATTATTTGTACACGCCATTCAATTTTGCACACGCGAGATTTGAAACAAAGTTGCCTGCGTAAATGGTAAAAAACAAGCCATATATGGTAAGCGCTAGAGAAAACCGTTCGCGGTCCGGTTTAGCGGTCCGTATACGGAAAACCCGGACCGCTCGTCAGCCAATCAGATTACAGGATTCAGTGGGAAACCGGACCGGGAAAAAATAACTTCAATTATGTGACCTCAACAACAACAGAGCACAACACACAATACAACAGTACAAGCAGTACAACACACATTGTATTTCGGCGTTTTAGTAATCTTTTCGGAATACGTTTCGCACTGTGAGTGGCGGATCTAGCGTAAGTCAAAATAAATTACCACAGCTCATTCTAGGATATATTTACATTTTAAAATACCTTCGAAGCAAATTCATTGGTTAGATTTTATTCTTTTGAAATTCATAACCTATGACATTGTTATAAAGTTATTTTGAATTTAAAATTGAGCTGCTATAATTTATTTTGACTTACCCTGGATCCGCCACTGCGCACTGTGTCAAGAAATAAACTTTTCCAAGGTAGCCAGTCAATGTTGACATCATTTTGAGCTAGTGGCAAAGGTAAAAAGCAGCGACAATTTTAATTTAAAGAAAGACAATTTGTATAAATTCTCATACTAAACTATTCAAAATATCTCACTATATTCAGGTTAAAAAATGATATTTTTCTGTTTTCTGATACCTGTCGTACGCGATGAATTGATATATCACACTGGTGTTCTGATAATTTTCTTCCAGGCTTTTACAGTGATCGCTGTGTATAATACCATGATATTTGCCTTCAAAATCTTACCCAAATCTGTTAAAGCTATAGCAGAGGCAAAGGTTTCAATGAAGAGGCTAAAGGTATATAGCTAGTACATGTATTTTGTGTGAAGTTGACGGTTTTATATTTTCTGTTGTGAAAAGCGGCGGCAATTACACGCTTTTCTTCTTCTGTGCATGTAAGTGGCAAAATCAGCTTCAACATTATTTAGAAGCCGTGCATGAATTGAAAAGGCTGGCGGTGCCGTTTCCAAAGCGGGGTTATTTCCAATACGTAGCCGTTTGTAACCACAAATCTAAAAGTTTGGGTGCATTGCCAAATTTCTGTAAAATTTCTGTGAAATTACGGAAACTATTAGTGGGTTTATGTTTTGCTTGAAATGTTTTTACTTGAAGTCACAATTTTTTTTGCTGTATAAAAGCTAACAGATAGCAAACTGGTTATATGCTATTTAACATATTATTTTAAATATGTTGTTGATCTCTCAAATTTAAAGGATTTTGTATGGGTACCTAATCATGCGATAACGAGTATAATTTGGAATTAGTAGTACGAGTGATGTTTGGACATTTGCCAAAATTGGATGAGCCAACGGGACGAGTCCAATTTGGCAAAATTTCCAAACATCGCAAGTACAATTAATCCAAAGTTGTACGAGCAACATCGCATGATTATTTGTTTATTATTATCATGACAAAATTGCATGCCTCAAATGTTCAACGTTTGAAGCACTCTATCCAGCTCTTGTGCATGGACGACAATTTTCAATGTGAACGTCATACCAGTTTTTCACGTCTGACTGTTTGAACAACATGAACTGCAGAATATATGCAGTTCCCATTCAGTCTTAAGAAATAATGCTTGTTTATTTTTATTTTAGAGTTTATTGGTAATGGAAGAATATGAACCTTGGATGACAAAACCTGAAGATGAAAATGTGGTCGTAGAAATAAAATCAGCTACCTTTGCATGGAATGAGGTAGGATTAAGTTGGATATAATCTCTAATAGTCGATGACATTTTGGTGGAGACAACAATAGAGCAGCGTCATTAGTGTCTAAAAATGCATTATAAGATAAACACAGTTGTCTGTGTTAATTTTAGGTAAGACTGAAGGAACAGAGGAAAATCCCATCAGGAGAAGGTAAGAACGCAAAGCGAACAGGAATGGGGATGGTTCTGAAGTAAAAAAGTAGTGGAAGTTAGCAAAGCCTTATTAACGTTACAGTAAAGGAAGAAAAAGGCTGGGAATTCATATCATTGCTTCAAAGCTATACATTTTGTAGCTCTATTTTACCCTTTGGAAAATGTCGCAATTATATAGCTAGCATCATCCACCTAAGATGGGTGAAAATCAGTTCAAACTATCATCGGCGCTCAAGATGGTCTTAAAATTTATGAAATTAACAGCTGATAGCCGTAGCTTAAATAAGGTGTAAGAAAGGAATCGCCTTGCTTGCTACTTAACTGGATCTATTTACATTCTCTTCTTTTCAAATTTTGGGTTTTAGATCAAAATAAATCGTCTGCAACAAAGGGAGGGAGTTCAAGAGGAAGGGATGGTCCTCCAGGTGAAGGTGGTCCTGCAGAGATTGAAACAAAGCTCGTGAAGACTTTGATTAACATTAATGTCACCTTTAATAAGGTATTATTAAAATAGTTTCTTTTACTTGTGCGACTAGAGACACCTGATGTGAAAATCAATGTATGGACTGTATAGTGGCAATAAGGACAAAAATGTAATTGGTGTAGCTACAAAAAACGACAGCTTCGTTCGTTAGAATGTGGACAATTATCCATACGTTCTCCTTAATTTAGTTCGAGTAAAAAAACTCTTTCTTGATTGAGTTGATTCTTGTTTTAAAAGAAGTCAATTATGTTCACTCAACACAGTACATGAAATATAGGACATTTTGCGCCCGCGCGATTATAAGCGTTTATTTGCATGATAATTAGATAAGATTCTGCATATAAGATGGTGTCTTTTAATAGATATTATCAATTAAAACAGCCCAACTTTCAAATTCCTTTCGTGGAATTTCCTATAGTTTTTTAGTCAATATAACAGTTCAAACATTGTTAAATAACCCTGAAATAAACCTAAAAGATGTTGACCTATTCTACCATGTTTTATACTATGTTTGACGTAATTACTATGAATTGCATGGAACATATCGAATTCAGAGAACAAGATCCATATCCATCTCGAGAACCACCTAAACGTGGAGAGATTCTACCAATACTAATGTAAAAATATTCCTCAAATATGCCGCTGCTAATATTGAGTTCTGCAAGTATGAAATATTTAACACGAAGTAGGTGAAAATTTGATATTTTTATTCTACTCGGATTTGGTTTGCCATATTGAATTATAATTTGCATAATTCCAGCTATCTTGTCCCATATTTCTGGTATTGAAAAAAGAAATATGATATGTATATTTATGCGATACTGATTAATGTTGATTTGCATAAACTGTGACTTTGATTTTCGCGTATTATATAAGATGTATTCTCAAAATTACTTCATTAATAGAGCTATTCAGCCATTATACAACATTCACCTTCGCCTAGAGTTTGTATATCCGATGCAAGATTGCCGCAGATTTAATAAATGGTAGTTAATAAATCAAATGAACAACAAAAATATGCCACATTAATTGGAAAAATCATTGTTTAGGGTCAACTTATCGGGATTTGTGGCGGTGTTGGGAGTGGTAAAAGCTCTTTGATCAATGCAATCCTCGCCCAAGTAAGAACTTGCAGCGACTTTTATTACTGTTGATGCAATACCACTATGACGCTTAAAAATTATACAGCTTTATTCTTACAGCCCTTGGGTATATCTTGAAGTGTTTCAAGTTTTTGTTTATATTAGCTCTACTTTTGTATCGAGTACTCTACTCATATGATTCTAGACCTGGTTTATTTATTGACACTCGCCTATAATAGCTCAAAATAGCTCAAAAACTTACCACTACAGTCTGTTTCATCCAGAAGGAGTCGTCAGGTGATACTCTACCATGTCTTTTTATGTAATTCATTTTAATAAAGTGGATTTTGTTGCCAGGTGAAATTTGGAAGTGTCCATTGTGGTAAAATAAGCGGTGATAATAAGTGGTATAAAAGGGTGAAGTGCATAGTGAACAAAAGATTAGTGTTGAGAAATGTGTGTCTACAAGGCTCAGTCTGTCTCCGTCATATACCTATTTAAGGAAGTCAGGGTTCATAAGTTCAAAAATGAAATCTCAATGTTCGATTATTCTTCTCTTTTAGATGAATCTCGTTGAAGGCAGTGTCGCGCTTAATGGATCGACGGCTTATGTTGCTCAACAGGTATACACGAACACTTTTCAACGAGTCGTCTGTTAACCATGTATTTGGCACAGAAATGCGGCCAGAGAGAGGCAGTGCTAAATCATCCCCATGCAACCCGCCAATTGAGTAAAAAAAAAACGGACATGAAACTGCATGTAATTTCTTGCGTAATGAGCAGATTCTATTGTGCTGTTAATGCAATCAGAATAAGAAATTGTTTATGATTTTGACCGTTACGGCGAAGGTTATGATACCTACCATTATGAGGCCTACAGTATAGCCTTAACTTTGTTAAACAAAGAATACAAAAATACATTGAAATTGATTTAGAGACGTGGACGATACATACAGTACTACTAGCATGCACGCTTTACTACTAGCATGCACGCTTTACTACTAGCATGCACGCTTTACTACTAGCATGCACGCTTTACTACTAGCATGCACGCTTTACTACTAGCATGCACGCTTTACTACTAGCATGCCCGCTTTACTACTAGCATGCCCGCTTTACTACTAGCATGCCCGCTTTACTACTAGCATGCCCGCTTTACTACTAGCATGCCCGCTTTACTACTAGCATGCCCGCTTTACTACTAGCATGCCCGCTTTACTACTAGCATGCCCGCTTTACTACACGTTATATTCATTCGTTTTCTTAAAAACATGTTTGAGAAATTATTGTTTAATAACATTTCGTTTCAAGTAATTTTAAATTTAGAGTTTTATACCTTATTTTTCATTGATTTTATTTTTATTGATGTACTTATTGTCTTTTTTCTAGGCATGGCTGATGAATGCTACTGTTAAGGAGAATATCGTTTTTGGTCAAGCCTTCAAACCAAAAGGGTATAATATGTTCATTTTCCTGTATACTGTTTTAGTGGGGGTATTTTCTAATAAAGTGTAATTCTACGTGTAACTCTAGACAACAACATGTCCTTTGAAATGCACATCGACAAAACATCAAATGAAACTTTATTTTAATGTTCTCACTAAGCCGGCCTGTCGTCATGTATGGCAGCATGGTGTGGGACTACTGTAGTAAGGAAGTCTTTTAATAGATCGAACAACTCCATCTGTTATCCTAATGTATTTAAAAAGCAGAATTGGCTACCATTACATTAAAACTCTAGTTTTTAAGCGTGTAAATCCAGCGTATCACGTACTTAATTTTATTGATTCATTTTTAATTAGGAATTGTGATGTACATGAAAGACAAAGCTGATTATCACTTGTTTTATGTAGGTATAACGATGTTATTTCAGCATGCTGTTTGAAACAAGATCTTGATATATTTCCTCATGGGGATGCAACAGAAGTTAGTATTAGCCTAGTCTCATGCAAATGTGGGTAACAATTTTTGTTTCGACTTAAGAAAGGTATTCGTGTTGTTGATCAGTTACGGTGAAATTTAAATCACGTTGACGTGCGAAGATCCAAAATCCAGGCACATTTCACTCTAGCGAAAAATAAATCTATGTATCTGAGTTTGTCGGAGAAATGTCGTTTAATGGCGACCGCGTATGGTGGGGGGGGGGGCGTATACTTTATACTGCCTCACGGGTAAAATGGGACCTAATTCTGTATTACTTAGCCAGTTTGCTAACAGTAACTGCCCGTATGTTCAACATACTCCATACACGAGCTGTGTTATTCACAGGAAAGAAGAATCTACGTGAAGCTATGCAACTGTTTTGGAATTTCATAATTTCTTCTATTGGTTCCCCTTATATTATATTTGCGACGCATGTTCTTGATGTATCCTTTAATTCTTGAGTTTCATATGACGTCATTGATTTCATTAAGGGTAACTTCTTAATCGTGACACGGTCGTCATAGTGCATTAGGCCTGGTTCACATTCCTCGTAAGAATCGGGGATGACTTCTTCTGGCCGATGTGATGGAGTGAATGCCATACCATTGCAAAAACAATCTAGTTACAGCAGTTAGTTCTCATATTCATTCACATACATGAGAAGGAAAAAATCACAAGTATGAACCAGGCATGTATCCAAATGTAGGTTGGTGAACGAGGAATCAACCTTAGTGGTGGACAAAAACAAAGAATTAGTTTAGCAAGAGCTGTTTATGCTAATAAGGTGCGTATATGATTGAGATATTCTTCAGCTTTAAAATTATTTTTGCAATGTTCTTCAGTCAAGGTCTTACATCAAAATTTAACTATTTCTGACTTTTGCAGGATATCTATCTCCTTGATGATCCTCTGAGTGCTGTGGACAGTCACGTTGGGCAGCACATTTTTGATAATTGTATTAAGGGATCATTGGCTGATAAGACGATAATTTTTGTAACTCATCAGTTACAGGTATTGTTGTCAGTCTGAGATGTTCCTTATGGGTGATATAGTCAATCATACTACCTCTTATCGATGGTCATTAGTATTCACAAAGGAAATTAATTTCATGTATATGATAAGGTCGGGTTTATCAGGTTTGCAGTATCGGTTGAAAATGTATCATAGATATGCAATCAGTGATTTTGTTAAAACTTTGCTTTATGTTTTAGTACTTAAGTGAATGTGACACTGTCATCCTTTTAAAAGATGGACGTATCGCTGAAATGGGTCCTTACCTAGAACTTATGCAAGATGAAAAGGTACCATCTTTTGGTACGAAAAAGAATGCTTAAAGTTTGTGCATGTAAATTATTATAAGTAATAACATTGCTTTGAGGTTGCTTAGTGATTAAATTGTACCCGAAAGCCGAGGGAGGTTTAGTAAAAGCCCCAAGCCCCTTTTACTAAACCTCCCGAGGCTTGAGGGATATTTAATCACTAAGCAACCGCAAAGCCATGTTATTACTTTGTAATATTATTGTCACCGAGACAATAGGAACGCTTTTCGGGGATTTATCCATAGGTGAAATGGGATAAAAGATAATTGAGTGTGCTCACGTCTGTCTTGCATAACTAATAAGCGCAGGTGTTTGGCATAAACATTAGGTACGATTAGCTAGTAATCGTACCTAATGCATAAACATTAGGTTCGATTAGTTACTAATCCTACCTAGTGTATATTCATCGGGTTATTTAGTTGTTAATCGTCACTAGTAAAACAAAGGATTTCGAGGTGACTATGATATTATGTTAATAATTTACCAGCATATTGGAATATAGAAGTCGACTCGTATATGAAACGTTTTTAGGAATTTTCACTCTTGGTTCAAAGTTACAATCAGAAGTTGGAGGCTGAAGAAAACGAAGATAAAGACGGCAAAGAAGACGCAAGTAAACTGCTCGAACAAATTGCAAGGAAGAGAACTCTTTCTGCTCACAGTAATGAAGATAATGAACAAAGTGTTCCTGAAGAGGAGAAAGAAGTGAATGAAGAGAGTAAAATGAATGGATTAAAAAATGAAAAAGGTAAATAGGGGAGTGAAAACTGTTTTAGCAATGTAAATTCTGTGGTATCAGTGAGAAGCACGGATAGAAGTATCTATATAGTGTCGGTTAGAATTTTATCAGATATTATCCAATAGTTCCAGAATATAAACAAAGAAACAGACAATTTTTTAACTTGTTTTTTTTATTGTTCGAACAGAAACAGGTAGTGGGAAATTGGAAAACGTTATCCTAAATTGCTCTTTGCCACAGATTGCTTTCTGACTCTAGTATGCAGATACTCAGGCTATTACACAGAAAGATTAATAAGGACAATATAAAAGATATCTAATTACCATTTTATGGTATTTTACGCATTCCTAGTGATATACGAAGTACACTTAAGCTGACGCAAGAGAGAATGAATCAATTTAGCAATAATAACAATTCTTACGATATTCGGCAAATTTCCTGATTGCCATACCACTCATTTCAGTTTACCTGACATTATATTAATTATATTTTGTGTGTAAAATAAACACAACAATTTTTTTCTGTACTTTTAGATAATCTTATGAAAGCTGAAGAACGAAAAAAAGGAACTGTATCATTTTCTACATATCTGCGTTATTGTAAGGCAGCTGGAGGTTAGTTTTTCACTCGTTGAGTCAGCGTGATTTTGACATATTGGATCAGGTCAGTTTTTCATGGCATTAATTTTTTGTTGTTATAGGTATTTGCATGGTAGCATGTGTGTTATTAATAATGTTTATCATCATCTTGTTGAGAATTTTTACTGACTTTTGGCTTGGACGTTGGATCAATGCTGGGAATGGCAACAGCGTAAGACATAACTGTGATTAAAGTTTTCAAAATTGTTTTGTTGATTATGTACTGGAACAGTGTTTCATTGAATTGAATTAATTCAAATTTTTTATCAATGGACAACAAGCCCTGGGAACGGGATCAATTTGTGTTTCGCTGACGGAGGTTTAATAGGCATGTTGGGTTATGATTTAGGTTAAGGCAAGGATTGTGATTACCTCAAAACTGATTACCTCAAAAGAGTATTGGAACCTGAGGTCCTAGTTCTCAGAAATGGTTTTTGATTTTCATGTTTCCAGAAAATTTCATAGAAACTTTTCAGGAAAATCATAATTTAGCTGGCAATCTTGATTTTTCTGGTTTTAGAATTTTTTATTTCTTTATGATACAATTTTACATTACTAGTGCTCCTGCTAGTATTCTACTTTAGTGGATGATTTGAAAATTTCATATCCGCTTGCAGGAAACTGATTACTTGTCATAGCTCTTTTTCAACACCGATAGGCCTATTTTTACCTGTGATTAACTGTCGTAATATTTGACTTGATTTTACTCATTACACTCAGATACTCAGGTCACCATACTTTTCTGTTTCTATAAACACTAAAAGTATGGATAATATGTTGTTATAAAAATAAATATGATGTCGCCCTATCAGGTCAATACATGACATACATGACAGGAGGTAGAAATCATCTTTTTAATTTTCGTTCCAAAACCTGCAGGTTGCTATCATAACAATGTCATCTCGTTTTTTTACAGACTGAAAGTGATTCGCCTTCTGGTGCGCTGAATGATAACCCTGATCTAAACTTCTATGCAGCTATTTACGGATCATCCCTGGCCCTTCTGATTATTCTTCTTGTCATAAAATGTTTTGTGTTTGTTAACACCGTCTTACGTGCTTCATCCAACCTTCACAATCAAGTATTCCGTGCTGTCACAAAAAGTCCCATGGAATTCTTTGACACAACTCCTGTTGGACAGGTCTTAAACAGATTTTCTAAAGACATTGACGAGATCGACAATAGATTACCATTCTTGCTGGAAGCAGTGATTCTGAATTTATCTTTTTTGGCAGTTACTATAATACTCATTGTTATGGTGTTCTACTGGTTTATTATAGCACTCGTTTTCTTCATTGCTATATTTCTCTTTCTAACTGAAGCTTTTCGTCGTTCTGTTCGTGAAATAAAACGTCTAGATAACATATCAAGATCTCCTATCTTCTCTCATATTTCTGCTTCAGTGCAAGGACTTTCGACCCTGCATGCCTACGGAAGAACGGCGGATTTTTCAGAGACGTTTGAAAGACTACTAGACAAAAACACTTTACCATTTTTTATGTTTTCCTGCTTAAATCGTTGGTTAGCTGTACGTCTTGACCTAATCACGATTGGTATCACAACAGTCACATCACTACTGATGGTTCTTCTTCGTGATACTGTTCCTGCTGCAATCGGTGGATTGGCCATTGTTTATTCAATGCGAGTAAGTAGAACAATATTGTCATGGTGCATTTTTCATTTCAGCGTTGTTTAGATCTTCAAACTCACCAAAACAAACTACAGCATGGTTTAAAAGTGTTTTGCCAAGGGCATACTAAAATGATGCATTCTTTTTCTCCTGTAGTTTGTGCTAAAAACAACTGCCCATGCATGCAAAAGGGTTAATTAGTAATCAGTTGCTTAGGTAAAACCTTACAATTGACGAGTACGTCCATTTCGCAGAGATTCTCCAAGATTTTAACGCAACCGTAATTAGCGCTTGTAAAATATTTTCAGATAATATCTCATCCATCTATTTTATTGCTCCTGAGTTCACTACTCGATCATTTGTTCTTTTTTGTCAGATGTCGGGTCTTCTTCAAATTACAGTTCGTCTCACAGCAGAGACTGAAGCTATATTTACTAGTGTGGAACGTCTTGTACATTACATCGATAATTTAAAGCAAGAAGCTCCTAGCTCAATTTCTGAGAAGAAACCAGCTGATGACTGGCCAGGAGAAGGAAGTTTATCCATGACAGGATTAAAGGTACACCTTGTTGTACGTTGTCAAAATCAAAACTAAAGTCATTTCTAGATTAGTTTTATTGTTCTTTGCCGGTGGGGTTGTCAGGCCTTCAATCCTATCTTCTTGGAATGAAGCAGGGGATTTTTTGACATTACTGCGTTGTTACTAAAAGTAATTCTGCCTTTTTTGTCAGATGCGTTACAGAGAAAATTTACCATTGGTGTTGAAAGGCATCACGTGCAACATCAAAGCGAAGGAGAAGATAGGCATTGTGGGTAGAACTGGTTCTGGAAAATCTTCTATTGGAGTATCTCTTTTTCGACTTGTGGAACCTGCACATGGGAAAATATCTATAGATGGAGTAAATGTTATGGAGATTGGTAAGAATAGTTAGGATCTATCAAACGATCAGTAAATATTATTACCATATATCAATCATTTACATTTAGAATATTTCATTTTAAAACACCTCTGATTTTGTATCGGTCATTTAATTGGACGTTTGCAACATTAGCCTTATTGTAGCGAAACATGTGGCGGTCCAATTAGTTCTGCTTGAGTATTCACGACACAAATCGATAGATTTCGTTACTATACAGGGTGTCCCAAAAAAAACGGAGAAAAACTTCTAGGATTGATTGCTGAATGAAAACTAATTGATCATATAGAGCGACTATTTTTTAGTTTTATGGCTTGTTCATTTGCCTTTCGAACAAGGTATTCCTTGTCTACTTGAAGCAAGTAATAAGACCATAGCAACAATTTTAGCACAAGTGCTCAATTTGAGATGCTCCAAAAAAGCATGCCACATGGGTAGTTTGAGACTGACTAATGTTCACTTAATGTTCCAGTGGAAAAGTAATTCTGTTGAAAATTATTTTATACTGACTAATTAACAGAATTACACAAAATATCGATAAAGAATATGAATGTGTCTGATTATAAATGGACCTGATTGAAATTGAATGCATTCAACATATTTTACGACAGTGCATGAGACCGTGATTAGTACTTTCTTTTGACCTGTCTTAAGACAAAATTTGCTGCACGCTGCCCCAAACACACTTTTATTATAGAAGATTAACAAATCACGAAAAATAATAAAAAATGAGATGAATGTTCATCCTCAAGATATGAAATTTTAAAATTTCATAAAATTTCAATTTTAAAAACTTCCAATCGCGATCGATTAATGTACCATAACTGTGACTCATTCGCTCAAATTTCATAGACAGCATACCCAAGGAGAGTTGAATGAATACGCTTTTAAACGAGAATAAATACTATAGTTTCACTGCTTAATATTCTTTCCAAAATTTAAACTTGAATGTAGAACTCCGCTTTTGTTTGGTACACCCTGTATAACGATACAGTTGAGGTGGAAAACGGGTAAAGCTTCTGTAAGGGCCCAACCACCTACAAGGAACCGCGCATTCTGACAACGGAATATTGTTAGAAATGCATTGACGTGATTATATTTAAAAACCCAACTATTTGCCACTATTTCATGAATTACCTGATGTTTGTATTGTTGTTTCTGTCTAGGCCTCGTTGATCTTCGATCAAAACTGACAATTATTCCACAAGACCCTATCTTGTTCATCGGAACTGTGAGGTAATTAGGTATAAAATACGGTCTTAAATACCGTGAGCTCTAGAATGACAAACATGACTTTTCAGTTTTTAACTTTGGTAACATTTGAGACAACAAAAAGACAGATCCAACTCTTTTGTCTCATCTGCCTCTTGTTATCTGCCTCTTCATCCAATAGAGTTACAACAACCATTGATTACGGAGAGGAATATTCGTAATAAATTTGAAAATGTTGCACATGCATTGTGTTGACAATTTTTTTCTTACATGTAAACAACTTACACCACCATTTACATTTCAGGCAAATTTAGGTTCCTTGTATATTAGCTTGGTGAATATCAATTTTGAATAATAACACGTTTACAATATGCGATAATATATACGTGGTGTTTCCACAAAATTATATTTCAATTGGAAAAATGTATTTGTAGCTATATAATTTGAAGATATTGCTAATAGTTTTGTGCAAATAGATATAATTTGGATCCATTTCACACACACACTGATGAAGAAGTGTGGATGGCTCTCGAAAGAGCTCATCTAAAAGACGCTATCAGTAATTTACCATTGAAATTACAAGCTCCGGTTGTTGAAAATGGGGAAAACTTTTCTGTTGGTGAAAGACAACTGATGTGTATGGCCAGGGCTTTGTTGAGGAACTGTAAGGTGGGTTGGTTGTGGATCCTCAGTATACAAAAAGTACTCCTCCATAGTAAATTAAAGGTTTAAAATCTTGAATGTGTTAAACAAGCAAGAATCTCCAGCAAGCCAGGACTAAATTAATTAATTAATTAATTATGTATATAGTCGTCATTCTACCTCCTTTTGTCATACTTTATGTAGGTATTGTAGGTATTGTATGTATGTTGTCTGTAGTGTAACGTGTGTTTTAGTAGCGTATTCGGTGGGACTTAATAAGGAACTTAATTATGTTCTGTTGTCCTTACCTGCAATAATTTATTGTGAAGCAGTAAAAAATACATGCTAAAATACCAAGACGGCATTTTTGCCTGCATGCTGCTGCATTATATATTTATATGTAGATATAGAAATTTATATGTAGATGTGTATGGCCTTTGTCGAGGAACTGTATGGAGGGTTTAGGATGCATGGTGTTATAAAAAATAAACGATAACTGAAATACCAATGACCTTGCCCTGTTTTTACAAACTTATAACCATCTATATATATATTTTATTTATGATAAAACTGCTTGCGTGATTAAGATTATCAGCTAGATTAGCATGTCACGGCTTAATATTTGATTATTTTGATTGAAATGTTATCATCATGAATCTTACAGCAAAGCCTAATTTGAAAAGAAAAACAAAAAATGCATTGTTATTGATATCCAGATCTTCCTCTTGCTGGTACCTTGTTAATGCCACTACAGAATTTTGACGTTTTAAGGTTCACGAATAAGTAAAAAAATTAAAAAGGTTATCGTCTTGCTTTCTGGTATCATGCAGAGTTGCAAAAAAGCCACGGCTATGCGGGTATTACCCGTGAGGAAGGTTTGCAAAATAGGCAGTCAGTGTGGAAGTTTTCATGCTAACACACTACATAATGTATCCTAGACACTAACATAAAAAGAATTAACTTAATAGATGATGATCTATTCCAGAAATCATGCCTTCCTTCTGAAAAAATAGTGATTCATTCTTAAGATTCATTCTGATGTTCAGTTCGGAAAGCCCAACTTTACAACATTTTGAGGAAGGTTTGCAAATTTTGAAAATTTTTCCTGGATGAAGATTGAACGCTTTTGGCAAATCTGTCTGGTATAATAATAAAAAACTATGCAGTATTTCAGTATATAAAGTTGTATGTTTCGAAAAAAATTACAGATCCTCATGCTGGACGAAGCTACTGCTGCAATTGACTACGAAACTGGTACGCTCATTCGTGGACATGTTGTATGATTGATTTTATACGTTTCAAATTTCAGTCTTCTTGTGCTTGCAATTTGTAGTTAAAACTTAACCAATATTTTTTATTCAGATGCAAAAATCCAGGATACGATACGCGAGGCATTTAAAGATTGTACGATGTTAACAATTGCTCATCGTCTCAATACAGTTATGGATTCTGATAGGATTATGGTCATGGAACAAGGACAAGTAAGTTGGAAATTTCTAATTTCATATACAAATAAGTCATTTGAATGATACAAAATAATTTTGTGGTGAGCGATTTTGCAATGAGCGGTCAATACATGTAGTTTTTATAGCAAAATTGTTAACTACTGTCATAAATCCATGCATGCAAAAAATAATGAAATAAGGCTCGCTGCTATGAAGGTAGGCTGCGTATTAATGGGCGAATGGACGGTGATGGAATATAGGCCGAACTTATATGTATGTGTATTGCTTGGCAGTTCTGAAATAGAGCGTGTTGTGGTCAAGATTCACGACAGCATCGTGGCATGAAGTACTTGTCGTAAAATAAACTAATTCAAACGAGGTGTGGCGCAAGATAATTCAACTTTCACTAGAACTGTTCGTCAACTGTTTGAATTTACGACCAGTGTAAAATATTTGAACTAGAATGGCTACATACAATTAGCTTATTAGTCATTTCCCAATTGAAAACCGCAAAACATCTGTGGATTGTTTGGATGGACATCGCTAAGTGACAGAAAACTTTGAAAGTTAATATTTGGACAAGAAAATATACAGGATGTCTCAAGAAAGTTTGTACTATTCCTGTCATGTCTCAATACTGCTGCTCTCTTTTGAAGTGTCACTCGTAACAATCCCATTCATGCTTTGCGGTTTAATTTAGAAATGGTTAATTGGGTTCCTTTGCATGCAATTTCAATCAATTGACCTTAGCCATAATGACGTCATTTAGTAGTTGAGCGAGTAAAACTATTTAAATATGGCAATATTGTTAAATTTTTTTAGTTCCTTATATTTGTCCAGAACATTAAATGAAACAAATAATTTAACATATTTATTTCAAAAATAATCTTTTTGTTACTTAAACCATTCAATTATATTGGCATATTCAAATAGTTTTACATGCTTAACTACTAAATGACGTCATTATGGGTATGGTCTATTGCGCAGTTTATGACCAGTTGTCACACAAATATTCAAATTTATTGCACCTTGTTGAGGAATAGCTATCTGAAACACACGCTGATTTAAACCCTATCTTCTGGGTTTTTTAGATCGTTGAATTTGATAAACCTTCTACGCTTATGGCAAACAAAGACTCGCTCTTTAGTTTTCTTCTTGCTGCGACTGAAAAAAAGAGAAACTAAATGAAACTAGAAATATTATAATAATTATTTATTTTAACAAGACAATGAATCTAAGTTGCACAAAGGAGTGTTTTAGGTTTTTTAGAACAAAATTAATTTTATTGTTTTCGCGGAAGATGGAGTATCTCTTATCTGCAATACCAATGATTTTAACTATTTAGACGTGTTTTATCATGACTGCAGCTCTATGTTTCGAGGCAATAGTCCGCGGTGAATAAGTATATAGGTTGGAATTTTATACTCATTTAATTTTTGAATCGACTTTCTTTGATGCATGCCACGGGTTACAACTCAGTTATTTACCTTAAACAAATAATTAGATGAAACTTGTGAGGAAATCTCAAAAGTTAGAAAAGTCATATACTGTTAATGTATACCAAAAATTTAGGATATCAGTGATATATTTACCCTCCCCTCCCTCTCGGAGCCTGTGGCTCCTCGGCCAGTATATCACTTATATGCTCAGTTCTTGTTATATATAACGACTGTAGTAGATGTAAGGTTTTCGCGGAAGATGGAATGAAGATGGAAAGAATTGTTTAGTTAATGAATATTAAGGAACCTATACTTTTCGCGTACGTGTACAAGGTTTTTATTTACCGTTTCCTGAAGCCAAAGGTTACAAAACTTTCAGTGGTTTTATGGTTGATGATGTACGTCTTGCACGCACGTTTAGCGTTATTTCCCCCAAACGACTCGGTATTTGAAAGAAATGTAAAAGTTCTTTTATATCACTATCAGTAATCTTAAAAACAAATAATCTTAAAATTTGCATTTACTATTCAATATAACATCAGAATGTGCTATTTAAAGAGTATGTTAATGAAAGATATTGACACCATTTTTGTCCACTTTGTCACTAAAATCGCACTTTGTTAGATGTGCTATACGGTAGACAATGCCAAAGAATTATATGTATCATATTTCAGGAAATTTTGCTGTTTTCTATGATGCAAACCTTGTTAAATTTACGTACATTAGCTACTAAATAGATTGGGCTGGTTATAATACATTGTGGAAATGATGGCACAGGTCACAGTGCTCAAACCAGGCGGTATTTGACTAATAGTGAAGGTTTCTTGACTTGTTCAGGTCCGAGTGTTCCTTGACCTTGTTCTAAAAAAAATATCGGACAGTACGTAAATATACAAATAAGTAACCCTGGTTGAAGGTTATGCTGACGTAATTTTATATCTTTCTCATTTCAAGCACATGAAAGTGAGGTAATAAAATATTTGAGTACATCAAGTGCGCAGATTGCATATTCATACCTTCTTGTTTAATTGCCCCCTAGAGTGCGCGAGGCAGGGTTATAGAGGCACGGAGTGCACTGTACAGTGTCGAAAGACAATCTAGTGCTTTACCCTGTAGTTCATCTTAAACAATGTACAACTCTGGGTTTGATGATGACTTATATAAAGATCGTAACAAGTCATTTCGAAAAGCTGTTCGCGCTCCGAAGAAGAATCAACGATATTTAACGAATGGAACTCATGAAAGTGAGCATAATTATATTGAAGACACTAGCATAAATGGAGCGGTCAAGCCTGATATCGAGTACTCTCACAAAGCGGGGGAGAAGACTAAATATAATTGGAAACGGTTCCTTCCATGGGCTCCGAGGACAAAGGGGTGAGTAGAAATATTTGCAACTATATGCCATAAATATGCAACGGTATAAGCCGTGTATTTAATATAATGATTGCCCGCAGTGGTACGACGATTATGTCATGCATATTATGTAATGTTATATCAGTGCAACAAAGTGGTATGTTATACCGATGGATATAATGTTATTGGTCCAAAATACTAATGTTGCTCATATACACAAAAGTGCGGGAAAATGCATGTTTATAACTAAGATTTGGTATGATATCAAGTGATTGCTTTAAAAATTAATCAAGCACATCCTTCTACAAGAAACATATATGTCATAACTGCTGAAGTTACGCGGTCATTATGATCAATCCAGACATGCAGGGTATATTCTCGTTTGGTTTGCTTCGTTTATCTAAGCTTTACAGGGTATAACGAAGCAAACATTTTATTCCAATGGCTCTATCTCATAGAAATACTCAGCAATATCTCGAATTGTATGCACGGCAGGTGGTCTCGCCACATTAAAGTCGTAGCCATTGTTGAATCTCGATTGATTGGTGTATTAGGCAACACAGATAAGGATGGACGAACAGCCATCAAATTGTTGTGAAATGTAATTTTAATGTCGTGTCACCTTTTTATCATCTTAGATAAATCAAGCGGGGATATGGTTTAAAGTTTAGTAAGGTCTTTTCAAGTCGTACCCCATCCGCCTTTGGCTTTGATATGTTCAGATTAACCTTCTTAGGTGCAATGCGGATAAGCATTTTGTACATTAATCCATATTGATAAATTACGTTTACAAGAACTTATGATATTTATCCGCCGCTTCTAGCTCGTCCGCTTTTACCCTGAACATTTGCCATTGGACTATTTAATTGTCCACTGTGTTCTGAGGATATATTTGTGTGAATTAGAATCTCGTATCAGTTTGTGCACAATAATAAATTCACAGCGGTGGAGCGAAGTTTGAGGGCTGTAGGCGCTCGATCTCTGCACAGCTGGAAAGAAGTTCTAAAGTATAAAGTTGCTTGATCCAACACAAAATGAAGAGCTCACTAAAACCACTCTTCCAAGCGGCTGCTACATATATTCATGCTATCATTTCGTTAAAATTTCCAAATATTTCCTCCCCCAGCTATGTCTCTGTTATGTCATGCGCACGTATTCATATATTTCGTCGAATTGAGATGACGTCACAGGACTCTCAATGTTCAAATAAATCTTTTAATTAACTTAGTGTAGCTTTTTTGTGGAACATTCCACATTCCTGCTCTCGCTTGCTGATAGCGGCTGCGCTATCAATAAATCTTGCGTAAATTTGGACGCAAAGGCGATATTTATTTTCATTTCAAAAAAACTATTGTTTGTATTAATTATATGTAATGAAATTCCTCAAGTACATTTGCAGATGCTCATTCCTCACTTTTGACTGAGGTCTAAGGGGTCGTTCACACTATCGATTTAGATCGGCCCGAAATCTGTTCTGAGCCTTATAAACGGGCCAAATGTGGAAAGTTAAAAACGAGTTGTAACCGATCCGTAATGGTCAAGAAAGCATGCAATAAACGGCTGATTGACTTTACTTAGACACTCAATGTCGCAATATTGACAATATTCATATAAAAATAACATATCTCGGTGCTATATGAGGCCTTGTTAGGGGGTCCTAATGTCGTCACTCTTAGTTTCAAAACCTTGTTATGTCGCGTGTTGAGTCTGTCGTTATTTCAAATGATTTTCAGTTGACATACAGTATATGCTACTTTGTCATTATTTTCTAATTTCCAATTCGCTGTCGCAGACATAACGATCATTGGTTTCATTTCTCGCCATTTCAGATCTCGCATGTTGCCGGTTTGCTTTGTCTGGTAGGCTTTCTTGGGTGCCAGCGTGACCCATATGAAAAAGAGATGCATTAATATTATCAAAACAATGATAAGATATCTTTGGCTGTTTTGTTTTCATGTCTGGGCAAATTTTGGGACATATTTATTCAGACATATTATACGTCCTCACATGATCAGTCCAAAAAGTCGTAAGTCGTTTCTTTCATGTTCATGTATGAAAACGGCAATTTAAATCTTGATTCAGTTTTGGTTATATAGTTATTTCGAAATGAATTTCGCTCAACATATAGTGAAATCTAATTTACAGTGTGTCGCGAAATCCTCAAATAATCCACCCAGGAAAGGATTAGGGAAATAAAGGAAATCCGAGAGTAAAGAAATCCATAAAAATCCGGGAAATACGCAAAATTAATAGTCTGCAAAAGTCCAGGGGTTCAAAAAAACCTCAACGTTCCGTACACGTTTGTGGGCGAGTGAAATGCCCTTTGTCGAAGGCCCTTTTGTGCGTGTGTGCATGCATGCGTGCATGGTAGTGAACTGACCGAATAGACACTATAATAACTGGATGTGAGGGCGATGGCTTGCTGGTATTGTAATAGACAATAACTATTTCAATACCGGTAAGCGAGTCGACTTGTAGCAAGTCCCGAAGTCCGCTAGACGTGACATAACCGTCGTAATGTTGTATCAGGGGGGTGAAGGCTCCCTGGTACGGGTACAAACGAACCAATAGTATAGCTACGACCGAGTGAAAATGATGCGTAATTTATGTTATTTTGCCTAAAAATGACATAAATATTTGTTATACTTACTACTTGTATATAAACCTTATTAGTTAACCTTAAAAAAATGTACTTGTCCTATAACGGCTATATGTTAAATATATATTATAGTCTTGTTTTTTCGATTCATGCCACGTTTTCTGTCCTAGTTGTATCCGCACGCATGTATTCCTGTGATTACAGTTCATACATTATTAAAGATGTATCTTGTATATAGGTACCCAGCAAAGCATCCCGTAGATGACTGTGGTTTTATTCCGTTGATGTTGTTTTCCTGGGCCACTCCAATTATAAAGAAAGGATTTAAGAAACCTCTAGAGTTGAGTGATCTGGGCAAACTACCTCGAAGTGATAGAGCTGCCTTCAATTACAAAAGACTTCAAAAATTTTGGACGGAAGAAGTGAATGAAAAAGGTTTAGAAAATGCTTCGATTGGAAAGACGCTTTTTCGAGCTGCAAGGACAAGAGCTATTGCAGGGGCAGTACTGTTTTTACTCGCGCTACTAATCTCTTTTGTTGGACCGGTATGTATTGAAAAGATACATTCTAATAAATGTTTAAGAATGGATAGAAAATATAATAAGTAATACACTGGTTTTTCAATCGCGCCACATTGATTGCATTCACAGCCCAACATTGCGACACTCCAGCCTAGTGTCTTCATAAGGGGTGATCTTTTGTTGAAACCCGTTCAGCATCTGATCTCCCCTGATGAAGACACTAGACTGGAGCGTCGAAACGTTGGGTCGTGAATGCAATCATTGTGTGGCGATTGCATGTTGAATAGAAGATAGTTTCCGTGTTTTTATAAAATAGAAATAAAGCTTTTTTAATTACACATCTCAAACCTCAAAACGTGATAGTAGCTATCTTTATACACCCATGTAACGTTTCGGGAAGTTTGAGATATCTAAATGAAAAGTGAGTAATAAGATGAGTTCTTTGCCGTTATTTAATAATTGGCGTAATCATGTTAATACATAACCTCTTCTGTACTCTGTAGATACACGTCAGACGAATACCTATGTAGTCAATTTGAGGCCAGTTTTAATGGATTTTCTTGAATATTTAAACGTATCATTCTTATTCTCGAACAATTTATGAACTTTTTTCAACCACCAATAACGCAAACCGGGAAGGGTGGGAAAATGTATTATAAAGACATTTTGCACATGACGTCCCATCAGCGATCATCTGTGGGACAAAACATACTTGTATAGATTTTCAAATAATGCTGTATATCATTTTTTTTAATAATTTTTTTTACAATTGGAAAAACTTTATTACAAAATTCTTTAATAAAACCAAACAATTCATTAATGTTAATCAATTCTAATAGTCCTGTATATCATGCATTTTTCAATACCTAATTTTTAAGATTGATAGTTTTTCTTGGGTCCGGTATTGAAGCTTTAAAAGTGAGCTTTAAAAATCAACACATGTTTTAAAGACTTCTTTAATTACTTAAAATATCACCCAGTCTTTTAATTTTTAAGTGCCATACAAGTGGCAATCGATTTAGTTAATAGGGATCACAATGCACTTGTATGTTATTCATATTGGCTGTACATCCAAAGTTTCCAAAATAGAAATGGAGGGAATGTATAAGTATAATTGTGTTTAGTGCTATAGCAATATTATGAGTATTTTTCTCGTATGAATAGAAAGTTTGCTGGCAAAAAAACATGTATAACAGTTAAAATCAGATTTCATCTGATCAGTATCTAGAGCAAAAGAAAAAAAATACTCCGAAAACTCAAGACATGAGTTATTTGAATAAAACAAGATACAAATAACTCATATCAAGACACAAATAACTCATAAAGACACAAATACTTAACTCATTGTTTTATTCAAGTAACTTGTATTGTGAGTTTATAAGATGCCATTATCCGGGTTTGTTTTTTCTTGTATTTCTTAAAATTGTCTGCTGGTAAAGGATTTAGTATCTAGAGCAGTTGATAATGTTATCTATAAGTTCATTAACTATATAAATTAATGTCAATAATGATCCGACAGGCAATAATAATTACAATTATGATTTTAGGCGTTTCTAATCAACAGAATTTTAATATTTGTGGAAACAAAAACTGATCCAGTAGAGAAAGGAATTATCTTGGTAGGTATACCTAATACCTTACATTTTGAATAAGAATGCATGTATGTGTGTCGAGATGTGCTGTCTTATATTTTATGTAATATTTAAAACACGAGCAAGAGTTCTTTACCTACCTACCTACCTACCTACCTACCTACCTACCTACCTACCTACCTACCTACCTACCTACCTACCTACCTACCTACCTACCTACCTACCTACCTACCTACCTACCTACCTACCTACCTACCTACCTACCTACCTACCTACCTACCTACCTACCTACCTACCTACCTACCTACCTACCTACCTACCTACCTACCTACCTACCTACCTACCTACCTACATATAGGCTGCAGCTGTCCTTGCTGTCTCTCATGGCCTCTAGCGCGCTTTTTTACTTTCTCTTTCCGCTGTTCTCCCCCACGTTGATCTTTCTCCTCTTTACAAACGCTAGCTGGCATATAGTTGAACTCCTCAACTTCACCAAATTCTTGTCCATTGACTCTTGGTCTTGATCCTCATCACCTTTGTCTTGTTTTTATTCATTTTCAGTCCGACCTGTTTTGCCTCGTGATTAATTTTTGTAGTCTTGCTTTGGATGTGCATGTTGTTTAGTTGAAGAGAGCAGCATCGCATCGTCCACGAAATCCAAATCATCGAGCTTTGACGATAACCTCCACCTTATTCCGTTCTCGCCATTTCCCACAGTCCTTCTCATTATCCAGTCCATCACTTTGAAGAACAAGAATCTCGACATATTGCAACCTTGCTTAACTCCTGTTTTGATGTTAAAAAACTCACATGCTTCTGACTCATATCCATTACAGCGCATTGGAAATCGTCATAGAATACTCTCATTATCCTTAGAATCTTGTCTGAAATACTATATTTTCGAATGAGCGTTCGCGGTGGATGGAATCGAATGCCGTCTCAAAGTTTATGAAACATACATATTTGACTTGCTCGACGATGTTTTGTAATACAAAAACCTCAATTTTTTAATTTCAATGCTCTGAAAATCAACTCCATTCTGAATGGTCTATAAAGATCCTTTCTATCAGCAATGAAAGCAAAGTTATTGTCCACCAGTTCTTACAATCTTTGAGGTTTCCCTTCATTGGTAATTTGATAATTAGCCCCTTTTCCCATTTATCAAAGATCTTTGCCTGTTTCCACACTTTCTCCTGTAGCTGATGCACTATCTCCATTGAGAATTCTTTATCGATTCTTGAAGAGAAAGTTGATTCAGTCGTCCCCGTTCTTCAAACGCTCAATGGATTGTTGTCAATCTCGGTGAGACGTGTTTTGATGGACTATATTGTTCTTATTTTGACAGCGGATAAAACCAAGCTTTCTATCTAGTTAATTATTTAAGCCAAATGTAACTATTATAACAATAGATTTGATGTTTGCGGGCATATGTTTTTGGTCCGACTTACAATACTTTTAGAGAGCTATTACAGGATAAAAGACAACAAATAAACATGAAATAGTTGAAGAACAAATTGTCCATTGTATTGTCGTCAGTTTATGCTGCCCACAGCTATTTCGTTCTTGTTACTACAAACTCAGTTTGTATACGGAGGAAAATTCTAAATATTTTTCACCAAAGACAACTTAAGAATGGATTTATTTAATAAAATTATAGAAAACATATGCATTTGCTTTTTTTCATTATTTTGTGTGTAAATGTACAAAAGAAAATACTTGCTCAAAACCTGCAAAAACAATTTGCCGGTGGATGCAAACAAAATTCAGTGGGCAAAAATGTATAATGTATTTTAGCCCGCTAATTTGTTCATTTTACTGCGCAAAATAAGTGGCAATTCCCGCTAAACTACTAATGTAGCTTATTTGTTGCGTTGGAACGACATATTTTCCGGGAAGAAATAAATGGGAAATTCTATGATGAGATCTTCACTTAGATCCTCGCAGTGCTCAGTTCCTCACGCCCTCACAATTATAATATTCTACAAACTATACATCGATCAATGCCGACAAAAACTCCAAGGCAATTCAAGGTATTCCAGTCGACAGCATTGTTCGTTTATTATTGCTAGATACAGATATTGTCTTCCTTTTTAGACAAAGTTTGTTTCTTAATTCTTATTTTTTAATTGTCTTGTGAGCTAGACAGTCGTACTCTTTCGGACACTCAGACACTCATTAATGGCAAACACTGTTTGCTATCTTTGCATGATATATTTCTCTGTTAATTTTCATGAAGGTGATTGGCTTAATGATAAGTGAAACAGCTAGAAGTTGGCTTCAATCTCTGAGTTTCCTAGTAAACCTTAGAACTGGCACAAAAGCAAGGTCAATGGTCTGGACAATGGTCTATAACAAAATGTCAAGGTTGAAAAATGCCGGTGACAAATCTATAGGAGAGGTAAGATTATTCATGATAAAACTAGAACATATATGAATGGAAGATAATAAGCACTGTAGAAATTTTATGGAATTTCAGTTGAGATTATGAGCAAAACCTTTTTCGACATTTTCCAGAATGTCTTACTGATCATGAGATATTTGAAAACAAATGTATCATACTATCCACCATTTTGTTTTGTAATTAGATTTCATTTAATGACGTCACAGCCTTGGTAAATTAAATTTTCTAAAACAACAAATATATAGAAATAGAAAGTAAACACAATTCTTTTTTAATTTGACCAGACAGAAGTAAAGTATTTGATATTATATTATGAAAAAGAACAGATTCTTTCACGATTCAAAATGATTTTGTTCCTGTCGCGTCGCCGCGTTTTTATAGATATGAATTTCAGATCGAGGATTCTGTTGAAAACGAAGTGTAATATCTCTTATTTCGAAGTTTTTTGAAGTGTATTGGTAGTGCACCAAAAATTATATTAAGAATATGTAGGCTAGAGGTTTAGAAATATCTCGTACGCATTTTTCGTGCTCTCCTAACTTCCCGTGTGTTCAATAACTCGATTGAGCACGCCAACTTATGAAATATCCTTAAAGTGCTTGTGAAAAAATTCTCTCCCTCAATTTTTTAATTGCATGGGAAATGTAAGTTAAAATCACAGTGTGACTCATTTAATAGAATTTTTGTAAGTGTTTTATTTGTCCAGTTATTCAATTTTATTTGATATGAATATAACACAACCAGTGACGTCATTGTATTTAATTACTTTTGAAAGCTTTATTCATTTGAAAAGTGCTCAAGATATGATACTTAAATACCAAGGCCTGGATGTTAAACAGCGCACACAATTGTCATGTGTAGTTTTCGTTATTTTTCATTATTATATCGTACAAAATAAGCAATCTAACTTACACTCATTGTGCAGTATGGTACAGTACTGTAAGTTGCCTGAGTACCTGGTTAATAACAGGTCATTGCACTGTGCACTTTGCGCCACCAACCTCGCATCATGCTGCATGCAAACGATGTATTTCGTCACATATTTTTTCAGCACCAAAAATAAAAGTTTTGCAGGACACTTTTTTATAAAATAAAACATTTCAATTTTCAATTTAGCTTGTAAATATTTGTGCCAGTGATGCCCAACGAGTTTTTGAGGCTTTTGCTTTTGGCCCATTTTTATTTGGTAAATATACATACATTTATATACTAGTATAAGTTTGTATTGATTTTCCTACATTCTGATTAGTCAAGATTTACTTAGCCTGCGAAGCAGGTGCTCTCGGGCTTAAGGGGGGGGAATTGAAAGAGCGCCTGCCGCCATTCTGCCGTAATTTGAAACACGCCCATTTATTAATGACTGACCAATCACAGCGCACTCTATCATTAGGCCAGCGAGATTATTATACATTTCGTGGGAAAACGTGTTTACAAAAATAATACCCATTGTGTAACAAAAATAATACCCATTGTGTTAAAAAAATAATACCTATTGTTAATCAACTAAAATCGTCTCAAATCGAAAATACAGGCAGATGACGGCAGGCGCTCTTTCAATTCCCCCCCCCCCCTTAAGCCCGAGAGCGCCTGCTTTGCAGGATAAGATTTACTGTCTCTGAAGTGATGGTCATTTTTGCGTTTTGCTGTTTTTTACACAGTGATAAATTTGAAGTGAATTTTTATAAAGTTGGGTTGGTTATTATTAAGTATTAACACCTGGAATTTATAATAAAGCAATTAGTTGCCTCAGGCTCAGTGTTTACAAGCCTATATGACTTCGCCTTTGGCTGCAGTAGACTTGTAATCACCTCACCTTCGGCGAATAATTTTTAAGGTTATAGGACATGTTTGGTAACATTCTTAGAAATATAATTCTTTTTTATCGAATCTTCGCCAAATTTTCGATAGGGCATGTAGAATGACACAAAGTTATCAAAATGATGAAAAAGAATAAAATAGATGAAATATTCAGCAACATGTAAAATCGAGGTACCTTTAGGTTTTTAAGTTGTTCTCCTGTGGGTCTCAATGGAATTTTTTAAAATTTTAACATCTCATTGCTGAAGACCTCTGCTTCAAAAACGTGTTCGACTTTGTTCTAATTTTGGATGTTTCGTGAGTTACAAGCAATTAACTCAAAAAAGACACAGATATCATATATTCGTCAAAAGAAATCAATGTATCGGAACAAAAAATGCCGAATATGATGTAAAATGATATTTTCAGAAATATGTCTGAAAACTGGCCGCAGAACAACTCAACGCGCATTTTCCTGAATATTTCATCCATTTTGTTCTTTGCATCGTTTTGAGAACTATATGTCATTCTACATCCACTAATGAAGACTTGATGAAAATTTGATGAAAAACGGACTCGTATTTTAAGCGCGTAGTGACGATTCTACAAAGAAAGCTGCTAAATGTATCCTGTAACCTTAAGTATGGCCGGCTGTTATACGAATGAGTGAAAAGTAAAAGTAAGCGGAATCGAATGTATATTACCATTCTAAACATCCAATAACATCCAGCAAATTCCTATGTGTACTTGTGTTTTTGAAGATTATTAATTCAAATGATTCAGAGCTATGAAATAAATACAATAAGAAAATATGAAGATTCTATTTCAGAACCATCCTCAGAGATATGAAAAACTAGATTCATATTAATCTAAATATTAATATAATATTCATACTCATATTAATCTAAATATGAAGATATCACTAAATAACTAAGTTGAGATACACTTGTTGTACTGCGATGACCTGTTTTAGCACTTGATGACATGCGAATCACCTTTTCTAACCCTGCAGCTTTGTTATAGGATATCCCTACCCCATATAACCATATCATCTATTGTTTTTACATTTCTTGTAATATATTTTTCCAGGTGGGCCTGTCGCGCTTATTATTGTTATAGCTTACACGACGTATATCCTGGGGCCTTCTGCTTTGCTTGGATGTTTTATATTTTTAATCATGTTTCCAGTCCAGGTTTGTACAAAAGGTTTTTTAAAACGCTTTAATTATAGTTCTTTTTACTACATTGTGGTAGTAATGCTTATTTTATGCTTGTTATATATAATAAATAAATGTGTTATATATGACCATAATGATTTGTTTGTACAATGCTGCTAGAAGCGTACTTTCTCTAAGCCTTGTTTAAAATGTAATGTATTTGTATGTTAATAACGACCAGAAGGAAATTTTTTCTTTATAACCAATTTTATTACAATATTATTATTTAATAAAATTAGTTATAAAGAAAAAAAGCCTTCGGTGGTTATTATTGTACAAATACATTACATTTGTTTGTAATTGTACGCGTATAGAACTAGGTTACCTGCAAGGTAGAGATTGTTGCGGGCATCAAAAGCAAACAGAAGTAAATAGGCTATAACATCAATATGTTTACATTTTTCGGAGTTTCTATTGTTTTGTATTTTAATCTCGCGATCTGTTGCATAAACTGTAAAATTAAAACATATTCTCTTTTACCAAAGCAGGGACAATGTAAGTCTTGTATAGTTTTATTATAATTTGACGCGATTAACGTATATAGCCGCAATTAGTTACATGAAAATGTGATGAGCGACGTTAATACAAATGTCGACGGGGTGCACGCTACAGTTTTCGCATATTGCAACGCCGCTAAATTCGCCAATAACAATTTGACGTTTTAAAAGATCCTAAAGCGCAGATTACTGACAGAGACTTTTCGTTTCCCAATCACTCAAATGAAAAGTCGAGACAAGTAGCGCAGCACAAGGATGAATATATATAGACAGTAAATTCATGAGTTGATGGGGTGCGTAAGCGCGTCTGCGACGTATACTAAATTAAGATAATCTGAAAGAACGTAAACAAACGTGATGAATATATGTTTATACCTCCAAGCATCCGATTTATTCAGCGCGGTGGCAATAATTCGCTGCAATGCCTTGCGCAGCTACTCTGGAACGAGTTAGCAAGGAAGCGTAGGGTGTCCTAATTATAATTGATACTATTTTAGTTGGTTTTTTAAGATTCTTATTGTCTTCTATATATAACGTCGTATGCAATGAATAGAAAATAGTTACTGTTTCTTTGTAATTGTTTTACATAGGGCGTTGTTGGAAAACTTTCAGGAAAATTTAGAGGAAAGGCTGTGCGCGTAACTGATAAAAGAGTAAAACTGATGAATGAGGTGTTGAACTGTATAAAATTAATCAAAATGTACGCCTGGGAAAAATCATTTGCTAAAGTAATTGGAGGTAAGGTATTAGAATCCCAATAATATCCAAGTTACACTATATTATAATGATGTCAAAATGCTGAAAATTAATGTTACGTGACATTTAATTGGCTCAACATTTTTTCTGAGCCAATCAAATTTCGTGTTATATCTTGAATCCACTTTTGACGTCATCATTAGAAAGGTTTATTTTAAGGTGTTAACGGCATTTCTAGTTTTTCTTATGAGTTCAAACTTTTTCAGCAGTAAAAAATTAGAATTTAAGTTTCAATTCCAGTTCACAAATTTTCTTTACTAATTTGAATAGCTTCCAGTTGTCGCAGGTGTATGTTAGAGTTAAATACAGAGAAGGAGGGATGTATGTCATATACAACCCCCGAGGACGCGCAGCGTCCGAGGGCTGTATATGACATACATCCCGACTTTCGAGGTATTTAACTAACTTAATTTATTTTTGAAGAGGTTTTCTAACTTGACTTTAAACAATTTAAGTCGAGATTCGTCGAGATTTTTCTACAACTTTGATCTAATTATTTATTCAAGGTAAATAACCTGTATACAACCCGCGGTACATCGAAGAAAACCGACTCAAAAATAAATTAATCTACATTATTTTCAATCGTGTATGACAGAAACATACATTAGAACGCAGCGGTTTTACTTTCTCCATGTATAGAGCTAAACATGTCCTCGCTTCTTTTTTGTAGAAATTCGTGACAAAGAAAGGACGGCTCTTGGACATTCAGCTGTTTTACAAAGTTTAAATGTTTCAATGACTAACATTGTGTCAACCTTTGCAACTGTACTCACTTTTATTGTCCATGTTTATGCTGGAAATGATCTGTTAGCCTCGCAGGTTTGTATACAGCTAATTTAGAAAAGGTTGTTCTCCCTATATTGTAATCCTTAAATATTACAATTAAGCATACACATCAAGCCCAATATTTATATGCATAATTTTATTAAGAACAACCTTTTTTGAATTTGCTCTATTGAATAGTTATAATTGCTATTGAACAATGTTTTTGCATTTAAATCACTTGTCTCTTATACAACATGCATGCATGCATTTAATTTTACTTTTACACCTAAAGGAATCGAACTCTGTGGAGGATCTTGTGCGTCAAACATGCAAATAAAATAGTCTTCAAAGCGACTAGTGATATAAGTTCCATAAGTTATAGAAATACTAAGTATTGAGCGCGCAAATGGCGATAAATAAATTGTATAAATGTAAATACTTACTCTTTAAATTCTCAGTTTATACACGATTCTTGTTATTGTTCCCTTTTAGGCATTTACAGTGATCGCCGTTTTTAATACCATGATCTTCGCTTTCGCTATCTTACCGTTTTCTATAAAAGCTATAGCAGAAGCCAAGGTTTCAATGAAGAGGCTTAAGGTATGACATACCTGTAAATTTTCGAATTTTGCTGTTTGACATTTTCTTCTGTGAAAATCCAAAGCGCAACATCACAAATAGTTGACTTTTATAATGAAGTTCAAAATGTGCACTGATCTTCTCTGCATGTGAAATTGAACGAGAAAATTAATTTCGTCGACAGGCACATTTTCCTTCACGCAGAGAAGTTGCTATTAATAAGTTATTATCTTAATTGAAATGAAAACTTGTGACTAGATCAGCTTAAACAAATATGAATATACTTTATGCCTTCTGTGTATTATGAACAATGCAGCTATTACTTATGAAGTGTCAAGAAAAATACTTTTGAGCTCTACTTTGAATTTGTTTAGAGTTTATTAAAAATGGAAGAATATGAACCTTGGACGACAAAGCCTGAAGATGAAAATGTGGTCGTAGAAATAAAGTCAGCTACGTTTGGATGGAATGAGGTAGAATCAAGTGGGATATAGTCTCGGATGATCGATGTATCTCGGATGATCGTAGAAACAACAAATAGAACAGCCGCTGCATGATTAAAAAGAATTCAGTTTGCCCCAAAAATAGAAATAGAAAAAAGACGTCAACTTTATACTGTAAAAGCAAAACAACTGTCTGCTATATTTAGGTAAAACTAAAAGGAGAAAAGAATGCCACTTCAGGCAAGGGAAACGACACAAAGCAAGCAAAAGAGAATGAGAAAAAAGGTGGGAGATTTTTGTTGAACGTTTTGTTGTTTTTTGTGAAAAATTTTTCTTTCTTTGTTTAAATGCTTGTTATATGCTTGTTTCATTTTCTCACACGTAGCTACGAACACACGCATGTACATAAAAGCGTAAAGCATTTAAGTATCACGTTTGCAATGAATAATATTTTGATTGAGAAAATTAAATATTATCTACAAGAAATATGATTAGATATAACTGATATATATTTCATTTAATATATATGTATAAAAATTTCGCATTACCTCATAAATACACATAAATGGTAAATGATTGCATATTGCTATGTTATAGCTGTTATTTTAAATTTTGTTCGTTCATGGGAAAAACCATACATACACCTAAATTATTAAGTATGCACTAACTTTGGTACGTGCTGTGTCAGTTGACTTAAATTTCAAAACAGACAAGAACTTTGTTTATCATTCTATAAACCATTTTCTATAAAATGTTTTAAATGAAGTATTTGTATGAAAGGACGTCATGCGTCGGGAACAAAAGGACAAAGCTCGGAGGAGAGAAAGGGTGGACCTCCAGGTCGAGGTGGTCCAGCCCCTGAAGAATTTAAAACACAACTGGTGAAGACTTTGTTTGACGTCAACATCACATGTAATAAGGTAGAAATTGTAAATCTATAGCTGTATGTCATTTTACATTTTATTTTACTGTATTTTTTCCGAGTTTTGCATGATCTGTTGAAAAGTGCTGCAGTATTTTATCATAAAACCAGAGTAGTATAAATTTAGTAAAATGGCCGCCTTAATGCGTAAAGTACGCTATTTCCATACTCCTGAAACCACGTTGTTTGTTGTTCTAAATTTACTCGAATCGAATCGAACAGAATCGAATACGTAAACCTGTGTAGTTCCAATTAAGTAGTTCCAAGTAATCCTACAATTCTAATTTTTTACAAAAATCGTTGTTTAGGGTCAACGCATCGGGATATGCGGTGGCGTTGGAAGCGGTAAAAGCTCTTTGATCAATGCGATCCTAGCTCAGGTAAGAATGTGTTTAACATACATGTACTTTGAATGATAAAATGTCATCACCTTTATATGATTTTCAGTTGTTTCAATCTCGTGTCAACAAAGATTAAGATTTCCAAATTTAGCTGAAGATATGATCACTAGACTAATTTTCTTTTTATGCCATCCAGCTGTCATTACAGTAGTTGTCATAACTGTAATATAAGACGCAGACAGTGCAAAGTAATGCAAGTAATGCAATTGAGAAAAGGAACTCTGCCCCCCCCCCCCCCCCCCCGAATGAAATTGACTGCAAAATTTGACATCTCACCAGTGGCGGATCCAAGGTAAGTCAAAATAAATTATAGCAGCTCAATTTTAAATTCAAAATAACTTTATAACAATGTCATAGGTTATGAATTTCAAAAGAATAAAATCTAACCAATGAAGTTGCTTTGAAGGTATTTTAAAATGTAAATATATCCTAGAATGAGCTGTGGTAATTTATTTTGACTTACGCTAGATCCGCCACTGCATCTCACCCCTAGAGTAATATTATTTTATTCCATTTCAGATGAATCTCATTGAAGGCAGTGTCTCAGTCAATGGCTCTATGGCCTACGTTGCTCAACAGGTACAAGGGATGTCAAAAATTACCCCTCCCCCGTACTCAAAATAACATACCTTGATTTTTACGATGCAGCACTTATATTGCCAATGGGAATTGTGTTTTTCTTCACGTACTTGCATATAGTTGTGAATTTTTTAAGGTTAGGTTAGGTTAGCAATTTTGGTGCGTCTATCTGCGTGAGTAGTATAGCCTCTCCTGCTCAGGGACTTTAGCTACGTGGTCCCTTCGTTAAGATATTTTTGAGGAAACGGGAAATGTAAAAAGAACCATACAATTTTTAAGGCATGGCTGATGAATGCTACTGTGAAAGAAAATATCGTATTTGGTCAAGCGTTCAAACCTGAACGGTAAAATTATTTTTTTTAAATACATTCCTTGTGGCAGATTCTAAAGTTTTTTTTATGTACGTTTCCTCATAATCATAGCACTTAATAAAATATGATATTTAACCTGACAAACGTCAACACTATTATTATTATAACAATTATAATTATTATTATTATTTCTTCACTATTAGTGCGAACGAAGATCCGAGATTACAGTTCAAAAGCTTTGCAATAATAAATTTACTTTGTGTTTCCATAAAACGACACTTACGTTTATTTAAATTACACTTCTGAAGAATTACCTTTATTTGTTGATTAAACCAAAACGCATTAAATGATCTCGTCATTGTGACCGTCTACAAATTGACACAATCATAGGATAAAAACAGTTATTGCGATGACTTCCGTTTAGTTTGATCCCAACCATCATACCTTGCTAGGCCACGTCAGTATTAAGCAGTACATATCATGGCGGTGGCATTATCATCTTCGCGCTTTTTATAGGTATAAAAAAGTCATTTCAGCATGCAGTTTAAAACAAGATCTTGACATATTTCCACATGGAGATGCAACAGAAGTTAGTATTGCTCTACGAATATTAGTTTTAACGAGTTTTGACGTATGTAAATTCTCACCGAACATTTGGCGGCAAAATGTAAAATGCGGCACGCGTACACGTTTGGATTCGCCGACGGAAAACTACGCTGGATAAACACTAATTCACTCATAATTTGAAATATGAAAATAGAGTTTCGCATGAATACGTTAATGCTTAATAAAATCATTTTGTGTACCCAAATGTAGGTTGGTGAACGAGGAATCAACCTAAGTGGTGGACAAAAACAAAGAATTAGTTTAGCAAGAGCTGTTTATGCTAATAAGGTGTGATATAATCCAAGATAAAAATGTTTCCATATCGCCATGTTTAAAAGAAACCCGTTTGAGAAATCCGACCACACGGTTACTGTAAACGTCTTACAATCTTTATGTATTCCAATGCATTTAGGATATCTATCTCCTTGATGATCCTCTGAGTGCTGTGGACAGTCACGTTGGGCAGCACATTTTTGATAATTGTATCAAGAGATCATTAGCTGATAAGACTATTATTTTTGTCACTCATCAGTTACAGGTATATTGTTATCAGTTATGATATTTGATTATGATATGACCAAACAGTCTTTGTTTGGTCATTTATTTTTGTGATAGAATTGAATTTCATAAATTATGTAGGATGTATCGTAGACATGTATAAAATATAGACCCATGAATAACATGGACAAGAGTCATGGAAAAATCCATCAAACTGTTGCCCGTACTGGTATAGATAAAGTAAGCGGAAGCATGGTTGAAAACTTCCTCAAAGTATACATATAGTAGGGCAAGACGTATACGTTCCATGCCCTGTGTCAAAAACATAAATATAAATATCATGCTAAATATAAATAACATAAAGTACATGCATTTAAATGTACTAAAAGTGAAACCAATGAGTATTTTAAAACTTCGCTTTACGTTTTAGTATCTGAGTGACTGTGATACTGTCATCCTTTTAAAAGATGGACGTATCGCTGAAATTGGTCCCTATGAAAAACTTATGCAAGATGAAAAGGTGACATTATTTCTCTCGACCGGTACGATGTAGGCAAGGACCTTGAAATCAATATAGGTTAATTACTTTATGTATAGGGCAGGCGCATTATCGGTAAGTTTCAAATTCGGTTAAAAATGAAGAATGTTAGTTAAAGCTTATAAAATCGATTTCGCATTTCAAGATTAGTTAAAAATGAGAGTTTTTAGAATGTCACAGAAAGTAAATATAACTGCTACAATTATACTCGCTGAAGCAATCCAGTGGAGGTGGTTGCCGTTTGTTCATATAACCGTCGACTCTCGTATATACAACTATTTCTATTAAGGTTGCCTTCCCAAAAGCGTGAACTTTGAACCCACAAGATACAGTGGATTCTTGTTTACTTAGGCCCTGATACTCAGGGAATTACCTTTGTAGCGAGTGAATTTGCCGTCGTAAGTTTCCTATGTGCCCTCGATGCTGTTTCAAAGAAGTAATTTTGAGTACTAGTACTCGTTTAGAGGTGAAAATAAGCGATAACCCGCTATCCCTTGTGCGCTCATAGTTTACAGTTTTTGGAAAGACAAGTTTTGGAAGGACTAGTCTCAACACTAGCTACAGAATCTCGAAAGTTAGTGTCCCCTCGAAACTATGCGCCCTCCTTATGTAATGTAATGGCAATGAAACTCTCTAAACCATATGCATATATATCCTAGCATGGATTTAAAATTGGTCGATGCTGAAAATAACAGCTCAAAAGTAAGCGTCCTTCGAAAGTAAGCGCCCTTTAAGGCCACTAATTTCGAATATATAAAACTGAGAAAAACACTAATTTTTTGGCACACAAAAGGTATAGGTTGTGATGAATAATAAATTAACTCATATACGTACTATGTTCTTTCGTCAGGAATTTTCAGCATTAGTTCAAAGTTATAACCAGAAGTTGGCGGGGGAAGAAAACGAAGATGAAGAGAACGAGGAAGATGCAAGTAAACTTCTTGAACAAATTGTAAGAAAGAGAACTCTTTCTGCTCACAGTAATGGAGATAATGAAGAAAGTTTTGCTGATGGTGAGAAAGAAGTGAATGGAGGAAGTAAAATGAATGGAGTAAAAAATGAAAAAGGTAAATAGTGGAGTAAAAACTGTTTTCGCAACGATACAAACCATTTGCAAAATTATGACAATTTATATACTGTATACAATATTTCCCAAAGGTAGGACGACGCCACTTAATTACAGTTGTACCTGATTTTACAGGAAATTTTGATACGAGATTTTAAGTGCATAAATACAATATTATATTAAACAACATGAAGTTTTTTTTTCTGTTCTTTTAGATAATCTTATGAAAGCAGAAGATAGAAAAACAGGAAGAGTGTCATTTTCTACATATGTACGTTACTTCAAGGCAGCTGGAGGTTAGTTCTACAAACGGCTTAGATTAATGGATCATTTAGGCAAATTACTGATTTAGAAGTCGGTTTGTTGAATACTGCATGGCTGCTGCAGGACTTTACTTTTCACTTATCAAATTTTAGACGTAGTTTGAATTCGTATACAAGCTTCATTGTATTCATATAGGCTTTTGCCTTGTTGGAGTGGTGTTACTTATGATGTTTGTCATAGTCTTGCTGAGAATTTTTACTGACTTTTGGCTTGGACGTTGGATCAATGCAGGAAATGGCAACAGCGTAAGACGCAACTGTTATTAAAACTTTTATATAAACATATTGTACAGAAACATATCGATTTTTATAACATTTGCATTTTTTTATTCATAAATCTCACTTGTACTGTAAGTTAGGAAGAAACTCTAAAATAACACCGATTTGTTTAATCCCTGAAAAATTTTTAAATTTTTTTTAAAAATACAGAGTGAAAGTGATTCGTCTACTGGTGAGCTGAATGAAAACCCTGATCTAAATTTCTATGCAGCTATCTACGGATCAACTCTGGTTCTTCTGACGATTCTTCTTATCATAAAATGTTTTGTGTTTGTTAATACAGTCTTACGTGCTTCATCTAGCCTTCACAATCAAGTATTCCGTGCTGTCACGAAAAGTCCCATGGAATTCTTTGACACAACTCCTGTTGGACAGATCTTAAACAGATTTTCAAAAGACATTGACGAGATCGACACCAGATTACCATTCTTGATGGAAGCTCTGATTCTGAATTTATCTTTTTTGGCAGTTACCATAGTACTTATTGTTGTGCTATTTTACTGGTTTATCATAGCACTCGTTTTCTTCATTGCTCTATTCCTTTTTCTAAATGTTGTTTTTCGCCGTTCTGTTCGTGAGTTGAAACGTCTGGATAACGTATCAAGATCTCCTATTTTCTCTCATATTTCTGCCTCAGTGCAAGGACTTTCGACCCTACATGCTTACGGAAAAACGGATGAGTTTTTAGAAAAATTTGAAAGCTTACTGGATAAAAACAGTTTGCCATTTTTTATGTTTGCTTGCTCACATCGCTGGCTGGCAGTACGCCTTGACATACTCACAATTGGTATCACAACAGTCACATCACTTCTGGTTGTTTTACTTCGAGATGATGTTCCTGCTGCAATGAGTGGATTGGCTATTACATACGCTATACGAGTAAGTATCCCGAAAGCTTTGTAATGTTGCCCTATATAGCATCAGTCTCGTCCTCAGAGTAAAATAGAACAGGGTAGCATGCATGGAATAAATAATTCATGCTATTCTCGGTCAGTAATAATCTGTGGCATGGTTTTTGACAATAGACTGGTAGTCAGTTAAGTATATTAACATCAAACACTATAACGTTGACTTTAGCAAAAGTGAGTGGAGTATATTGAGTTACAACGATTATACCTAGACAACACTTCAGCTCTACCATGATTCTGCAAGATCGTAAAAATTGTATATCGCTTAAAATATTTCCCATCAAAATTGCTTCTCCATTCACTATTGCTTTCCACTTTTTTGTTCGTCAGATGTCTGGTCTCCTCCAATTTACAGTTCGTCTCTCAGCCGAGACTGAAGCTATATTTACTAGTGTGGAACGTCTTGTACATTACATCGATAATTTAAAGCAAGAAGCTCCCAGCTCAATTCCTGAGAAGAAACCAGCTGATGACTGGCCAGGAGAAGGAAGTTTATCCATGGTAGGATTAAAGGTAAGTCATGTTTTCTTTAGACAGTAAAAAATTCATTCGTTGCACATGCAGTTATTTTGTCATTCCACGTACAAGCAGAAGAAGACCGCCTGTCAGGTTAGCAGGGAGTTTAGCATCTCAGCTTAAACATACTACCACGCAAACATAGTAAGGGGGAGGGTATAGTACATGGCGGGCACGTCGAGAGCTTGTCCTATTATTAATTCTGCGTATTATGAATGACACTCCGCATTGAGATAATGTATGAAGGTTAATTTGAAATCGTAGAATGTGTATATGATGATTAGAAAGGATTTTTCGTATTGCTAGTAATACTGGATCATCACTATAAGCCTATCCAGATAACGCTGCCTTTTTTCCAGATGCGATACAGAGAAAATTTGCCATTGGTGTTGAAAGGCATCACGTGCAACATCAAAGCGAAGGAGAAGATAGGCATTGTGGGTAGAACTGGTTCTGGAAAATCTTCTATTGGAATATCTCTTTTTCGACTTGTGGAACCTGCACATGGGAAAATATCTATAGACGGAGTAAATGTTATGGAGATTGGTAAGAACTATTAAAATCAAATGTATACAAATGTAATTTGCGATTATTTAAAGAATTTAATTGTCATATAACATCATTCTCTAATCGTCCAACCGTCATTGTTTTCAAAGTAGCAGCAGATGTGCACGTCCTCAGATAAGCGCTATCCTGCATGTTCATATATAGGTGGTTATGTGTAAACAAATTTTCCGGAACGATATATCTATACTGTCGATATTTTATTGGGTTTGTCATGGACGGAACCCGATATTTCATTTGACTTTGTTATTAATTGATGCTTTTTTGTATATTTGTTCAATGTACAGGCCTCGACGATCTTCGATCAAAATTATCAATTATTCCACAAGATCCCATTTTATTCATTGGAACTGTGAGGTACAAGATATACGTATAAAATGTCGCGATGAAAATTAAGTAGCAATAAAAAAATTTAATAAAAAAAATTAACAAACTTTTTTTATTTGGTATTCTATTGATATAAGACAAAATGACTAATGAAAATTCCAAAAGAAAATTAACTGACAGCTTTTAGTTCGACCAAATTTCATCTTATTATACGGTGTGTCGAAAAAATGTTATCCAAACAAAAATTTAAACGTAATCATTGTTCAAAGTCGATACAACTGGCCCCTGGTTAGCATTTCTGTCAATCTGAATAGTCACTCATCAACGCGTCAATCGTCACTACTCTCAATTTTCCGTTCCTAAAATGCAGCAGCAGCATGCAACATGCAATTACGGCAAAATATTTCAACGCGTGCACCATGCTCTGAACACAAATTATGTTGGCATTAAGGGAACAGGTAGATTTTAAGTACAACTTTCTCCGAAGTTGAATATTTGATATAAACAGTTTTGTACAAATGCTTTTTGCTCCTGTTATTTGGATTCGAACATTTTTGAAACATAAATAAAACCATCATTTCGTCGTTGTACCCAATCGAGAGTATGATATTTACAGAGTGGAGGCTAGTTAATATTACGAACTTCTTGTTTCATCTGGGATGTTCTTTAGTTTAAGGGTGATTTTATAGCTAGTGACGTTTCTAATTTTTTGTCCATAGATATAATTTGGATCCATTTCACACACACACTGATGAAGAAGTGTGGATGGCTCTCGAAAGAGCTCATCTAAAAGACGCTATCAGTAATTTACCATTGAAATTACAAGCTCCGGTTGTTGAAAATGGGGAAAACTTTTCTGTTGGTGAAAGGCAGCTGATGTGTATGGCCAGGGCTTTGTTGAGGAACTGTAAGGTGCGTAAAGGTGCATTTTATAGAGAAAATGAAACAGCTGAAAATTTCAGGATACTTCGGAATTTCCTGTACCATGACTTTGTTTTTTGACCTCAGTCATAGAAAATATTAAATATATTACACGATTATAACAATGACAAGCTGATAGGACAGTGCCATGTTTAACTACACAAAACCATACGATACTTCACAATCCAAAAGACACAAATAGAACTTTGAGTCTGGAGGCGAAACAGTGGTATTAAGTCAATTTTAAGAGGAGTCCAAAAAACTGATTCATTTCTTAAGGAACTTTAGGCAATATTACATGTAGTTGCTGCAGTAGTTCGGAATAGTTAAGTGAATATCCTAAAATTAGATTGATATCAATCTGAGTTTGGTTTTTAATTTCATCAAAGTGTCCCTGGTTGTGTCTTACTATATATGAAATAAAATTACAATAGTATTATCAGAGAGCTATGTCGAGGAAAGTAATTAGTATTCAAGATGGCGGCAGTGCCAATAAGAGTTATCCTTTCATGTTACCTGTCACGAATATACCGCCTTTGAAATCAAAAGCATCACGAATTTGGGACTGAGAATATAGAACGGAACATTCGTGATCGTGCATGAAAGAATAACCCTAACAAGTATCAAGATCACGTCATGAGCATTCATGACATGAAAGCAGGTTGAAAAGACATGAGAAAAGCCGTAAAAAAGTAAAAAATTATTTTTTGGGACTGGGAATGAAGAACAGCAATGATTATATATATAACAAAAGAACTGTTCGTAACTATCTTTTTAATTTAAAAGTACGAGGTGTATGAAATTTACAAAGCTTTGCACCCAGTGAAAATGTGGCAATCGCCAAATATGCTTGATTATGTTCAAACCATGGCCAGATTTTTGTCATGTTAACACATTCTGCAGTTATTTTTTCAAGAAAATGTCCTCACAAGGAATCATATTGAGGTTTTTTATGTCGCACTAGGTTCCTCTTTCGCGGAAACCTGTTTTACACACATCACTTTAATTCATAAGGATTTTCTTCAGTATGTATGCGTTTATGAACTGTTAAACTCCACGATTGACGAAACGTTTTCCCACAAAAACACATTCGTAAGGCTTTTCTGCTGTATGTGTATATCCTGTAGTGGACAACTACAACTGAAAACGTTTCTCCACAATCATCAGATTCGTAGCGTTTTTCTCCTGTGTGTATTGTTCGCGATGCTTGGTGCGATTGGAGAAATCAGGAAAGTTTTCACTGCAGGTATCAGCTTTTCTTCAGTATGCACCCATTGACCTCTTTGGGTTTAGTTGCAGAACAAAACGGTCTAGCTCCATTTTTAGTAGTTCAACGTGCACAAGGTTCTGCATGTAAGAACTCCATTTTTAACAAGTTCTGCATACAATGATAAATATCTTTTTCTCTTCAATTTACGCTCTCTGATAAATTGTGTATATATGCGTACGACGTGTACGTACGATGTGTAGGTATGGCATGTACGTAGATGATGTACATATGGGGCGTACGGAGAGTGCAGGTGGAGGTCTACGTATTAAAGGGTGTATGTACGGGGTGTTCGTACATTACATTACGTCACTATTCGATCAGTATGTTGTTTGGTTGATTGAGTATAATTGATCAGCGAATATTAATGATTGTAGATGTTCATAGTTTTCATTCGGTTGTAGCACTATTCACAATAATTACGACCATTTTTGTTAACGGTTCAAATCACACATGTAGTACAACTAGATCTTGTATCAAGCAAAACGTTTTGCTGGGTGTTTCCAAGCAATATGCTTGCCTCAAATATCCTTGTGGATTCATCGCCAACACAGATCCGAGCAGTGGAATCGGAACGCTTTGGATTTCGATTTACATCTCATCCCTCCCCGTAGGGGTCTTTCTTTATCTCGTACGCCAAGCCAAGCCATGACTTTCCTAGATCTCGTTTACGGACTTTTTTTAAGAAGCATTGTGACGAATGGGATTTTAATAAGCGTAAACCGCAAAGTGATTAGTCCGACGTATGTGGTCCAATATTGCGTATTCTACTTTAACCACAGAGCTCGTGGATGCAGATGCTACACGCAGTTACAGATGTTAAAAGAACCTTGTGTATATGAAATATGTAAAAAATGTCTTGTTTTTATGTGCATGTCTCCCATGCAGTGCATGGTGATTCTAACTACAGATTGGTCACAATTATTCTTAAAACAACATTTTATTTAACTTTTGACCTCAACACAATATACAGAGTCAATAACGAAGCCATAGGATCTTCTATAATTGTCTTAAAAAAACGGACAGCAAAGAACCTTTGTAAAAAGCCCCATCCTCGTCTGACGAACTCCTCGCTTCCGCTTGTTTTCATCTTTTCCCATTTCTTGCGAGATCTTTAGGTGAATATAGGTCTTTTTCGATCTCATCGCATACTTGACCAAATATGTGATGTTGGAATCTGAAATGCCCTGCTCGTCCAAGCTGACTTGCCCTGATTATTTCCACGAAATAGAGTTTGAGGTAGATGTTCAATCGCAAGGCCATCAGGCACCCGTCCCTTTCGTTCCTTTTGGGCTTTTCGTCTTTGAATTCTATCTGAAGGATAGGTATTTGACCGTCCTTTTCATGTGTCAAGTCCAGATAACGTTCCTTATTATTAGCATAACAAAATTACTGGATGCTGATTGATTGAGAGGAGTACAATTAATTATTTCTGTAACTGTACGGCAATACAATTAATGATTTTCCACAAACACGTTTAACTACTGAATTCAGCTCATGTCATTTTTGAAAAACAGCTTTGAAGAAAAAATTAGCATATACTTTAAACAAAGTTTGCTATCCATTTTCCAAATAAGAAAGTTAACAATGGTGCAAACTTTGTTCGTAACGTCTTCTTCTGTAGGAAGTGGAAGATCGATTCCTCCTCTGGTTATGCACTAGCCAAGATTATAGAGCCTATAATACAAGGATCAAGTATCTCAGCTTCCGGCCCAAATTTTGCGGCAAAGCAATGGGAAGTGAGCACTCGTTAAGTCAGATGATTGTTTTACCAAAACAAAACAAAGATGTGACTTAATGAGTGCTCACTTTACCTCGATCCTTGTATTAGCGGGGACAGGTTGTTCTTTTTTTTCTGTGTAGCTGTTCTGTTGAAACAATTCTCTTAAAATCCCTTTTTCTTTACAAAAACGTTTGATACTTCTAGAAACCTCGGCTCTCGATATGTTGTTCACAATATTGCCCCCTATAGTATTAAGGGGAGTCGATCTTCCCCTTCCTACGAAAACGAAAGAGGTGTGCGCCATTGTTATTTTTTATTTAAAAAATGGAAAATTAAATTTGCTTCAAAATCCGTTTCTGTTTGTCAAGCACACGGAAAACCGGGACTATTTATAAAGTACATGCTAATTTTGTTTTCAAAGTTGTTTTTCGAAATTGAAAAACGAAAAATTTAGCGGAAAACAGCGATTATACACACACCTAAAAAGCATATTGAGAGTGTTTGGAAAACACACTCGTGAACCTTTTCCTAAACATTTTAATGTTTTCAAACAATTCCTGTTTGCACTTTAAAATATGTGGAAAATTACAATGATCTTAATTAATAAGTCTTACAAGTTTCAAATGTTTGCGTACTTTATGATGCAAACGAGCATCTGATCCAAGAAAACATTCTTTGAAAACACTCATTCAACTTTAAACGCTGTCAAGTCCATGTCTTTCAAAACCGCGACTACCAAATTAACAGCTTTACGCATCTTGTCTTCAGCGATGTTCGACGAGTAAATAAGTGTCAGATAAGCCAAAGCGCGACCAAAACTGACGCGAACAACACATTTATATCGTCAAAAAATTCATGGAAGCTGTCAGCATCAACACGCACAGCCATTTGCTCATACAGAGTTTTATATTCCTCGAGACTATGATTAATATGGTATGACAATGTCTTCATGTCAATATCAGTACCACCGTTCTGCTATTCGACTAAAATAACATCCATCATGCAGCACGTGCCAAGACCGAAATAACTAACAGCACATCGCGCTAGCATTTAACACCCGATCCGAACGTTGTATCCCAGTAAAATTATTGCCCCCAATAAATTATTGGGATTGTTAGGGTTTGGGTCAGGGTTGGGGTTTGGGTCAGAGTTCATTTTATAAGCATGATATGACAATTCCAGTAACTACTGGAATTATCAAACGTTGTAGCCAGTAATTTTATTGGAATACAACGTTTGGATCGGTTGCATTTAAACCCAACCAACTACGTCATATATAAAATTTCCAAAGTAAATCACCATTATTCATACTGGAAACACCGCCGTAAACAAATACCCGCGAACTTAGTACTTTTTTGTCTTGTTTTGTCTTTTTGGGGTCTCACTAAATAAGTCAGTCACGAATCAGTTAAATTCGTCTTATTATTTTTTACGACTGGTGTTGCATGACATGCTTCGCGGTGTTTTGAGGGAAAAAATAAAGCATGGAGAAAAGACAAGACAAGGGAAGCCGAAAGGGCAAAAAAACTAAGATATCGGCACGTTAAACAACACTTCGACCACGAAAAAGTTAGCTCAATAAGCGAAAACATAGGTTATGACAGAACCACATATCTTCCTACCATTTTGGTAGTGTTAATTTTGGACCATGACTCAAACCATAATTTTTCAGAACCCAAACTTCCATTTACGGCGGAACCCTGTTATCAACAAACGTTTCCACACCCCATTTATTGCACACTCACGTGCACGGTAGACTCTATAAATTCACCCACGTACACACATTCCAAGCAATGGAGCAATTCCATCCAGCATAATACAACTATTTGGATTATTCTCAGAAACAAAACAAAAAATGACATTTCTGTCTTGAAAGCATGGGAAAAGAAGAGTTATGTGCAATGGACGTGCGATGCTGTAAACAGACAATTCACTACAGATGTTTTGAAGCAAGAATGACGGCGCTCAACACATTCAATGGAATTAATAGTGCGCTGAGCTCATGGCAGACAACCTTTTCCATATGAACAAATATTTCCTCTGTCTTCAAACTAAGAACAACAAATGAATGACGATTTTGTAAAAACTGCGTGCTGCCAGACCGCTGTACCTACCGAACGCATGCAAGGCCTTGAATATATACTTTCGCAGCAATACTACGACTATGCCTTGAAACGTAGACAAATGCATTGTGGATGTCTATGGCGGCAAGTTATACCCAATGAATAATTCCATATGACAAACGATAAACAAGTTCGCTAAAAGATTGAACATTTAAATCGTGTTCTAGCTTATATAGGCCGCAAACAGAAAGTTATGAACAGTTATTTTGTATAATTTAGATTTAAAAAAATCCTTTCTATAACCTTTTGTACTTTCTATAACCTTTTATAATTTCATCGTATTAAATGTAATGCCGTTATTTTGCATATTAATTACTTTGGGCGCCATTTTAAATCCTAATTACTTCCTTGGCATAGTGCTCTGGTAATACTACTAAGTACGCCTTTTTTTCCCTGAGTTGCCGCACGAATGTTTGCATGTTAATAATATAGTGATGAAATTAAAGACGTTAACTTTAGAATTTTGGATTCAGAATATTCCTCAGTGATATGTGAAGATATGAGGATAATGCTTGGTGCCTGGTTTTGTACTCGGTTCCTGAAGCAGCACTTTCTAAAAATTTTGCTAAATCCGCCACTGCATGAAGGGAACGAGGATTCTTCGTCGCGATGGGTAGTACACCAAACACTGACCACTAAATTCCCGACAAAGGTCGCTCCGAACATCCAAGTTCTGTTTGCATCGCGGTTTGGATTGTGAACTATCTGACGGTTTTATATCAATAACTAATCGTCGCGCTTGTGAACCAATTAAAATTGTGTAGACAGACTAAAATGTTATTATGCGTGTTTTTCTAGTATAACCATGCATTTATCAAATTTTCTAGAAAATATATGCATTAATGATTCTCTGCATGTTTTCTCTAAGAATTTTTCACTTTCGTAAAATCGTTACAGATCCTCATGCTTGACGAAGCTACTGCTGCTATTGACTCGGAAACTGGTATGATTGACACAATCTATGTTAATGATTTTCTATCCTTAAAGCTACCTATGTTGGCAAATTGCAATTTTAAAAAAATGTTTTTCATCCAGATGCGAAAATCCAGGATACAATACGCGAGGCATTTAAAGATTGTACGATGTTGACAATTGCTCATCGTCTCAATACAGTCATGGATTCTGACAGGATTATGGTCATGGAACAAGGACAAGTAAGTTTTGCATACACAGCAAAAAATGAACAACGTGTTCTGAGCTGATGAAAACAGGCTTGTACAATGTTTTGCTGCCCACTTTGCTCAATGCTGTTAGCAATATTGTGGTGATCTGGTGTAACGATGCTAAACAATATGGTTGACAACATTGAAAAAATAAAAGCAAAAAAACATTGTAAAATGCTGTTCTTATAAGCTCAAAACAAGTTGTTTATTTTTTGCTGTATATATTTTATGCATGGTCTGAAATCAAATGCACAAGTTTTGAGTAAATACCCACCTAATATGAACACGCTCTGTGATTGGCTTACAGAGACAATAGTGATCGTTCCGTAGAACATTCCGTTTCTTTAGTTTTATTGGCTTTCATTGTCTTGCCAACCAATCACAGGTGCTGTTCGTATAGGTAGGTGGCGATCCCAAGTTTTTACATGAGTAAATTCGCGTAAAATGTTCTTTTCAGTCATGTTTTTGTAATTTTTAGATCGTTGAATTCGACAAACCTGCTTCACTTCTGGCAAACAAAGACTCGTTGTTTAGTTCTCTTGTTGCTGCTAGTGAAAACAGTCGTAGCAGCGCCTAAAAATATTAACTTATTCCATATTTTAACTGCATCTTCTACAATTACACAAATACTTGATCAATGTAACAGATTTTAGTTTGCTGTAAACAAATATTTAATTATCACAGTCAAACAAGAGACTTGTATAAAATATATACATTCACCATCATGCACTGTATTGGCAATGAGTTTTATATCTCGCAATTAAATTCAATATTAATTATTAATTATTTAGTTAATGGACATGGTATGGCAATATATTTCTTTATTGGCTTACCCATACAACAATTGTTAAAGTAATTGACGTATGATCCATTGTTACATTGTTCCTAACATATGTGGTTTCTGAAATATTTAAGTAAAATGATACTAGCCGTCTGCCATATTGTTTTATAATTTGTATAATTTATTTTAATGACGTCACAACATGGAAGACTGTATAAAACTTAATTTACGTAAGAATGTGTCGATGTGTCCGCATCGATTTCCTTAATTTTCAAGATGGCGGATGACTACTGTCTTTGCCCTTTTGGTTCTGCAATACTTCAGAAACTGAGAATGTTATCAATAATTTAAAAACGGATTGTATAGTAACTCCAAAGCTTCTTTTCGATAAGACAAAATAAAAGCATATTGCCAATCCCTTTAGTGCATAAGATTAAATCTAGCAAATCTACAGTTCATACTCGTTTTGCAATCAGTAAATCAATAATCATATGTATCATTCACTAATAGATTTAATTTATGTATATTTATTTTAACTTCAGTTATTTGCAATAGCAAAGCCGACTCTGAAGTAGATGCAATTTAAATTAGCCGCGATCTGTTGTATTAGTTAATATGGCAACATGGGAGACTATATAAAACGTATAATGTCAACTAGATAAACCAGAGGCCCATGGGTTTGTCAGCTTTGCTGTTAGTTACAAAAAACATAAGGTTTTGTACACATAATAACTTACTAATTACGTACCCAAGTGTGTAAGATCTTGTGCCGTTTTTTCAAATCATTAGTTTGAAGCTTCCCGAGGTGCAAAATTAATACAACAGATTGTGGCTAATTCAAATTGTGCATGGCTACATCAAAGGGCCCACTTTGTATACACCCTGTTTCGTAAACTTGTGATGAGGTCTGTTTGATAGCAAACAAGTAATTAAGACAAATATATATTAGCAAGTAAAAGACGTTGTCATGATTGTGTTCATTATAGATTAGAAGTAAAGAATTAGCTATGGTAAAAATATTCTAGCTTTCCCCAATAGCCCACGTGGACTGGTAGTATACCTGCACTTGAAGGACAAACCTTATATCAAATCTTGTGTGGCGAGCTTTCAAGTGCAAACCTTTGGTAGAAAAGGCTTTTAAAGCAGGAGGGAAGAGAATCTGAAAAGGAAAGAAGAGAGGAAGGGAAAAGAGTTATAGGGTAGTATCTTTCGTAAAACGTTTTTGTTATATGTCACACACCTAACCAAATAAAAAATCTTTTGCAAAAAATTTTTTGTTACGTGTCACATACGTAAACAATTGAAAAATCTTTGGTGGCAAAACCTTTGATGTATGTCACATACGTAACCAATTAAAAAATCTTTGGTAAGACGTTTTTTGGTATATGTCACGCACTTTTGCAAAAAATGTTGGCGCAGGAACGACACGACGCCGATTGCTATTTCGAGCACGTTGTTCTTGTTGGCCCAAAACGGACCAGATGATGTTTGACGCTGAAATCACCAATGTGTGATATCCAGGAACTTGCGGTACATACATGGCGTTCGCCGTTCGGACTAGTTGTTTGATCAGCATTCGGCTAATAGCTACTCACATTTTTTAGTACGACAATAACTTGTAACTTAGAATAGAAATTTGTAAATGCATGCTTTCTTTATTCTAGATTCTCTTACTTAAATTTAGTTATTGTCGTTTGTAAATATCTTAGTCCTACTACTACTACTACTACTACTACTACTACTACTACTACTACTACTACTACTACTACTACTACTACTACTACTACTACTACTACTACTACTACTACTACTACTACTACTACTACTACTACTACTACTACTACTACTACTACTACTACTACTACTACTACTACTACTACTACTACTACTACTACTACTACTACTACTACTACTACTACTACTACTACTACTACTACTACTACTACTACTACTACTACTACTACTACTACTACTAAAATTGTCTGCCTACTTTCAATCTGTGGCTGGTATATAAAAAAGCCAATTGGTTACATTAATGGAAACACCACGTAAATTCATTATCGTATTAAAATTTATTATAGACAGATGTACGTTTTAGCCACTGATCTAAATAACTGGATAAAGCATCCTTTTGAATTCGGTGACCCAATTTTGAAGCCAGAATATTTATAGTGAGATGATATACCAGAATCGATCAAAATTTCGGCAAATCTAATCGCGACGTGTAAATTAAAAATGACCAAATTATTAGGGAAATCTCTTTCCCATATTAACTGCGAAGACAGCTTGCCACAACTTTTCTAATGGTTTTGAGAAGGTTTAAAACACTTGATAATGAACTCATGGCGGCCATCTTGGACTATCCCCAATTCGTTATTCACAGGCGAGTTTAAAAGGAAACAGAAATTATTTGTAAAAGAAATTTCATTCACACAATGTTTATCCATTCCCACCAATAACCTAAAACTCTAAAAACCTCTTCTACTACCTCAATAGTACCAAAGTAAATTTATATGGGATAGTCCAATGTGGCCGCCATTGGCTTCAATTATGCATGACAGAAGCTTTATCCAGTAATTTAGATCAGTGGTTTTAGCACGTTCGTTACATGACGTCACAAGTCGGATAAGCCTTGAAAAATTACTCGTAACAAAGAAAGTAGCACACATTAGTTGGAAAAATGCTTTAACTTAATGTGTGATATCAAATAGCAATTAGATACTAGTCCCTGGTTCGTCAATAATATGTTCGGCACATATCAGACATATGCATGAAAAGTTCATCGTCTGAAACAGATCTAGATATACAGACCATCAGACAATTGGAATTATTAGATTTAAAAAACACACAGAGAAAATGGCTGTGTCGCATAGCCGAAAATGAGAAACTAGCCGTGTTGGGTTGTCGTAAACACAAAATGGAAGTGCCTGAATTAGGACAAAAAAATGACGGTGTCGGATTGTCGAAAAAACAAAATGGTAGTGCCGAAAAAAAAAATGAGACTTGCTGACGAGAGAAAAAAGGAATTCTTTTTCTATTTTCTTTTTTTTTGTTTTCCTCTTTCCTATTTTATTTTTTATTTCTTATTCTCTTTTTGGTTTTTTTAAGGAGAGAGAAGAAAAAAGGCAAAGAGAGCAAAAGAGAAAGAAGAGGGTTTTCCTCTGGGTCCTCCGGTTTCCCTCAATAAAAAATAAAAAAAAAGAGTGGCCATGTTTGGTACTATTTTAGATCATAATTCTCATGCATTCTCGTTTCATGCATGATCATAAAAGTCCCCCCCCCACATAAAAACTCTCCATCATTGAGAATGCATATCAGTCGTCATGCTATATCAGTTGCCAGACAAGAAACTTGTTCCCAATTCTTTAATTTAGCAATTAAGATGTCTGTCTTTAGCAAAAACACTTGCTTTGTTTTATAATATGGTTAAAAAATTATATTGATTCATGAGAAGTTCTTATGCTCGTGTATAGCTAGGAACAGGTGAGGATATGAGTTTTAATGATCCGCGGTCTTCAGGTTAGATTCCTGTTCCAATCGAAGTCCTGAGAGTGTTATGTATCTCAGATGATCAGATAACTCCAGGATTGCTGTAAATAATTTATATAATATAATTTTTTTTCTAAACACGAATTTTATACCATGACTCAGGGACCGCGGAATGGGGTGGCTGGCTGGGCTAAAGCCCCACCAATAATTTTTGTTCAATACATATGTTTGCATTAAAAATATAAGAATCGAGGCAAAAACTATATGCCACTTCATGATGATTGTTGAAATTAGAAATGTTTCCAGGCATCTCAGGACTCTTGATTTCAAAAGTTTCCCCTCTAGATATCTCGCACCTTCGGTGCTCGATTAGCCCCACCAATAAAAAACCGCTCCGCGGTCCCTGTGACTGCTGCTGTGTGCCAAAACTTGCTCGGAATATGTCGATACAACGTCGTATATTTCGGTATTCTTCGGTTTCCGACGCTGGTCAAACATTTTCCGAACTTTTTTTAAATTTTCGAATTGAGAACCAGGGTTGGTAGTTTGGCCTATTAGAGGCCAAATAACTCAATTTTGGCTTCTTTTTTTCTTGCTTGGCCTCAAAAAAAAAGTTTGGCCTTTTGGTTACTTTTTGGCCTCTTTCTATTTCAAAGTAATGCTTGGAAAATGTTTCGATCTTAGTTTGATTATATATGTTTAATTGTCATAATAATGTAGGTATACTAATTGTGATATTAAAGGCATTTAGTATTCATGAGGACTTTTAGTATAGAGGATTATTTAGCATTCATGGAATAGATTAGTTGTGCTACGCAGTACACTAGACATCGCACTGGTTGTAAAAGAAAAGCTGAACAGTGTCAACACCCAAAACTATTAGGAATGAGTTTGCGATAAAATTGGGCTTTTTAGCATTTATTTGGCCACGTTTGAAAAATTGTAGTTTGGCCTCTTTTGGTAGATTTTGGCCTCTTTTTGCATAGCTATTTGGCTCCAAGCATGCGCAGGACCTACCAACCCTGTTGAGAACGCTGAGTTGGTGACAAAAGTTCACTTCGAATTTTCATCAATCCTAGATTTGCTTTAAGGTAATATGGTTTATTTTTTGTTAGTACTTCTACCGAAGTTCTTAGCGTGCTCATAGAAATAGATTTTTGTAAAGTCGGGTGGGAATTAATTACAATATTTGAGTATAAAGTTTGTGCCATCCATGCTTGCAAGAATGAATGATCGCTTTTCAAAATAAAGGCTACAGGTTTTGGTTGAAATTTATAGTTTACTGATAATAATGCCGCGAAATGCGCTGCAAATACATAGTCTCAGACAGTTCTATAGATTTCGATCTTCAGAAATGACCTTCAACTTATATATGTAGTTTAATCTTAAGTTCCTTGTACATTTGCAAGGTGAATATCAAGTTAAAATATAATTTTTTGAGACACCACATAAATTTTTTATTGCAAAGCTTTCGATCCATAAGCTTGTAAGCTTTGTGATAATAAATTTAAGCGGTGCTTTTACAAAATTATATTTTAGTTTTATCACAGTATTGGGAATGGGCCATAGATATAGTAGACCCTAGATAGCTAACAAATACCAAGCGCAGGTGTTACATGTATGATAAATCCAAGATGGTGTCTTCAACTGGCAAAAAAAATTCTTAGAGTTCTATTACTAAAAGCAAGTTTTTTTTGGACATTTTTGACGGTTTAAGTGCTGAGAATGCCGTTCAACTAGACTTTTTGATCACTATTATATAAAATAGATCAATATTATGGAGGTTTTGAACGTAAAATGAGAAGAGTGGGCTTGATTCTTGCAAAATTATCATTAGATAAAGATTTCAAGGAGTGGACGTTTTGACCGGTTTCATAAGTTTGCATGGATTATTGCACTTTGAACACTTTGAATCATGATCGATCACATATATTTTGGAAATGGTGTTATTATGGATGTTTTAGATGTGAACTGGAAAGCGGGTGCCAAGTTTTTTAAAAAATATTGTGAGTTAAGTTATTCATAGTCATCAGGTACGTATGCTGGCTAGTATAAATGTGTTTTATGGCATATGTATGTTGCAATTACTGGAGTAAAGACCACAGTATCAAAAGTGTAAAATTGCTGATTGTGGGAAATCTGCTGACAAAGTAATGCAGATATAACAACAGATGAAATAAGTAGATGTTTTAATGGGTTGCTTTTCATTTATGATAGTTTATATCTGCTGAGCAGGTAAGCTTAGTTTTAGAGACTCATAATATTATTATAGGTGTACAAGACAAGAATATAACTCCATCAAAATTAGGTTCTGTGTCATCAAAATTTAGAAAATAGATGGATAGCTAAGTAAAGTTGAAAATACAAATTGCCAGTTTTGCCAAAGTGATTATGATTTTACTCAAAATTAATTACAATATTGCAATTTGTCAACCAGTTGTGCCTGTGACAAATGTGTTGCAATGATGAAAACAACTTGTGAAATACTGTGGTTTTATAAAGTTCCTGCAGGCTTGTTAAAAAGACATTATTTATATAAATGCTGGTAAATGTGTGGGAATGTAAATACAGTTTTGGCAAGACAATATATTATAAAATCAGGTATGCTTTAGGACTGTCACAAAGATGCTTAAGTACAACTTGTAAAATTAACTTTAGCTAGGTATCAATTTTTATTTGTAATAAATATGACAAGCACACAACAGAACTGCTGCATGCCCATTATTGGGCTTATCTTAAAAGTCAATCATGATGCGTCCTGGAAAACTTGTAGTGACATGTACTGAAGGACAAATTTTGTGCAGATTTTTAATTTAACATTTAATACCAGGCAAAAATCTAAATAACATTCACATTGGCAACTGCTCTCCAGTTCAGATCTAACACATCCATAATAAACATGTGTTCCTAAATATATATACGATCGACTGTGATTCAAAGTGTTAGAAGTAGATTAATTATGAAATTTATGATTTATGATAATTTATGAAACCGGTCAAAACGTCCACTTCTTCAAATCTTTATCGGACAATAATTTTATAAGAATCAAGCCCACCCTACTCATTTTACATTCAAAACCTCTGCAATAGTGATCTATTTTAACAAAAAGTCCAGTTGAACAGCAGCAGTCAAACCGTCTAAAATGTCCAAAAACCTGCTTCTTGTAATGGAAATCCCTAGTTTTTTGCCCGGTTGACGATGCCATCTTGGATTTATCACACATGTGACATGTGTGCTAGGTATGTGTTGGCTATCTAGCCATCTAGGGCCTACTGCATCTATGGAATGGACAGTAGGGCCACTCAGGAGTGCAACATGGTGCCCTATCATAATGCAGTTTACTGGCTGCCACCAGCCAGTTTAGCATTCTTAATGGCCAGAAAGTGCAATTGACTGGCTGGCGTAATGGGTAATGAGATGTGTAATTCGATATGCATGGGACACACAAACTTCAATTGAGGGGCTCTACTGTCTATTCCCTATACTGTGGTTTAATTTAGTTTTAAAAAAACAGGATTTTTGAAGAGGTTTTTTACATTTATTTTAGCAAGTTTTCGAGCAGTTTTACTGCCCATCTTAACATTCATGGGTTATAAAGGGAGAAAATGTTATTTCAAGATTAACGTTTCAGTCAGTGAGAACAACCAACTGACAGCCTCCTAGAGCCGCTGTAACACTATGCAACTTGTCTTGCCACAACTTTATTTTAAGAATTGAAGTTGTATGATCAGAGATGTTACACAGACTATGTAATGTTTCTTGCAACTTGTCTTGCAATCTCAGCAGATGCTGGGATCTGTTTTTAAATAAAGAGGTTATGTCGGCATTAAGTTGCATGATTGTGAGGCATGTGTCTAGCGACTTGTGTCTCAACAAAATTCCAAGTTGTTAGACAAGTTGAATAGTGTAGTGGCATCTTAAAGAGTCTCAGTTTGCCAGAATCAAAATCTATTATTCTAATTTCATGGAACATTCTCAGTACAGTTATTGATAGCCACCATATCTGGTCACAAAGAGTTCGGGTACTGTAAGTGTTAGGGTTTGGTTTAGAGTTTAGGCTAGAATTATAAGCTGACCAAGTATATTATATAACTATCCACATCTTCATTAAGAATAATTTGTCTTGGTTGTAGAGCAGATCACATTTTATAGCACCAAAATCAAGCATTTCCTACGAAAAATATTAGCCAATCATGGCTCACAAAAATGCCCTTCGATAGTGTTCAGGAGGGTTTAGTAGCCTAGCATAACTACAAAATATGGCTTTTGACAAATAGATTTCATTAGTCAATTGAAGACTTGTTCTGTGATGGAGGCAATATTATATGGGAAGGGAACAGACTTTGTTCAAAAGATCTGTTGAAATGGTCTGTGATTGATTTGGGGGGGGGGGGGGTGCAGTTGCAGTACAGGACATGGTTGAAGGATGGAACCCATTTGTTAATGGCTACTAACCCAACTAGTGTGAAAATTCCTTGTGTTTATATAAGCAGAAGGAAGGCAAGGCCACTACAGCCCTAGTTGAAAGAGAGTGTAAGGTTTATTATCAAGGAGCATATAACCCCTTGCCTTATTAAGAGTGTTTGGGGTTATGGATGTTTTTTGATATGTTTATGTGACATATTATTTAATATACACAACCACTTGCTTAATTACCTTTTGTATTTTGTTTACAATTTCATTTATTCATACTGTGTCATAGGTCAATTAAAGAATTCTCTGAAATTTGTTTGTAGATCAACAAAATGCCCCAACTCTCAGTAACTGACAGACCATAAAAAGTTAAAATATGATTTTTCTTCTTTCGATCTAGATGGATAATTAATCTCTAAACATGGTTGAGAAGCATCGTAAACATTCAATTTTCTTTTATTTTCCTAGACATTTGTTGCAAGTTTTGAGAAAGCTTCATTTGAATTCCTAACTGACATGCCTGTGATCACCAAAAAATAACCATTGTCGTGAATGGAAAGTATGGAGAAAGGTCTCAAACTTCTTGTGCTAAAATTCACTTTCAATGTTTGTTTAAAAGTTTGAAACATTCATTTAAAAATCACAAAGATGGTTATGCAAGCTCCAGTGCTGTTAAAATCAATTTCTTGACAGAAGAAATTTTAATCATCCTCAATTTATGTACTGCTTTAAACTTGTCCATTGCTTAACCTGTATAATGAAATAATCCTCCTTCCTTGTTTTGGCACTAACACCATGATTGACTTTACTCATGAATGGCAGTGACGTGTTAGTGGATCAATTCCTTGAGAACCCAAAGTTCATGAATTCTAGTCTTAGTCTAGCTAATGCATTTGCCACAAAAAAAAAACAAATTGACTATGGCTGCTTGTTAGTGATCTTTTACAATTGTAAAAACCTTGTTAGCATCTATTCTGGGACTTAACGTGAATTCCCATTACCTGTTAGAAAAATAGAAAACCTCAGGTGTTACAAAATTTTGAAAAAGGGTTCTCACTTATGCCCATATTTAATAGGCAAATTTATATTGATATTATATAATATGTGAATTGACTAATAAAACACAACAACAAAACCAGTATGTGATCAGAAATCAAAACACAAAATGTGGTTGATTAGTCAGGAGATTTAAGTTATCCAACACAAATTTTTAGTTGCCTGTGCATGTCAGGCAGATGATTTTGCAAGCACTTGCTGCTTCAAAAACTAAACTATTTTAGTCTTACGTATTGTGTTTATCCTCTGTTAGCCTCTCACACTGGACGAAAAAACGAATTTGCATCAAATTTGCCTTGTGCAAATATGTTGCAAATATGAAATTTGCAAAGCTTTGCAACCAGTGCAAAGGTGGCAATCGCCGAATTTGCCCGTTTTTGTGCAAATTCGGTGATTGCCACCTTTGCACTGGTTGCAAAGCTTTGCAAATTTCATATTTGCAACATATTTGCACAAGGCAAATTTGATGCAAATTCGTTTTTTCGTCCTGTGTCAGAGTTAGAGTATCTCAAAACCCACACAAACTAAGAGATTACACACAGCAGCTTTAAGCAATGGACCATTCCCCTTTTAGACAAATATCTATATTCATTAGCACAGCTGAAAAGAGCATTCTAAATTTAGTAAAATATAATGGTAAAGTTTGGTTGCAAAAAATTGTAAAATGTGGAAAATATCGTCCAGTGAAGTTTGCAAATTTTATATACTATTGTATTGAGTGGAAAAGTGTAGTCACGTTTCGAGTTCTGAGTACACTTTTAACTGCATAATACAAGAGTATACAGAATTCAAAACTTCAGAGGACTATATTTTCCACATTTTACAATATTTTGCAACCAAACTTTACAATTTTACTAAACTTAGGATGCTCTTTGCAGCTGTGCTAATGAATATTCCTAATTCAAATGTTTGTCCACAGGGAATCAAATTGTCCATTGTGCCACAGAAAGTGAAAATTTAACTGTTATTATGCATTTTAATCTTTAACTTTTCAGTCTTTGTGATTTTCAATAGTTAATGTATTCAACTTTAGAACAAACAATTATGGTCAAATAATCCAGCAATAAAATTCATAGACTAAGCCTTGCTGCATTGCAAAGTGGAACTGGTTTGAATGCAAATGACTGAAGCAATTTTTAGTAAAATATAATATAAACAGAACCCCAGCCACAACAGATAACAAGATTATTCTTAATGAAACTACAAGAAAAACCCTCAAAAATTTATGGATTGTCCAGTGTGAGTATATGTTGTATAACATGCATGCAGCATTTCTGAAATTTATGCTCAATAAAACATTTGGACATAAACAATCAATAAAGTAGTTTGTTCAACATTTTGATGATAGCTGTGCTGAAACTGAAGTTTATAACAGAATCTCAGTGAAGTTTGTTCTTGCTGTGGCATGCAAAAATATTTTTTCAATTGGCAATTCTCTTCAGATTTTTATCAATATTTTAGGCTTGAAAAATTAGTTGTTACTGAATCTGATTAAATGAAACAATTACAAGATGTTCTTTTGCCCGTTTTTCATTCTTTTTTGGCTGGTTCATTCTTGTTTGGCAATTGAAATTAACTTTGTGACCTTTGTATCTTTCATTTTCTTGGCTTCAGTTCAAATGCATATTCAAGTAGTCCCACTTTGTGATTGTGATAATAATATAAGAAAACAGGTTTATATGGCTTTTGAACAAGCTCTTTTTAATTCAACAGGTAAGTAAAGATAAGTTCATACTTCAAAGAGATCAGCTTTTTAACCTGACAAGAACATCAACAAAATTTGAAATGCTCCGTCTAAACTGTGTTGCTACTAAACTTCGTGATGTTGACTCTAGTTTGTAAAACTTAAAGAATTGAAAGGAAATTCTAAGAATTGAGTTAAAATTGATAGCTTTGGTGTTGCATACTGCATAGTATATTAATCAATTGAGTAAATTTGCCAAAGCTTTTTCAAAATGAAATGTCTGAGTTGTTGACAAATCAGAATTTTGACATTAATATTGTAAAACTTTCCTTTCTGCTGAAACGGTTCTTTATGTTAAACGTGTAAAAGAAAATTTTTCTAAGCAAAACTAGTATGTTGAAATTGTGTTGGAAAATACATAGACTTTAAAATGTAAAGAAAATATTAAAAAAAAACATGAAGAAACATTCGAGGCATTACGTCTTGTCAGGTTAAAAAAGTAACGTAGATATATGGCTTATAAGATGGAAATGATTTGTTTTCAAAACACTTTTGTGACTGGACAAAAACCGGGATGCTTTTCGTAGGATTATCAGTATACATTTTTTCAATAAGTTTTCTAAAGCTCTCCAAAGAATACAATGGCAAAATGTTGAGGCAATTTTGAGGTTATTTCAGGCCATTTCTAACTTAGCTCAAAAGACTTTGTATATATGTATTCTTGTATTGCAACAAGTCCATTGCTTTCAATACTTTAGTTAAAACTACCATCAATTTTATGAAAAAAGACCATTTGTATAAAGGAGAAAAACAAACTGCTCTTCTTATTTTTATCCAAAACAAATAGCATTTTTATTTAGTTCTTTAAATCTTTGAGCCATATATTTCTTAGTATTATTATGAAACAACTTGGTGCTACGTTTTGCATTTCTCTGTCAAACTCGCAAAATGACCATTACTAGTTGTTTTGTAAGTAATATATCTTGGAGTATAAGCATTTATCTTGAAAGGACAATTTCCATTTAACATTGCCTTTTCACTTGTGTTAAATGCAATGCAAATTCCCTTTTTTTTGCCATGCTCTGTTTTCTTCTATTGTTTTTTAAATACGTACCAGTTTGTGGTTGTTTTTATTGTTATTCAAATTGTTTTTTTTTACAAATCCTTTTCAATAAATTGTTTACAAAATTTACATGTGACCCTTTTTAATTAAAAATTCAATTCCCATGGGAATTGAAAAATTGAATAAAAAAAATCCCCTCTACCCTGGCCAGCTCTCCAAGTGCTACTTCCATTTAAGTAGAAGTACCTATACATATAGTACAAGTTCCTCTACTTATTTACGGTGGAAGTAGCACTCAGAGAGATAGCCGGGGTAGCGAGGCAAAGAGAAGACCAATCTTGCAAATGCTAATACAAATTGCTAAGTTGATCTTCCCTAGAGAGCAGCCGCGCATACCTAACAAATTAAAACAACTAACCGTTAGTGACTTCAAAATACTTAGCATGCAAATTTGGTTCCCAAAGCCAAAATGGCAAGTGCCCCCCTCTGATCCTACCAACTGCCTACCTGCCTCAGTTCTAAGCTGTCTTCCTCGGTCCTAAGCTCCTGCATTCCATTCGTTACCTTCACTTTTCTCACCATCGCACAGTCACTCGCAACTGATAAACCCACATGCACCACCACCACCCCAACTACCACCCAAATCCGAAAATTAAAGGAATTAAAATTTTAGTAAAGTACGCCTGCTTGATGTTTTAGGCCAAAACGTCGAATATAAAAACACCAAAGCTCGAATTTTGAAAAAGGTGAGCTGACTTTGTACTTAAAATTACTTTGCAAAGAATTTTTGCCCCTAATATCTTACCACTGTACACAATACTAGTTTGAATAATAATACAAGTCTAATTTAGTTGATGTTGAGAACTTACTCCAAACTGTTTGTTAGAAGTGATGGTAGATTTTGGTTTTCAAGCATACTTACAAAAATTTTAAATTCCTTTAACAAGCCTAACCCCATGCAACTTACACACGGCTCACACCCTCGCAGTCCATACATTTAGTTAATAAATTACGTTATAAACAAAAAAGCAAAATAAAAAGATAAATTACGTTATCTCTAGCTACTTAAACCCACTTAGACTGAGTATTTGATTGAGTTTTCAAACGTAAAACCTTAGCTGAAAGGGTATGGGCTTTTCGTTACGTTGAACTGATCCGAAGTAAATATAATCTGATACTCACCAAAGTCTAAGGCTGGGTCAAATAAGCATGAGGATGCAAAGAGCTTAAATCTTTTTCCTAGCTTAGAGATTTAAATCCTTCACCGTAGTTAGCATGCAATTTAATCTCCCTATAGCTGGTACAGTTACTGTATGTATAGTTCAAATTAATGATCGGAACATTTTAAAGCTTTACCGCTATTCTCATACTTATTTAACCGAAACGCCTTCATTTGCATGGTACGTCGCAGCTGCTCTCAAACCACTTCCGTAATTTGCTCTTGTGCACACAAACAATGGATTTATTGTTCCCATTGTTTATGCTTGCCAAAACAATCTCCAAGGAACCAAGATACTTATTATATTTATTATCAAAGAGGATTCCATTATGCAGTCACGTCTCTACCATGAATCGACATATCACCATGAAAACAAAGCTTGCTCTATTCCCTTGGGAATTAAAAATAGGCAAAAAAATAATAAATCCTACTGTTTTAATGTACGCACAAATCAAATTAATAAAAAAATACAGAAACAGTATATTCCCCTGAAATCAGAAGTTGAGTCTTATTACCTCGTTTAGTTAATATACATAGTTATTTTAAAACTATATGTTATTGATGATAATAGAATACAAATAATAATAAACCAACCCAATCCAACTTAGTATCATTAAACCAACATATAGTATTATTTTTTGAAAGTTGAAACAGATTTTTGTGTTCAATCTTACATATCAAGTGAAGTGACATGCATTATTTCTTTTTGCTTTTAGAAATAATCACAATCCAAATGTCATTTTTTTTTACAAATGTTGTTTATTTTTTCAGTGTTAATTTAATCTTAAATTTCTTGCTTTTTTCACAACGAGAAACAATGATTTTGTTCGACGAGAAACAATAAAATTTACTTGAATCCTCTTTGATTTCTAAATAATTAATATCTTGTTTCCACTAACTTGTAAATTACCATTACTTTGTATTACAATGTCGTGTCTTCTCTGTCTTGCGGATTGTTGTTGATTTGTGGGTCCATCTCATCCAGCATCTTGTATTCTGGTCTATTTCTCTTGCGTTTTTTCACACCCTATCACTGTCCGAAATTAAAGAATCGTATCCGTTAGTTTATTATACAATTAAGTTGTAAACCACTTTATTGCAAAAAAGAAACACGAAGTTCTAAATGTTACAGATTTTTACACCAAACGAGATGAAACAAAATTTCACGGTAGCAATTTCCTGAAGTATTCTTGTTAACTTTTCGCTATGATTCAATAGCCAATATCATTTCCAAATAAAGTTTGCTTACAGGCCGTGATTTTTGCTTTAAGATGAAGGTAGTGTGATATTTTACGAAATCGAAATTTACTCATTGTTGTTCAATAGTAGTTTTACTTGGCTAGCTCTGGTTGTGACGTCACCAAAACCAACTTTAATCAATGAGTTCATTGATGGCGGGTAGCTCAAATTATTCACAAAATATTTAGGAAATAAGCGACGTAAAAATGTGCAAGAGAGATAATTTTTAAAGGGATATGGCAATATAAACACCGCACAAAAAGAAAGTTCCCCTCTAAATACATCAGAATAAGTTCTAAACAAATGAATCGCTGTTAATCAAACCTAGAACTACAGTACTTGGACCTATGGTAGGTTGCTTAATGGTGTGTGAAGAATTGGGTCACACATGCGTGCAATAATGAGTTAAACCCCATTGAATACAAAAATACCCAATTTCAAAATTAACATGCTGAATATGCTAGTGTGATCCGTCTCATTCACCATTCATTGGTAAACATGAAATCGTAGTGCAATCGTGTAAAGCCGTTTAAATCATGCCCAGCATTGGTCCAATTAGTTCCAGGTTTGATTAACAGCGATTCATTTGTTTAGAATATATTCTGATGTATGTAGGGGAAAACTTTCTTTTTTGTGCGGTGTTTCTTACGGCAATTGGAATATGGCCCGTGTTAATTTTTTCCCAGTATGCTTAATTACCTTTAACAAACCGGAAGAATAAAATGAATTAATCTTTTAGCAAATACAATTTTGAAGGAATTTTCTAATAAATATAATGAGTTCGAGAATTTTAACAGTCTCCGTTTTCGAATGTCTGCGGCGAAAACGCTTTAGAAAGTGAACATTGGTTCAAATAGCTGTGCCCTTGTCAACAGTGTGTATGGAGGGTGTCACTGGTGGATATGTGTGTGTGTCTAGGATGGAATACCGTACTTAGACCATGCGCACACGAGGTAAAGTTTCCGGACATTTCTACAGTAGTCAAAATGAAAACAATATGAACTATAAGAGTTCTCGTTGTATGAGGTTTTTAGTTTTTGTCCTTAGACGAAGTTTATGCTTGTTTTCATTAAATTATGTCAACAAGTCGGGAGCTTTTTGAAATAATTCGGAATGAAAACGCTCAGAAACGACACCGTGTGCACGTAGCCTAGTTTATACTTGACTGGAGAATGAATACTATACTAGATAATGCAGGCCTTGGATTCGGACTTAAATGCATGAGACTTGTAGTTACTGTACTACAACACTGCTTAGTTTCTGAAATATTGAAAGAGAAACACACACCGTCGGCCATCTTGTTTTATAATTAGCTCTATTTGAAGACGTCACTACAGCGTAGACTTTATAAAACTTACCGACAATGAGGTAAATCTTACTTAAATTTTATTGACCATTCGCAATTTAGGAAAGCTAATTGCTTTTTTACCCTGCTCGAATATTGCGGATGACTAGTGTCTTTGCCTTTCAATATTTCAGAACCTAAGCACGTTATAAAAAATTTAAGGTTCCTATCGATAAGTCAAATTAAATTATTTGAAAATGAGACAAACATGATGGTGACTACTCACTTCTCGACGAGAACCTTCGCTTGAAACGTCGAATTCTGTTTATATTATTTCAGATAATCAAAGAACCGAGGATTTTGTGTGCCTTTGATTCCACCACTGACGCTGGAAACATTAGTTCGAGATTTTTATGCCTATTGCCATATCCCTTTAATGGCAAGCTTGCGATAGGTTTACGAAGCAAAGGACTGAAAGCAGCAAAATGTAATAATCACTTACCTTAACTCTATCCTTGGATCGTCGTGGCTTCGATTGGTCTAGTTTCATCATATGCTGTTCATGGTTCATCTGCTTGGCATTCTCTATTCAAAGAACATCACGCCGGTCCAGTTGGTTAACAAGCTCTCTCATATCCTGTCAACCATCATAAAATAAGGAGAGAATTTATAATGTTACAAAACAATATTTTAGATTGTTGAAAACAAAACTGCGGAAATATGATTGTAAGACACTTTGACAAACCGTACATTGCGATGGTATTTTCATCTTGACATTTTCTGATGAACACGGGTAGTGATTCACGTCTTGGATCAATATCATTTCCTCCCATCTTGTTTAATGAAACTCTCACTGAAACTTTCACTTGACATCCTTTGAAAATACAGATACTGACAATGTTTAAAAAACTCGTTTCAGGATAAGCAAAGAAAACTACGTTAACAAGCATTGAGGAGGATTAAGTAATTACATAATAGGTGTGGCATATCACAGAGGACAGTCAATGGATACAGCACTTGGAGGGAACAAAAAACTAGGCATGACAAAAAAATTGTGAAACTCAATAATAATTCATAAAGAAAACACAAAAGAAATCATGAGCGTGAAGGAGTCTGTATGCTCTGATACAGAATTCTGTTGATTTCCATGACTTTTAACTTTGATATTCTCGTTTTATATAAGATGTATTTTCAAAATCACTTTGCAAACTGATCTATAAAATTGGAGAGTTTCACAAGCTATTTACAAAATTCGCGTCCGTGTGGTATCAGCTATACAACTCTCGCCTTCGGCTCGAGTTTGTATATGCTGATACAACACGGCCGCCCATGTTGTAAATAGTGCATAAACAGTTGAATGTTGACTAGTTTGTCGTCGAAGAGTATAAATTTTATTTATAGGATTTTTTAAAAGGTATTTGACAGCGGGCGTTAGGAGACGAACGCCCAGGAATGCCCGCATTACATTTTTTTATACCTTAAGAAATTAATAAAATATGAAATGGTTTTCTGTTCAGAATAACGACATCCAAGGGCGTGGGCAAGCCCAATCCCAAATACATGAATAACGCTTTCCTGGCAGAAAACTATTTCGTAGTTGTTTTATAAAGAAATTACAGTGAAACACAGTGCCACACGATAGTGGCGCAATCGTCACCAAGTGGCGCAATCGTCAAAGCAAGCGCCTGCCGCCTCTGAGATCGTGAGTTCAATTCCCACTTCAGATTCGTGGCACTTATGCAAGGAGTTAGTCAACGCTCTGTCGGCAGTCGTAGGTTTACTCAGCTACGGTACACCGGTTAGGGAATGTTGACAGGGTGGTTAGAATTGTAAAATATCGGTAAACGATGGAACTCGGGTAACTAGCCAAGGCTGCTATAGCTAGTTGACGATGAGGTGACGTTAAAATAAATGAATAAAGCTAAGTGTTTCACTGTAGTTGAAGGAAGGAAGTAAAGGATAGAATTGGAATGAAGGCAGGAGGAATTAAAACTAGTTGTTAACAATATTCGCACTTAACGTGTTCTCACTTGACCCTAACTCGGAAGGCCCTAAATCTGAATTTCCTGTTTCTTGTATAGATTGCAGTGTATCAGTGGACAGAAGAGGTTTTTGTTACAATGAAGTTTATAAAAATAATACACGATAATCATCATCATCATAAATGCTCTATTAACCCCCATACAGTGGGTGTGGTCTTGCTGGGCAGGTAGGTTTGAAACGAGAGCACGATTAATTCATTACTTTTGTTGCCATAATAATTTTGATCGTACATGAAAAGATAGTTAAGCGGAAAGAAGTTCAACGGATAGGGGCTTGAATAGAGAATTTACAATGACAGTAAGTGTATTCTAATATTTTGTTTTCTCACTACTAAATCCTCTTGAACGTCATTGTATTTGGTGTGACTTCAGACTTCTTGCATCGAATTTGTCACGTGGTAGTCTCGCAATACCTCTGGAATATCTAAAATATAAAACAAAATATGGCGGTTAGGAATAAAAACCTCAAACAAAATTGATGCCTGAACATTTTAACCTGAATCAGTTGTGGAGGTAAATGACCCAGAATTATATAAAAATTATTTTACCTTGAAAAGGTCCTGTTTTAATCAAGTCATCGTTGTTCCATTTCGAACAATTCCCTGACGGCTTAGCTAGAGAGAGAAATAGAAGCTCAATCTTATACACCAGTACACTTGACTGAAATTTATAACATAAAATTTCGACCTGGTGTGCAAACCGAATTTTCGCCAAACAAGAGAACATTTAACAACTAATACATACGCAGATTAGTTAGAGAATACTTACATGTGTAATAAAAATTCAATATTGTTGATGTCCAGTTACACTGAAACGATTTTCGTTGCATCTTTAGTTCGGAGAAGAAGACTGACGCCATTTTGATTTTGAATTTTCTCGACGACGACATATGTTCGTTCTCAATTTTCCCCCCATTTCTTCACCATTTTAGCTCAAATTTGCCCAAGATGTCTTCTTTGTGTCTTCGTCGCCATTTATGTGGAATCCTGCGCCATTTCTGTGGAACTTTGAAGACTTTTGGTGTCTAAATATTTGGTGCAAGAGGAGAGATTTTCAACGAAGCTTCGTGTTAGAGGAACCAGCAGCAAATGACGTCAGATGACCATTGTATGCCAGAAAATACCCGTATGTATAATGTTTGATCTTCTATGTACGAAGGTGAAAATAAGTTTTTATTGTCCGAATGAGGTGTTTTTGCCATTATTTCTAACTCAGTCGTTTCTTCTGCTTCTTTACTTTTAGTTTACTTAGTTAATTCGCCCAAAAAACGCCTGTAAGGGACGTTTTTGCAAAAAAATTTATTTGCATGTTGATGAGCAAGGAAAGACCCGTTTGTGATTTCATTGGCCAACATCTTTCCCTTCGTGGCCGAGAGGTAAAAGTAACCTCTTCCGAATTGCACGCATCGTTTGACTTTGATTTTGGGCGGATCGTGAACCGTTCGAGCTCAACTGAGGTTTGACTTGATCGGTCTCCGATCCACCCAAAACTGAAATCAAAGCTGGGCGTGGAGTGCAGGAAAACACTAGGCGGGGCCAAGGAGGCAAAAGCTATTTGCCAAGTGTTTTAACAAATATTTAAGCAAATTTCTTTCTCTTGACTGTTGGGGACAGACCTGTAGGGTTGGTGTATTGAAGACTGCTCGCCGTTATTTCCCTTCGTTCCAGAGGACAAGTTGTCTTCGATGAGAAACAACGACAAGAAGACTTCAAGACACCGCTAAACCACCACACTGTAAAACTACAGTGTGGCAAATATATATGTGCCAAATATACAGTGTGGCAAATATATATGTGCCAAATGTACAGTGTGGCAAATATATATGTGCCAAATATACAGTGTGGCAAATATATATGTGCCAAATATACACTGTGCCAAATATATATGGCGGACGTCTTCCCAAAGCTTACGGTACAAGCATGGATGTCAAAGTTGCGCAAACACTTTATCAAAGCCTTAAAACAAGCGTTTTCTTTCGGAAATGAGTCAAAGACGACAACGCTAACTAAATCAAAGCTTTCTGGTCATATTTTAAGTTGTTTAGCTATGTTTAACGATATTTTATGGCGAAGTCTTTGCAAGATTAATAACTGTTGACAAAATTAATAACTGTTGTCTTTATTGACTTTCCGTGGGCCGTTTCCTTCTTGATCGAGCTTGATATGCCATTACGTTCAGTGTCCTTGATATAGGAGTCATTTATATATGGCCTTGGGTTTAATTCCTAAACACTGAATGGCAGTCTTTAGCTCTTTCAAACTTGAGAGAGTTGAAAATTTCAAACTTCTAGGCGTTTGGCAACAAAATAAATGGAACATGCATGTCTTCGAGATTATCCTTAAAGCTAACAAGAATCTCTACCATCTGAGAGAATGCAGACGATTGAAACTTCGTGTTGAAGTTGGACTTACAACCTACTGTATATCTCCAAAATTAGACCAATATTGGAGTATGCGTCGCCGGTGTGGGGAGGCCTCCCTAAATATTTGGAGAAGGAAATTGAACAGGTGCAGATAAGAAGCATGAAAATCATTGGCCTTCCTAAAGATCATCTTCCCTCGCTTAAAGGAAGAAGAGATGAAGCTACCAGGAGGGAACTTCAAAAGATACAAAGAGACTCTGATCATCCATGTTTTAAATTATTACCAACAACCAAAACTCATAAATATAATCTAAGAAATCAGAATAATGACTTAAATATGATCATATCGGGAACTGATCGGCATAAGAACTCGTTTGTTCCAAGAGCATGCCGTAACTGAATTGTACATTTAATGTAGGTTTTAATAGATATATTTTTATATTTTTATATAAGTATAAGTATAAGTAATTAATCAAATATTATTGTAAGTCCATGGTACTTTTAATACTTAAGATGGATCTTAAATAAATATTGTTATTGATACTATTATTATTATTATTATTATTATTATTATTATTATTATTATTATTATTATTATTATTATTATTATTATTATTATTATTATTATTATTATTATTATTATTATTATTATTATTATTATTATTATTATTATTATTATTATTATTATTATTATTATTATTATTATTATTATTATTATTATTATTATTATTATTATTATTATTATTATTATTATTATTATTATTATTATTATTATTATTATTATTATTATTATTATTATTATTATTATTATTATTATTATTATTATTATTATTATTATTATTATTATTATTATTATTATTATTATTATTATTATTATTATTATTATTGCGACAAGATGGCACTGCGTTATCACTTTGTGCTATGTCACGCCCGTAACATCTTCTCAACACGCTAAACAATGACAGAAAAACACAATGTTCATACTTTATACAAACTGAATCGCAGAGGTAACTTAGAAGAGCTGGAGGAATTACAACTGACAGAGTAATTACAACACGGATGGCACTGCTTTATCACTGCCTAATCGACACTATCTCACGCCTGTAACCAATTTGACAAACACAGTGTATGCTGTAAGCCTTAACAGTTTTTAAGACAACTGCGAGGCACAGTTTACTTGTGATGTATAAAATGGGCGGTTATATGCAAACCGTGAACGTCAAGCTTTCTCGTTGACACAAACTGAATCGCAAAGTTGTGAGTCAAAGCTTATAGAATATACTATGTGTTTGTCTGACGTTTAGGCAAAGTTATCGATAACCTAGTACCATCAAGTGGCAATGTTATCTCGTTACTTGAAAGAACTAAAGACTGCCATTCAGTGTTTGGGAATTAAACCCAAGGCCATATATAAATGACTCCTATATCAAGGGCACTGAACGTAATGGCATATCAAACTCAATCAAGAAGGAAACGGCCCACGGAATTGCGGAAAGTAAAAAAAGAACAACAGTTATTAATCTTGCAAACTTCGACATTCCTTCCATAGGCGGCCCAATTCAGTGTGTAGTTTTATATAGAGATCAGTAGCGAGCGGTAAATTCAGTGTGTAGTTTTATATAGAGATCAGTAGCGAGCGGTAGCGTATTGTTTCATATATAGGCGGCCCAATTCAGTGTGTAGTTTTATATAGAGATCAGTAGCGAGTGGTAAATTCAGTGTGTAGTTTTATATAGAGATCAGTAGCGAGCGGTAGCGTATTGTTTTAAGGCCGGTTTACACTGCACAACTTTTGCTTACAACTGTCGCATGCAATTCGCTTACAACTCGAATTCGGATAGATTTACACGCATACAACTTAACCCATGCAACTCAAGATAATCGTAAGCAATTTCGCTCGTCTTCGGACTGATTATTAAAGTATTCTTCGTGGCGGCAGTTGAACAGGGTCTCCTCCTTTCCCCGCAAGTTGATAAAAGAATCCGTTTCTTCGGAAGAGAAGCCTGTTTGCTCTTTTTTTATTTTTCTTAGGGTGGCTCCCTACAGTTATAATGTTTCAGTTCACGTATTGTTTGAAGGTCTAATATTTCTTTTTCGTGAAAGTTGTGGTGTTGAAACTTAGCCACCACATTACCATGATGTTAGAAATTTTTAATGATGAAAACTTTCGTTGGTTCATTTCGTCTCCATGGCAATATGGCGTTATGAACATGTCATATTTTTTATGATCTTTACATAGTTTATTAATTTTCCTTCGGTGAATTTTTCTAATTTTTCTTCTGATGACTTTTGGTTGATGAAGGAATAACATGATAAATTTTGAGACGAATTGTAAAGCCAGGTTCTGAGATATTCACAAATAACTAGCACAACAATTCCATCTTATAGAATTTTTTGAAATTTTGATATGTTTTACTGCTTGTTATACCGAGAAAATGTGCAAAATTTAAAAAAAAAATCACCGAAGGAAAAGCGAGAAAAACAGTCCTAAACTCTGGTTGTGACAAAATATCGATTCGACATGATCGCTATTTGCGCATGCGTGTAAATTCTAATGCGTGAAAAACGCGTGTTGTTTGGTTGGCTTTTTTAGTAATTTTATTTTTCGAGTTGTTTGGCACATATGTTATGAAACAGATATTTTTTACTTTTTTGAGACGAAAACACAAGATAATGTTCAAAATACGAAAAAAACAAAACACTATAATCCATTGGATTGACCAATGGTTCATTATATTCTTTTTTGTCGAAAAAATATGTGTAAATATGCGTAAAAAAGCACCAAAAGATTCAACTACGACCATAGGTAGCCCAGAGAACGCTGCGTGTTTTTATTCGCGTGGCGCTCGCGACTCATTGGTTTAATATAATGACAAGGTTGGCAAGTTTTTAGCGTAAATAATACGACAACGTTCGCTAAACTATGAATACTTCGCAAATTACAAACAAAAACCGTTCAAAAATTACATTATGTTAAACCATGATAGTTTTTTTACACTCTCTGAAAGTTTTAAGTTCAAAAATATTTGTTAAACCGGCTAAAAAAGCAAATGTTTTTCGGGATTTTGTCAAAATATTTTTAAAACTATCCTGGGGTCACCCAGCCGCCTGTGTCGTCATTTTTTTAAACAGCAATTGAAAAGCTGATTGGCTGTTTTCGGAACGGTTTTTGCCAAAAGCCAATCAGCTTTTCAATTGCTGTTTAAAAAAATGACGACACAGGCGGCTGGGTGACCCCAGGATAGTTTTAAAAATATTTTGACAAAATCCCGAAAAACATTTGCTTTTTTAGCCGGTTTAACAAATATTTTTGAACTTAAAACTTTCAGAGAGTGTAAAAAAACTATCATGGTTTAACATAATGTAATTTTTGAACGGTTTTTGTTTGTAATTTGCGAAGTATTCATAGTTTAGCGAACGTTGTCGTATTATTTACGCTAAAAACTTGCCAACCTTGTCATTATATTAAACCAATGAGTCGCGAGCGCCACGCGAATAAAAACACGCAGCGTTCTCTGGGCTACCTATGCTACGACTTGAACAATTCATCAAAACAACTTCTATCTCTTCTATTGAATTCAACAGGTAAAGTACTACATATTAAACAGGGTTGAATGGCAGGAATTATATATGTTTCGCCGACAATTTGAGAGTGCTTTTGAAGACAGCATAAAATAGCATTTTGAATTTTGATTGGCGACAATTTTTTAGTAATATTATAAACAACATTGCTTCAAAATAAATACTCAGAAACATATTTAAATATATATTTAAAAAGCTGGTTAAAAACATACGTACTGTTTAACTTTTCAAAAAGTCAAGAAAATAATGAAGAATGATCAAGTTTTGGTACATAACAGCACTCAAAAACAAGTTCTGTTGCTCTTGTTTTAAAAATTTTGCCGAACTACGAAAATTCCACGCGAAAGTCGCGAGGATGACGTCTAATCTCACTGATCTATATAAATCATTCGTAAACTGTACCAAACTGTAGGCCTTGAAGCATGATTTCAAAAGGCTACAACTTTTTTCGTGTTGTATCGAACTACCGTAGCGAGTTGTAAGGTTAATTTACATTGTACAATTCGAGTTGTAAGCGAATTGCATGCGACAGTTGTAAGCAAAAGTTGTGCAGTGTAAACCGGCCTTACATATATAATATACATAAGGTTGGCAACTAAATTTCACTTGACGAACATATGACTTTTGTTAAACACAAAATACATCGCTCGTGGAATTAAAAACAGGTAAAAAATTATAACACATTAATCTCCGATAATTTTACTACACACACTCAATGAAATTTGTCTTCAATGTTTCCGAATGGATGCAAAATTTGAACATATTTTTCATGTATTGACAAAAAATTTCTTGTCCCGATGCGGGATGCCAGAGGTTGGCGTACATGTCAGCCTTTAAAAAGCATTTATAAACTCCTGTTGGTTTAAATGAATATTTCGTTAAAAGTGTACCAATAGGAGCATATAAATGCGTTTTAAAGGCTGACGTGTACGCCAACCTCATGCATCCCGCATCGGGAAAAGAAATTTTTTGTCAATACATGAAAAATATGTTCAAATTTTGCATCCATTCGGAAACATTGAAGACAAATTTCATTGAGTATGTGTAGTAAAATTATCGGAGATTAATGTGTTATAATTTTTTACCTGTTTTTAATTCCACGAGCGATGTATTTTGTGTTTAACAAAAGTCATATGTTCGTCAGGTGAAATTTAGTTGCCAACCTTATGTATATTATATATGTAAAACAATACGCTACCGCTCGCTACTGATCTCTATATAAAACTACACACTGAATTGGGCTGCCTATGTTCCTTCTTGAAAAATAACCTAAAAAATAAACTGGAAAATAACCTAACAGAATTTGGTTTTAATCTACCTAAAACTAGCCATTTTTATAACACCAGACGTAGAGGCGATATCTATCTTAGCAAACCAAAGACCAACTGGGGAAAGCAGAAGCTGTTGTATCAGGCATGCAAAGAGTATACAATGCTTTGGATCATAATGTTAAATCGATTTCCGAAATAGCTAGGTTTAGAAATATACTTTTTAGAACTCCGTATCCATGATCTAATGAAACTCATTTTGAAACTCGCTCTTTCTTTTAATATAAAATTAGCTTAGACAATCTTAGTTCATTTTGCATTGCTTATCATGTATTTATACGTAATAACTATATCCTGCATGCGTATTTTATAGTATTGACCTATGTATTTCAATATTTTCTCAGGGACCTTCTGAAAAACACATAATGTGATGTTGGTTTCTCCTGAATAAATAATATTATTTATTTATCTATCTATAAGGTCTTGCCATAAAAGATTGCTAAACATAACTAAACAATTCGAAACATGATTACACACGGCTTTGATTTATTTATTTAACTTTGCCATAATTATACATGCATGGCAGGGTCACCACAACAGTATAACACCAATTACTGTGGGCCCTTTAAACATTATCAAAATACAACATAAAATAGAAATAAAACACAACAGAAATCTAGAAAAATCTGACATCAAAACACCATTAAAAGCTAAAGGGCACACACCAGTCAAGATTTCGTGCCTACCGAAGTAATTTTCGAATCTAGGTGGCTTAGCCAAGGTGGGGTCGTACTATAGTGAGGAACAGGCATCTTCTTGTTCGTTCATTTCGTATCTGCCGGGAAGATCTCCTCACAAATCCCAAGAGTTTGTTAGCTTTTGAACTCTGTTCGATAGCTTCACTGAAACACAATGTCTCACATAAGAGAAGACTCAACGTTTATCACTTTTAAAACATTTTTTCTGCTCAGGACTAATCTCTGTTGGTTAAAAACCGTATAATCCGTTTGATGCGCCATCGAGTCACGGAATACGGATATTAAATGGAATGCCATCCGAATTATCACAACCTGACGAAGTGTCGGAGCTACAAGTATTATCAAGTATTATAGGGCAATAACGGAATCCTTTGCTAAAGTATATGGGAGCGAGAGGTTTTTCCAGCTAAGGCAGTATTCTTGTGGTTGATTTGCAATTGTTTAGGGCAAGTTTGACAACGACAAATTCCATGTTTTCTTTTTCAAGATCAAACCGACGAGTTGCATGTAAGTTGTCCCTGACAGCCACAAGTACACCACCACCGATCTTTCCCGCTCTGTCGCGCCGGAAGATGAAGTAACCAGGCAACAATTCACTACTTAAGACAGTCGCGTTTAGCCATATTTCACAAATACACACAATGTCATACGCTATACTGTACACTAGATGTTGCAGAAGTGTAATCTTTCATTGTTTGGATGTGCCGTCCGTATTTGATGGAATAAACGCCTTCAAACTTCTCGCGTTAAGGTACAGAGGATTTAAAACCTCCATTTGACTTCTAAAATAGTGTCCTCGGGCAAAATTCATTTCTGCAGTTTTCTTTAATGGAACCGAAGGTTCTGGATTTGTCGCAACATCACCAGCAAGAAGAATTAAGAAAACTACATGAAGTATTTAACGCGTGATTTGTATATTGATTCCATAGCGATAGGTCTGCGGGTAATTAAACTTACGTAACTTTAGATCTCGCGTTGCTGTCCATTATTTTCGAGTGTTTGGATATCCCGGTGGGACACGAGCTCGAGTTGTTCATATGGCTTCTCCTAATTATATTATGCGTGTGTTTTGGCTTGTGATAATTGACTTAACGTTACTCAAGCAACTTTAACTGACCTTAACTGTGTTCCCATTGAAAATTTTGTGTAATTTGTTGCCTATTGTGAAGCAGAATTCGCCAAGCATCGGATTGTTTACCCGCCAATAGGGAACGTGAGCTGGGATTAGAACGTCGTGAGACAGGTTAGTTTTTTTCCCAGAATTGGAGAATCGTTGCGCTCTAGCGCGGATTCTGGTAGGATTCTACTGCTATAGTAAATCAATATTGGAAAAAATAAACACAAAAATTTAGTCAATTTTGAACGCAAACCAATGGAGAAACACGCAAAACGTCATAGAATGGTTTGGCAGCATCGAGGAAAAAACTAGGCATTCTTTAATTTCGTTTATGACATAGTCGACTTTTACCCGTCAACTTCTGAAAATTTACTGGACCAAGCATTGTCTTGGGCCTCCAATTTGGCTGACATTCCGGACGAAGACATTTCTATAAAACGCGCTAGAAAATCACTCCTTTTCAATGACGGAAAACCGTGGAACAAAAACAACAATAGCAATTTGTTTGATGTCACCATGGCTAGCTATGACGGGGCAGAAATTTGCGAACTAGTAGGTCTTTTCATCTTAAACCATCTAGGAAAAAAGTTTGGCAAGAAAAAAATGGCTTGTATAGGAACGAAGGTTTGGCGATAATTAAAAACATATCAGAACGTTTGGCAGACAAAACCAGAAAAGAACTCCATGAAGTTTTAAAATAACAAAAATAACTAAAAATAACAACAGAAGCAAATTTACAGACGTAACTTTCGACCTTGCTACCGGAAAATATAAACCTTATAGGAAGCCTAATATGACGATCCGTTACACGTACACAAACACTCTAACCATCCACCTAGCATTTTAGGGCAATTTCCAGCATCTATCAACAAGCGCATTTCAACGCTGTCATCTGACAAACAAGTATTCGACGATGGAGTACAAACATATCAAAACGCAATAGGAGATAGCAACTTCAGCCACAAGTTGGAATACATGCCACATGCAACACAGCAGCCACGCAGGAACCGACAACGCAACATAATTTGGTTAACCCTCCATTCAGCAAAAATGTTAAGACAAATATTGCACGCAGCTTCCTCAAGCTTGTAGACACGCACTTTCCAATAGGCAGCAAATTACAGAAAATTTTTAATAGGAACACAGTTAAGGTCAGTTACAGTTGGGTTGGGATAAAACACGGATACGGATACGGATACGGATGGCACGGATACGGATACGGATGGGGGGATAAAACACGGATGAGGGGATAAAACACGGATGGGGGGATAAAACACGGATGGGGGGATAAAACACGGATGAGGGGATAAAACACGGATGAGGGGGATAAAACACGGATGAGGGGATAAATATGCAGTATATTGACGCCAAAACACGCCATAAATTTATACGGCGAGCTAGTATAGCCAACATAAAAAATACGCCTTTATCATTTATAGTCAGGCAGCTGGAAGTATAAAAGTACATTTTTATTTATCAGATCGAGGGGCAATTTAACTTTAGGTTTATATTGTACCTTTAAGTCTGTTAAGTATATTTTTGTATGTTGAGCGCTTTCAAATTTCATGTGGGCTACTGCCAACACGTTTTTTTCCTAGTTGAATCTTCCAATAAAAACTATTAATGTAAAAAAGGTAAAATTTCAGAGGCATTGATAGGAAAATCAATTATGTCATCAGAAAGGTAATATAGAACTACATATACCACATCATTATAGTTACTTTGATTTTGGAAGTTTTTGTTGAGTTATGAGGGTTATGGGCAGACTAGTGCCCACGAAATTTGCGCCATTTTAGGACTTTTTCCATCTTAAAGCAGTAATAACTCGCTTGAAAAACCGTGGTGGTCTTATATGTAGTTTTTTATGAACTTTCTGACAAGTTAAATAAACGAACTTCAAAATTCGCGATTTTATGGTTTCTACGTCAGTCCTGATCCATTTTCCGAAACACTTCTTATTTGCCTGCACGTTTGGATGATTATTATCCAAATCTCAAAAACAAACAACTGTTAATCTACTTCTAAGAATGCATTCAGTGTATGCAGAATTTGAGTTTTGGCACTCATATTTACTTCGTATTATTCGAGATATTTAGCTAAGACATTTATACCACTGTTGAGTTTTACGTCTTTTCTATACATAGACTCAGTAGACGATATACATGTACTTCTATACGCACGGAAAAGTCTGTATCGAGTTCATTTTTATGGGGGAACAACGACATGAATAAGTGTTTGTGTTCTCGATGTTTTGTGGTACGTACGCGTATGCACCTAAACGATGATTTGTGACGTGTTGTAAATATGCGTTGGCAGTCGTTCATGATCAGCGGTCAACTTTTCTACTAAGTAATCTGACTAAAAATTGTTTTTGTCTTTTGGTTTGAAGTTTTGTTATGATAACTTTTGTTACATATGGACTATATAAAATGTTTATATTTTTAATAAATGTATTTGTACATTTCGCAGCACTTCACTTTCTATCAGAAATTTCTAGTTTGTAATTAATTAGAATTTGGAACTAGAAGGATTGAATTGTTCCGTGCGTGTACGTACGTACATATGAATAATGCGAAGCGTCTATACTTACGTTTCATTTATGTCTAAGTTAAAATTGCCCATAATTCATAACTGATTTCGTGTTGATATGTATGTATTTGATATTACCTATTTGTTAAAGGCAAGCATTAAAGTAGCAAAGAAATTCAGAGTGATTAAACTATAAATTCGTCTTTTAAAGTTTTAATCTGCAGCGTGATGTGGAGTATACAATATACCGCAACGCGAGATTTGTCAGAACATAACATCATTACAAAGTAAAGCAAATCTAATATTAAACAAAAAGTGCTTTCTTTATGCTATGTAAACAGCGGGTAAGGCAAGCTCCCTCACTAAATCGTAAATTCTCAAAAATATCGAGAAAGTAGACTGAATCGTTGTTTTTTTGCTTATTGAATGCATGGGTATGTTTTATCCCCCCATCCGTGTTTTATCCCTTCATCCGTGTTTTATCCCCCATCCGTGTTTTATCCCCTCATCCGTGTTTTATCCCCCCATCCGTGTTTTATCCCCTCATCCGTGTTTTATCCCCCCATCCGTGTTTTATCCCCTCATCCGTGTTTTATCCCCCCATCCGTATCCGTATCCGTATCCGTGCCATCCGTATCCGTGTTTTATCCCAACCCGTTACAGTTGCGTGAGTAACGTTAAGTTAATTATCACAAATCACAATACACACGCATAATTAGGAAAAGCCAACCACAAGACATTACTGCAGTGAACTGTAACTGTAGGAACAAGCACGCATGCCCACTGCAGAATAAGTGCACGAGTAAGGACATCTGGACATTGTATGCACAGCAACAATTAATACAAGCAACACACAGGACACAAAGCACTACATTGGCATGACTTCAAACAGAGTTAAAGAGCGAACAGGAATCATATTAAATCTTTCACACACAAAAAATATTTAAACGAAACGGAACTTTCGAAACACGTCTGGCACTTAAAGCAAAACAAAACAGATTTCGCCATAAAATGGTCTACAGTAAAAAAGTCCATTTCTTACACGGAAGGATCCAAATGTAATTTATGTTTGGACGAGAAAATTAGTATTTTGAAAGAAAAAAACCCATATATATATAGTGTGCTAGTTTTTGTTTGCGAAATACAAGAGTGCTCAATGACATATAGACAGAGCGAAATGTATAATCGTGCAAAATACCTCAAAAACTTATACCACTACAGTCTGTTTCATCCAGAAGGAATCTTAATATATATATATATATATCTATATATCTGCAGACATGCATGTTTCGGCGTTTACGCCTCATCAGTGCAGCTGATGAGGCGTAAACGCCGAAACATGCATATATATATATATATATATATATATATATATATATATATATATATATATATATATATATATATATATATATATATATATATATATATATATATATAGAATATAAACAATTTGTGAATCATGTATAGACACAGTGCTCAATACAATAGTAGAGCAAATAAGAATAAGAATAAGATAAAAACAAACTTGAAATATTACATTTACATTTTAATTCACTACAAATTTGTTTCGTATAACAGGGAGAACCCTGTTACACTCATCAGGTGAATTTGAATATTAGCGCGTTTCGTTGCCTAGGATATACTATATACATGTTTGACGTCACTACGTTGAGATTAAAAAGGTTATGTTACATTGTTATCTGTTAGGAAATCACTTATAGCTCAAGAGGAATTTATTCCGGTGTCTACATTTAGATAAAAGTTCGTTTCTAGAGTTCAGAGAGGCAAGTTTAGGGTGGTATATTATAATATATTTCTCATGCAAACACAGATGGCATCGTTTGGTTTTGTTCGAATAGCTATTGCATCTTGCAAGTACCCTCCACTTAATTGAGTATTTTACATTCTTATCGTTGAGATTCCAGACATGTTTACTCAGTTCTGTGGCGTGCTTGTATTTCGCGTTTCGAAAAGAACTGGTGTGGCCGTTATATCTCGTCTTAAATTGGCACTCTGTATGTCCTACGTAAGTTTCTTGCTCGTTTGTGTCATCTCTGGTAACTGTTGCCTGGTAAACCACGTTCGTTGTTAAGCATTTACCAGAGAGAGGGCAGGTATCTTTCTTTCGGCAGTTGCAAATCTTTGTCTACTTGACTTGCTGATGTGACTGATTGGTCCTTGAGTACAGATTTGTTGTGGCTAGAGATTATGGATTTAACGTTAGGCATGCAGCTGTAGCTTAATTTTAGAGTGTTTCTGTTAAATATTTTGCGTAAAGGATGGTCGGGTGTGAAGCAATCATCGACGGCTTGAAGAAACTTATAGCCAATATTCGTGCTAACTGTGGAATTGTAGGGTGGATTGAACCATATTATATTTCTACTTCTGGATCGTTTAGGTTTTGACGGTTGAGGGTTGTATTGTAATTTGAAGTTGTAACCACTTTTTTGCAGAGCTTCCTGGTAAGGTGGAACAGCTGAATCGAAAGCATTCTTATGTGATGATATATTCGATAATCGTTTGTTTATGGCTTCAGGCACGGAACGTAATATTGATGGTGGGTGATTACTGTTGCGGTGGACATATTGCGGGGTGTTACCAGGTTTCATGTACGGTTTGTAGGATGCAGATCGTAGGTCTAGGGTGATATCAAGGAAATTGACGCATTTCGTGTTTGCTTCTATTGTGGGCTTAATGGGCTTAAGGTTGTGGTCGTTGAAAATTTTACAGATGTGTTTTTTAATATTTTCAATTTCTTTTGGGGATTTATCAAGAGCCGCCAAGCCGTCATCTCTGTATAGACCAACATCAGTGCTGTATTCTGGTGGTAACTTGGATAGTAGGTACAAACCTACCAATTCACATGTTTCGGCGCCGTCGAAACTGCCCATCGTTACGTCGAAGAGTGAACTTGATGTTTTCTTGCACCATCTTTTCTTGCACTGAGCTCTTTGCCTGGATGATGATGTTTTTCTCGTTGTCGGTAATTGGGACATAGTTTGAAGCGAAAGTGAGGGCTTCACACAGTAACTCTTCAGATATAGAGGGATAGAAATCTACTATATCGAAGTTGATGAATGAACGGGTAGATTTATTTGGTAGATTACTGAACCACGATATGACGGAATCTGTATTTTTCCACTGGTTGACATTAATATGCTCCAGGACTGCTGCATTTATTCTCTGGAGGATTTGTTTGCTGATAATCCCGATTTCGGATTTAGAAGGATTGATAAGTCTGCATGTAGGATTGTTATTGAAATTCGGTTTGTGGTCCTTAAGTGTGATAAAGCTATCCTTCGTTGCTAGCGAGTCAATGCGGTCATCAAGGTCAAGACTCTTTGCGATTTTCTTTTCTTCTGCGATTATTTGTGCGGTAGTATTTGGTGGCGCTTTTTTGTAGGCTTTCGTAATTGCAGTATTGCGTATATATATATATATATATATATATATATATATATATATATATATGTTTCAGCTGAAATGTCTCTCGAGTGAAGCTAGATATGAAAAATCTGTAAAAGGCGTTGTTAGTTGTTTTGAAAGCTTTTTCAAATGAGCAAAGAATATTTTTGCTGCCAATTCCCTTTAAAGAATGTGTGTCAACCATTATGCTTTGCAATGTTATTGTTTGCATCTTAGCTGCGAAATTTATCCTACAACAAAAAATAGGCAAGAAAAATAATTCTTCATTGCATTCCATTAAAAATATGTCAAAATGAGCAAGTGTATCCCTACGATGGTAGAGGTTTTTTTATGGATTCAAAATGAAGACCTAATTTTTGGATCACTAAAATGGCCGCTGTATTGATTTCGACGCACAATGCATGACGGTTGACACGCATTATTTAAGTCCCAAAAATTCAGCTACAAAAAGTAAATAATTAATTGAACACAATTTTGAATCGCGATAATAAAATAATAAAGTACACATTTGCTTCTACAATAAGTATTTTTTATATTTCCAAAATCAATTCAATTTCATTGGCCAAAAGCGCGTGACAACCTTTGAAAAGGTACGTTTGAAACGTTACAATACACACAAATTTTTGCACGATTCAAACTTGAACGCAAATGGCAGTAGCGATTTGCAATGAACGAGAATTCGGTATATTTTTCTTTCACTTGCTTTCGCATGCCGGCTTGGTTTTGTAGTTTGCTTTGACAATACTAGCCACTAATTTTCTTTTAAACGCATCCCAATCAATCTTTTCTTGTAGAGTTTGCTGATGTCTTTCTGTTGGCAAGTAAGGTTGCACCTGAAGCAACAAATTAAAGTATATTCCTTCCTATAGTCAGTCAAAAATTATTGAAAGATCTACCATGAGGTTGTTATTTTGTCTGTAAATCTACCACACACAGTTTCAATTGTTTTACAGAGGTTTTGGAAGTTGTTCGCCATATAACCATTTCGTAATTAGCGATCCATTCACTTACGGATCCTTACGCTGGTCAAATGTTAAAACACATCTAGGGTGTATAGTAAAGACCCTTTCAGATACAAATTGCACCCAGATTATTGCTTGTTTTAACACACGAGACCCGCGCTTTCATGTATAGTTCGATCAAGACAAAAGAACAATTGGCATGAGAATAGAATTGAATTCCTATAAAGGGTTTGTCTATATATGCACGAGGCTGTGAACTAAAAACCAAAACCTGACAAAAATTGGAAAGAGTGTGATAGGTTTATAAAACAAGAGAAATCTATAAGCTTTCTGCAAAGAAGTTACTGACAAATCGTTCTCTTTTGTCGTAAAAATGGCATACACCTTAAAACATTGGACCATGCATGATACTCACGTTTAAACGTAGCCATCGTTTTGTTAAAGCGTTTGCATGTTCCATGAAAAATTTCTTTGAAATCATTATACATTCTGCTCCTCGGCTCACCTGAAAATTAACATTCGCCATAATCTTTGTCATTAACTGCATGCCATTTTGTATAATATTGGCAACAACGGGAATCTTACCAAACTAACGTTCGCTGGTTGACCAGGGTGTAAAGCGTTGTACTCAAAGTCAAGTTCAGACAGACCCTGCCATTTAAAAAAAAACATACACAATGAGAACATCATTGTTTGAACTTGAAGAGTGCAGGGCTTCCACAAATAAAGGAAATTTTCTTAAAACTCCAAGAGGGTCAATGTAATTACAAATATTATGCTGTCTTTTCAAAAGTTCTTTTTTCTCCTTTTGTCAAATTCCTGTAAAGTCATATTCACATAAAGTCTACCTGACAGTTTTGGGGATATATCTACATTGTCTTGCGCGTATACTTACAAATACTCTCTTCGGATGCAAAAGGTCAATTTGCACAAACGCTGGCTTCGCCTTTGAAAATTTTGTAAACTCGCCAGACAACTGTTAACGATAACACAAATATGCGAGAAAAATCTTACAAAAAGGAAAGTAATATAACAATAACCTGCTTACTACAATAATTTAGCTCCACTTACTGATGTTGAAGGCATCGAAAACGATCTTGTCCTTCGTGAAAAATTGGACACTTCACTAGAATTGTTGATAAGGGACACTAAACAGTTAAAAAAATAAAAATCATCTAAGTAAGAGTTAGATACCGAGAACGGAGGTTCTTAGCCAGATACAACCCGAGAGGCGTGACCCGAGGAAAGCATCCCGAGAGGCCGCAGGCCCCGAGGGATGCTTTTCGAGGGCTACGCTCCCGAGGGACGTATCTGGCTAAGTGCCGACGTTCGAGGTATCTAACTGACTTCATATTCAGGAGATAACAGGATAAAAACAATACTGAATGGTAGGAAATAAAAAAAACAAAGCATGGATTAATTGCCTTGTGAGGTTTCAGTTTGGGATATTTGAATACAGCTAATTCAAATAAGGTTGACATCAACAATAGTCAAATGGCAAATGTGCAATATGCATGAGCATAAAAAATGATGGTAATAATATAGTTTTAAATAAGATCAACACATCAGCAGCCTTGCTGGATTATAAATATAGTATCTATATAATGATATCTTTTACATTCGCATGTAAAGAGTCATCATTCTCTTGGGACTCGATCGATCATATAGCGCATTTGACTATTGTCAATGTGAACCTTAATTGATTAGCTGTATATTATTAAAACTGTTCAACTGTACTTCAGGGTTGGTAGATTGCCTGCATAAATAAGCCAAATTTTTAACAATGCTCATTGTTTTCCTTTGTATTCGCCTTTTGTTCTCTTTGTTATTTTGATGGTACTAATGACGGTTGGCTTATTTATTCATAAAATCTACCAACCCTGCTGTACTTTGGCGACTCGCTTCATTATTCATCTTGTATTGCATTCGACTCGATTAAAGTTCAACGGCAAAAGCGATGATGGAGAGCGATGACAAGTCATTTTATGTTACACAAGATTCTTTTAGGAAAGATGTAGATGTAGATGAGAGTGATTTTGACCCAGATTTTTTGGAGTGGGTTAACGAGTGCAAAAGAAAGACAAAAGCAGAAAGAGCTTGTTCGAGCACACGTAAAATTACCCCGGTCAGTGACGAGGATTTGAAGAGGAGACGAGAGGAGAAAACATCGCAAAAGACGAAGTCCAATACCGCGTGGTGTCTGCGAACGCTGAATGAATGGGCGAAGAAAAAAAATGCAATGAGTTCTTCGTTGTGTATTAACGAAGGCTATCAATTTGTAAATTTGGATTTGCTTGAGACAGACGAAGAAGAATTGTGTTATTGGTTTAGCAAGTTTATTGTAGAAGTCAGACAAAAAAAGAATCCAGGAATGCCATACCACTATGCCAGTTCTGTGTGAAATTAAATTAGAATTTATTTTATTTTATTTTGTTATAGTGGCTAAAGGTGGCTAATCAAATATTCAAGGTATCTAACTCCATAGTGACCTCTTTTACAGGTCACTATGAGTTAGATACCTGAATTTTTTATTAGCTATTCAATTCTATTCATCAACCCCACTTTTCCCTGGAGAGACATCAAATCCCTCCCCTTGCTTTAAGAGTCTATGCCATATAAAACCCTATTGAAAACAAAGGAAACCGACTGAAATATGAACTAATGGCAGGAAAAAGCATGCACGTACTCTAACTTTTCATTATACAGGGTGTATAAAAAAGTAGACAATCTTGAAATGTTTAGAAAACTATGAATTTATCAAAATATCTTATATATAGTCAAAGATCCTTGCACGAATAATTAATTATGCGTGCATGATAAAGGGACGCGAGCTATGAGTTAAACCGAGAAAAATCCAAGTTTGCGCTAGCTGTTGGGAGACGCACTTAATGTCCTTCAATTTTCTGAACTCTTGATATTTGGTCTAACATTACCAAAACGTTTAGCTCATTGACTGTAACTGGATTTTTTAAAGTCCTTTTTCCATGTTTGCACAAGCCATTCAAAATGAGGCTTCCACAAATCTATCTATTTTTTTTTAGTGTTAGATTGGTCTGAAGATGCGAAAGTAATTATGCTAACACAAATCTATGAATTGATAGTTTTCTAGACATTTCAAAATTGTCTACTTTGTTGATACACCCTGGTATTTTCCAATTTTACGTTCGCCTGTGACAAAAAACCTCCCGAATGTAAACATCAACAGACTCTGTGTTAACCTGAAGCGACGAAAAATGTAAAAGCTGTATAGTTATAACATACTTGTTCTTGATTTTCGTTGTGTTGATATTAAAGTGCTGTTTAACTTGTTGATTCTTGGAAGTTCACTAGACACACGTCTGTTTGGTAAACTGCCAAGACTGGTATTGCTACTTTTACTGCGCATAGGTTTTTCGTCGTTTATAAAATCTGGGAAGAAGTCATCTTCTGTCACTAATGGATTTATTTTTGGTTGAGTGCATTCTCTTTCGGAAATTGTCAGACTATTCACCAGTCCTAAATCAGGAACTGTATATAAAGAATTATACAGAACAATTCATGAGAATAATTCATAAAAACCCCACAAAAGAAATACATATATTTAATCAATGTCTGTAAATCGGATAAAGATATTGCCTTGATTTACATAAACTTCGGGTTTGATGTCTTAACCAAATATCATTCATTTCTTTGAGATTATGAAAGAATACGAACGTTGTCATCCAGACATTTTATAAGTACGATAAAGCATTCGCAACTGGTATGGACAGATACAGATCGACTGCTCATGCTTTATCTAGTACATAAGCGTTATCCTCACCATCACCAATTATTATAACTAACTTCTGTGCACCTTACTAGCTGCGGTTACTTGAATAAAGTACATCAGGTACTAGAATGACATCGCAGTGAAATGCGGACTATATACGTTTTTATCAACGAATACAAGGTCAGGTTGCATTACTCTACCTATACTCTAAAATTACATATTGCGAAATTTGTTTATGCGCAGGATTTGAACAGATGATTATAGCAACACAGAATCGATTAGAGAAAAAGTCTCTTCAATTTTCAATGAACGACCTAAATCTACGCTGAAACTAGCCATACCGTAGCAAAGCGTTTTCCTTCTGCATCTTTCATTTGGTAAAGGAATATCTTTAACACTTTCTTCTTTTTTGTGAACGTTTGGTAAACGTATTTCGTCTTTTTTATTTTTCCTTTTTCGTATCTCTTGCCGTCGCTCTAATGTTATTTTTGTTAGCGCTTCTAAACTTGATAATTCCCGAACATTTCTTCCAATTGCCTTTCTTGGTTTCACAGAGTTCAATCCAATGAGAACTTCACACACTCCCTGTAAAGAATGAAATAACGTAAATTATTGAAATTTGGCTTGCACGTATACGTTGTCTCTTTTTTTGTGAAACACCTTCAGACAAAGCGACACTCTTCGCTACTTTAAAATGGTTCACATGCATGACTCACAGACACGAGTCAAACATGATCGTAACATGAAACCATTAATAGTAAATCTGATGTGAAAACAAATAAAAACTAAAACATCATACATTAATAACATTTAATGCCTGATTCATAGGTTATATTATATCAAAAACCATGATCAGCCGACAATTTAAAAAAGTAAAGTAAAAAGCAAATTCCGAAAAAAGACATCTTGAGAATGCAAGATATGCTTCAAAACAAGACGCAGGTTGAAACTGTAAATTTTCAACTTTATTTCAAAGTCATCATCAGACAGAATAAACTATATCTTCTTATCAGAATTGGGCATCTTTTTTTTGGATTTGCTCATGTTTGCGACTAGTTCTCCAGTGTTCCCAAGCTTACAGCTATATAGGCTATAAGTTATCGTGCTACTAGATATCAACCAAGATATACCAAGATGTTTGACAAAAACCGCTGATATACATACTGATTTTACGACGTAAAGCCATGGAGAATTATTGCTGTTCCGAACAATGACTGCTCCTCGCCTGAATTAAAACAAGAGGCATAGTAAGCCCATACATGACGAACATGCACGCAAAGCAATCGAAATCGTTTTTTTAAAATATTGCAACATATTTTGCTATTTGGTCTAACCTGAAATAACAGTGTTGGGCTTGCTCTGGAAAAGATTCCAAAATATCAACTGGCCAGTCTTGAAGAAAATCAACGGTTCTGTGAAATTAGATGTGATCTCTTGAGATAATGTCCATCGGTTGGTAAATTTTAGGTGATATAATGTTTTGCGTGCGATAGCATAGCTGTTATGTCTAGTAAGTAGACTTTCGATATTTTGATCACGTAGGATAGCGTAGGAGAAACGGTTGTACGGGATGACGTGAGAACGAGGTGGCTGAGTGTATTTTGGGTTTGTTTTGGTTGGATATCTTTGTATAAAGCTGCAAGTTGATTTTGTAAGCAATTAAATATAATACCTTTGAGTTTACTTGGAGTAATACGCTATACAGTATGGTAAAAATTACAATATGATAAACTTAAAAGATTATTTAACCAGTATTAGCGATAAATACCTTAAAAATGACATATATTCCCTTTTCCCGCTTTCAGAGTCAGCTCCAAGAAATATTTTTGCATAATCCTGTTAAGTTGGAATAATGACTTAACATGTACATGTGTAGAAATTTGTTGTCTATATATCAATTCATAATTGGTATAAATTACAAATAGGAGTTTATATAAAAAATTGCAACAGTTTGTAAAAGATAATGTGCATGACTGTACTGTGCGTACCTCTTTACTCACAACCAGAAGTTCAATGTGAGTCTTCGAAATAACAGTAACTTTTCTTGGAGAATTATTCATGATTGCAGATTCCTGTGGATGAAAAAATCCAAGAAAGATATAATTAAGATGTTTGATCAGTTATGAAAAAAATGATTTAGACATTTCATCAACAATCTTTTTCATCCATTGTGCATCTTAAAAAAATTCCTGACAGGGCGACGAACAAGTTACATATAACTTATGATATCAATTCTATAAGACACGGTATGATTAAATAAATGGCATCATATTTTACAACTGGCTTTCGTTGAAAGAGTATGGATCTTCGTTCATTAGAAGAGAAAAGGGGAGTATTTAATGTCGAATGCAGAAATAACAACGTATTATATATATATATATATATATATATATATATATATATATATATATATATATATATATATATATATATATATATATATATATATATATATATATATATATATATATATATATATATATATATATAGATAAATTTGAATCTTACACCAAATGCCATTCCTCTCTTGACCACAGAAACGGATTCACTTTCGTTTTCAGTATCACTTTCGCCATCTAAAGACTGCTTTGAAATCGCAGTAGCTGCAGAGCAAATTGAAATAGATAGAGTAAGCTACATTAAAAATTCGTAAAAATGATATCATCAGATGTGAAAATAAAAATCGTTAATAAAGACATTGTCAGGCTGAGCGACAAAAACCTGATGAACAAACAGAACATAATATAGCCGCGTGAAAATATTATGAATCATATTTTCGCTGTCGGCAATATTTTAACTCGTTCCATTAGCTGACTGCTGAGACACATTCACATACGATATTTTCCACAAATTTATCGAGAAAAAAACTTGATGTATGTAATTTTCGATGTCTGAATTTTCATGACAACACATGGGTTATCCTTTTGTCTAAAATTTTATATCAGTCAATGTGACAGGAATCGAGATTTTACCTGATCCAGAAAGTACAAAATAAAAGTTATCTGCTCTGTGACCTTGCTGAAGAATAGTCACATTCGGAGGAAAACTAGAAAAGATTCCAAAGTTTACATCATAACTTAATCACTGTGGTACGCACGCGTGTTGTAGTTTTATCAGGTTTAATTATACATTGTAAATTAAAATGGAAAAATAATCAAAAAAGAAAAAATCGACATTAACAATTAAAAATTACCTTTGATACGAAGCATCCTGACAAATAGCCTTCTGATGATATAAAGGATACTCCGCGAATGAAGGGAGCATGTGCAGACTTCGAAAAACCTAAATACCATAAAGGGATTATATGTTATATTTTTATAGTTAGCAGTATTGCAATGATATTTAACTTATCCATGACTACAACTATACTCTTCACTCTAAAACAAGGTGTGTTGATATGAGACACCTTTTTGTCGCCTTGATAAAATCACTCTCACCGTTTGAACTTGTTCAGGCGTTCTTGTGTTTGGATCTTGGCTCAAAATTGCTTTTGTTTCGCTGCTGAGACGGATCTGTAGAAAACGCAATATTGATTGAAAGTGATGAAACATATTGCTGTCCGTTAGTGAAAAAATCATATGTATAAAGGTACGCTGAGGTTAAGGGTAAGGGGTGACGGATAAAAACGCGACTGGTCAAAATTTAAATATATATGTTATATGATGCAAAGAACTGAGAGGCTGGTATGGAATCAAAGATGTGGTAAAGAGGCAATGCATGGATTATACTGGATGAGTAGTGGTAGTCGACAATTCAGTGTCGGAACTAATTATAGAATCTTCATTGGTCCTTCATCGTTACGTGTCTTTCATAAGTCATGTGCTCATAATAATAAAAAATCTGATCACCAAATTGTTAAATTGCCAAATCTCACAACATTGCCAATCCAATAGTTAGCTGGAGCAAAGATACAATAGGCAGGTGACGATGAAGGTCCTTCGCTCTGAATAAATCTAAAAAAACGACTTATATGCTGTAGTTCTGATGAGTTTATAAACAATCTTTAAGCGAGTGAAGCATACAAGGCGAAAAGGCCTGGATAAGGAATGAAGGTTGGTGCATGAGAGCATGGAATAGAAAATGCTATCCAGGTCAAGGAATGCATATAGAAAGAGTACAGCGGTCTATAATAAAAGAATTTTAGAAACAACACTACATCTTACACACATCTAGTTAGTACCTCGCGATTCGCTTTAAACCAAGCTGGATCAAATAGCGGTGTAGGGGAATTTGCATCACTTCGAGGGACACCTTCATCTGACGAATGATTTCCATTTATATCCAATATGTCAAGAAAATATCGAAATGCATCCGTTTGATTATGCGAGGTACTGCTTGGTGAGTAACTGTAAAATGACGCATTGACAGTTTTCAGCATGTAACTTTACAAAATGCATTAACCTGCACCCATGCAGTATCTGAATCGCAAAAATTGCATGCATACATGTTAGAAGCTATTAATTCAATATTATCATTCGATTAATAATTTACACTCTCACAATAGAGAGCTTTTATAAAAAATACTAAAATATTTGTCAATATTTGTCAATAGTGTGGCCCTTGAAATTAATATGCAATGTTAGCAAAAGTTGATATTTTAAAGAATTCTACATGGAGCCCGAGAATAGAATACCAGGTCGAAATGATCTAGGATGAAGATAAAGGCATTATTTTTTTGATTTCCAAAGTTTACGCGCATTAGTAAATGAACGGATTTGCAATTCTAACCATAGGTGTCACATATTATACCACAAATCTTTTCGCGCAGATAATATTTCGTGCAGTACTAAAATTCGCGAATTGCAGTAGCTACTGCGCGAATTTTAATTCGTTTTGCTTTTTTTAACAAATCATATCTTTTATTTTCCTTTATGAAACTTGTTGAAACTTAGTAATTGTGTTAATAAAGAAAATTATTATATGGCTTTGAGGAATCCTGCATTCTGATTGGTCGACGCGCGGTCCGTAAAAACCCGTATTGAGACCGTGGTCCGTAAATTTCCGTATTCGAACCGGGCTTTTTCCCAGTGTTTTTGATTTTGACTTTTTGCTGCTTCCAATATACTTATTAATGAAATTAATGTTTTACTAATATGTTTGAAAACTTCATCTGTAAAAAATAAAGTTTTGTCATGTTCAACTTTTTTGTATTATAATTAACGAAACCACGATCGACGTCATTTAAATACAAAATATCACTTTAACTCTGAAAATGACTGTGAGCCATACAATACACAGTTTATTGACCTCGCTTGTTTGGTCTGTGCCGTGAAATGTCGGACTTCGCTTTTAGTACGTACTAAAAAACCTCAGTTCGATATTTCACGGTACAGACCTTACGCTCGGTCAATACTTTTTTATTAGCTATAAGTCTGCCAGAAATTTGGAAACAAAGTAATTTGTATTTTAGGAGAAGTTTTATAATTTGGATCGAACTAGAATTTTTCCGAGTTTTCATGCTCAGATCACCTGGATATTAACCGGTCGTGCCTTAGTGAGGTCCCAACTTATTTTGTCCCGTATAAATAGCCCTATATATAATGAACTAAAAATCGGACCAGTTCCCAAAAGTTTGCATTGACGAATGTTGCAAGATGGTCCTGAAGGGGTAAGATGGGTTAATGGGAGCGGGGAACTGCCTATTTCTTTCCTGGTTTTATTTTGGCTTTATTGGCCAAAAAATAGAAATTAGGAAGATGTGAGCAAGTCAGCCATTAGGACAATAGCATTTGTGCAATTGGACAATGGGATTTATAGCTAAGTGCCACACCATTTTCACATGCACAACCCAATCTTTAGGCAAATTCCGTTTCTCATCCAGCTATTATTATGTTTCCTCATTTATTCATTATCAAAAGAGTGACGAGCGAATTTTAACTGATTTGCACTTAAAATTACTCAGCATTATAATGCACTCATATACCTTAGAAATGCCTTGATTACTTTTAAAGCAGATACAATCTTCCTTATGGCTTTTCTAAAAGTTGCTTTAGCCTAGCAAAAATAAACATGGAATAAATGAACAATGTGTTGGTGCTTATCACTATAATATGGCTATTAAAATGAAAAAAATTTAAAGTCTCAAAAATGGGGGGGGGGGGCAACCTTGTACATTAGTACCTTAAGGACATTAATAAACTTACTATCAGCAACGCAAGTACCATGGTACTAATTAGATCCCAAGACAAGTATATTCACAACAGCCATATTAAGAATGGCAAATTACAGTAAACAGCCAATAAATATCTATTGTAGCTACGTACCAGCCTACCATAGAAACGATAAAAGAATAGCTTTATAGTTGCATATGTAACAGTAATATTACATGTTTAGGAACCGTTCATTATTCGTTAATTTTGATATGGACATGATACTAGTCATAACCCGTTATTCAACCTGAAATTCCTTTTGCGTCGTTGTTTTTCTGGTTAGCAATCGATCTTGCCATAACTTAGCAAAATGCGTAACTTGTGTATAATCCCTAGACGGAACACGTTGGTTTTTATTCATACCAAATGCAAACGTCTGCTGTCTTTGACCATCTACAGTAGGTTTGTCTGGTGATAAACCAGATGGTCTACTTGATAATCCGTGAGAAAGTAATGGTCGTGATGCTACATCCATATTGTTAGCTGTATTTTCAACTGATGTAAATAGTCTGTTTATTATCAGACAATGCTTTGATTTCTAAGATCAAATTTCTCTAGCAATATGAAGCAAGTTAAAGGCAGTTTCATATTACATAACCTTGGATCATATGCTTTATCATAGACCGTGTGAAATCTCAAAAAAAATAAATGTGCAAATTTCAAACAACCAGCCAACCTACCAATTTATTTGTCAAATAACAAAGAGAACTTCAGCCCTAACATTGTCTATTGACCTAAAAGATACTCAAAATGAACTTTGACGTTTGCTACTTTCGTTACACAACACACTTTAAAAATTTTTTACAAACTTCGTTTCAGTTTAATTTTTTAAAGGCACACCACGACTCACCAGATGTGATGGAACTAATTGATTTCATCTACCTGGACGTTCCTAAAGGGTCGAGCAAAGGACGACCATTAGGATCAAACGGTATCGTCTAAAACTAGGAACACTGAATGGAACAACTGGAATACCTGGAACATCTAGAACAGCTGAATTTCTCTTTTATTACAAATAAATATCTTGCGATTTTCAGGAAAAAACACAATATTAGACTTGCATAGATATTATTTTTCACCTGACTATATATATATATCCTGTTCCACTCTCGAAGGATCGTAATTTATTAAGGAAAAGTAGACCCACACAAGGTGGACACGCTTTGGCAACGCCACACGAATTTCAAATTTGATTATTGTCTTCAGGGGCGAAACTTAAGGGCACAGGGGAAGTATGCAGGGCAAAATGTAAAATTTGAAATGCGAAAATAAAACCGTATTTGTAATAGCTAAATTTTACTTTTTGACAGACTGACAGTGTGTCAGACTTGTGTCTCTTTCAGTTTTTGAACTTATTTCTTTTCTTAATTCTCACGGTTGACTGCTTGATTTCAAGATTCATCGAATTACTAGATTTTTATTTACAATGGAATAGTGATTTTTGTAACTTGTAATGTAAGTGGAACCACTGCAGCCACTAGCTTGTTTATCTCAACAGTGGCGTAGACAAGGGGAGTGGGGCTCAGCCCCTCCAATGGTCAGAAGGACCACCCTTGTAATAAGAATTGATTGCTGTGATTGTGAAATTGATAAAAATGATGTCCTTTATGCACCATATAATCCTCAAAAGTAATCGTTTTTCTGCTAAATCTCACCCGAAAATGCAGGAAATCGCATTTGCGGAACTGTCAACTGTAGATTTCAAAATTTTCCCGGAGGAGCATATCGCCTTGTTGCCCCCCTAAAACAATCACCCTGGCTACGCCACTGTATCTCGATGGTTTATCTACATTAATTTTGAAGTCATTTTTATTTAACCCGAATGGCAGGCATTTTTGTCACCCACTTTTGTGCAGGGCATTTACATAACGGCAGGGCAGTGAATCTTTTCACCCCCCCCCCCCAACCAAATAGTTTTGCCCCTGATTGTCTTTTCAGTACTTGCTTTGAGCAATTCAAACTATCTGGTCTTCTTTCCGTTGACGGTTTTATTCGCTTTTGAAAACCGAAATATTGTGTTGCATTCGGTCTGTTTGAGCAATGCCCGTTTTCCGCAAAAGGTGATATTCAGACAATAAGAGTTTGGTTTCCGCGAAAAACGCACATTTTCTTTAAAGGGCTATGTTAGGCTATTTTACCAAAATGTCTTGTTTTCAATAACTGAACAGTGTAAATTGGTTTCCAAGATGCCATTACAGTCCAACTTAATCCTCGTTTAATTTTGACTGTCGATATTTTCGTGTAAGTAATTTGTTAGAATTGTATTCTTTCTGCGCGTTTTTCATATTTTAGAAAGCTTATTGAGCGTTGTGCGTACTTCCATACATGCTAAAATTCAGAAAAGTGCTAAAAATCGGAAATTTTTAGTTGTTCCAGCTGTTCCAGGTATTCCAGTTGTTCCATTCCGTATTCCGCGTTTTAGACGATGCCGGATCAAACTTCAAAACTTTGGAAAGTTTCACTCTTAGTGAAACTAACAACGCAACAATGTACCAGACAGAACAATGTGCCTTAAACACAGAAATTAAAAAGTCCGAAAAATAAAAATTATAAAATTAATATGTTATATGTAGTTATAAATGCATGCATAAACTTCGATACAGGTCGTGGTAAGTCATCTAATTAATGCAGATCGTCTTTCGTCAATTACTGAACTTTATTTGTGTTTACAAACAATTAACAATTAGAGAAGCAATGGAAGGCTATATATGATCTGCTTCTGCAGCCAGTAAATAGGTTTGGGACCGAACCAGAACATTTCTCCACCAGAAGCTGGGGTTTTACTTTTAATTTATGTTATGGACAATTATGGACAGGTTTGTTCACATCTATAATTTATATGAATGAGGTGGCGTTGACCGATATCGTATAGCGGACAATTCTTGGGTTTCACGTGACGTCATAAATTTCACTGGGGGTCAACTCCAAGTCGATACACTGTCATCAGGCTGAAAAATTTTCACAGTATGTATTGACCTTGTGTTTGGCAGCAAATATGTGCAATTTCGTGAGATTTGCGTGCTCCAGTGCAGTACAATCATCAATACATTTTGGGTTGACCCCCACTCAGAATTACTGAAGTTTCCAGTGAAACCCAAGAATAGGAGCGTTTGTAATATTGTATTTTTATTGACTTATAAACTTTAATACATGCACGAATGTGAATTTAAAGCTCCTTAGTCAGAGGTTGGGCTTCTTAGTAATTACATGCATACGATTATACTCTCCAGTATTTAAAATTAGCTATACGGCCTATACCATGCAGATTTACTTTACTAACTTTAGAGTTTAGTATAGCTAGTTATCTAGACGATTAATCTGTTGTATTTGTACCTGATTATGTCATTACCATCACATTGTTCACACATTTACGTAAAATCCTTCCTACCTGGAATCCCGAAATAAAACCATGTTGACGTTTCTGTCTGTTGTTTCTTTGTCTTTGGTGTCGTATTGGAGTAGAAAGCAGCTTGTCGCAGTTTTTTGGCGCGTTAGGAACACCTAACATCAGTCTACAATCAGTACATTCCATTACTATTTGTTCTCTTGTCGTGTTATTCACATTACGGTATTAAAGACACTTGCAACGAGCACAATTATTTCATCTAATGCCAACAGATGCATACCAGGCACTACCAACAACTGCTTGAAATGTATCTGAAGTGTGTCTGGCTCCGGATAAACGAGACATTCCTGAATAATAAATTTTAATTCTTTCTCCATTAATCGAAAAAACGTATGTGAAACTGTTCGTGCATAGTGGAAATCACATCCACCAAAACGAGTCAAAACTCTAAAAACATCGGACATCTAGTCAACAATTACGAACTTTATTGGATTCTTATTATAAAATGTGCAGTTTATTCAAATTATCAACTTTGAGGGGTTTTTTCGTGTGACGTAATCCTTTAATTGAATATCTGACTGTTTACACAAAAGGGTAAATGAGGAACTAATAAGGAATTCAGAGTTAGCATTATGAAGGATTAAGAAAATATTTCAATCTGGTAGATCTTGTATTGTTTGGGGATAATATATGGGGATATAACGTATTTTTCTGCAATGTACACAAGCGCTAACAGCATGTGGATTGGCACTCCTTGAAGTTTAACGAAAGACGTGGTTCAAAGGACATCAATACAATAACCGAACTGAATGTATATTAGGGTTTTAATCATAGAAATATTGTATAAAAAATCTAACTGCATACACAATGGTAAATTTTGTATTTCTTTTATTTCGGTTTCACATGTCTTCGAAAGCAAAGCAAGTTGAAGAATGAGCTAGCATAGTAAGTTTACAAGCATCTGCAAATATAAGCACGGTAAAAATCACAGTCTCATAAATGTCAGTAATATTTGAGGTTAGTCTTGCGGAATTTGCCTTTTTCATGCAATTGTTGCTGCCAGTGATAGGTTTCTCACGTTGTGATACTAGGGGATACTAACTACGCATACCTAATAATTCTCGTGGAGTACTAGACTAAAATCATAATCACGCTGACGATTTCTGTTCAGGTATACATGAAAATCTGCTTGTTCTCGGAACAGTTAACGACCAAATTTAGAATTCAGCTTTTCCATAACTTTTGCGACCTTCGGATTGCCCTGATACTTGCTCATATTGCCAGGGTTTGACATAATATCCTGTAAAGCTGCTTGCACTTCTGGATCCTACATATGGTAAAGGATAAAAGACAATATGCAGTATACTACATGCTAATTAATCAGTTAATTAATTTATTAGACAAATGTGCCAAATAGGTCAATATAGATCTTATGCATAAATCGTGATTTATCCGTGTATCCTAGAAAACGGAAATTTACAAACTGTTATTTGTCACTCGTCGCAAACAGTGACCAATAACAATGCATAAATTCCTGTTTCCTAGGATACACGATCCGGATCACCATTTATGCATAAGGTGTAATGTGCTGGTTCATTTAAAACGAGATAATTTTATTGCCAATGTTCTTTAAAAACATAATGCTGAAAGGAAATTTCTTGACTCTTGAGATGTCTCTTAACTTCAATCAGCCCTACGTAGAGGCCAATTAAAGATCTTGCATCAAAATTTAATGTAGTAATGTTACTACTCGAGATGTTCTTATAAAAACAATCAGTCGTAGCTGGTGAAATGGATAAATTCTGTGCTGAACAATTAGTCTAAAAATATGAAGTGTGACCAATATGGAAAGTGCCACAGCACAACTAGTTGAACCACAAATTAGGATCATAAATATGTACGTTAATTAAATAGAACTGAAATATAAATGTACAAACCTGCAAATATCTCATTATCTCGGGATCTTGCAAGATATCCGCCATATTTGGCATGCCAGCTGCACCACCAGCTCCACCTGTTAGGAGATGTGTGGTTAATCATACTTTTCAGTTGTATAATGTATTAATGTTTATCAAGTTGCGACAAAGATACAAAGTCAATATACAAGAATAACGTATATGCTAGAAGTCAAATCATAATTACAGAACCTGCACCAGAGAAACCTCCAGCAGCAGCACCAGGGAATCCTCCAGCAGCAGCACCAGGGAATCCTCCAGCACCCCCTGGGAATCCCCCTGCACCCCCTGGGAATCCACCTGCACCCCCAGGAAACCCTGCAGGAAAACTAGATTCTGCTGCTTTCTGTCTTTCCTCTTCCTCGCGTTGTACT